>WFKR01000004.1:21467759-22667759 GCA_025331145.1 Rosa persica | reverse complement strand
GCAAAAGACAAGATTAGGATCAACAGTATTGCACCTGGGTTCATACAAACTCCCTTGGCTGAAGATGTAACATCACTGCTTGATTTCTTTCACGCACTTCTTAGTTTTGCAGAGAATTCATTTGACATTATCTTCAAGTTATATATCTAGATCCTTTGCTTGTCTATGTATTTACTTTATTTATCTTCTTGCTTTTCACTTTTTTAACATACGCAGATTCTCAATAACCAAACGATGCTTGAGGCTATTAACTCTGGAACACCTTTAGGACGCCCTGGCCAACCGGAAGAGGTTTCTCCCTAGGTGGCATTTCTATGCTTTCCTGCTGCCTCATACATAACTGGGCAGACTATCTGCATTGACGGAGGGATGACTGTTAATGGCATAAACTTATGCTTTCAAGGTTAGGACCTTGAATTCGAAACATCACAAATTTCCTTGATAGTGTAATATCAATGCATAGTTTGTAAAGACATAAAGCCCAACTTCCTAAACTGCATCTACATTCAATGGCGGAGCTAGCCCAAGTTTCTTTTTGGGGAGGGTGAATATATTTTCTCTTAATTTTTCAATAATTATAATGTATAATATATGAAAATATAATGATCATTTCCTTTCCCGGGTATTTCCATATGGTATTAAGAGGGATTGTGTCTTGTGAGCAATCTTTGCCATTTTGATGACTCCACTTTTAAAGTTTGTTTTCTTTTTTTTTTGGAGAACAAGCATGGTAAGTTACACGTACTAAAGCTCTAACTCTAAATGAATAGTAATATCCATATTGATTTATTATTTTTCCCCTAATGTTGTGTTTATTACTATTCTGCCCCTCACGCCTGTTTTGTCTCTCTCCCACCACTTCGGTTTTGGGTTTTGGAGTTGTTCCCGACGAGAGAGAGAGAGAGAGAGAGAGAGAGAGAGAGAGGAGGTGGAGAAAAAAGAAGGAGAAGGGAGTTATCGCCCATTGAAATATTCTCTCTTCATTTTTGTGAGATTAAATTTAAGATTACTTTGATTACCCGCAAAGAAGAGAGACTTCCTATAAGAGAAAAAATAAAAAGAAGGGAGTCATCACCACAAAAACCTCAAAACCTCGCTACTCGTAGCATCGCGTGAAACGAGTTTCCTAGTTCTCAGTTCTCACTAATGATCGAAGGCGCAACCTGTTGGGTTCCGTTCACGGGCCGTCGGGTCGAGAGAAACCCAGTACGCACGACCTTTTTCTAGACCTGACGACTAGCGAACCTAACCCAATCTGAACTTCTCCGTCCTGTGAAGACACCGCGGCGCACCAGTGTCGTTTGGTTTGTCTTCTAGCCGCGGTTTCGTTTCTAGCATCGGTTGGTCCATCCACTGGTGTAGAGAGAGAATCGAGGACGACAAGTTTTGTGTTTCCCGATGATTTTGCAGAGTTTTCCTGCGACTCCGGTCACCGTCAACGATGCATGAGGTATGAAACTTCTTCTACTCTTCGGGCTGTATACGTTGATATCATGGTTTTGATTTCGATCAAGTTTGGAAGAGTTGCCATTTGAGGTGATTTTGGCCTCCGTCGAAATCCACTATGCGCGGTGGCGGTTTGGATTTTTTGGGTTCATTTCTCACCTTAACGCGTGTCTATGAACAACTATTGATGCTAGATTATGCTTGAATTGAAGATATTGTAAATTTGGAAGTGAATTCGATCCAGAAGTGGGTCACCTGAGTTCCTGAGAACAGTATAGCTGCTGTTTGAAGTTGAAATTGAATTCGAACTCTATCGTGGAATTGAAAGCTTGTATCAAGGTGAATTCTGAATCTCAAATTTGTAGTATCTGGTTATACTGCTTTAGAGGTTACTGTTATTGCTGAGGATTGATTTCTGGGAATTTAAGAAAGAAGTTGGTCAGATTATGTCTTTACAAAGTTGTCTTATTGACAATGCAGAGTAAGTCGTGGTGATACAGAACTCAGTTGGATAATTACAAGTTAGTTGGTGTTGGGATTCTCTGGTTCATTGTGTGATGCATATGCCGTTGAATGGAATTACAGGGCTTGAGTTTGATTAATGACAATTGGTCATTTGAAAGTACGATGAATGTTGGGAAAAATTGTGCCGGGGCTTGTTGATTAACTGATTAAGAAACTATTTGGTCAACTAGTTGATATATGGGGTTTACGCATTTTCTATAGTTGTTGGTTTGGTTTGTTATCTCGTATTGAGAATGAATACCAAGTACATTGAATTCATATTTGGTGACCAAGGTGGTATCCTTTGCCCCGTTAGTTTAGTTGTTATATTCGGAAGTTCATCTGTAGTGATTAAAAAGAGGAAATTACTGAGTGTCCATAGTAATTTGAGACATGCCATTGAAATATTGTAATTTTAAAGTTAAAGATAATTTTACCTGGGTACCTTGGTCAAGTAAAAGTGATATGATCTTATTAGTATCGTGGATTTGAAATATTAGAATGACAATGAATTGTTGTCAGACTTGGGACTCCGGTTACCTCGAAAAGTGAAAGTGGTGTGTTGGCCTAGAAAAGTGATTGGAGTTAAAAAATGTGATATGAGGTTGCTGTTATGAGTTATTGTTTGATAAAATGAGGTTCAGAGAGATAGCAAATTCCTTGGGCTTCGTAAACCTCCCGAGGGGATTTATAGAGGGACTAATGTCTGAAATCCATTGACGTGTGGCAGTACTTCTAAATGATATGGCATAAGTGGACACTCCTGCCACACCTTGCCGCTTGGACAATATTAGTTTGGTAAGGGTATAGTTGGGATACAGATCGGTCATCAAGTTTGTTTTTCTTTAATGGCCCTACTTGATTTTTTACAAATGAACAACGGTTTGTGATTATGAACGTTTTTATTTTTTTGCATGGTTTTTCACTACTCACCATGGCAAGGGTATAGTTGGGACAGTAGTCCGTAAATTACGTTGTATGTGTACATGTTTGTTATGAATCACACAACAAACCACTTATAAATTACCCAACGGTTTCTAAAAGATTTTATTATTAGATATGAACTCACACAACATAAAAAATAGAAAGCAATTGTAATAACCCGAAACTTAGTATCACTATAGAGCACTTTAAGATACCTTAAACTTAGAAATAATCCAAGTATCTTCTAAGCATTTATTTTTTTTCCGTTTAGAAACCGATGATACCACATGCTATAGTTACAAGTTATATAGGTAATTTTTCAATATTAGAGTTCTAGTAAACTTACTAAAATACCTTAGTTCGTATTTCTTGTGTACACTCGATATTTGTTATTGAGCTCAACACTCTAATCTATATTATTTGTATGATGTATGTCATTTTAGTACTAGTTATTACTAATAACACATATTTGAACCTTAAGAAAGCATATCAATCTTTGTATTAGTTCGAGTAGATGTGTATCTATGTGTATAACTATATGTATATATATACACAATTCAAATGCTAATACATCAAGAAGAGCTAATCTGATTTTTGTTTCTAACAACCATAACATTATAAGAAATTTCCTTGGAAATTTCCTTGCAAATGCTTTTAGTCTAACTATGTAGACTTCCACCTCACTTTTGTCTTAGAAGTCAAGTAAGAATTGATTGCATTTTTCTAGCCTATATAAACATGGATCTGAATCATTCTTCTTCCTTCAAGCCTTAAGATCAAGTGCAAAACTGATTTGGAAGCCTTAGTTGTAGAGAAAACTCACCTCACTAATCCTTCATCCTTTTGCTCTTAAGAAGCTCCCTTTGTTTTTCTCAAAGAAGTCCAAGCTTGGATCCAAGACCAAAATATTCACTCCATCTCTGAGTTTCTTAAGTAAGTACATGATTACATTCCTATATTCTTTTGTCTTTAAGATTTATCAAAGTGTATAACCGATGATAAAATGGAAAAGAATCTGATTTACTGTAGCCATACATTTTCATGTTTGCTAAGAGTTAATCTTGACAAAACTAATTATATTTCCAGTTTCTTCATGAAAAATCCTTTAGTTTAGGCTTTTGAATCACTAAAAAAAGGTTAAGAAATGAAGAAGTTATGGCTAATTGAAGGCTTCATTTAGTAAACTAACTGAAAATCTCATACAGCAATCACAACTTCAAAAATTCATATCTCCCTCATTTCTTATCCATTTTCTACAAACTTTATATCCATTTGAAGCTTAGGATCTCTAATTTTATTCTGGAAAGTTTTAGAAGTAATGGTGAAATATGCAGTACGTAAAGACTTAAACATCAAAGGTTAATAATAAGAAAATTAGTTTCTACGCTATTCTGGTATTTTATCATTTCTAGACTATATCACTCTGATCTGGACTACATAACTTATTCCATTGAATTCCTTGTGAAAAATCCTATGACATGGTGCCTTATTAACTATTTTCGGACACAAATTGAACAAGTTATAACAATGGAAATTTGACGGTTCTTCATTTGGACACTTCGGACTAAGATTTCTAATACTATGAACAGAGGACTACTAACTCTCGACTACTAACTATTATTCTTTTACTACTTCTAATTTTACAGTACCTTTATTTTATTGCACATTTACTTTCAATTTTATGTGTATATATATATATGTGTGTGTGTGTATATATATATGTATGTATGTAACTATGTATATATTAATTTGTTCGCACAATTTCAGTTATATTTACTTATGTAAGCCTGTTTATATGCTTTGTTGCTATTTATGTAGTTGTTTTATTTACTACTTAAAGCTTACTATACTATTGACGTGATTATATTTGGAGAAGTGAAGCCGGGTGATTAGTACCATCTCGTGCTTAAGTGAATTACTGGTAACAGTGTTTTGTGATATGAGAAGTTAGCCTGGGCCCTAGTCCCTACAGATAGTGCACTATTATACTCATTGGAAGGAAGTGTCGACCTTGAGTAGACATACTTTAATAGTGTCCTTAGTATGTTGCGGCTTACCTGTACTTTGATATTATAGACCCTAGCATGTGGACTTATGAATTGTTACTAGTTAATCTGAAATATTTATTAAGAAGAGAAGTATACATATATTATTTTGAACAAATATCTGTTTGCAACATATTACTAATATGTTACAGTGTTAAGTGAAAAGAGATTTGAGCATATATGGTTTTGAGGTTATATTTGTTGATTCGATAAAGAAATGTGACTGTGTTTTACCATCAGTCTCATAAACATCCACATAGATGAATACATTTGAATACATATGTGTGTGTCTTTTGTGTGTATACAAGTACATATTTAAGACTTGTTAGAAACATATAAATGGTTCTCGGTATATTTTTACTTGGTTGTTCATATTTGATTTCTTATTAAACACACAAATATAAGAATGTAAGCTATACTTACTGGGTCTGTGTTACTCATGATGCTACACCTTCATGTTTTCAGGTAACGAGTAGATGCATTGGGAAAAAGGGATGAACCTACTAAATAAAATAAAGTTTTATTTTCCTACTACTATTTCAAGAGAATAAGTGTAATGTATTTTGCTAAACTTTGGTATTGTACAAATAATGATTTCGTTTTCTAATAACAGTACTATTCGGATACATCTATATATAGTCTATTACTTCCTTTCAATTTATTCCAAAAACAAGTTTTGTTTATTTTAGTTCACATCGCAAATTCGGGTACCATATTTTAGTATAATATTGGTCTCGAGTTTGGGAGTGTGACAGATTGGTATAAGAGCATTTGTTCTCTTAAGTTTTGCTTTAAAATATATATATATATATATATATATATATATATATTTTTGTAAAACTTAACAAGAACGGGGAGGGTTATATGTATATGTGTGTATTGTCCGAGATATAAAAGTTGCATCTACGTTCTCACTTGTAGTTTGTTGTATCTTGAAGTTTTGTGTTTGAAAATTTATATTGTTAATATTTTAGGAAAGCTCTGTCTGATGCTTGTAGTTAAGTTGTCTTTAGAAAGTAGCTCTTAGAAGCCTTTTCTAAGCTATGTACAATCCGTTATGCTAAATTATGTTTAGTGTAAAATATTTGGTTTAAGAATATTTTGGTTTAAATTATAGATTATTTTCTTTAATTAGGACCATGGTCGATAGAAGAAATCCACCTGTCGATGCAAACGATTTCGTCGAAGCTTTCGCAGGAAGGATGGAGACAAATCAAGTCGGTGGGAGGCTAGGACGACTAATAATACACATAAGGAGTCTAGGAGCAAGGAAATTTGGTGGAGGAAAACCTCACGAGGCTGAAGAATGGATTTACAATTTGGAAATCCATTTTGAAATGATGGAATGTACCTAGGTAGAGTTACGAAGAGTGGCTACTTGCCTCTTAGAACGAGATGCTCGTTTCTGGTGGGACACTGTCAAATGTACCACATTGGAACTCATGGAAGGGGATGCCTTCAAAGAGAAATTTCTGGAAAAATATTTTCCACAAGTTGAGAGAGACAAGAAAGAACTAGAGTTTATTCAACTTACTCAAGGAAAGATGACTGTAATTGAGTATGAGACTAAGTTCACTAAACTTTCTCGTTTTGCTCCACATATGGTGGACCCAAACTATAGGGTAGTAATCTGTATTTAGCCCTAATAAAAATTTAATAAAAATTAACGTTTTGTTTACAAAAAATTCATAATAAAATACTAAAACTCAATCTCAATAATAAAAATTTAATAATCAAAATCCAAAACTAATATTCAAACAATAAAATCCAAAATAATTTCAAAATGATTCACGTATTTGGGTCTAGGATTTAATATAGTGGTATATCATTTTGAGAATCAAATTATAATTGGAGAATTAGAACTTACTTATAAAAAACTACCCACAAATAAATATATATGTTATGTATATAAATTTAATTTTTTTTTCCTATTATATTTAATATATACAATCCGTTCGGATTTCGCGGTTTAAGTAAAAGAAAAACCAAACCAATTCATAAATGGTTTGGTTCAGTATTGAACCAAGTTTCATATTTTAACGCTAAAAACCTTAACCCAAACCATACTTGGTTTCAACCGGTTTGGCCGGTTTGTACCGTGTTTTGCACACCCCTAGGTTTACCTCACTCAGATTCGTCTTGAGAAGATTTCGCCTCACCTAAATCCGCTTTGAGAGGTTTCATTTCATCCAGATTCGCTTTGAGGAGATTTTGCCTCACCTAATCCGCTTTGAGAGGTTTCACCTTCGTCTCACCTAAATCTGCCACATAATCATTAAGCAACAACCTGTAGAAGTCGTTGCTTAATTATTTTTTTTGTGAGAAAATTAAAGCTATCACATAAACATATATAAACCCACAACACATACAAGTTTTTGTCCAATTGGTTTTCAGCAGGCAAGTTCAAGTTGTCACACAAATATTAAGTGACGACGTACAAGTCATCACTTAATTGGTCGTTTGCAAAAAAATTAAAGTTGTCACATAAACTTTAATCGACCATTGATAGAAGTTGTCGCCTAACAGTTTTTAGCGATGAATTTCAAGTTGTCACATAAACATTAAGCGACAACCTGTTGAGCTCGTCACCTAATTGGTCTTTTGCGAGAAAATTAAAGTTGTCACATTAACATTAATCGACAACTCGTAAAAATTGTCGCCTAATTGGTTTTCAGTAAGGAAGTACAGGTTGTCACATAATCATTAAGTGACCACTTGTAAAAATCGTTGCCTAATTGGTCTTTTGCGAGAAAATTAAACTTGTCACATTAACATTAACTAAAAACTAGTAGAAGTTGTCTCCTAATTAGTTTTCAGTGAGGAAATTCAAATTGTCACATAAACATTAAGCACCCGAAAAAATTAATTGTCGCCAAATTGATTTTCGGTGAGGAAATTCAAATTGTCACACAAACATTAAGCGACAACCGGATGAAGTTGTCACCAAAATGATTTTCAGCAAGGAAGGTAAAGTTGTCACATAATCATTAGCCGACAACTCACAGAATTGGTCATTAAATCAGTCTTCAGCGACAAAAATGTTGTTTTCACATAAATATTAAGTGACAATCCACATAAGTCGTCGTTTAATTAATCTTTTGCAAGTAAGTTAAAGTTGTCATAAAAATATGGATTAACTATTGTTTACTCCCTATACTTATAGGGTTTCATCGTTTCAGTCCCTGACCTTCGAATTTCACTTAAAAAGTCCCTGAACTCTCAATTTCCTCTCAATTGATCCCTACCGTCAAAATTTTCCGTTAAAGTTGCTGAAAATATCTATTATGCCCTCACTTACTTTTTTTTCTAATTTATTTATTTTCTCTCTTTTATTTCTTTCTTTCATTTCACCTCTTGATGGTCTATAGATTGGAATCATCTTGATGGTCTATGGATTGGAACCGTCTTGATGAGGAGATGAACAGAAGGAGGCGAGAGAGTCGGAAGAAGAATACGTGAAAAAAAAAGAGGAAGATAATTTTTTTTTTAAGTCATTGAGGGTATAATAGACTTTTATGGGAAGATAACGGAGTTTTTGACGGATACTTGACGGCATGGACCAATTGGGAGGAAATTGGCAGTTTAGGGACTTTTTAGGTGAAATTCAAAGGTCAGGATTGAAACAATGAAAGTGAAATTCAAAGGTCAGGGACTGAAAAAATGAAAGTAGGGAGTAAGTAGTATTTAATCCTAAAAATATTAACCGACAACTGATAGAAATTGTCGCCTACTTAACATTTTGCGAGGAATTGGGTGTCATATAATGTCATATGAGGGACAACTGTCAATTTCTCGCAAACACCTACTCTATGCAACAAATTGGTTGTAGCCGATGGGATCATATGCGACAATTAAAATTTCCTAGTATTTGTCAAGCTTTTGGGATGAATTTTGGGTTGTCATAATGAAATTCCTCGCTTTTGCTATTTTCTCTTGTAGTGAAAGTTTTTATTTTATTTTATTTTTCTAGATTTTTTGGTTTTTCAAAGTTAGGGTTAGGACTCATGGGTAATAACGTGTTGTAGAGAACAAGAATTTGGGAAAATGTAGAGATGTATTTCATTGACTACATGACCTCTATATATTGAGGGTTACAATTACAATATACAAGCAAAAATGAATCCTATTCATAAATAGGATATCTACGAGAATATACTAACCACATTACAATTAGGCTAAGTAACTTCGTTTGGACTAGACACATAAACATTAGATTTCGTATAACATTATTAAAAATAAAAAAAATAAAGATAATATGTATCAAGGTAAGGTACCGGAAAAGTTGAAATTTTTTCTGAAGAAAACCCTAAAACTTGCATCTGGGGTTGAAGTTGAAATTTCATATTTTTTTGAGAACTTGGTAGGAAAGTATGATCATTGTAATCTGATTTATCATGAGGGTGATCATTGCCCTTTGCTTGGGCGTCATACTACACCGTATACGGGTGACCAAAGAAAAGAAATTGTTGGTCCTTCATTGGGTTTTGCTGCTAACAAGTTTGTTGACGGGTCCTTTCATTTTTAGGGTGTGCAAACACCGATTCTACCAAATATTTGCAGGTTACTCTTCCAACCCAAGGAAGCAAGCAAACCACATCAGCCTATTATACTACGTGAAAGGGACCTCACTCTCTGAGACTGATGAGGAAGTCCACCAACCTTTGGAATTGGCAGTGATTGCAGCCCCGGCTAATTACATACCAAACCCTGAGTCGGCAACTCTGGATGAGTGCTTGGAGCTTGAGAAGGTGTCACCACCTGAACCGGCAGAGAATACTAAAAGCCTGAAAACTTCTGAAGACATAGGTATACCTGCAGTAGTGGAGGAAGTGGCTAAGGAGAATAGGGGTGACAAGTGTCAACTACCTCCCTCTCCTACAAAATATCCCTAAAAGCTTAAGTTCCTGCTACCGGAGCTATTCAAACCTCTCCTCCCCGAGGTTCAAGCAAAGAAACAAAAGATGCCAATGTTCACCAGCAAATTCTCTGCTTGTCACGCCCCGAATTTTGAATAACAAATTTAAATCCAAAACATGAATAATAACAAATACAATAACGTTTGAATTTTTTTTCTCAGAAACAATCACGCCTCACACCACTCAATATTGCAAAAACCAAATCCTCAAGTTACTTATTACAGCACACTATCACCAAATAAAATAGTAAACCTCAATGAGCATAATAAACTTCACAATACAACACTGTAAATCAATACTATCACTCTAAACCTCACGTTCACCACCCTGGTTATCCTGACCTGTACGATTATCCACTACACCGTTTGATTAGTATACCGGGATTGCAACAACACAAAACCTGGTAAGCTTTTAAAAGCCCCTATGAGTAAATTTAGAGATTGCACAATTTAAGTTAATAATAAAAACATACAAAATAACTCCAAAATACACTGAAATATGAAGGAAAGAATACTCTCACGACTCTCTTTTAAAACTCATACTTATGAGTCTCAAGTAACCTCAACATTACCCTCATAAGACCACTCAACATTTGGCAGGCAGACTAGAGCACTAACAGATCGCAACCACTAGCCCGGCCCGAGAACGTGGTTCACGATTATAATGCTATTAGCAACAACCAGCCCGGTACAAGAGCGTGGTTCACTGATAGTATGTTACGGTCACACTCGTGACTTATTGATCTCCACATATCAAAACAATTTAATGTTCTCAAACAATAAAACTCAACACCTCTCTCAATATATCGTTCACGAAAAGTAAACATCCAAACAATAATAGCAACACAATCATGCATATTGTTTCCTCAACACGTAAATAATATATATACATATAGACATTAACACATGAATGCCTACTAATACCAACTATAGTTTACATGCATTAAAACAAAATTCAATTTATACTTAAATTCATTTTGTTACCTGTGAGCCGCAGCCCTATGAACCGTAGTCGATCAAGTTCATATTAATTCAAACAAATCTTTATTTTCTTAAAATAATTTCCACACATTCACAATTCAATATAAATCACTAAATTTCGGTTCATAAATGAACCATGTGCGATTTACTCACCTTGATATTCCCGCTGCGTTTTCAAAATCGTTCAATTCACAACCGAACTCGTTCACCCAAGTAAAACCTTCAATCACTTAATCAAATATGATTTTGACTTAGCCAATAACCCAAAAGCATACTTAAAATGACAACCCAACAGGCGCATTCTAAATTATACGAAAATCCGACGAACGGATTCTCACGAATCGCCTCCCGAATCACTGTTTTACAATTATACGATCTTCACCTCCCAATGGTCGGATCTTCGCCTATGAACACACAAAGTCACTAGGACAGTCATACGATCATTATATCAAAACTACAAGTCTATCAAACGGTCCAATCTTCATAGATCACAAATCGAACGATCGAAACCGATTGAAATTGTAAAATTCATAACTAAATCATACGATATCCAAAAATTGAGTATAATATATTGAAATGATCGTATCGAAATGTACAATCTAAAAATGGCCAGAAAAGGCCGTGGGAGTTAGTGGCAGAGCCACCGCCAATGGCATCGGGGCTGAGCTGCACTTCTTAATCTTAAAAGTCTGAACATTTTTCATAACTAGCTCGAGATAAGAAAACAACGGGAAGTGATCGAAAAGTACCTTGGAAGCTTCGGTTTGGCCGAAAAAATTCCATAATCCAGTAGGTGCTCCGTTCGACTTCAAGACTTCAACTACTCTGATTGATTCTTCTTTAATCTTGTTCAGCTCCTTGATACGAGTTCAACAAGCCAAAGAACACGAAGATTGATGGCCTAGAACTCGAGATATAGTCATTGACTTCAAATCGGGCTCAAATCGGTCTAGAGCTGCTCCGCCGCGTAGCCGCCTTTTCGGGAGGAAAAGAGACCACCAGTCCACTTATAGGGAGGAGGCGAGCTGATCTGGGATTTGTTTTACGTCGAAAGCTCGCTTGAGGAGGAAGAAATCGCCCGAAGAAGGTGGATGCGATTTTCGACGAAAATGGAGGGGCTCTCGAGGGCTAAAAATAAAAATGAGAAGTTTCGGGATTTATGAAAAAATCTCGGAATTTCTCATATTTATAGAAAATTCCCAACTTTCAAATGCTTATAACTTTCTCATACGAACTCCGATTTTCACGTTCCATATATGTACAGACTCGTCTCGACGAGATCTACAATTTTCATGAAGGACGTTTTCCCAAATTTTGTACTTATAAAAAGTCAATTTTCACGACCCCTTAAATAACATTCGTTTCAAAAATAAAATCGATTCGAAACCGAGTTTCTCGCACAATGACTTACAAAATAGTCTCAATATTCATAATTTAAATATCCGAACAATTATTGAATTATAAAACTTTATCTAATGAAATTTTGAGTCTTCACATTGCTAGGTCCATAGGGATGGTTGAAGTGCCCGGCAATATTCTCATACCCAAGCACTCTGAAGCAAAAAAGAAAAGAGGAAGGCCATTATGGGCAAAGAATAAGAACCCTCCAAAGTCAAAGAAGGTGACTGATGCACAAGAGACTTGCTTTGCTTATCTTTCTAAACCTCCTAGCCCAACTGTTAAGGGCAAGGAGTAAATTTAATTTTTGTTATTTTTTTCTAAACTTTGCCTAATTACTATGCGCTAGTTTTTATAGTTTTTATGTTCGTTTTTGAATAAGTGAGCACTGGTTGTCTAATGAGTGGTACTAGCATACTACGTTCTAAACTTGTCCTTGGTATGACTTGAGCATGAATGAAATTGATGTTTGGTTCAAAAAATCAAGGGAAGGTACCGTAGACGATCCTTATTTCTATTAACTTTCATCAGAAATTCATAACTATATACTTGCAATTTATTATTGAAGGTGACATTTTCTGTGGTCTTGCACTTCTCTCCAGTATAACAAGTGGTAGAGGATGAGGATGAACAGCGGGAGTCTTGGCATTGCTTTGTTTTTCTCTCCTTTGCTATCTTTTTTTGTGGACAGAAAAAAACTTGACAGATCTAGATATATGAAAGCAACCAATGATGACTTTGCAGAACAATAATACAACACACATGGACTTTATATCTTCACAGTTCACACTACGTACTAGTGAATATTAATCACAAAAATTACCTCTAAAAAAAAAAGACAAACAACTACCTTATCGTCAATACACTGACATCAAACTCGAAGCCTCTGTAGTGCTCGAAGTAGCAGAGAGCTATACAAAGAGAGATGGCTCAATATGGCGGAGGAAGAAGATGGTCTCTTGAAGGAATGACTGCTCTCGTCACTGGTGGAACCAAAGGGATCGGGTTAGTCGGTTGTACACTTTCAATTTCCCTCATGTTTTGTTGTGCTTAATTAAGTTCAGTACTGTTTGGTATTTGGGTACTGTTATAGCTGTTAAATTTGTTTGTCGAAATTTTGTTCGCCCATATATTAATCAGGTTCACTATAGGTTATCATTTATTTCTGACGTCTATCAAAAAACAAAATCATTTATTTCTTGTAAGGAAACTAATCTGTCATATCTTCTATATTAAAGCTGATTGTCCTAGATGTTAGTTGTACAATAACTGTAGCTTTCCTTCTATGTAATATAGGTAGTAAAGTGGTTCCTGACTTGTAGGAACTGATTGTAATCTTACTTGTATAAAGGAAACGATTTTGTATCAATGAAATCAACTCTTCAGCCTATTGGTTTCTCATTCTTTCATGGTATCAGAGCAGGACTAGATCCTGACTCTTCTCATCTGCTGCATTTTAACTTCTCGTGTAGCCTAATCCTCATTCCCTCATCATTCCGGCCAACATGGGCACCGACGATGTCCTCCTACCACCACCTAAAGATCACGGCAAGCCAAAAGCCGATTCCTCCAGTTCTCCTATATCTGAGATGTCGAAATCAGACCTCTCTAATCCTTTTTTCACCCATCACTCAGATCATCCAGGCCTAGTCCTAGTCTCTAAGCCCCTGAATGGAGACAATTACGCGGGATGGAAAAGGGCTATGACCCTAGCTCTGAATTCTAAGAACAAACTTGGTTTTGTGAACGGCACAATAAAGGCTCCCTCAGAAGAAACAGACCCAGAAGGTTATGCGACTTGGTCGCGTTGTAATGATATGGTCCATTCTTGGATCATCAACACCATTGATTCAGAAATCACCGACAGTGTCATCTATTATCCTACTGCTCACGAAGTATGGGAAGACCTCTGTGAGCGATTCTCTCAAGGTAATGCTCCGCGTATCTTCGAAATTCAGCGAGAAATCGCTTGTCTTCGTCAAGAACAGTTGTCAGTTTCAGCTATTATACAAAATTGAAAGGATTGTGGGATGAATTAGCTTCCTATTCAGAGACATCTCGAGGAGCACAAGCAGAGCAACAAAGACTTATGCAATTTCTAATGGGACTGAATGAAACTTACAGTTCTTGTCGTGGCCAGATTCTCCTGATGAACCCTTTACCAACGGTTCGACAAGCTTATGCGGTAGTCTCTCAGGACGAGAAACAACGCTCACTTGGTGCTTCTCATCCTGGTGCGGCATCACCTTCAGGTGCAGCGATGGCAGTACGCAATATTGGCAGACCCACTTTCAATTCAGGAAGAAGTGGACGCGTTGAGAAGACTGATCGGCATATCCAGCGTCCAGAACGATTTTTGCGTCCCAGGAAGGACGCCATCTTGATGTTGAACGGCGACAAGGCTCCGGCAGGGGCAGACCTCATTGTACCTATTGTGGAGATCCAGGACATTGGGTACAGACTTGTTATCAACTGATTGGTTATCCCCCCGGTCACCCCAAAGCGAGGCAAGGCACAGGTTTTTCGAAGCACACGAGAGCAGCTCCTTCGGCAAACTCAGTCTGCGCGACTGTTGAAGATGGTAGTGGGCCAACCGTGACACTCACTGAGGCCCAATTTAAACAGTTTATGACTGCTCTTAGTAATCAGCCTTCGAAGCCCAATTCCGATACTAGCGCAAGTTCCATAGCAAACACCGTCACAAAACCAGGTTTGTCCAAGGTCGTTTCCCGCAATTGGATCATTGACAGCGGTGCGACTGATCACATTACTTCATCTACGCAATTATTACACAAACATAATAATTGCTCATTACCACCTGTTCTATTGCCTAGCGGAGATAAAATTAGTATTGCTGCTAAAGGCTCTTTTCCTCTCAGTACCATGTTTTATCTTCATGATGTGTTATCTGTGCCTCAATTCAAAGTCGATTTATTGTCAGTTAGCAGATTGACGAGAGGATTAAACTGTTCAGTGACCTTCTATCCATATTGGTGTATTTTGCAGGATCTGCTACGAGGAGGACGATTGGTTTGGGTAAACAACGCAACAGATTATATTATTTGGTGGCATTAGCGACGGAGAAGTCTAAAACCAGTCCTTCTTTTTCCACCGCACGCCCGGCCTGTCATCTTACCATCACCTCCACCGATCTATGGCACAACCGCTTAGGACATGTGTCATCCTCTTGTTTAGGTTTCATTGCTAAGAATTTTTTACATGTTTCCTTTCCGTCTAATAATGCTTGCCATATATGTCCTTTGGCCAAGCAGAGTCGCCTACCTTTTAGTACTAGTACCATATCTTCTGTCAAACAATTTGAAATTATTCATTGTGATATTTGGGGTCGATATCGATTTCCTTCTATTTCTGGTGCTCATTATTTTCTTACCATTGTTGATGACTATACACGTTTTACTTGGATTTTTTTAATGCGCCATAAAGATGAGGCCCAATCGCTCATTAAACAATTTTTTAGCTATGCTCTCACTCAATTTGCTTCTCGCATTAAAACTTTCCGTAGTGATAATGGTAGTGAATTCTTATCCCTTCGCTCTTTTTTTAATGATAATGGTGTCGTTTTCCAACATTCTTGCGTTTACACGCCCCAACAAAATGGGGTTGTGGAACGTAAATATCGACACATTCTTCAGGTGGCCGTGCCCTCAAATTTCAAGCACACCTCCCTTCTCAATTTTGGGGGGAGTGTGCCCTTACCGCTGTCCACATCATCAACCGCTTACCTTCTTCCACTCTATCTTTCAAAACTCCATTCGAACTTCTTTATTCAAAACCTCCTTCTTTCTCCCACCTACGTGTTTTTGGCTGTTTAGCTTATGCTACTAACGTTACTCCCACTCATAAATTCGATCAACGTGCCATTCAGTCCATTTTCATCGAGTATCCCATCGGTCAAAAGGCCTACAAGTTGTTTGATTTATCCCGCAAGAAGGTCTTTACTAGCCGCGACGTCAAATTTCATGAGCATATTTTCCCCTATTCCACTCAGCCCAGTTCTGTTGTCTCATCATTGGGCCACCAACCGGGCCCAATTCCCTTACTCCCTGACCCATTAACTTCATCCTCTGCCTTTGACTTTCCTTTCTTTCCACCTGCGTCCCATTCTCCCAGTCCCCCTGTTTCGTCGTCTTTTTCTCCAGACACCGCTCCCTCCCCTTTCACCCCATCCTCTCCGCCGTCTTCTTCACAGCCCCCACCGCCTCCACCACCTCCCCCTCTCCGTACTTATTCTCGTCGTCGATCGACGACATCTCCTGTCCCTGACTCCGTCCTTCTCGGTCCGTCCCACTCTCCTTTGCCCGTTTCTGCTTCTCCTCCGGCGTCGGCCTCTACCCCAGTGCCGTCGTCGCTCCTCCCGTCGTTCCTTCCCCATCCCCTCTCCCCGCGCCTGCTGTGCCCCTTCCTGACCCTATACCCGACCCTCTACCTGCTCCCGAACCCATACCCGATCCGGCCCCTCTCCGTCGCTCCGGCCGCCTGATACGTCCCCCGGACCGCCTCACCTACCATGTCAGCTCTACCGTTCCCTCAGACCAATCGTCTTCTTTGTTGCCTGGTCCAACCAAAGGTACCCGCTTCCCCTTGGCCAATTTTGTTTCCTATCATCGGTATTTGCTGCGGCACCTCGCTTTCACGGCCAAGCTCAACCACATTTCCGAGCCCCGCACCTATTCTGAGGCTGCCGGTCATCCTGAATGGCAAGCTGCTATGCTTTCCGAATTACAGGCTCTTCAAGCCAACGGAACTTGGACTCTGACTCCTCTTCCGGCCGGTAAGGTCCCTATTGGCTGTCGTTGGGTTTATAAGGTGAAGCACAGAGCAGACGGTTCCGTTGAACGGTATAAAGCCCGTCTCGTTGCTAAGGGTTTTACTCAGTTGGAGGGAGTCGATTATCAAGAGACTTTTTCCCCTACTGCCAAAATCATTACTGTCCGTTGTTTGTTAGCTTTGGCTGCAGCTCGTGGTTGGCAACTGTATCAATTGGATGTGAACAATGCGTTCTTCCATGGTGATTTGACGGAAGAAATTTACATGTCTCCTCCACCGGGTCTTCGGCGACAGGGGGAGGAGCATCTGGTATGTCGATTACACAAGTCTTTATATGGTTTGAAGCAAGCCTCACGTCAGTGGTTTGAGAAATTTTCTGATGCTATACGGTCAGCCGGGTACGATCAATCTAAAGCTGATTATTCATTGTTCACTAGAAAGCATGGGGATTCATTTACTGCACTTTTGATTTATGTGGACGACATATTGATTACCGGGAATGATTTAGAGACTATTGTTGCACTTAAAACTTTCTTACATAGTCAATTTCGTCTCAAAGACCTTGGAGACTTGAAATATTTTCTTGGTATTGAAGTTTCGACTTCTAAACGAGGGATTTTTATATGCCAACGTAAATATGCTCTGGAGATTATCGAAGACACAGGGTTACTAGGAGCTGCACTTGCAGATACTCCTATGGAGAAAGGTTTAAAGTTGTATGATCATAGTGATTTGCTCAAAGAACCTGGAAAGTACAGAAGGTTAATTGGCAGGCTTATATATCTCACTGTTTCTCGACCTGACATCACTTATGCAGTCCATGTCCTAAGTAGATTCATGAACCAACCTAGAAAAATGCATTGGGAGGCAGCATTGAGAGTGGTGCGTTATCTAAAAGGTGCCCCTGGACAAGGTCTTTTCTTTTCTTCCATTAATGATCTGAAGTTGAGAGCTTATTGTGACTCTGATTGGGCGGGGTGTCCCGTCACTAGAAGATCTACCACCGGATACTGTGTCTTTCTTGGACCTTCTTTGATTTCTTGGAGATCCAAGCGTCAAAAAGCAGTATCTTTGTCTTCAGCAGAGGCGGAATATCATGCCATGACAGGAACATGTTGCGAGCTGACCTGGTTACGTTATCTGCTTAGAGATCTGGGCCTATCTCTTCGTGAACCAGCCTTGCTATTTTGTGATAACAAAGCTGCACTACATATTGCGGCCAATCCGGTATTCCATGAGCGAACTAGACACATCGAGATGGATTGCCACTACATTAGAGACAAAATTCTAGATGGTTCTGTGGCCACGAGGTATGTGAATTCTGCTTATCAGCTTGCTGATGCTCTTACTAAACCTTTGGGGAAAGATATCTTTGTTCCTATGATTCGCAAGTTGGGAGTGCAAGACATCCACTCTCCAACTTGAGGGGGAGTGTAAGGAAACTAATCTGTCATATCTTCTATATTAAAGCTGATTGTCCTAGATGTTAGTTGTACAATAGCTGTAGCTTTCCTTCTATGTAATATAGGTAGTAAAGTGGTTCCTGACTTGTAGGAACTGATTGTAATCTCACTTGTATAAAGGAAACGATTCTGTATCAATGAAATCAACTCTTCAGCCTATTGGTTTCTCATTCTTTCATTTCTGACGTAATACACACACAAACACCAACACATGCATCACCATTTTGACAGAGACAAATTTAGTGAATTAGCTAGACCGTGTATATATTGTTTCTAGGTATGCGATTGTTGAGGAATTGGCTGGATTAGGTGCAAGTGTACATACTTGTTCACGGAATGAAGCCCAGCTCAATGAATGCTTGAATCAATGGAAGAAGAAGGGTTTTCATCAAGTCACTGGTTCAGTGTGTGATGTGGTCTCAAAAATCCAGAGAGA
Source organism: Rosa persica (assembly GCA_025331145.1). Lineage (NCBI taxonomy): Eukaryota > Viridiplantae > Streptophyta > Magnoliopsida > Rosales > Rosaceae > Rosa > Rosa persica. Next base: position 22,648,859 of record WFKR01000004.1, on the reverse strand, counting down.
GGAACTAATACAGAAGGTCTCATCACTGTTTCATGGGAAACTTAATATCCTTGTAAGTACTTTAATCATCAATCCGTTGAAAGCAAATACAACCACATAGGGTTTAGTACTAATTAATAATAGCACCAGGGTAGTTTGCGACAAACCCTATAACTATGACGAAGAAGGTGTTTAAATTGCAAGAGCAATATTATATGTATCGTGCTATCTTCTACATCATTGAATGGTATTTCCTCGCTTTGTCGAGGTTTTGATAAAATAAAAAATAAAAATAAAAAAGTAAAGAGTCTAGTAGTTGTACGATAAGCATGTACGTGATGGGTTTTATCTGATATGCTATTAGGATAGACCATCTGAGATTAGTTTAAAGAAGATATAAGAAGAAACCCAAATCAACTTGTTAATATATATCTTGTAGGTAAACAACGTGGGAACTTATATAGCAAAGCCAACAACTGAGTACACAGCTGAAGACTACTCATTTATCATGAGTACCAATCTTGAATCTACTTACACTATGTGCCAACTAGCACATCCTCTTCTCAAAACTTCAGGAGCTGGTAACATTATTTTTGTGTCTTCTGTTGGTGGTGTGGTCTCAATGGGGGAGGGTCTAAGTGTATACGGTGCAACTAAAGGTACACTTTTAATTTCCTTAAATATATATTTAGCAAAATGTTTTACGCCATAAATTGAAGATAAATGTGGCTGCTGATCTTTTCTCATTTCAATTTAGGAGCAATGAATCAATTGGCCAAAACTTTGGCTTGTGAGTGGGCAAAAGACAAGATTAGGATTAATAGTGTTGCACCTGCGCTCATCAGAACTCCTCTTGTTGAATCTGTAAGACACATTCGTAGATGAATGATTTCAAATGTATGTGATCGAAGACCTTCATTTTTCCACCTAATTGATCAACGACACTTTTTTTTTTTTTTTTTCACATGCAGATTTTGAATGACGAAAAGTTTATGGAGGCTATGATCTCTCGAACGCCATTAGGACGTATAGGAGAGCCTGAAGAGGTATCTGCCTTAGTGGCATTTCTATGCCTTCCTGCAGCCTCATTCATAACAGGGCAGACTATTTGCATCGATGGAGGGATAACTGTCAATGGCTTCCAGTTCCAAGCATAATGAAATATGCTGAGATTTGCTCGCGCAAGAATAATAGGCGAATAAATGACGAAGCTTCTAGCATTAAATAATAGGCATTCTTATATGGTATGTCCTTTTTAGGCTAACCGTTGCATAGCAGCGATAGCCAAGCCAAGTCATACAAAGGCAAGCAACCTTTTAGCAATAGCAAATGACACTTGTCTTCTGGAAAGTCCACCTTTTCCGAATGTCTCATGTCTCAGAATACAGTGAACACGGGCTATGTGTACATCGTTTATGTCAATAGTAGGTCAAAATTAAATCAATAATAATTGTCTTTTGAAGTCTCACTTTTTTTTAAATTTCTTGTAAATACTGAAAATAAAATTAATTTAGAATTATGTTGAGAGTTATATATGGTAAAAATAATGGTGAGTTAGTGGCTTCATAGGTTATGGGAGTTAGAAAGGTTTAAAGTTATTGTAACGCTCTAATACTTTTTTTTTTTTTTAGAGAATCAAAGGATTTCACTTCTACCCTCATGGTGACTCGAACTCATGACCTCGATCTTAGTTAGTGTAACGCTCTAATACTTATGTCTATTGTAATTGTCATACTTAAAACATTGTCTAGTATAGGCTTATATAAGTAGGGTAGTCTAGTTGAGTAAGGTGTGTAGAGGGGAGTATTTTATAGAAGTTTTATCAGAATAACTTTATTATCAGGTACTTTGAAAGTCTTCTCCATATCTCCATCTAGGAGCTCTATACATGCCTTTGGGCTGTGCATCTCTGATATTGTGTGTAATTCATGCATCATATCTCCTAACCCAAAACTAGTTTTTAATAATTACACTTGCACCGATATCCAACAAAGTGCTACCAGAGCCGAATGCTTGATCTTATGGTGTGTTTGGTTTTTGCTTTTATTGTTGCTAGGTGGTAGAAGAAATCTATGGTGTCTGAAGTGTTGCTGATGGGCAACAGGTAGAAGAAAGAAAGGGAGAAAGAAGAAAGATGAGAAAGAAAAAGAGAGAGAGAGAGAGAGAGAGAGAGAGAGAGAGAGAGAGAGAGAGAGATAAACGAATGGAGAAAGAAAAATTGAATAAGAGAAGACTATAGGGAAAAAAAAAGGGACTAAAAATGAGGGGAAAAAAGAGCGGGAGAGAGAGATGAGATGGCGAAGAAGAAAATGATGATAATGTGGTTCTTGGTGAAATGGTAAAAATCTCTGAGAGAATGAATGAAGGGTTGAAGTCCCAAAACAAGGTGAAATGGTTAAAGTCCCTGAAAGAAGATGAAAGGGTAAGTCTCTAAAACAAGGTCAAGAGTTAACGTCCATGACAGAAGGAATGAAGGGCATAAATCCCTGAAAGAAGCATGGCACAAAGCTGCCAAGAGAAAAATGCTCCCTGGAAGTGGCAAAAGTCTCAAAATGAAGATGAAGATGGCACAATGGTGTTAAGTTGACAAAGCTCCCTAAAGGCACAATGGTGCAAAGAGGTTGACAAGGCTCCCTAAAGACACAATATTGCAATGAAGATTGGGTGAGCATCCCAAAGAAAGTACTCATTGGTGGCTAATGGTAGGCAAAAGAAAATATTTCCCTCAAGGCCCAACATGAAGATGCTTGTTTTTCCAATGAAGTCGATAAAGACAGAGACAAGTTAAAGTATATGGAAGCTCCAAGTAAGTAGCAAAGAGGAAGTTAAAAAAGAGAAGATGAATGAGAAAGATGGTGTCTTGTTCATTTCCACTCTAGTGTTTGTGAAGAAGAAGATTGTAAAATATTGAGAGACAAGAAGCTCTCTCATATTGGGTCAAAATTTGAGAGGTGTAAAGGCCATCAAACATTGGTGAGGTGCAAAGAGAATCTCAGATAGAGAGGAGACAAGTTGTGAAGGAGAAAAAAGTCCCTAGACCCAGCATGACTAGAGAAATGTCACTGAAAATTAAGCAAGAAAATTAAGGTGCTTGCATTGAATGAAGAAGCAGATGGGCAATGGACTTTAAGAGGCAACATCAAAGAAGTAAGTTAAAGATAAAGGAGGCAATGGAGCAAGAAAATTTTGAAGAACTTGAAGTTAGAGTAATTCTAAGTTAAGGGAGGATGTTGGAAATAAAATTAATTTAGAATTATGTTGAGAGTTATGGTGAAAATAATGGTGAGTTAGTAGCTTCATAGGTTATAGGAGCTATGAAGGTTTAAGATTAGTGTAACGGTCTAAGAGCATCTTTAGCAGACTCTCTATTTAGTTTTTTAGCTATTTTAAAGAGCATGTTTAGCTTTTTATCTATTTTAGCAGCTGCACCAGACTCCTAAGTGGCTCTCCATTATAACTTTTAGCTATCTCGCTCCAAAATATAGAGAGCGAGATGAGGCTCTCTATAATTTAAAACATTCCTTTTGAGTTATTTTATATAAATTATAAATACATTTAAACTATTTAATCTGCATTTAAAAAGTAATATAAATTCAAAATTAACTAAAATAGAAAGCATTGATATAGACGTATTTCTAAAGTGGCTAGCTAAATTGAATTTTTAGTTATTTTGGCTAAAATTTGACTCAAAAATGACTAGCATTGCTAAAGATGCTCTAATACTTATGTTCATTGTAATTGTTATATTTAGAGCATCTTTAGCAAACTCTCTATGTTGACTCCTTAGCTATTTTGGAGAGCATGTTTAGTTTTTTAATCAATTTTAGCAGCTGCACCAGACTGCTAAATAGCTCTCTATTTTAACTTTTAGCTATCTCGCTACTAAATATAGAGAGCGAGATGACACTCTTTATTATTTTGTTAATTTAAAACATTCCTTTTATGTTATTTTATGTAATTTATAAATGCATTTAAATTTATTTTCGTTCAATAAATAATATAAGAGTAAAATCTATTCAGTCCCTGTACTTTGACTCCAAATCATTTCAATGCCTAACATTTCAATTTCATCCAAAAACTCCTTGATCTCCCAATCTCTCTCCTATAGGTCCATTCCATTAACCCGTAGTCCAAATACTTCGTTAATTCGCTGACATGGCAATCCCTTCTACGCCAACTCAACTCTATAATTGTAAAATGTCAAATATAGCTCTGTATTCTTTCTCCCTTCCTTTTTGATTTTTAATTAATTTTTTCTTCCTACTTTCAACTCATCTATTTTTCCTCATTTCTCTCTCTCCCTATTCACAAATCTTATCTTTGCAAAAATGAAACCTTACAAACTCCTAAACCCTCAGACCCAAAACTCAAACTCCCACACCTTCTTCGACCTCCATAAAATACCTCATCTTGTCCATCAATTCACATCCCACATTAACTTCCATTGCCTTGAAATCGGAAACCAATGCCTCACCGTTGCCATTCTCACAGCCATAACTTCCTGGAAACCCTCATTGGAATGCCTGAAGCAAGTCGTTGGCAGTGGCGTTGCTCCGATTCAGGAGATTTTTAACTTACTGGATCACACTAGAGTGCACCACGACATCATTTTGGACTTGCTGGTAAGTGCTTGCTGTGAAATGAAGAGGGCTGACAGGGCTTTTAAGTGCTTTAGCTTGATAATGAGTGAGAATGTTATGCCTCAGAGTCTAAGACTAAGACTTGTAATGAATTGATGAGTTTGTTTTTGAAATTGAACCAAACGAAGATGGATAGGGTTTTGTATGCTGAGATGTTTTGGTTGAAGATCAAGTTGAGTTTCTTGGGTTAATGGAGAAGTTGGGGATTGTCTGGGGTAGGAATGGAATTTTGGAGAAAGTTGAAGGTTGGGCTTGAAGAGAGAGCTTGGTGGTGGTTACGGTCGTAATGGTGACAATTTTGTTATTCTTTGGATTGAAGAAGAAGAAGCTGGGAAGAATAGAAAACAAAAAAAAGAATCAATTTCATTTTACTACCTTATGGTTTACACTTGACATCATAATAGTCCCTACAATTTCAATTTCATCAACACCATCCCTGAGGTCTCAATTTCGATCAGCCGTACCCAAAATTTTGCCACCCTTCCAAATCTGACGTTAAGTGATGAGTTGGCTTTGATAAACCTAGCGAGAAGGTCCACATGAAGGGGTAAATTCCTAATGTGCCTTTAATGGTTCCCATCAGCCTCCACTCGATTATCCTAATTTATTTTAAACAAAATCAAACAGCCTTAAATCCTAATCTAGCGACTTCTCTCCCTAACTCTCCCCTAAAATCCAACAACCCAGAATCCTTTTCCACCAAACCCTCTCCTAAAATCGGGCAACCCTATCAAGGAAATCCTCCATTTGAAGCGTCGATGGATGAATGGAGACCCCAAAATTGTTATGGTGGGCCAAAGAGTCTAAGACTAAGACTTGCAAGTTGTAATGAATTGATGAGTTTATTTTTGAAATTGAATCAGATGAAGAGGTATAGGGTTTTGTATGCTGAGATGTTTTGGTTAAAGATCAAGTTGAGTTTCTTGGGTTGATGGAGAAGTTGGGAATCGTTTGGGGTAGGAATGGAATTTTGGAGATAGTTGAGGGGTTTCCGCAATGGGATTGGTGGTTGGGCTTGAAGAGAGAGCTTGGTGGTGGTTATGGTGGTAGTGGTGACAATTGTGTTATGCTTTGGATTTTAGGTGTGAAGAAGAAGGTGAGAAGAATAGAAAACAAAAAAAAAAGAATAAATTTCACTTTACTACCTTGTGGTTTACACTTGACATCATAATAGTGCCTACCATTTCAATTTCATCAGCAATATCCCTGGGGTCTCAATTTCGATCAGCCGTACCCAAAAATTTTGCCACCCTTCCAAATCTGCCGTTAAGTGATGAGTTGGCTTTGATAAACCTAGCGAGAAGGCCCACATGAAGGGAAAAATTCCTAATGTGCCTCTAATGGTTCCCATCAGCCTCCACTCCATTAACTTTATTAATTTCTAAACAAAATCAAACAACCATAAATCCTAATCTAGCGATCCCTAACTCTCCCCTAAAATCCAGCAACCCAGAATCCTCTTCCACCAAACTCTATCCTAAAATCGAGCAACCCTATCAAGGGAATCCTCCATTTGAAGCATCGATGGATGAATGGAGACCCCAAAATTGTTGTGGTGGGTTGGGGGGGAGACGGTTGTTGACGAAATCCCTAAATATGGTGAGTTGTTTTTGTTTTGAAAATTTTGAACCCGATCTTCGATTGGAGTGGTTGAACAATGGTTTTGAATTTTTTAGGGCTTAGGTCTTAGTTTTATATGGGTTTGGGGGTTATAGCTATAATTTAAGGTTTAGGCCATTGTTTAGCCCTCTCCGAAGCTTCTGATTTTGTGTATTGAAATGTGGGTGAATTTTTAGGTGGTTTAATTATGGGTTTGAATGGGTTTATAAATGACAAAGTCTATAGCTTTCTTGTCTATTTGTATTGACGGTTTAGAGACATTGTTGATTAAGTAAGCTTCTGATTTGGTATTTGGAAATGTGGATGAATTTTTTAGGGGGTTGATTGTGGGTGGAATGAGTTTATAAATGATAAAGTCTGTAGCTTTCTTGTTGCATCTTCAATATTCAATTGAGCTCTTGTCTGTTTGTGTTTACGGTTTAAAGAACTTGTAGATTCAAGTAGGTTAAAGTATAAAGAATGCATGTGAAGGTTGTTGGAGAGCTTATTTAAACATTTTAATATTGTACTGCATTTGTGTCCTAATATGAACAAAAGAAGCAACCTAACCAGAAAGCTTTTAATACTTGTTTTTTTTTTTTTTTGGACTTACGGTGCTTCTCATTCATTCAAGTGTTTGGTTGTCTGGTTGTTTTGAATTCAATATAGTGCTGATTAAGTCATTCTCTTAAATAAGGATCACCATATTACTTTACTATCAAGATGTATCATGGTGGATACATCAGAGACAACAGTTATGTCAGTGGTCAAGTTAACTACTATGACCATGTAGATAAGGATAGAACGTCACTTGTAGAGGTTGATGGGATGGTCAGAGGGTTGAACCAGAACTACAATGGAAGGAGGGTACAATATAAGGAATGATGATGACACTATGACGAAGATTAACATAGACCAGAATGCAATGACCATGTGTTGATGTGTACCAGAAATCCGATTAGTTATCATCATCTAGATCTACATGATGACTATGAAGAACCAAACTCAGATGATGATTCCTATATGTATGAAGATTGGGAGGCAGATTTTTTCTATAGTCAAGCTAGTTCAAAGAGTGGAGTGGTGATCAAAGAACTCCTAGTTCACAAAAAAATAAAAAAAATAAAAAAATAATAATAATAAAACTGGGGTTACCATAGAAGATATTCCGGATTCACCAAGGAAAAGTGGGATAAAGAGACTAGCCAAGAAAGAGCTTGGGATTTGTTAGATCATAATTCATATATATATATATATATATATGTGTGTGTGTGTGTGCGCGCGCGCACCCTAAAACATGAAAATTACTTGTTCTAAAAGTCTAATTTAGTGTTGACTAATCTAATTCCGTGTTTTGTAGAAAATCCTGACAAGAGGAGAAAAAGTGGAATTCCGGCGAATTTCCATACACCACATCTTTTAGAGGCACAAGTATTTCGTGAAGCAATCCCAGAAAATAGGAAACGACAGGACCCGCCCCGAAATTTCACCCTGAAATCCGACGTGACCATGCAGGACTAACTTGTGAAGAAGGTTTTACTGAAAATTCGGCAAAACCTCCCTTGAAAGTAGGCAACCCAAAACCTGTAAGAACACATTAACACTTCTAGCAGTCCAACCTTATTCTCTTAGAGCCACCATGCTCCCGAAATCCAAACAACTCCACAACCAACAAAGTAAACTCACAACTCAAGAACCAATATTCTGACAAAAGGTCCTCAAATTAAAATACATCAAATCCTCGTAATTGGGTAATAAAGCCAAAAAATATACTACAATTTAGATAACATTCCCCAAGGTGATCATGGCAATCTAAGATAATAAAACAGAAATGATAACTAGTAGGTTAAACAGATAACCTACAAACAAGATCACGGCAGCGGATGCAGATATTATGCCTCAATCCCTACTACTGTCGAACAACAACACTGCGAATTGGACATCTGAAACCAAATGGCCCAGGGAAAAATTATTTAAAATGTTAACGTGAATGGACAAAAATAAATAAATAATTAAACTAAATGAAATAAGGAAAGAATTTATACTTTCCCACGTAGTTAAATTTATAAAACTGCGATGCATACAATGTTTAAAAAAAAAATTGAATGATGCTCAGCTCAAGAAAACTGACTAAACCCACTAGTCACAAACAACTAGATGAGAAACACAACATAAATGAGAGAAGTCTCGATTGCAACTTACGTGAGGAGGAGAACTAAAAATAAAGCAACTCAAGTATGGTGAAGGAAAATATTCAAAAACAGTAAAATCTAGAAAGACTTCCCTAAAATCTCTTAAATGAAAATACGAGTACGATTCCCAACCATCAAGGGAAATCAATTAAATTGACAACGTGTCCCACACGTCAAAAGAATCTTAAATCGATAAGCATAATAAAATGAAAATAAAGTAAATTCATAAGCAACTAATAATATATAGGGGGTGGATCGTCAAAATTCTTGATGGTGAGCTCATTCTCGAAAGTAAACAAGGTAAAAGTCATAACTCAATCCCCTAAATCTCAATATATGCTCAACGATAATTAGATCCAAGCATTTAAAAAGAATAGTTGCATGCATAATATTTAAAACAAGGTCCCGTGACTCTAAGTACTACTCTCGTGAATCAACATCTCCATTCCTCCTCGGATTTAACCCAAACTTCACCACTAACATCAATTCAGGGTAGAACAAGAGAAATCTGACAGTCGGATTCTTGTAAATCAATAATCAAAACTCCACACTTCGGAAAAATCATAATCGATGCGAAACCTTTTCCAATCTTAACCAAATACACACCAACAGGCTCCACAAGTTACAAGGAACACAACCAACCAATTTAGGAAGCCAGAATCAGCCCCAGGTCCCTTAGGCACCACCAATAGTCCACACGCCTCTGGCCAACCCTGAACCGGGTATCAACACCTATGCCAAAATGTTCCTTACAACATCCCCAACATCTTTCTCAGTTACAACATTGATCAATTTTAAGTCTAAAGGCTGGAATTTACCTCAAAAGCCAAAGGGGGGATTTTGAAACCTAGAATTTAAATCCTTCGATTCGTGCTCCACACTTCAAATTGGACCAAGAGACTTTGAGGGATGGTTGTATGATCAAAGAGCTCAAAGATCCAACAAGAATCGTCCCCGAAGGTGGCCGGAAACTCGGCTTTCGACCAAAAGCTTGGAACGAAGGCACTGCTCTTTTTCTCCTCCTTTTGCTGCGCCTTCCATGACTCAAACCAAGCCACCAACTACCCCAGACTTGAAGAGGATGAAGAGAGCTTTCCAATGGTACCTATGGCATCAAAAATCATCGTCGGACGAAGGAGAGAGGTTGAAATTCGCCAGAGAGAGAGAGAGAGAGAGAACTCGCGGGGTAGGTTTCTGAAAATGGAAACTTACCACAGTAAATTTCTTCCTTTTAAAGTAAGTTACCATGAACAGTAAATTTAGTTTTTTTATCATAACTTTCACATACAAACTCCGATTTCAGCGTGCCATGTGTATACGGACTCGGTTTAACGTCCTTTACAAATTTCATGAAGGAAATTTTCTCAAATTAGGAATAAAACAAAAAGTCAACTTTTTGGTCCACTAAAAGTATCGAAACAAGGTAAAAAGTGAAAATAATTGTCTTTTACCGTCCAAATGACTAGTAAATCGGTAATTTAAAGTTTAGGACGTAACAAATTTAAATGGAGCAAGGGCTCGATTTCATCACCCGTTTGGGGATTGCGCAACCTGTGCCCCTGGGAAACTGAAAACCCGTCCAAGTGAGAGACCCAAGGACTAAGATTACTGGAGGTGCGGCAGGCTACAACGATAGAGATCGGGGTGGTGATAAGGCCGAGAGTGGCGAGCTTAAAACATGCCCCGCTTTTCTTCATTGAGTTTCCGACCAGCTTATCAATCCTCCAATTCAGTGATCTTCTTCCAGAGTTCCTGGAAATCCAAGGAATCGGAGTCGAGCAGAGTGGACCTGTACTAGACTTGGGGTACAGGCATTGGCGGTTGGGTGTATATCGCGTGTTATGGCTTTTGCCGCCTTGTTTTCATGGTGTATCGCATGTGTATGGAGATGGTTTATGCTATATATCGCATTTGTATAGGCGGAGATTCAATCTATTGCTATTGGCATCAAAGCCTGTAATAAATTGCCTTTTGTTTTTGTAATAGCGTATATATCGTCTTTCTTTGGTGTTTCGAATTTTTTGTATTTGCCCTTTTCAGTGCGGCTGTATCGATTTTCCACTGGGGAAATTTATTTTCATTGGCGAGTATTGTGTGACCCTATCGTTCATGTTGATTGGTGAGTATTGCATAAAAATTTCATGTACACGTGCGCTCCATTCGATGGTTAGCAATACTCGTTCAAGTACATTTGATCGCAATCGGTGACACAAGGGTTTGCCAGCGACAGCATCGTGCTGCGTCAGGTAAACAGGCCGTGATCGATATAGCATTTTTCTTAGGAAGCGTAGGCGATTACATTTTTTCAGTAGGAGCCGGAGGCGATATTGCATTTGTATCAGGTGATGGGCGGTCGCGTAAAATTCATTGATTTAGGAGACGTAGGGAATCTCATGGAAGTCGTTGATTGGCAATGTTCGTTCATGCACATTCATTTGATCGTAATTGGCCACACGGGGTTTGCAAGGGACAACATCGTGTTGTGTCAGCTAAACCGGTCGTGAGCGATATTGCTTTTATTTTAGGAGATGTAGGCGATTGCGTTTTTCTGTATGAGCTGTAGGCGATATTGCAAAATTCGTTGGTTAATTGGCGAGGTTCGTTCGTGCATATTCATTTGATCGCATTGGGCAACGCAATGGTTTACAAGGGACAACATCATGCTGTGTCAGCTAAACCAGTAGTAAGCAATATCGGGAGACGTAGGCGATTACGTGAAATTCGTTCGTTAGTTGGCGAGATTCATTTGTGCACATTCATTTGATCGCATTTAGTAATGCAAGGGTTTACAAGGGACAACATCGTGCTATGTCAGCTAAACTGGTCGTAAGCAATATCGTATTTCTATCTGGAGATGTAGGCGATAATCAGGGGTTGCTAGTGCCCGTGCCTATGGTGTGGTTATGGTGGCCGAAATAAGGCCAAGGCGATAGTAATATAATTGTCTGACTGCGTTTTGGGGTCGGTGGTGACAACAATTAGCGTAAATTAAAATGACAAGATTTCATGTAGTGTTCAATGGCATATCGTTAATCACTGCGCGAGGCCAGGTGAAAAAGTACATAGATGAGATCGGAGTGCTTACAGAAGTATGGGGGCAATAGGGAGATGGAGACGGTGAGGCGAGTGGTGCCATGCTCTATTTAGGGTAGAAACAGAGGTGTTGGTCTTTCCACAAGTGTGGTGGCGGGCCCAACAGTTTCAACGATTTCATATGGCCCTTCCCATATTGCCTTCAGCCTGGTTGTGGTGGGCACTCTCTCCTTTATTTCCCAATCTCCAACGGAGAGAGAGCGACACATGATCCTGGCATTGTAGTAGTATGCAATACGCTGCTTGTTGTTGATATTGCGCAGGTGGGCTAGCTCTCAGCGTTCTTCTAGGAGATCAGAGTCAAGTTTTAGTCCTTCCAGGTAGGTGAGTGGGTCAAAGCATGCTATTCTCTTGCTGTGGACCTCCTGTTCGACATGGATCACTGCCTCTATACCAAAGGATAAGCATAAGGGAGATTCGTCATTGGCCTCCGTTAGTGTCTTCCTGATCGCCCACAGGACCTCTGGTAATTTCTCTGCCCATAGGCCTTTGGCATCGTCCAGTAGCTTTTTTATGTTTTGTTTGATTATCTTGTTGATAGCTTCGACCTGGCCATTGGTCTGTGGATTTGCGGGGGAGGCTTATCGGATCTGTGAAGCTATAGCAGGACTTGTTGCCCCTCTTCAATGAGAGATGCACTTAAGCAGGGGGAAGGATCTACCTTTCCTGCACAGTTTTCCGTCTCGAATTGTGTAAAGTGTTGCCCGTCACGTCGATGGTGACACTTTTGACCAGTATGTCATCCACATAGACTTCCACTATCTTGCCGATATGATCTGTGAACATGGCTTTGACCAGGCTTTGGTACGTGGCTCTCGTGTTTTTGAGACCGAACGGCATTACCTTATAACAATACAGGCCCTTGTCGATAGTGAAAGAAGTGTGCTCCTGATCAGAGGGTTCCATAGCGATTTGGTTGTAGCATGAGAAGGCGTCTATGAAGCTAAGGAGTTTGTGGCCAGCGGTGGAGTGAACTAGATGATCGATCCTTAGTATGGGAAACTGTCCTTCGGGTAGGCCTTGTTCAGATTGGTGTAGTTGACACACATACGCCATATTGAAGCAAAATGTCGAAGACGATACCCAGGTTCTTGATGTGATCTTAGATGGTGACACTTTTGACCAGTATGTCGTCCACATAGACTTCCACTATCTTGTCGATATAATCTGTGAACATGGCTTTGACCAGTCTTTGGTACGTGGCTCCAGCGTTTTTAAGACCGAACGACATTACCTTATAACAATACAAGCCCTTGTCGATAGTGAAAGAAGTGTGCTCCTGATCAGAGGGTTCCATGGCGATTTGGTTGTAGCCTAAGAAGGCATCTATGAAGCTAAAGAGTTTGTGGCCGGCAGTCGAATGAACTAGATGATCGATCCTTGGTAGGGGAAGCTGTCCTTCGGGAAGGCCTTGTTCAGATTGGTGTAGTCGACGCACATACGCCATTTACCGTTGGGCTTCTTCACCATTATGACATTGGATAGCCATGTCGAGTAAGATACCTCCCAGACAAAACTGATGTCCTGGAGTTTCTTGACTTCAGCCTGGATGGCCTTGTATATTTCTTCTTTGAAGGCGCACTATCTTTGCCTGATTGGGGAGACATCGGGAAAGATGGTGAGCTTGTGGGTTAGTGGCTCTGGTGATATCCTTGGTGTATTGGTGTAGGACCAAGCGAACACCTCTTGAGGAAGGTGATCAGTTCCTTTTGGAATGCTGGGTCTGTCTTGGAGCCGATCTTGACTATGGGTCTGGGTGGGTATCGGATATGGGAACCTATAATAGCTCTTCCAAGGCGTCTGGTCTCGGGCGTTTGAGCTTACGCTTGTCTTCCTTCTTTTTGCTGTGAGTATTGAATTCATTCGTGGTCTCGAGATCTTCCTTTGGGTCATCGAGCTTGTCGGAAGGAGAAGGCTAGTCCGAGGTTAAGAGAACCTCTCGCCTGCCGTGTCCCACTGTGACAGTCAATGAGTTGCATTGTCTCGCTAGCTCCTGATCGGCTTGGACGGTGAGGATGCCTCCCGGAGTGGGTATTTTCATCATGAGCATGTGTCCAGCGATGAAGCATTGGAGTCCCCAAATGGGGTCTCACCCTAAGATGACGTTGTAGGAGGAAGGACAATCAACAACGATGAAGTGTATTGACATGGTGGCGACAGTGCTGCCTCCCCCGAGTGTGATTCGCAAGTTAGCGGATCCCAGGGGCTGTGTAATTTCTCATGCGAAGCTGATCAATGGTTCATGGTCTAGGGTGAGTTTCGTTTTGTCTCGCTTCAGAGCTTCGTAGCAACTGCCAAACAAGACGCTAACTATCGCATCGCTATCAACCAGGACCTGGTGGCATCGATAGTGGTCAATGATCATGGTGATTAGGAATGGGTCGTTGTGGTGCTACTTGATGGTATCCTCGTTTCGATTGAAAGTGATCGAGTCCCACTCCACCTGTGGGGTGTGGCAGCCATGTCTAAGCCCTAGCACCTCCTGGCCTCAGGGGCATTGGTGCTTCTGTGTATGGTAAGTCTCGGGTATCCATGGTGCACCCTCGTGTATCGTTAGGATTTGTCTGTAGACTTTGATGGCATTTGCCCCTGTTGCAAAGGTGCGATACTGTGAAAGTTGGCCGCCCTGGATGAGGTGCTCAATAGTGTTTTTCTGTGCCCAGTAGATATTAGTGAGTGGCCTGGTTCATCGTGGTACATACAGTACTTATTGTTGTCGCACAGTTAGGCTTGGCCAGGCTTTCAGAGTGGTGGGCGCGGGATGATATCCTTGTGATTGTTCCAGATTTCTTCATAGGAGGTGGTGAGAGTGGTGTAGATCCCATATGGTGCCTCGCGGTATCGACTACTGGGGGAGTTGAGCTTGGGCTTCTCAGGGCTTTTCTCATATTGCTTATCCCTTCTGTCATTGTATCCTTGTCGCTCGCGTAGGGCCCTATGTGATTGGGTGGTCTTATCCCTGCCGTTGTATCCTGCTATCGGCAGTCCCAATGAGGTTGTTTACTTGTGGTACACTTGCCGGGTGGACGTTGGCGGTGGTGTCACTGCCAAAGGTGTCGAATTTGGCCTGTGCAAATGTAGTGGCAGCTTTGAGAACGTCATCGTATGTTGTAGGAGGATTGGTATTGATTTGCAATAGGAAGTATCTGGGTTGAAGTGCTTGCTTGAATGTTGATGCCGCGAGGGTTGGATCAAGGGAGCGGCACTGTATGGCCTGCTTCTGCTAACAGCGGCTGATGAATGTTGATGTCGCTCGTTTAGCAGCTACTTAAGTCTGAATAGATAGGAAGTGGTGCGATAAATGTTGCCACAAAGAATGAATCGGCGAAGAAACTTGTCTCCGAGTTCTTAGAAGTTATCGATTGAGTTTGCAGGGAGGTTGAGAAACCAGTGCGGGGCCTCTTCTTTGATTGTTTCCTCGAATGAGTGGCATGCCATTTCGTCTGTGTATCGGGTTCCTTGTAGGAGAGATTGGAAAACTTCTAGGTGGTGGGATCGATTTTGAAGGGTTTGGCCTCTTGTAGGCGTTTCTCGGCTTGTATTCGAGGAGTGAATGGGCCTATTTTTCCTTAGAATCCTACTGTGACCGGCTGCTGACCCGTTCTGCTTTCAGCGTTCTCGATTCGTGCCTGCAGGGAAGCGATAGTCTCGTTCATCTACAATAGCAATCGAGTGTTGGGGTCAGATGGAGGTATGTTGGCGACCGTGCTTGTGCCCGGGGTTCCTAGTGTGTCGGGTGCTAGCTGGGGTGTTGGCGCCGCGCCGAGTTATCCTGGGAAGATGGCGGAATTCAGGTAGATCATCTGAGGTTCGCTGCTAGTACCACCAGGTGTAGGACCCGTAAGGTTTCCCGATATGCCGCCTGGGTGTGCGATGATGCCCGCGAGGCCAATGCCTGGGTCCGCAGTGAGGACCGCTTCGAATGTCGGGACTCCATTAATGGTCGGCATCAGAGTTTCTTGCTGGCGAGTTCGATCCGTTTCTTCCTCGTGTGAGACTCGGTGCTGGAGCTCTTCCCTCATGATGCGATTTTGGTTGGTGGTGTTTTCGACCTATCGGCGAGCTGTTGTACCTGCTGCCCTCTCGGCCTCGACCTGTGTACGCGTCTTCATCAGGTCGGGCATGGTGATTTCAAGTGTCGTTGTTGGATCGGTTGTTATGATCGAGCCTGTCTCGGCCGGAAGGCTCTGGAATTCAAGGCTGCGTTGGACCTCTCGGGTCATAGTCTCTTAGGGTGGACCGTAGTTGCTGGTATCTAGAGTGCTGGTGGCCATTAGCTATGTGGTGCTCTGCCAGCAAGGAACAGTGGGAGTCCTTCTAGCGCCAAATGTTTCAGTTGTATCGAAAGGGATCTGATCCAACTGAACATGGGATGTGTCGATTTGTCACTATTGCTATCGGTCCCGATTATCTGTAAAATGGATACTGGTCAGAGGGAAGACCGAGTGTGCCGACCTTCAACGCTCTGATGCCTAAGTTAGTTACGTTAGCTAATAACGATAATGGAAAGCAATAGTAAACCGCTGCCTCTTTTGGGTTGCTCGAGATGATTCTAATTAAGGAGATTTGTGGGAGCCTGGTTCCATTTCTTTCGGTGTGGGATGCTCGAGGTCCCGATATCGCCCCGAGGGGTATTGGGACCCTTAGCTGCGAGCTTGTTATGCTTGTGTGTTGGTGATATGAGCCTATTACTTTTGGTACTCGAGCCCAGGAGGTATGTATACCAACAGAACCATAGATCATGAAGTACTGATGCAAAGGACTGAGTTTCATCACTCCTTTGGCTGAAAATTACAAGGGAAATCCATGAAAATCGTTATGCAAAACAGTTGCTACAAAGTAAGAAACTGCTGTTTAGAAATCAGTTATCAAGAACAGTTTTGCAAAGCTTTTCTTGCAGCCTTCTAGGTAGACTCTTGTAGAGAGATATAACATTCCTTAAATGCATGATGTTGTAGTACAACATGAGCCCAAGATCTGATCATAAATGTCATCAAGGCAACGGTAATTAATGCTCAAAGTAAGCTTCCCAAGAAGCCAGAAATTGTCAGCTTTTCACGAAGCTTTTTTAGAGATCTTTTCCGACAACTTACTTGGAATTTTTCTCGAAGATTGTTGTAGAAAACATGATGTTATAGAGTATGTAGGAGTCGAGAATCATCCATAAACATGCCAATAGCAAGTCAGACCCACTCCAAGGAGGAAGCTTCAGAAGCAAAAAACGAATCCTAGTCGAATAAGGGTAACTTGGCCGAGAATCCATTTTGGACAGCTTTGTTGTGCATTTTTGGAAGGTTTATAATGCTGTAATTCTCAAGGTGGCAAGATTAATCCATCATGTTATCCTTTGGATAATAGGCCTGGTGCATATATAGGGTTCTCTCCCATGCTTGTCATTGACTTTAGTGACCCAAAACCACCCCAACACTTTTCATTATCATGGTTCCCATGCAAAATAAAAGGAGCTAGTCGCTCCTCTCTTCTCCTAAGTCATGCTTTCTACTCTACACTCTCATAGCTCATCATTATGTCCTTCTTTCTCTTCCCTAACACTTTGCCTCCTTTTGTTGACTTTTTCTCACACTTTCTCCTTGTTTCTTATGTATAAAGATAGGGCTAGCTGCTCCTCTTCTCTTCTCCCTCTATTTAGGGTTCTCTCTTCCCTTTTTATCATTACTCATCTACCTATAAATTTCCCAACACTCCATCACCCATACCACTTCATTACATCTTTTTCTCTTTATTCTCTACACAACACACTACCATCTCCTCCAAAAAACCTCCATCACCACCACCATCAATTCATAACCTTCATTAACTTTACCATAAAATTCATCATCTTTTCCATCTACCCATTCCATTTCTTAGACAAAAAGCTTCACCACTCTACCATTTCACCACTTGATTATCTTTACATCTCATATTCCATCATCAATCTTTGAAGGAGAGGAGTATAGCATCACTTGAGGAATCATCATCACCATTACCATTTGCACCATGTCAAAGCCTTCATGAGTTCATGTATACCATCCTCAACTTGATTATCACTAATCCCTTCTCTATCCCTACTTTTTAGTTTGATGTTCATAAATATGTCGAAGCTTATGTATTCGATTATGAGTGAGTCGTTAATTTGTTGTGGCTAGGTTGGAAGCCCTAGTCACACTTGTAATGAATTGATGTTTGAGTCTTATTTGACGCAATTTCCATAATCATCTTCACATTCTAATTCAAGAAGTGAATGCTTGTATTTGAATCTAGCTAATTTGAATACTTTGTATTTGTCATTACTTGAACAATATTTAGAGAATAGCTAGCTTTGGACAATGAAAACATGATAGAACACTAGGTGTGTATGTGAGGGTAGAGAGTTAAAATCACCTAGATCTAGGATTGGTTTGCTTGCTTAATTATCGAAACTCAAAGCTTTATGCATCTAAGAGCAAGGAATTGACACTTATCTTGTAATATAACTTGTTTTTGGGTAATTAGTTTTGCATTTATCCGACAAAAATAGATAAAATCAAAGGAGTTTAGGCCTTAGTAGTCTTACCATTGGATACTTGGGATTGCATTACTTATAGTTTGAATATCAATGCATGCAATGCAGGCTATGGTGAACAACGTAAAGCTCTAATTTCTATCCATTTTATCGCATCTAGTTTAATATTTCAAGTTTCATTTTGTGTTAATCTGATTCGAAACCATTTCCAACGCCAAAAATCAAACCACTACACCATCTTCCATATATTCACCATGAACTTTGGTTCACTTGTGAGCCCTTGTTTATGACTTGTACATTTGCATATTCATCTAGCATCTTCTGGGTTTTCCATAACTAGGGTGGGATTTTCCAATCCCTTGGGTACGATATCCCCTACTCATAATCCCTATACTATAACTTTGCCCTTATACTTGAGGGTGGCTACTTGGCTAACAGGATTGTGATTAAAGAGTGGATAGGGATGCATAAATACCTACTCAAGAAAGCTGAACACTTGCCTTAGATCCAAAGACTAAAGATAAAGAGAAGGTTAGTGAGAGTGAGAATCTGTTTGACATTAAGAGTTAGTGAGTTTAGGAAGAGAGGAAGAGTGCAAGCTGATTATAGAGAGGATGAGGTGGAATCTGAAGATGAGGATTCTAGAGATGAAGATTATAAGCCACTTTTGAAAATGATGAATATGAGATTATGGTTGGGATGATGATTGGTTGGGGGATATGGAAGAAGAATTTGATGTCTTTGGTGAGAGTATTGGACTAAGTGCACAAATAAAAGCTGGTGTTAGAAGTAGTGTCAGGAAAGACTTTGCGGCAGAGGACAATGAAGATATGTTTAAAGCTATTGAGTCTGATGAGGAAGTAATAGAAGGTGAAGCAAAGTCTGATGGTGAGGGAGGGGATGACTTTCCTGAGTTTAATCCCAAAATTGATATGAAGGATCCATGCTTTAAATAGGGGTTAAAGTTTGCATCAGCAAGTGTCTTGAGAGCTGCTTTAAGAGAGAAGGCAATCATGGCTGGATGGGAATTAGTCTTTTTGAAGAGTGATAGAACTAGGGTTAGAGTGAATTGCAAAGTTGACACTTGCCCTTTTGAGTTATATGCAAGCAAAATGCACCATGAGCCAACTCTGATGGTCAAGACCTATCATGCAGAGCATACGTGTGCTAGGGTTCATGTCAACTCTAGATCAAGGTACCCTACCTAACTGAAAAATTTGTTGATCATATCAAGTTAAATCCAGATTGGGAAACAGGTAACTACCTTATTGTATTGATTCTGTTAGTTAACTCTATTAAATGAATATGTTTTTTTCTCAAGTGTCTTGATATGTTCCTAATCTGTTTGGTTCTTTATTGATCAGAATTACTTGCACAGACAGTGTCAGCGGGTGTAAAGGCAAAGGTATCCGTACAACATGCCTATAGAACTAAGAGGGAACCTTGAAATAGCTTGAAAAGTCCATCATAGTACAATATGCTAGAGTGAGGGATTATGGATCAGAACTTAAAAGAGTTGACTTTGAAACCACTGTGGACATAAAGTGTGACTTTAATCATGCTAGTGGTTTACCAGTGTTTGAAAGGATGTACATCTGCTTGGGAGCATTGAAGACTAGTTTTAAAGTTGGCTATAGATCAATAATAGGGCTTGGATTAATACCTTTGTTTGTCTTGTAGATTCAAAAAGGCATCCCCTTTCATTAATGTAGAGCACACTTCAAGACTAACATTAGGAGTGATATTCTTCTAAATAATCTGTGTGAGAGCTTTAAAGCATTCATATTAGGTGCAAGAGCCAAGCCAGTTGTGTCAAGCTTTGAGGAGATGAAGGCTAAACTAATGAAGAGGATTACATTGAGGAAGGAAAAGATGATGAAGTAGAAGGTACAATATGCCCTAAACCTCGGGGGATTTTGAGAGAGAGAAAAGTCAAAGCTGCCACCGATTGTATCCCACATGGGTCTGGAAGTCCACAAATTGAAGTGGAATGCATTGGAGGAGGTACATATGTTGTTGATCTTGAAAGAAGGACTTGTGCTTGTCGGAGGTGGGACTTGAGTGGTATACCATGTAAACATGGTGTTGATGCAATTAACTTCATGAGGCTATTTGGATGACTTTGTAGATGATTGCTACTTGAAGAAAGACATATGGCTATTTACAGCCATACCATCAAGCTTGTTAATGGCATGGAGTTGTGGTCCACTTCTGAAGAACCTACTATCCTACCCCCATAATATGCAAGACAGTCAGGAAGGCCAAGAACATCATGGATCAAAGATGCATTGGAGAGGCCTAAAAATGGTGGTCCCAAGCTTGGAAAAGTTCGAAGAAGTCTGAAGTGTTGCAATTGTGGTGTGGTTGGTCACAATGAGAGATCATTTCATAGGCACTTGCCGTCCAAACCAAAAGCAATTAATATGAACAAGAGGAAGAGGAACAATGAAGAGGTAGGAACATATACAAATCTCGTTTGAAACTTTTTTTCATATTTAAAAGTTGAGTTTTCCCATATAAACATTTTTTGTATAATACAATGATGATTTATTTGTTCATTTATTGTAGGCTTCTGGTAAGAAAAAGGCTCCCATGAAAAATAATGAGCTAAGGCAGAAGGCAAAGCAAAGGCAGAAAAGCTAAAGGTTACCTAATCAATAAAAATCTTATGATTTCTAAGGTCCAATTAATTATAAGCTAAGTTAGTGTGTTTTGTGTGATTGTAGAAAAAGAGGGATGAGAGGAAGGCTACCATAGGTAGAGCTGCTCCTACAAATGCAAGAGTTGCTCCTACAAATGCAAGAGGTGCTCATTCTACAAATGCAAGAGCTACTGCTGCTTCAAACTCTCAAGCTACTCCTTCAACCTCAAAGGCAACTACTGCAAAAGGTAAAGCTCTTATTTCAAGCTCTAGAGCTTCTGCAACACCCAATAGATCATCAAAGAAGCTTAGATAAAGTGGGAAAATAGAGTTGGAAGCATTTCAGATTAGCAGGCCTTAGTTTAAATTTAGGGTGATCAATTTTTGTTTAGGGATACTAATAATGATTTTTGTTGCAACCACTTGTGCAACCTTGTGCTGTGAAACAAGGTTGTTGGACCTAATCTTTTGATAACATGATTAGGTCTACTAAAATTGCAATGTGATCCCCATTTGAAATTTTTTTTTTGGGTGATAGATAAAAGACATGAAAATCGTTGAGGTTTGCTATTGTGGAATACAATTAAAGCTATTGATGTTTTTCTATCTATGTATCAGGTTCTAATTCCATTGGTACTTGTTATTGTTTCATTGTATTATTATACGCCACGTCATTTTGATGAATTTTAATGTGTTTGAATTGAAAGAAGGAACTGAAGGAAGGAAAGAATTAAGATTATGTTTGGGTTTTTGGAGGCAAACTTTGTGAATTGTTGACTTTATCCCTTCATGTAGGCCCATTCGCTGGGTTTGTCAAAGCCAGCTCATTATTTAACGTCGAATTTTGAAAGCTGGCAAAATTTAGGTACAGCCGATGAGAATATAGACCTCAGGAGTGTTGCTAATGAAATTGAACGGGGAGGGACTAACATGATTTCAAGTGTGAAACACAAGGTGGTAAAGTGAAATTTGTCCAGAATAGAATAAAAGAAATTAAAAAGAAAAGGAAAGGGAAAGAACACAGGGGCTATATTGGACATTTCACAATTATTGAATTGAGTTGGCGTGGAAGGGATTGTCATGAGTCAGTGACTTAACGAAGCATTTGGATGGAGAGCTAACGAAATGGGCCTATTGGTGAGCAATTGAGAGATCAATAAGTTTTTCGATGAAATCAATGAGTTTTTCGATGAAATAGGACTAAACATATTTTAGCCCATAATATAAATACTAAACTAACTAAAATAGAGAGAACTGATGTGGATGTATTTTAAAAGTGACGAGCCAAAATGACTTTTAAGCTACATTGGCTAATTTTTGACTAAAAAATAGCTAGCATTGCTAAAGACGCTCCTATGACATTGTCAAATGTAGGCTAGTCTACGAGTATGGTGATTAGAGGAGAGTATTTTGTAAAAGTTTTTTCAGAGTAACTTTGTTATCTGGTATTTTGAGTCTCCTCTAGATCTCTCTCTAGGAGCTCTATACATACCTTTGGGCTATACATGTCCGATATCATGTGTCATTCATGCATCATATCTCTCCACTCAAAATTAGTTTCCAATAT
Organism: Rosa persica; assembly: GCA_025331145.1. Lineage (NCBI taxonomy): Eukaryota > Viridiplantae > Streptophyta > Magnoliopsida > Rosales > Rosaceae > Rosa > Rosa persica. The sequence goes on along the minus strand of WFKR01000004.1, from coordinate 22,626,646 downwards.
TTACGCTTCCGCTGTTATCCAACAGTAACAATTTCTTGCATTTCTCTTTGAATTCTATATAGGGTCGATCGGTGGGCAAGGTAACCAAGGCAATCGCCCTGGGCATCACCCTGAGAAGGCCTCCCTTAATGATCCTTATGATATTTTTATGTCTTATTTCAAAACAAAGACCTGATATATGCCCTTAATTTAAGTACTTCGAAAACTGAAGGATTTTTATTCAAAAAAATTGTGCCCAGTAAAATTGAAGGCTTTTTGCTCAATACAATTTTATTCACTTAAAATTAAGGCCTTTTAAAAATTGTAATAATAAGATATTTTACTGTTAAAATTGAGCCATTTATACAATTATACTTTACAATTTGTTCATTCTCATATATTTTGTATTTTTTTTTGTTAAATACTGGTATCAATATCACAATATGATCAAAATATATAGATAACTGATAACTGAAGGCTACAAAATAATGTAGTTGTGGTGGTAGGATTTCTTCAAACTATTGATAGAAAATAAAACACACTTTTCAACATTGATGACCATTAACAATGAGAAAAAATGATACTGATCGATTCAATCACTTGAGAGTCTTACGGAATACGTTGGGTTGTTTGTCGAACAAGTAGAGGAATTTTTTTTTTCGTTTATCCCGGTCTTTATTGGTAATTTCATATCAACTGATAAAGTGAAACATCAATTGAAAAAAAAAAAACATTCAAATGTTAATTTTGGAAGTATGAATAGAAGCACTCAAAAGAAAAAGATGCTCAGAAAAAAAAAATTGATTAAGACATGAAGGGACGAAAACACCCTTCAAAATATGCCAGCTGGCAATCTCCGTAACGGAGCTAACAGCTCCAAATACGATTATTTGGTCAGGGTTAGAACCTCATTTACCTTTCTGATATTTTTGAAACTTGAGGTACAAAAATTTAGAATGGCGAAAAGGTCGGATACCATATGGTCTATTTTCCTCTTACCACTGTGATAGCAAACTAAAATTTTAATTGGTCAAATAAGTGAGCTCATTTTGTTTGCAATAAGGGTTACCAATCAATTTGTTTGGCGGCTTGTGTCATTTATGATTTTGGTATAAGACAACAATTAATGTAACGTGTTTTCTGTCCATGAGTAAGTAATGAAATTATTTATTCTTTCCAAAAACAAACAAAACTTTAATTGGTCGTTTCATAATGTTTTAGAAAATAGTTTTTCATTTTATAAAAACAACTCGCCTCACTAGTGATTGGAGTTAGGTAGCTGCTGACTTAAGGTTGTGTGTTTCATTATTAGCCATTTAGTCTATATTGATGTGTTCAAGATCTGCGATGACACACTCAATAGTTCTCTATTGGGGTCACTTGTTACGGTTATTATTGTCTATTTTGGTCAATTTAGCTCGGTCAACTTTCCAGTCCTGATTTCATTGTTCCCTCAACCATAGTATAGGTTCTCTTCTCTATATTTAGGAAATGCAAAAAGAGTCTCTCGACAAAATTTCATGGTTATTCACATTTTCAAATGTGAAAAATAGAAGCTTCATTTTACTTCTTTTATTTAGGAGATGATACTTAATTACTCACCCTCTCTTTTCTTTTAAAATTATTACTCACACTCCCATTTTGTGTTATACTTTAAACACAAAAGGGAGTGAGTGTTTTCTCTCTCACTTTGCAAAAGGATTGTCCAAAAATCATACTGCAAAACATTACACAAAATTCTCTTTAAAGTGAGGAAGTCCCTAGAAAAGAGGAAAAAAATTTATAAGGTTTATAAAATCACAAGCAGCCATTTCAAATCATCATTTTCTATCATTTTCTTTCTAATTACTGGGATTCTTTTTGTGTTTCCTAAATACTAGGGCTTATGCTCTTGTCTTCTTTAGTCTCTCCCATTACTTCGGCCCTGCTAGGCCTTTGTTTTGGACTTCAGTATATGCATTTGATAAGATTGACACCATAGTCGTATACTCCTTTCATCTACCAATGATTTGAGAAAGAAAGGACTGCACAATAATCTTTGGAAAAAAACAGATGGGTATTAGACCCCACCTAGTAATCATAGAGTGAACAAAAAGAGATCTATCACAGGCTGTTCAAAACAAATTATGAATCAATACTGTAATATATCCCCAACCCCAAAGGCTATAACGATCAAAATTTGAGGCAAAAGGAAATTATGAATTTACAGTTTTCCTTTTCCATGCCTCAAACAGCCATTTATTCATATTACTGTTCAAATAACAACGCTAAGAATTTTTATCATCTGTAAATGATCTTTATCTTCTGTCTTCATAGTAGTGTAGACATGGGCCTCGAATTTTCAAGAGGAAGATCGCAAATCATGATTTCTTCCCCTGTCCATCTTTTCCTATGCTCTTGTTGTCAACGATTTCTCTTTCTGTAGAGCTAGTAGGAGCTTCATCCTTGCTGTTATCTCCTGTTTTTGAGGTCCCAGCCATTGTTCCTCGGTCACAACTTACTGAACCAACTTCCTCGTCAAAACGTTTGCTTCTCTCTGCATCTTCATCTGCAACATCAGCCCAGCGTTGATCCTCTTCCTTGTCACCCCTGCATCAAATTGCGAGGACAACATATGATAGATACATCAACAGTCTGATAACATAATATGGAGACAGGGAAAGAAAAACTTCACACCACAGAAGCTTTTGATCACACCACAACAAAGTGACAAGCAATGTCCTATTTTCAAGAGATGAGCAGACATCTAATATGATTACTAGGCTTCTACCTATGTTCGTCAATTCCACTAATAATATATCCTTTTTTTTTTCCACAAGGCCAAGTAATTTCCTAGATCAAATATGTATGGACAGACCCAAAAAAAAAAAAAGATCAAATATGTATGCAGTTGTAATTATCTCATTGTCAAGTATGAAGAACGGATTGTTCAAGTTGGACATGCTGAAAAGTACAAAAACAAGCTCAGTATGAGCCAGGCTCGAGCAATTCACATTTAGGATGTTCATTCAAAATCCAGGAGAAACAAACAAAAACAAGAAAAACCATACGTACCATGAATAAATAACAAGCCCAACAACAACGATTGCAAAGGCCACAAAGTACATCCAATCAACCTGAGACAAAGGATTCTTGGCTTAGAATTGCAGATTCTAATATACATTACTTATTCAAGATGATAAAATGATGAAGCCTTTGTAGTTAGATTACAGACCTTCTCATGGTAAGCAAAAATGCGAATTAAGACAGCCCACATGTCTGAGGTCAGCAATGACAGGTTTAACATCGTGGACCCATTAATCTGCATAGGACAAACAAAATTTACTACAGAATGTTCTATATCATACAACTCATTCCGAGCTATTCATTGGTTTGCTAGGCAATACTTGTAACCCAAGATTTAACCTAACAAACTCCATTTCTTAAACTACTGAACAAATCTTGCAAAAGCTGCTGTTATAATGAGTTATTGGACACACTTATGATCAAAACTAATAAAAGGAAAAGGTTATACAGCATTCAGCTATGTTTTTAATACTAAGAACAAAAGAAGAAGACCAAAAAGAGAAAATGTGAAGGAAATACCAGTTTAAGGAAACCTCAGACCCGTACCTTAAGTAAGATTGGGACTAATGAGTAAAAGAGGAACATAGCCAATGAAAATCCAACAAAAGGAAATACCTGAAATTGAAACAAGAGATCATTCAAAATGGAAGCATAATTTAATTTGTCAACATTAAAGCTCAGACTTCTACATATTCATGCAAAATAATAGTAACCCTGTGCTTTACATATCACAACAGTTATCAACTATCGGTATTTTTCTCCCCAATAAATTCTCTCACATGATTTGATTAATCTGTCATGTGAGGACAGGGGATAAAACCAAAACCTTCTCATGACAAACCAAGCCGACTGAAACTGTCCAGGTCAGCTGATCAAACGCAATACAAAGTTCAATGGTCCATGACTCCCCCATGAAGAAGCGAATATATAGTAACACTGCAGAAGGCACAGTTGTGTCAGAGGACTCCAGTGTACTTTGGCTCCCCAAACTGACATGCTCTACTGTTCTGCTTCTCCATAGATCCAAGGATTCAAACCCCAAGAGGTAACACACATTTTGGATATCAAATACTCGGCCAACATACACCAGCTATAATAACTTTGGCCCCAAAATCCAATTGCCTTATTTCCCGATGTCTTTGCACACACTCTATCCTAGATACTCATAACTTACGCCAAGTGAATGTTAACCTGAGTTTCTCAAAATCTGTTATAGGAAAAAAAAACTTCAAGTCAAATCTTTCTTGGCCAAAAGGAGAGAGTTTTACATGGGTGTTAAACAAATAAAAATTAAAAAGTGAGAGAAGACGTCTGACTTTCTGGTCCCAAGTGCGCTTAAAAAACTAATGTGAGAAGATTTATTTATTTATTATGTTGGTTCAAAGGAAGCCTAAAACCTGGGTTAAGGGGGAGCCAAAAATTTTAATACTGGTTTAGTGGTAAGTCTACCAGCAGATCTATGAAACCCACATTTTAGCAATTTTCTTTCCTAAATAGAGGCACACTTCTACTTCACATATTTAGTGTCAATTTTCTGTGTAGGCAAGCATACAAATTTAAGGCGTGGAATCAAATTCTCTGAAACCTTATTCACATTTTACCTTGTGACACGCATGAAGAGATGTAGAATATACAAATCTAAAAATATATATGACTAAATATATATTATATATATGTGATAAATGTATCAGAGAGAGAGAGACATACTGCTCCAGATGACCACTTGATGGATTTGAGCTCGTTACGTTCTAAAATGCTTCTATTGAAAGTCATTAAGGGGTTACGTACAACTTGTAAATTGACACACACACACACACCCACACACACACATGTAAAACATTGAGAGAACTCTGTGATTGATAATTTCTCAATTTCATGACACTGAAAGCCCAAGTTCACTGAAATCAGATGTAAAATAGTTATAGTACAGCTGCAAATATAGGTGAGCAAGTTCTATTTAGAATAAGCATTGTTCCAAGCATTAAATCACCTTAAGAAGCATAATTGAGTATAAGACAATTGGAATAGACAACCAGTACACATGAACTCACAATCAGTAATATCTTAGAAGCCTACATCCATTAAAGGATACATTTGGATAGCACTGGCAATGGCACCAAAAAAGCCCAGCAAGGACATGAGTTCAACTCTGTCAGCATTCTTCACTAGAAACTCCTGCAAAGGGTATGAGAATCAAGCATTAGTTATGCAACCATAGAATCAAAATAAGATCTATACGAAAAGTTTCCTTATGTTCATCCTTTGCATTTTAGAATCTACATACAAAGAGAAATAGTCATGATCTACATTCCTGCAACTTACAAAGAGTGTATTTTACCTCACTGACATTAGTGACAGCATACAGGGTAGAACCGGCAATTACTAGTATATCGCCTTTACGGGGATTGCTCCCTCCTACAAGCCATGACCGTGCATATACCATCAGAAAACCACAGGTCACATATATGTTTGATATTTTACGAGCAACTACATTGTCTACTTTAGCTTTAAATCAAGCAAATATAGAAAAGAATGCAGCAAAAAAACTACACTTGACCAGACTTTATTTTTACCTGCTCGATCGCCTGCATGAACATCTGAGAAAACAACCATGACAAGGCCAGCAACACAGGCCACCACACCAGTTATCTTTTTGAATCTGTATTTTGTTTTGAGGAAAACCCAAGTAAGAAGCATGACCGATGGGATAGTCCAACAATCCAGCAACATTACACTCGTTATAGATGTGTATTGATAAGCCTTCACCACTGCACAACACATGATAGCAGTTATCAGATAACATTGTTGTAGCAAATAAATTTTACCTCGAAGTGACAGCTCTGAAAAGCCTACGCACAGAACTTATATTATAAGTGAAGATTCAAGAAATAGCAGTCATACACATAAAAACTGACCATTCGATCGCTGTACTTCTAATTCAAAAGTTGCATTTAGTTGCTGCTTATATAAGTTGAAAATTTGCTTGTTTTTACCCCTCAAATCTTTCACTACTAACATTAAAGAAAAACAAAAAATTTAACGTCGGCAAATAAAATACATTTGAAGAATATACGGAGGCAGATACTGACCTAGAAAATTGGCCTCCACATCTACCAACCCAAGAAGTACATAGTAATACCATTTAGCCTGCACAATTTCCAAAAAGAGAAACAAGTCTTTAGCATGTATATAAGAGCATGTAGTATTATCCTTTCATAATTCAACCTATGAAATAGTGTTTTAAGGTTCATGTATAAACTCTTGCGGAAGTTAAATCAGCATATCTTCAAATAAACCCATAATATCCAGAGTTAATGAAAAGCAACGAAAGTAGTATCATAAGCATAAAGTCGACCAACAAACTCAGTCATGTTATCCTACATGGTAGAAAGATTCTTAATATTTTTTCTGTTCTTTACGCATGTTTTATTATGCTTAAGATGCAACATTTTGAATTTTTGACAAACAATGAGAAAACCATGGGTAGGTTGTATCCTAGTTTTGCAGGAAATTTGTACTACAAGATTCCAAGAGTCCTGATTTGGTTAGTCACATGTGTGAATTTCAAAAACCATTATCCTAATGAATCCACTTTAATTCTTTAATATGGGGCCAGCTACACGGTCTTCAGTATACACCCCTGTTCTTAGAGTTTTGGACTCTTTTACTATTACTAAGCACCTTGATTATAGTCTTCCTATGAGTCTGCTCCTTTACCATACAATAAGACTTGAGCATATGAATGTTAGTTCAATATAAGTGTTTCAAATGAAACTCAATTGTGAGGCATAAAGAACAACCTTGAGTGGTTTCCTCCTGTAAAGCATGATACTTCCATAGACAATTGCTAAAAGGACATAGTTCAGAAAAGACTGCGATGTAGGCGCATTAATTCCTACAAAAACCATCAGATGAATGATTGAATCAGAATCCTCTTCTTAAATGTTGAATGGACAAGGAATACGAGGAACAAAATTAGAATTTTGGTTAAAATGTAAACAGTCAGTCTCCAAGCAATTATGGGATTGGATTGTAAAATTGGGTCATTCATATATACTCAGAACCAACTAAACTCATCTATGAACGGAGTTGTATCAAGCTTAACAATGAATAGTGATATTGGCATGAATAGAAATATGCAATAGCATGTGGATATATCAGTCACAAACACATTATAAGAAAACAGAGAACCTTTTTTAGCCAACTCTGAGGATGAAAAACCAGTGGAAGTGATCAAAAGCGAGAGAAACTGGCCCAACCCGAGACCCACCAATGTCTTCTCCACCCACAACTCTCTCAAATTCCTCATATTCAACAAAACACTAAATTCCCAGAAAGATCAAAACTCAAAGAAACCCAACACTGAGAGACAAGCTAACAACTCAAAAGACGCATTTGCAGAAAGGTCAACTCCTTCCCAATGGAAAGAATCCAACTCAATATCAAAAACCCAAAAGGCAGTTTGTGTTTGTGTTTGTGTTTGTGTTTGCGTTTGCGTACGACTCAAGAACTGGATTTGAATGAAGGTGACTGTGAAAACGAGGTTTTATCCATGAGAGAGTGAAGCAACCAACGGCTGAGCAGAGACCCCAAATTATGTATGACAATGTTTTACAGCCGTTCAATGTTGGCTCCGCAAAATGCTTTTCATTATTTCCATCTTGTCTCCAACTATTGTCATTATTGGAAAATGTTCTTCACAAGTTTTACCATTTTGTGTCTTCGCATAATTATAAACTATATAATCCATAGTCCAAATTCAATGGTCATATCATTCGGCACATTAATATACTGATACATTAGTGCTATCATTCTCATGTAATATCAAAGAAGGTTAGTCATTTATTCCAGCAAGAGACTTGTCTACAACTGCAATGATGGAATCATATACGTTCCCATGCGCATTATGATCGATCACCACACAAAGGTTTAAGGAGAAGTTTGTACCCAAAAAGTCTCCTACATATATAAAACTTTTGGTAGCAGGGAATATGATTCATTCCTTAATCATCAATGTGCATATAATAATAAGACTACTGCATGCGTATGTATTATATGTGACCTGTGGGTCTCCTACCAGTAATAAATTGTACAAAATTAGACCTTTTTTTTATATATATCAGATATGAAATTTGTAAGAATATATACTTGAATTAGACTCTTGACGGTGACAGATTGGATATTGGAGTAGAAGATTGCTTGTTGCGTAATCTTTTGACCCTGAAGATGCGCTGGTGTGGGTGTGGGTGTGACTGACCATGTTATAATGGTGGGGAATAAAGGAAAAGTTTGCCTTCCAAATTTGAAAAATGGGGGAAGAAAACGAAAAGGGACACAAAAGACATTTAGTGGAGTCTTGAAGTTGGTCGTTTGGTGTGGATGATAAAGTACTTGTCTGCCAATCTTATGTCATTTCATTGGAAAAGTGGAAAACCACATAAATATCACTTTTTCTTGTAATAATACGATCTTTTCACTTATGATATATTGTTTTTTAATCAACTTTCTGTAGTATGAAACAATACATTAAGAAGATTAATTCGATACAAAAGTAAACTATCATGATACAGGAGTAAACTTGAATTAGTCAAACTAGTCTACTTATGTATGAAATCAGTCCACTTCTATATTAAATATAATCTACTTTGTATTGATATATTAATATGTTGTAGAATTCTCCATACAAAAATAGTCAATAGCCAAATTCTTAAATTCTTCCTTGAAACTTTTTGGACTCGAGAGGTTCATACTGCTTAGTAAGAAGAGCATACAAAACCAATTTTGTTTCATACATCAATAATCAACAAGCTCGAAGGTGCACTCAAAATCCCCTGAAATTCAGTTTTCCTCCTATTCTCTCATCCCAATACAATATTGGACAAAACCAATTTGAAATAGGTACTCTATTCTCAAACGCAAAATGAAAACCTAAAAACTATTAGTTTTAGACAGAAGAAGCGAAGAACCATAGAAAAGTGATAACCAAGAGCAGGAAAATCAATAAACACTTCAGATTCAGCTGCTTTGAAGTCAAAGTCACCGGTTCTAGCTCCGCCTCTCTCAATCAGTTTACATTTAGCAGATAGAACTACCACTATTGCATTGTGTTTCCTTAGAAACTACATATCTCTTGCTCAAGTAACTACACCTTCTCAAGCTCGGTATTGTGCTTGTTCAATTGATCTTTTAGCTCCTTTTTCCACCCCTGGATTAGCCTTTCATGCTTCTTGATGATCTCAGTCTTTATATTCAACTCCTCTTCCATCACAGCAATCTCCTGGAGAAAAAATGCACCACAGTTAAGAACCCAAGGCCCAATAATAAGAAGAGCAAGGCCCACAAGGTAAACTAGAAACCATGGTTTAACCTTTCTAAGTTGTTCAGCATCTGTTGGCTGGTCCTCACGTTGCAGACTAAGAAAATGCAGCTGAAGCTTTTTGGCAGCGTCCATAAAATCTCTGGCATGTCTCTCCACATCAACTGAAGAAGTGAAAATAAACACCATTAGAGGAAGCAGGAAGGTAAAGTCATTGAACTGTTTTTCAGTCTGCACTCCAAGATCAGAGAAGACTCAACTTTCCTCAGTCTGCATTCAGTTAAATTAATCGATTGACAAACAAAGTCTCTAGAAGCTGTTGATTCCATAAACAAATTATACAAGCAGTCTAAACCTCAAACATTGTAGAAAGGTAAAATGAAAGGCTCATGGATCTCTCTAACCGCTACAATGATACTTTCCAGGTGGGGTCAAGATTTTTCCATCAAGAGTTCCATTACAATCCCAACCACTTGCAAATAAAAGAACCCGATTAATGAAACAGTAATCTCATCGAGAGAGGAATCTCAAGAACCAACAGTATGGACCCATTTCATAAAAAAGAAAAACAGTATTGGACCCATTCAAATGTAAAGACCTCAAAAGCAGGATAAGTATTTGCTACAGATCAATCAATATGCATTACTGTTTAGTGTATTGGATTGGCTTAAAGAGGTGATGACTACTCAGACAAAACCATTTTCAATATTCATATCCTAAACACATCCAATCATCCAATGGACATAATCCAAACTACTGAGTTTCTCATGAAGAATTTCTATTAGCCCAGCACAATTACATTATGTAATTTCCCACTTCTCTCTCCTCCAACCACTATTTAATACTAAAGAATTTAGCACTTGGTTATCTGAGAATTGTTTTCAACATAGTTTCTTAAACAATGACAGACTCTCATCCTCCCTGTGTTTCAAAAAATTGGAAGAAAAATAACAATCTTGATTTCCATATCGACCAACTCCTCCATTGCAAATTTGCCAATTTTCACTCAAACTGGAATGCAAATTTGCCAAAGGTGAAAGCATGATCAACCAGAGAGAGGACCAAAGACAGACCCCCATTCTGACTCCAAATACTAACTGTTACAAAGTTAAGTATCCCAAAAGAAGAAAATTACAAACTTTGGTGTCGAAACGAGATCGAATACACTTAGAAACTTGTTTCTAAGACTATAACAGTAGCTGATCATGCATACGAATCGATCCCAGAAAAATAAAAAGAAACATGTAGAGATGGAGGTAATGGTTACTCACTCTGATGAGAAGGGTGTGGAGAACGATCAATTGCTTGGAGCTCTCGGGCAGGCAGGCATGGAAGCAAAGCATCCTCCAGTGCCCTCACACACGCCACCATCTCTTCCTTTGGAGATTGCATCTCTGCTGCATCACCCATCTCAAAAACGACCAACTCCTCTGCAAAACCAAATTGAACAATGATCTACATGCGCTGATAAAACACACCGATTTGTTGGATTTAAAGATCTGGGTAACTGCGTGGATTTACTGAACCCAGTAATCGGGAGAGTGAATTCAATCCATAAACAAGAAAACCCCAAAATAACCTAGATTTCAGACAGATGATACCAAATTTACGTACCTTGAATGGCGAGACAATCCCCTTGTGCCTTTCCCCGCCTCTTTTTCTTTTTCTTAGTTTTCTGGGTATTCCTTTCCCTCCTCTTCTCCAATTCTACTTCCTATTCAGCTCACAATTTTCCCCTCTCTTTTTTTATTTCGACAAAAGTTTTGTCCTGTTACAGAAAAACTGAGCGCTTTTTATCAAAAAAAAATTTTTGTTTGTGTCTGAATAAATGAGTGGTTACATTTTTGGAGAAACAAAATTAAAGCAATATATGCTAAAATTTCTCATGAACCAGACTAACTTGTCTATGGATTTGGAATTGTACAAATCATCTCTAAGAGGGTGTATTGTATATGAAATTAGTGGAACTAGTAAAGAAATTCATGGAATTTAAAAGTTTGGGATGTAATCAATATAGACTTTTAGCAACTAATTAAGTTTCATCCTCTTTTCAAGTTCTCTCTCTTGGGTTTGGAGAGAAACCCTAAAGCAAGCGGCGGCGGGCCTTCTGACTAAGAGATCTCTCTAGTCCGGCGACAGCTTGGTGTATGAGCTGGCCTCCAGCCTCGCCGACATTGTGGTTTGCTACCGGACGGGTATTGATGCTATTGCCCGAGGAAGCTCTTTGGATGTTCGGATTAAGGTTTTTGGATGTTTGGTTTCCGCATCTAGTCCCCGTGGAAGTCTCTGAACGCGGTCATTCTGCTGTGCCTAGTCGATGGCGTCCCGGACTGGTGGCAAGGCGTCGTGGGTTTCATGGTTCTGTTGCGACGGCGACATGGGTGGTACGGATGCTAGTCGATGAGGTGCAGGTTCCGTGGAGGTGGTGTCGTGGCGGTGTGGTGCGTGGCAGCGCTAGCCCGGAGCTATGGTGTGGCGGTAGGAGGCAGATGGAAACTGGGCCCGGGCCATTTTAGGCTTGCTGAACCTTGTGTGGACCTCTCCCTTGGACTTGACATTTTGGGCTGGTAGGTTTTGGCCTAGCCCATATAATTTCTCTTTTGTTTTAGGGATCCTATGTTAGTAATTTTTTACTTTCAATAATTCCCTAAGTTTTTAGGGATCTATGCATTTTTTGTGTCTCTAGTACCTCTGGAGTAATACTGAAGGAGGATTTATGCTAGTCTCTACGAATTTGATATAAAATGACTGGACCTATCTCTATATACCACCGTGGGTACTACCACACCTTCTTGATCTGTCTAGTTGAAGGCACCAGAAGGGTATGTAATTGTCATTCTGGCATGTGATGAATACAACTGACACCCGATTTGGATTTGATTCAAAAAAATATATAGACTTTTAGCAATCAATGAAAATTTTGGGATATTCAATCAGGATTTTAAAAAGACTTCATGAATTCCACCAAAGTCTAGGGGTATTCAATTAGGACTTTTAAAAATGAATGAAAGTATAGAGGTATTCAAAATATCATTCATACTATTAGGAGGTCGTGCAAACAGTGTGCAATATCTGAACCATATGAACCGAGCAGATCTAAAATGACTGTGTTGAGTTGCTTTGAGTTTGAACTCAGTTGGAATCAGTACAAAAGCTAATTAAACTGAATTCTAGGGAGGTGCAAGATTTGTGCATTGATCTGACAAAGTCAAAATCAAGAATGAATACGGTTGGTTTGGTTGCAAATGAATACAGTTGGTTTGGTTGCAAAAAAGCCATATCCAGTCATGCTTTTGTTAAGGTTTAGTAACCATAAGTGTCTTCAAAACCCGTTATGTATCACAACACCAAGTAATTTTAGCCAACTACATTTCTCACTCTATCAGTTTAAGCTGCCCATGGATGGATTTAGATGAAGAATTCACCTTCAAGGTCATTCAGTTCGGGGAGTGCACAATCAACCTCATCATTGGAGCCAAAAAACCTATGACTATGAGCAACTGGCTCTTGATGTGCTTTTGTATGGTGGATCAACTTCATTTTCCTTGGTCCTGAAAGGCTCTATTGAGCATTAAGGTGACCATTTGAACAGATACTACACCACCTGTAGAATCTCGGGTTGTCACTACTGCATAAATTCAGACCGTCGACACCACAACCACGAGATATTACAAATATGCAGTTACACTCTGAAACATGGATCACCAGAAATGAGACAGGAACTTAAAGAAGTACCTTAAATGTAAAGTCAGTGAATATAAAACAAGATGTAATATTTTATTATTATTCAATCTTGTTTCTTAATTAAGTCCGGATCTTAGCACCTTAAATAAATTTATGGCCTTCAATTTTCTCACACATATATATTAGACACCCTTGAAAGGATTTTCACTAATAAGTCTTCTACCAAATGGATTTGAATAAAAATGCCTTTTCCTTTAGGATTGCATGTTAACACAATTATTCGAGATACACCCTACAAGATATGGATACACACACACAGAGACACAAAATTATTTATTAATTAACCACAAAACAAGTATCCATACAAGAATGAAATTGCAAGTATATTTACCTCTGGTAAATCATTGATTCAATTTTTTTGAAGTCATGCGCATACATCATGCTTCAAACCTGTTTCAAATGCCCTCTTCATCATGGTGTTTAGACAATTCTATCGCAACTTTCTCTATTTCTCTATGGGTACAAAACCTCAATAAGTGTTCAACTGAGCAAGTATGTTGTTTTTACAATTGTGTGAGATCATATTATAGATGAAGTGGATTGTTATAAAACAGCTTATTTTTCCAAAACAATGTGCTCGAATCTGTGTCCAGCCGCGGTATTGTATTTTCAATGGTCTGACTCGGGGTAGGTTACCTCGACTAGATTGTCCTATTTATCAAATAGCGGTTTAACCTATTTTGGTCATTATCTTGTGCTTGGTTCAATGCTTGTGTCTATGGACCATCTCGTGCTATTCATGTTTTGAGAGTTAGTATATGTATGTTTTACAATGGCTGTTTTCAATCTGTGTTCTGTTGCAGCGTTATGGTCAGTTGGTCTTACCCAGTTTAAGTTACCTTGATCAGTGTGTTTCATTTAATAATTGCTTTTACATATTTTGGACTTTATGTTATGCTTTGTTTAATCATTATCTATAGGGAGTATCACATGTGGTGTGATGCATGTTGAGAGTTAGTATCAAATTATCGATAAAGAAAATAAGAAATTAATTAATAATAGAAACCAATATATTGGAGGCATAGCTTTTAAAATTTGAACATTTTTGAAAATCCTAGCGATAGTTTTCTTAGAGATTAAAACTTTGGAAATCGATATACTATACCCAAGAGTCTTCTTGTATATATAGGATCATGTCTCAAATTGTCAAAAAAAAAAAAGATCATGTCTCATTGGAATTGGACTTTTATTTTTATTTATTTAATTATTTTTATCAAATTGGGATATCAATTCATTATAGGTAGAGAGACAAACATTACAAAATAACCCGCTCTATGAAGGGCCAGTCAGAAATTAGTTACTACAAAGAGCCCTAGAACCTAGAATGCTTATGTAAAGCCACCTTTGATAGCACCGAAACCATGTAACCAAGTAATGTTGACACTACCAGGAAAAGAACTGAATCAGGCCAAGTTCTCATCCCAATTTATTCTTAAAACTTCAAGGACCACCTAACGCAAAGAAGGTTTTCCCATAAGCCCCTACAATTCGAGCTATAGGGCAAAAGCCCAAAACACAAGATAAAAACACCAAGTCCCCACAAGAAAGCAGTCCTTGCAAAAAACACCTCAAAAGGATAGGAAAAAAGTAACAAAAAAAAAACTAGCTAAGCAAACAACCTAGAATGGCCCAAGAGGAGGGATAGAGCCCAAAACCAACAAAATTAGCTAAACAGAATAATAATCATTCATTCGAGTCCATGTCTACTAGAAAATACTTAACCATTGAAGAAACAACGAGATATTATCTTGTTTTGCATTTAGGTTATATTGGTTTTGTTTTTTGTTCATAATAAAAGTATATAGATTTTCGTAAATAAAAAAAAAATCTATGGCAAAATTTTGTCCATTTACCCCATTTCTAGGGATTTTTTTCTCACTTACCCTATTAAGTTTTTTCAATTCCCCCTTTACCTAAAACATTCTAAAGAAGACTTCCCAAATACTCCGTTAAGATTTTTTTTTAAGACTATTTTATCCTCACCCTTTTGTTACATAGAGAGAGAAAGAAAATGGAAGAGAGAGAAACCATAAGATACTTCACCAGAGCCCGGTCACCGGCTGCTTGATTGAGATTATCGGCAGTCAGATTCCGATCACCGGTAGCTAAATTCCGGTAAACTTTCGCTAGAATCCGGTCACCAGCCGCCACCCATCGGAATTTTCTAAAAACCTCACCGAAGGTCCTCAAAGAGGTCGTCAGAGATTTCATAGGTCGTCGGAAAGGTTTATTGCCCCCAATAGACCTTTCGATTGCCGAAATTGGAACTAATCTCCTATAAAACTTTGATTAAAGAAAAAAAAATGAGAATATTACATCAATTCAAAACATCTATTGCCCCCCAATAAACGTCTATTGGCCCAATATAAATTTTTTTTTCATTTTTCTTTCCTTTTGCCCCTGTTATACCAAAAAAAAAAAAACAAAATTGATTTAGGTAACCAGAAAATGCTCTGGGTACCCACATCTTCTTCTCCTCCCATCTTTAACTTCGACGGTTGTAGACCTTCCTTCTCCGACTTCGATGGGTGCAGCCCTAGACCCGTAGCAGAAGCAATGGAGGGGATTACGAAGGAGTAGCAGAAGCAGAGCAGCCTGTTACCGGCTTCGCCGCTGACGATCGCTTCGCAAATGTTTTGCATCAAGACTGAGTTAAACTCCGGTAGCTCCGACCGGAGCTTCAGGCGTGATGCCGGAGTTTGACATTGCACTGGAGGAGGAGAGAGAGCTTCAGGCATGATCCGGAGTTCGACGCCGCACTGGAGAGAGAGAGCTTCAGGCATAATCCGGAGTTCGACGTCGCACAAGAGAGAGTGAGAGCTTTAGGCGTGATTCGAAGTTCGATGCCGCACCAGAGGTGGGGGGAGAGAAAGAGAGAGAGAGAGAGAGAGAGAGAAAGCAGTAGAGATCAGGGGGAGTCAGAGTCGCATGAAATGTAATTTATTAATTAGTTTTAGGCTAAAATTGTTATTTTGCTTCCAATTGGGTTAATGGGAATAAAAATTTGTTGTTGGGGTAAGTGGAATAATTTTAGCTGATTTTGGTGTTTTGGGTCAAGGACCCTAAAATCAATGGTCTTAAGAAATCAATGACAATTTATCAAATTTTTAAAGAGTCTATGGACTTTTCAAAAAGTATGTCATTTAAAAAAAATCTGCACAAATCCAAATACCATACAATTTGGCAAAAATTGTCAGCTCATACTACTTTCGTGAAATACTTGTCGTGTGCCTCGACATGAAAGGTAGTATCGTGGTTGATCATTTGATTAAGAGTCAATGTCACAAACAATCCCTGAAGTTTCAGTCATTTGATATTTTGTTCCCATCATTTTAAAACTATCATATTAGTGCCTAATAGTTAATGTTTGACATACTTTTAGTAACTTTTGTTACTAACACCGTTAACTCCTCTATTTTTCAAGGGTATTTTCATCTTGCCCTCTCTCTTTTTCCCCGTCACAAAACCCATCATCATCTTGATTAAGATAATTAGTCACTGATCACTAATTAAACATAAGAAAAATGCAAAGCATAAATAATACTAGTATATGCAAAAATGAGAAGTAATTAGGATAACTTACCAATTAACTAACATGAGAGAGGGAAAGACAAAAATGCCTTTAACAAAAATGAGGCGTTAACGGTGTTATTAAAGGAAGGTACCAAAAGTATGTCGAGATTAAATTTGAGGTACCAATGTGATAGTTTTAGAATGTAAGAGTTAAAGTGTTGAGTGGCCCAAACTTTAGAAACTGTTTGTGATAAAACTCTTTGATTAAATTAGAATACATGTACTCTAATTAAAAGTACAGGATCACAACTTATTTAAGGTGTAGATATTAGGGAGGTAAAATGAAATTAACCCTATATTTTTTATCTATGTTTTGTAAAGCAACAAATTATTGTTTTACGTGTTTTAGGAAAACATGACCTTGCCAATTGACAAATCCACCTCACCAATCGATTGGCAGCTAGTCTTGCCATACATTAGCAATCTCGCCAACCAATTGATTGGTGACATAATCGATCAACCAACTTATCTGCAATCTCACTATTGTTGATTGGTTTGCGAGATTCCATGAGCGGCGATCTCTTGAATCAATCAATAATATCCTTAACTGACTGGTGACCTCCTTGATCAACTAACATGTGAGATTACCTTTAGAGACATCACCGACCAGCTTACCGATGATCTCATTGATCGACTAGCAATCTTTATAATGAATTGACCAACATCACCAACTAGCTAATGAAAGACATCACTGTCCAACTGATAGGTGACCTCATTGAATAATCGACCGACTACCTTGATGACCTGGATTTTCGTTATGTAATTTTGGGTAACTAATAATGGACCAGTTGTACGAATAATTGTTATTGTGCTTTATTCGTAGGTTGTATGTGAAATTGAATGGTTTTCATACATATAATTATTCGAATTTCAAAGTTTAGGGGGTTGTGTGAAATTTGACTTTTATATGCTGGGATTCTCGGAAGACTTCCTTCACGAAAGTTGTAGAGCATGTCGATACGAGTTCGTGGACAGGTGGAACGCGTAAATCAGAGTTCGTATGAGGAATAAGGTTTTCAGAAGAAGTTTCCGTTTTGGTATAAATAGAGAAAATCATAAAAATGAATTCATAATTTCAAGTTTCCTTTTTCGGAAACTCTCATTCTCTCTCCTCTCTCTCAATTGATACCTTCGGTATCAAAATTTTTTGTCTGACCCGACCCGGCTTTTTAGACGATCTCTGGAGGTCTCCAGGCATGAAAATTTCTAGACCGACTCACCTCCTTGCTCCAGTCATCTCTATGGCAGCCTCTAGCGGCGATTCACGCCCACAGCGACGCAGCAAAGCGGTGAAATTTGAGTTATTCGGACCTGGTCGGAAAACACAACTCCAGCGATGGCACAGCTTCAAGCTTCCTCCTTTGAGTTCATAGAAGCCTCATGGATCGATTTGTGGTGGTTGTTTGGATTGATTTACGTGGAAATCGGTTCAACTCGGATTAAACAGTAATCCACGGTTTGTTAGGTAGTTTTCAACACTTTATGCTTAGTTTCTGACTTCGACCTAGTTATAAAAATTGACAAGAATGCTTAGATGAATAACTTTGATGTTCGGAATTTTGTGAAATATTGAGTTTTGGCTGGAGGCGGTGCGCCATAGCCTATGGTGGAGTTCTGGCAGATTTTCGTCCCTGTGAGGGATTGTTTCTGGTATTATATATCTTATACTCGTCGATACGAGCGTTTCAATATATAATACACAATTTTTGGAGTTCATATGGATTTGTTATGATTTTTATGGTTTCATACCGGTTTATTTATTCAATCAGTGAGGATTTGAGCATTCGATCGACTTGTGGTTTGGACACATCGATCGTGGAAGTATTCCGCAGACTTTAGGAGGTCTCGGAAGTGGTTTCGCCTCAATTAGTGTTACTTTGAGATTTTGATTCAATTTGGGGATTCGAACTTTATTAAAATGTGATTCGTTGACTGAATCAGAGTTGTACTTCCTTAGGTACTTGACGAAGTATTCTTTGGATGTCTATTTTGTGATTTGGCTGCTTTGTTTTGTATTGAAGACGCAGCGGGAGTTTCAAGGTGAGTAATCTCACAAGGTTCATTTATGAACGGATTTATTTATTATTTGAAGTTAATATATAAATCGCGTGTGAAATGTTTTGAAAAGGATATTTGTTTGAAATGATATGAACTTGATCGACTACGATTCATAGGACTGCGGTTCATAGGTAGGACAATGAGTTCAAGTATAACTATGTTTTTTTGAGTTTTCGATTATGAACTATAGTTGGTAGTAGTAGGCATTCCTGAGCAGATGACTTCGTGTATATATATATATATATATATATATATATTTACCGCAAATATATATGTTTTGGTGGATTGTGGATTGACGAAAACAATATGCATGAATTGATGCTTTTTATTGTTTTGTGTTATGGCTTTTCGGAAAACAATGATTATGGAAATGTTGATTTCGATTGTTTTGAAAGCGTTGAGATTTGTGTAACTTTTTTTGTCCTATACGACTGCTTTAATGTTTTGCTCCGAGGGACTGAGAAGTCCGAGGAACAAAGGTTTATGACCTTGGGCAGAATATCAGGTAATCACATCTTTGGCCGGACGAGTGGTTATGAATTCAGTTAGAGTTCTAGTCTGTCTGCCATATAGGTGATTCATGGGGTAACAGGAATTGGTTATATCTAACTCATGAGGTTACGTGTTTTTAGGGAATAATGTGTGATTTGCTTTCCTTATTGATGGTTTTCAAGTGGTTTTCCTTATAACGATTTATAGAATTCAAGGTGTGAGTTGTTTTCTATGGTACGGTTATGGTACGATTGATAGAAATCAAGTGTGAGTTGCTTTCTATGGTACCATTGCTTTCTATGGTACGATTGATAGAAATCAAATGTGTGTTGCTTTCTATGTTATATTTGTTAGGAACTAAGAGTGAGTTGCTTTCTATGTTTCGTTTTAAAAGAAACTAAGGTGTAAGTTGCTTTCTTCTATTTCGATTTGAAAGGAAATTAAAGTGCGAGTTATTCTCCTTTATTTCGAGTTTTAAGGAATCAAAGCGTGAGTTGTTTTCCTTATTTCTTATGTTTATTGTCTTGAGTTATTCAAACGAGCTTTCACAAGCTTATCGGGTTTGTTGTGTGACAACCTGGTGCACTAGTCAACAGTATAGGGATTAATCCTGTAGGTCAGGGTAATCGTGGCTGAAGTGGAGATAGCATACTTGCAACTTAACGGTAGGAAGCCAATTTTGTGACTTTACTGTTATTTGGACTTTTGCCACGCCCCGAATTTTAGAATAACAATTCAAAATCCGAAACATGAAAATACTACAAACTCAAAATAATCATCCTGAAAATTTCTTTTCATAACACCCTCACCACACGAAATAAAATCAAACCGAATTTAGTCTCGGTTAATTATTACAACTCAAATCCAAAATGAAATGTAAAGCTCTAAATGAGCATACACACCTCACAACTAAATGAAATAACAAAAACTGCTGTAACATCTAAGCAGCTCAGTCACCTCCCTGGTTATCCTGACCTGCAGGAATATCCGCTACACCAATTGAATAGTGTACCAGGATTGCAACAACACAAAACCCGGTAAGCTTATGAAAGCTCGTATGAGTAAAAGGAAAGAACTATTGCTTAATTCAATTCATAATTATTCCTACACACAACAACACTAAACAATTTCCACATCCACAAGTACTAACAATCTCAATCAACACCAATTCAATACATTAAGATAAACCCCAACACACATCTTTCTACACAGCTCCCAACATCGTATTTATAAAAATACGGTACTTGACAGACTAGAGCTCTAACTGAATCGTAGCCCGTCACCTGGCCTAGGTTATGGCATCCGACATATTTATCATTATCGTATTTCATCAATATGTATACCTATATACATATTTAGAACGTCCAATAATTCCACATACTCAACCAATCGTATCCCATCATCCACCCAGGATTAGAGCGTCCGATTACCCCACACCGGTCACTACATCGACCCTAAACCCATAAATGAGCACAACATATAAAATCACATACTGGAATCAACCCAACCAAGATACACCATATTATTATGGAATTACACAATTGAAATATAATCAATTCATCGATTCAGTCAATCATATCTTCACTCAACAATATATATTTTCCACCTAAATATATATATACGTAATCCTCCACTCAGGAATGACCACTAATACCATCTATAGTTCACACAAGAAAATCATGAAATTCATTTGTATAATTAAAATTCATTTTACTTATCTATAGACCGTGGTGATTCAAGTCCATGAAATTTTAACACAAATATTTAATCCGTAAATATTTTTCACACAATTATTAAAAATAAATAAATTTAAACGCTCGGTTCGTAATATGAACCATGTGAGATTTACTCACCTCGAAATTCCCACTGCGTCTTCAATATAATTATAATTATAATTAACGCCGAAATAGCCCACTCAAATAAAATCCGTCAATCACCTAATCAAATATGATTCGAATTTAGCCAACAATTTCAACACATAAATTAACTACCATTTAACGGCCGGATTCCAATTTACATTAAAATCCGACGAGCGGTTTCTCACGAATCGCTCCCCTAATTACCGTTTTGCACATATACGAAGATCCAACGATCGGATCTTCGCCCATGACCTCACAAAGCCTCTGGGACAGTCATATGATCATCATAACAAATTTACAAGTTCATCAGACAGTCCTAATTTGACAGATCAAAAATCTAACGATCGAAATCGATCGAAATCACAAAATTCATAACTAATTCATACGATATCCGAAAAAATGCGTATAATACTCCGAAATGATCGTATCGAAACATAGAATCATAAAATGGATAGAAACCAAATTTTAGACCTCCGGAGGTGGCCGGAAATGGCCGCCGGAGTTAGGGACAGAGCCGCCACCGACCACCGCCAATGGTGTCGGGGCTGAGCTTGTCCCCTTCGTTTCATCATTCTGAGCAACTTTCATAACTAGCACAAGACCAAAAAATGACGCGAAGGGATCAAAAAGTACCAATTACAGTCGACGGCCGGAAAAATTCCAGAAACCGGCGAGCTTGAAAACCGACGTGAAAACTGCAACCTCAGGCCCCGATCCCTTCTGGAAACTTGTTCAGAACTTCCTTGCGAACTCAACAAGCCAAGAATCACAAGAAACGATCGTGTATAGCTCGAGATATCTTGATCGAAAGCTTGGTTGTTTCGATTCGTTCGGGTCGAGCTCCGACGAACGTGAAAACGTTCGACCCAGTTCCGGCCCTTCTTGATGCTTGTAGAGGAAGTTGAGGCGAGCTCAATGAGTCAAGAATCAAGTGAAATGGTGGTGTGTAGCTCGAGATATCGAGATCGAACCGAAAAGGGTGGTTTTCGGTTCGGGCAGTGCCGCCTCCGCTACAGGCCGCGCCGCCTTGTAAAACTGCCTCTGGGAGCTTCAGGAGGTTGAGCCGATGTAGAGGGACGAGTTTCACTTGGTTTGGTGGTCGAAAACGCAAGAAGCTAGTTTTGGTTCGTTTTCGGGTCCGTTTGTTTCGGGTTATTTCGCCGGCGGTGGAGGCCTTGCCGGTGGAAGCGACGCCGTCCAGGAGGTAGAGCAGCTCGAGAAGAACGCCTGGGACTTGGTTTGAGGTCGAGAGGTGGTCTGTGGAGGGAGAACAATTAAGGTGAACTTTGCTCTCTTTTTCGTCGTTTTTGGTCGAGGGATGGAGGTAGGGGACGATGAACAGTGATTCTGAAAATGTAAGGAGGCCGGACCAAAATAGTAGGGTTCTGAAAAATTAGCTAGGGTTTTTTCCTATTTATACAAGTTTCAGAAAACTTCTTAATTCGATAACTAATTCAGAAAAAATCCGATCTTCGTGTTCCGCACGTGTACGAACTCGTATCGACGAGCTCTACAACTTTCATGAAGGAAGTTTCTCCAAATTTTGTACGTAGAAAAGTCGATTACTCAAATCGAGCATTTTGAGCTTTTCGTTAAAATAAACGTTTCGAAACTTCGATAATTGTAAAAATGAATTATTGTCGAACATAAATCGTGAAATCGCATAATAATCGTTCAACACAATTACTCGAATTTAAAATGGTAATTGCGGGTATTATAATCTACCCCCCTTAAAGGAATTTCGTCCCGAAATTCAAGTACCCAATTCCCAAAAAAGCTGTGGATACCTCGTCCTCATGTCAGATTCTAACTCCTATGATGCATCACCCTCGTCATGATGACTCCACAACACCTTCACGAGATCTACCTCTTTCCTACGAAGTTTCTTCGTAGACCTATCTAAGATACGAACAGGTTCAACTACAAACGTCACATCCGTATTCACTTCGATCGTACCGTGATCAATCACGTGAGACTCGTCTCGAACATACTTCCTGAGCATAGACACATGGTAGACATTGTGCACACCCGACATGCTAACAGGTAAAGCAAGACGATATGCCAAGTTACCAACCCTTTCCAGAATCTCAAAGGGTCCAACATACCTCGGTGTGAGTTTCCCCTTCTTGCCAAATCTCACCACACCTTTCATAGGTGAGACTTTCAAGAACACATGATCACCTGTCTCAAACTCCATCGGTCTCCTCTTCAAGTCAGCATAACTCTTCTGTCTACTCTGAGCGGTTCGGATTCTGTCCCGAATAGTAGTGACCTTCTCTGTAGTCTCCTGTACAATCTCGGGACCGATGAGTCCTTTATCCCCTGCTTCCGCCCAACAGATAGGAGTCCTACATGGCCTACCATAAAGAGCCTCATATGGAGCCATACCGATACTAGAGTGATAGCTGTTGTTGTAGGCAAACTCTACCAACGGCAGATGATCCGCCCAACTACCCTTAAAATCCAGAACACAAGCTCTGAGCATGTCCTCCATCACCTGATTCACTCTCTCGGTCTGTCCATCTGTTTGTGGGTGAAACGCAGTGCTCATAGCAAGAGACGTACCAAATGCCTTATGGAACCTACGCCAGAATTCTGAAGTGAAACGAGCATCACGATCAGAGACAATTGTTACAGGTACTCCATGAAGCCTCACTATCTCGTTCACGTACAACTTACACAATGCATCCCCTGAGTACGTTTTTGCCACCGGAAGGAAATGTGCTGATTTAGTCAACCGGTCAACAATCACCCAAATCGAGTCATAACTTTGCCTGGACCTGGGCAATCCAGTCACAAAGTCCATAGAGATGTCTTCCCATTTCCAAACAGGAATCGATAAGGGGTTCAGCATTCCTGCTGGTCTCTGATGCTCTGCCTTCACCTGTTGACAGGTAAGACACTTCGACACGTGTTCCGCCATATCCCTCTTCATACCATACCACCAAAACTGCCTTCGTAGATCCATATACATTTTAGTACCTTCTGGATGTATAGTGTATCGAGACCTATGTGCTTCTCGCATGATCTCCTCTCTGAGGTTATCAACACTCGGTACATACAATCTCCCTCGAAATCTCAACCCTCCATCAGCCCCAATCATCCACTCAGAAGGACCCTCCACATCCGGGTCAACAGTCATCTCAGCAATCCTCGCCTGAGCAAACTCATCAAGTGTCTGACCCTGAATGATCCTGGAGATCAAGGTGGGCTGTAAGGTGATACTACCGAGAAAGATTCTCTGTCCTGCTCCTGCAGGCATAAGGTCAAACTCAGATGCAACTTCTAACATGCGCCACTCTCGCACCATAATTGATGCCATGATTACCCGCGGTTTCCTACTCAAAGCATCCGCCACCACATTCGCCTTTCCGGGATGATACTCCAAGGTGAAATCATAGTCCTTAATGAGCTCCATCCATCTTCTCTGCCTCATGTTCAATTCATTTTGGGAGAATAGATACTTCAAACTCTTGTGATCAGAAAAGAGTTCAAATTTCTCACCATAAAGATAGTGCCTCCAAATCTTCAAGGCAAACACCACTGCTGCTAGCTCTAGATCATGAGTAGGGTAATTCCGCTCATGTACCTTCAACTGTCTAGAACCATAAGCAACGACACTACCATTCTGCATCAACACACACCCCAAACCCTGATGAGATGCATCGCTGTAAATGACTAATCCACCACCACTAGTAGGAATAGTCAACACCGGAGCTGTAGTCAATCTAGTCTTCAGCTCATTGAAAGCCTTCTCACACTCATCCGACCATACGAACTGAGTGTCTTTCCTGGTCAATTTGGTTAAAGCCGAAGCAATACCAGAAAACCCTTCAATGAAGCGCCTGTAATACCCGGCCAGTCCAAGGAAGCTACAGATTTCTGTAACCGTAGTAGGGCGACTCCAACTCATCACTGCTTCAACCTTCGAAGGATCCACAGAAACTCCATCCTTCAAGACCACATGACCAAGGAACTTGACTTCACTCTGCCAGAAGTCGCACTTCTCGAACTTGGCAAATAGTTTATGCTCTCTCACCGTCTGCAACACTATCCGCAGATGTTTCTCATGCTCCGCTGACGACCTTGAATAAATCAAGATATCGTCCACGAACACTACCACAAACTGATCCAAGTAAGGACTGAACGTACGGTTCATCAAGTCCATAAATGCTACGGGGGCATTCGTGAGACCAAAAGGCATGACAAGAAACTCAAAATGTCCATACCTGGTCCTGAACGCTGTCTTTGGTATATCTTCCTCCTTCACCCTCAACTGGTGATATCCAGACCTCAAGTCAATCTTCGAGAACACAGTAGCTTCTCTAAGCTGATGGAACAAGTCATCAATCCTAGGTAAAGGGTACCTATTCTTGATGGTCACCTTGTTCAACTGTCGATAATCCACACATAAACGAAGTGAACTATCTTTCTTCTTCACGAACAACACTGGTGCGCCCCAAGGAGACACACTTGCCTGAATGAACCCTTGTGCAAGTAAGCCCTCAATCTGAACCTTCAACTCCTGAAGTTCAGCTGGAGCCATTCGATAGGGTGCTTTTGACACAGGTGAAGTACCTGGTATCACATCAATGGAGAAGTCCATTACCCTTTTCGGAGGTAACCCAGGGATCTCCTGAAACACATCTTCATACTCTGAAACTACAGGAATCCCTGTAATCTTTGAAGTACTACTCCCTGATTCAATGTGGGCCAAAATCCCTATCCTCATGGTGATGTCAGACTTCAGACAACGGTAATGAAACACCGGTTGTCCCGGAACATGGAAGGACACAATCATCCTAAAGCAATCAATAACAGCATGGTTCGGGCTCAACCAATCCATACCCAAAATCACATCATACGTGTGATCCGGAATCACAATCAAAGACGCAGAGAACTCTCTGCCACCAATCCCAATAGGGCAATCATCACAAAGCATGGTAAGCTCAAGAGACACACCGAGAGGTGATGTAACACACAATGATCTAGTCAGAGGCATAGCAATCAAACCCAAAACATCCACAACCGAACTAGATATGAAAGAGTGTGAGGCTCCCGTATCAAACAGTACTCTAGTAAGAAAGTGATAAACAGATAAGGTACCTTCCATTCCTGTGCCTGCTTGACCGATGGCAAAGACTCTAGCATGAGCAGGTGGTAGCTGCCTCTGCTGGTTACCCTGCACTCTACCCTGATTTCGAGGACACTCCCTAGCCTGATGCCCTGCCTGTCCACAGCTGTAGCATATCCTACCCCGTGGTTTCGTGCACGCACGAGAGATGTGGCCCTGCTCGCCACAGTTAAAGCACTTCACCGGAGCTGCTGGTGCTATCTGCCTAATAGGCATAGCCTGAACAGAAGGAGCTACTGCTGCCCTGGCTGGAGCCTGATGCTGACACTGAGTTCTCTGTCTCTTCCAGAACCCACCCCTGAAGTCTCTAGCTCTACTGCTTCCTGCTATGGCCTTTCCCTTGCCCTGGAAGTCTCTCTCAGCAGACTCATTCTCTCTACGAATCAGGTTCTGTTGCTCAATGATCTGTGCCTTAGCCAAGATCTCTCTCTTGGTCTTCAGCTCCAAGATGGCTATATCACGCTCAATCGAAGGACTCAACCCTCTCTGAAACTTCTTGGCCAAGTCCTCATCCTCCATCTGCCTCACATACTTGTACAGTCTAGAGAACTCCGCATCATACTCAATTACGATCATCTTCCCCTGTACAAGTGTAAGGAACTCTCGTTCCAACCTCTCCTTCACTGCTAGTGGAAAGTACTTCTCCCTGAACAGCCTCTCAAAGCCATCCCATGTCAAGGTAGACACCTCAATGCTCCTCTGAGTGACGTTCCACCACACCCTAGCCTCATCCTTCAGCATGAAAGCGGCTAGCTTCCTCTTGTCGGTCTCAGTGCAATCAAGCAGATCGAAATAGGTCTGCAAATCCTCTATCCAACGATCCGCCACCATATAATCAGTGCCTCCTCCAAACTTGGTTGCTCCCAAGCGAGTAATTTCCCTTGCTAGCATCAGCAAGCGAGCAGGATTATCAACCACAGCCACAGGAGGAATAGGCTGATCCTCATAAGGTGCATCTTCCTCCGACTCGAATACTTCTTCGACTGGAGGGGCCCTACCCCTTCCTCGGCCTCTACCCCTGCCACGAGGTCTACCTCTACCCCGACCTCTGGCTTCGTTTCCCTCAATCTCCATTACCTAATAAGCATGATATACTTGATTAATACACACATAACACTTAAACAAAGCATAAGTCAAATGCAAGTCCATATTAACCAAGTACTGATTATACATAACGATGCTTAAATTTCTTAAAAGTACTAACGTTCCTAGCCAACCTAACGCACTCACATACCCAATGACATTGTCAATACCGAAGAGCACACGATGGGGATCTGCTGCAGACGGGCCATCACTCGGTAAGTATTGACAAATCACCAAATATGTACCTTACGCTTTGATACCAAACTGTCACGCCCCGAATTTTAGAATAACAATTCAAAATCCGAAACATGAAAATACTACAAACTCAAAATAATCATCCTGAAAATTTCTTTTCATAACACCCTCACCACACGAAATAAAATCAAACCGAATTTAGTCTCGGTTAATTATTACAACTCAAATCCAAAATGAAATGTAAAGCTCTAAATGAGCATACACACCTCACAACTAAATGAAATAACAAAAACTGCTGTAACACCTAAGCAGCTCGGTCACCTCCCTGGTTATCCTGACCTGCAGGAATATCCGCTACACCAATTGAATAGTGTACCAGGATTGCAACAACACAAAACCCGGTAAGCTTATGACAGCTCGTATGAGTAAAAGGAAAGAACTATTGCTTAATTCAATTCATAATTATTCCCACACACAACAACACTAAACAATTTCCACATCCACAAGTACTAACAATCTCAATCAACACCAATTCAATACATCAAGATAAACCCCAACACACATCTTTCTACACAGCTCCCAACATCGTATTTATAAAAATACGGTACTTGACAGACTAGAGCTCTAACTGAATCGTAGCCCGTCACCTGGCCTAGGTTATGGCATCCGACATATTTATCATTATCGTATTTCATCAATATGTATACCTATATACATATTTAGAACGTCCAATAATTCCACATACTCAACCAATCGTATCCCATCATCCACCCAGGATTAGAGCGTCCGATTACCCCACACCGGTCACTACGTCGACCCTAAACCCATAAATGAGCACAACATATAATATCACATACTGAAATCAACCCAACCAAGATACACCATATTATTATGGAATTACACAATTGAAATATAATCAATTCATCAATTCAGTCAATCATATCTTCACTCAACAATATATATTTTCCACGTAAATATATATATATACGTAATCCTCCACTCAGGAATGACCACTAATACCATCTATAGTTCACACAAGAAAATCATGAAATTCATTTGTATAATTAAAATTCATTTTACTTACCTATGGACCGTGGTGATTCAAGTCCATGAAATTTTAAAACAAATATTTAATCCGTAAATATTTTTCACACAATTACTAAAAATAAATAAATTTAAACGCTCGGTTTGTAATATGAACCATGTGAGATTTACTCACCTCGAAATTCCCGCTGCGTCTTCAATATAATTATAATTATAATTAACGCCGAAATAGCCCACTCAAATAAAATCCGTCAATCACCTAATCAAATATGATTCGAATTTAGCCAACAATTTCAACACATAAATTAACTACCATTTAACGGCCGGATTCCAATTTACATTAAAATCCGAAAAGCGGTTTCTCACGAATCGCTCCCCTAATTATCGTTTTGCACATATACGAAGATTCAACGGTCGGATCTTCGCCCATGACCACACAAAGCCTCTGGTACAGTTATATGATCATCATAACAAATTTACAAGTTCATCCGACAGTCCTAATTTCACAGATCAAAAATCTAACGATCGAAATCGATCGAAATCACAAAATTCATAACTAATTCATACGATATCCGAAAAATACCTATAATATGCCGAAATGATCATATCGAAACATAGAATCATAAAATGGACAGAAACCAAATTTTAGACCTCCGGAGGTGGCCGGAAAGGGCTGCCGGAGTTAGGGACAGAGCCGCCACCGACCACCGCCAATGGTGTCGGGACTGAGCTTGTCCCCTTCGTTTCATCATTCTGAGCAACCTTCATAACTAGCACAAGACCAAAAAATGACGAGAAGGGATCGAAAAGTACCAATTACAGTCAGCGGCCGGAAAAATTCCAGAAACCGGCGAGCTTGAAAACCGACGTGAAAACTGCAACCTCAGGCCCTGATCCCTTCTGGAAACTTGTTCAGAACTTCCTTGCGAACTCAACAAGCCAAGAATCACAAGAAACGATCGTGTGTAGCTCGAGATATCTTGATCGAAAGCTTGGTTGTTTCGATCCGTTTGGGTCGAGCTCCGACGAACGTGAAAACGTTCGACCCAGTTCCGGCCCTTCTTGATGCTTGTAGAGGAAGTTGAGGCGAGCTCAATGAGTCAAGAATCAAGTGAAATGGTGGTGTGTAGCTCGAGATATCGAGATCGAACCGAAAAGGGTGGTTTTCGGTTCGGGCAGTGCCGCCTCCGCTACAGGCCGCGCCGCCTTGTAAAACTGCCTCTGGGAGCTTCAGGAGGTTGAGTCGATGTAGAGGGACGAGTTTCACTTGGTTTGGTGGTCGAAAACGCAAGAAGCTAGTTTTGGTTCGTTTTCGAGTCCGTTTGTTTCGGGTTGTTTAGCCGGCAGTGGAGGCCTTGCCAGTGGAAGCGACGCCATCCAGGAGGTAGAGCAGCTCGAGACGAACGCCTGGGACTTGGTTTGAGGTCGAGAGGTGGTCTGTGGAGGGAGAATAATTAAGGTGAACTTTGCTCTCTTTTTCGTCGTTTTAGGTCGAGGGATGGAGGTAGGGGACGATGAACAGTGATTCTGAAAATGTAAGGAGGCCGGACCAAAATAGTAGGGTTCTGAAAAATTAGCTAGGGTTTTTTCCTATTTATACAAGTTTCGGAAAACTTCTTAATTCGATAACTAATTCAGAAAAAATCCGATCTTCGTGTTCCGCACGTGTACGAACTCGTATCGACGAGCTCTACAACTTTCATGAAGGAAGTTTCTCCAAATTTTGTACGTAGAAAAGTCGATTACTCAAATCGAGCATTTTGAGCTTTTCGTTAAAATAAACGTTTCGAAACTTCGATAATTGTAAAAATGAATTATTATCAAACATAAATCGTGAAATCGCATAATAATCGTTCAACACAATTACTCGAATTTAAAATGATAATTGCGGGTATTACAACTTTCGTTGTAGTAAGCTCTGAGGAGCATTTACGTTTTATTTTGTTGTTGACAATTTAATTCGTAAGCTTATGTAATATATGACTTTGCGAGCGGGTCAATATTGACATAATAGGTTCAGGGTATCAATATGTATGTTGTATAAAGGGATAAAGTTTTTCAGATATTGGTATTGATGGCTGGACGATCACGTATATATAATTATGGGATTGTATATCGATTTTTAAATTGTGTTTAAAAATCAGGGGCATGACATACCTTCCGAACGAACTAAATGACGACTTCACAAACCGATCGACAACATCCTCAATTGACTGGCAACCTCCTCGACCTCGCCTCCAGAAACATCCGCAACCAACTTATTGGTGATCCTAGCGATAATGATGTAATGATAAACCATCTATTTCACTAACCAGTTTGCAATCTCATTGATCAACCGACGATCACATCGATCGACTGATTATCTCAACGACCAACTAACAACCCTACTAGTGCTACTACCACCTTACGATGACTCTAAAACGACATGATCAGTCAACTATCTTACTAACTAATTGACGATAGCAACGATAGATCGATGACTATATCACTAATGATCACCATCATTTGAACTACGACTTCATTTTTAAATTAAGCTGTCAAGCACGATTTCATAATTTTATTTTTAAAAAAATTATTTTCATATAAATTTTGCGTTTTATAATTTATTTTCATATAAATCTATTAAACTAATAATTTAACTTGGTAAAAAGAATTATCATTTTGCTATTTTCGTTAGACAAAATAATTTTCAAAGTCATTCTTTTAAACGTTGCCAAAATTTTTATAAGTATTCAAAATATGGGAGTCATTCAAATGAGGATTAGTTGATGAATTTTGTGTTAGACATACTTTTTTATCACATTTCCCCAAATCAACTATTAGATATTTATGTGTAGATCCATTATGCAATTTTTCAACCAAATTAAAAATCGTTAAGACATTCATAATCGTGATTTATGAGTTATGAACATGAACGGTTCATGTTTGATAACTTTGGTTCATCTATTGATTCAATCTAGTTCGGTACCTTAACGATTAAGAATTTGAAAGAAAATTTACAGAAGTGATCTACTCATGCATACATAAACATCTAACGGTTGATTTGCTGTAATATAATAAAAAAATAGGTCTCTCAAATTGTTAATTAGAAAGTCCTCAACTTATTTCAGTCGGTATTCATTAGAACAACCCTTCAAAATAGAAGGATTTCTAGTATGAGATGTTTAACCTAAACAAACGATCAGTCCAAAAAAAAAAAAAACACACACACACACACAAAAACTTAAAAAAAATTGAAGAACTTTTTTCAGAAGTATGGAACATGGAGCATATACCGTTTGTACTTTTGTGATTGTCAAGTCATTTGTTTAAGGCTTGAGCCAAAACCCCAGCATAAACCCTGAAGTAACCAACCACTCATCCACACCTTGATGACCCAAAATGAGCAGAAGACGCTTCAACTCTCTCCTCTTCAACTCCATCTCTTCTTCTCCCCTTTTCTCCAGAAACCCATCCCAATCCTTCGTTTCTTCACTCAAATCATACCCCCAAAAT
Source organism: Rosa persica (assembly GCA_025331145.1). Classification (NCBI taxonomy): domain Eukaryota; kingdom Viridiplantae; phylum Streptophyta; class Magnoliopsida; order Rosales; family Rosaceae; genus Rosa; species Rosa persica. The sequence continues at coordinate 22,594,608 of WFKR01000004.1, read as the reverse complement.
CTCAATCTCTGCCGCCAATGTCTCTTCTCCAGATTCCTCTGCGCCTCTCCGCCGGACAATCTCGACGGCCTCCTCGATCCCCAGGACTTCCCTACGCCGGAGACCCACTCCCTTTCCGCACAAGACTTCGCCTTTTTGCGCCACTCGCCGAAACTTGACCCCGATAAGTGTTCTAACGACGCCGTTTTGATTTCTAATGCTATTAGGAATAGTTCTGATTCGTTTGGGGATGAAACCCACAAGTTTCTTAGGAGGTTTAGGGATAATCTGAATGAAACTTTGGTGGTGCAGGTTTTGAGTCTTGTAAAGAGTCCTGAGTTGGGTGTCAAGTTTTTCATTTGGGCGGGTAGACAAATTGGGTATAGTCATACTGCTTCTGTATATAATGCATTGTTGGAGTTACTGGAGTGTGGTGGTAGTGATAGAGTACCGGAACATTTCTTGCGAGAAATTAAGGGTGAGGATAGAGAGGTGCTCGGGAAGTTGCTTAATGTGTTGATTCGCAAGTGTTGCCGAAATGGGTTGTGGAATGTAGCTTTGGAAGAGCTTGGGAGGCTTAAGGATTTCGGGTACAGGCCGAGTCAAGCAACTTACAATGCTTTGATTCAAGTGTTTTTGAGAGCTGATAGGCTGGACACAGCACACTTGGTTCATGGGGAGATGTTGGAGTTAGGGTTTAAGATGGATGAGTATACATTAGGTTGTTTCGGTCATGCCCTGTGTAAAGCTGGGAGGTGGAAGGAGGGACTTGCATTGATTGAGAAGGAAGAGTTTGTGCCCAATACTGTTCTTTATACCAAGATGATATCTGGGTTGTGTGAGGCTTCACTTTTTGAGGAAGCTATGGATTCGTTGAGCAGAATGCGCTGTAATTCTTGCATTCCTAATGTAGTAACCTATAGGATTTTGCTTTGTGGATGTTTGAAGAAAAAACAGCTTGGCAGGTGCAAGAGAATTCTTAGTATGATGATGACGGAAGGTTGTTATCCTAGCCCCGGGATATTTAATTCTCTTGTTCATGCTTATTGCAGATCAGGAGATTACTCTTATGCTTATAAGTTGCTAAAGAAAATGGTCAGATGTGGGTGCCGGCCAGGCTATGTGGTTTACAATATCTTGATTGGTGGTATCTGTGGACACGAAGAATTACCTACCTTAGATATCCTAGACATGGCTGAAAAAGCTTATGGTGAGATGCTTAATGCAGGTGTTGTTTTAAATAAGGTAAATGTAAGCAATTTTGTGCGATGTCTTTGTGGCCATGGAAAATTTGACAAAGCCTACAAGGTCATCAATGAAATGATGAGCAAGGGTTTTGTTCCTGACACTAGTACATACTCTAAAGTTATTGGCTTTTTGTGCAATGCCTCCAAGGTAGAACAAGCATTATTGTTGTTTGAAGAAATGAAGCAAAACGGTGTTGTTCCTGATGTCTACACCTATACCATCTTAATTGATAGTTTTTCTAAGGCTGGCCTTATTGAACAGGCTCGGAACTGGTTTAATGAAATGGTAGGAAATGGTTGTGCACCAAACGTCGTAACTTATACTGCTCTTATACATGCATACCTTAAAGCAAGGAAGGTGCCTGATGCAAATCAACTCTTTGAGATGATGTTGACTCAAGGTTGCATTCCTAATGCTATTACTTATAGTGCTCTGATTGATGGCCATTGTAAAGCTGGAGAGACTGAAAAGGCTTGCCTGATTTATGCAAGAATGAGAGGTAATGTGGAAGTCCCTGATGTTGATATGTATTTCAAAATTGATGATCAGAGTTTGAAAGAACCTAATGTTCATACTTATGGAGCATTGGTGGATGGTTTATGTAAAGCCAACAAGGTCAGAGAGGCCGGTGACTTATTGGATGCTATGTTGGTAGAAGGTTGTGAACCTAACCACATTGTTTATGATGCTCTTATAGATGGATTTTGCAAGTCTGGGAAGCTCGATGAAGCACAAAAGGTGTTTGCTAAAATGTCAGAGCATGGGTATAGTCCAAATGTGTATACGTACAGCTCTTTGATTGACAAGTTGTTCAAGGATAAAAGACTGGATCTTGTTTTAAAAGTCCTGTCTAAAATGTTAGAAAACTCTTGTTCACCAAATGTTGTTATCTATACAGAGATGGTCGATGGCCTTTGTAAGGTTGGAAAGACAGATGAAGCTTATAAGCTTATGCTAATGATGGAAGAAAAAGGATGTAATCCAAACGTTGTGACTTACACTGCAATGATAGATGGCCTTGGGAAAGCAGGCAAAATCGACAAATGTCTTGAGCTCTTTAAAGCAATGAGCTCCAAGGGTTGTGCTCCCAATTTTATCACCTACAAGGTTTTGATAAACCATTGCTGTGCAATTGGTCTTTTGGATGAAGCTCATAAACTTTTGGATGAAATGAAACAAACATATTGGCCAAAGCATTTGGCAGGCTACCGTAAAGTTATTGAAGGTTACAACCGAGAATTCATAGCCTCACTTGGGCTTTTAAATGAGATAAGTGAGTGCGACTCATTGCCAATCGTTCACATATACAGAGTTTTGGTTGATAATTTTGTAAAGGCTGGAAGACTGGAAGTGGCTTTGGAGCTGCATGAAGAGATTTCTTCATCTACCCCTTTTACATCTGTGAACAAGGATATGTATACTTTACTGATTGAGAACCTATCACATGCAAATAAGGCTGATAAGGCACTGCAGATGTTTGCAGAAATGATAAGGCTGGGTGGTTATCCAGAGCTGAGTACATTTTTCCACCTCATCAAAGGGCTTATTAAAATTAATAGGTGGGATGAAGCTCTTCAACTATCGGATAGCATATGCCAGATGGTTTGTCTTTCTGACTCCCTTCTCCTTTTTACCACAGTACATTATACTAAAATCCATTCTTTTACATGAAATTTATCAAATATCAGATGCTTGTTAAACCACTTAATCTGTTGTGGGAATCTACTTCCTATTTAAATGTGAGTACAGTGCAGTATAAAACAGTGTTACTAACCAGTGTCTTAAGGCTTAATCTTTTATTATGCTACCTGTTAGTTTTTCATTTTCCTTTTCTTCGTTTGTGCATTAGTTTTAAATGAGCCTTGCTATCTGACCCAAAAAAGAAAATCATTGTGCATTAGTTCTTATTCTTCCTTGTTTTTCTTCTTCCTTCTTATATTTATTGTTTCAGTCTCAATCAATTGAGCAGGATATCCAATGGGCTTCTGCATGAAGAGACATATGACAGGAAGTAGTTTGTTTTCTACCCAATGATTGCTGCTCACTCGTTCACAGTCTGATGACTCACTGGACAAAACATGGGCCCAAGGCTTATGGCAGATGGTGCTGAATGGGCATATGAAGGTCACTGCTGCTAGAATTCGTTTACTGCTCCAACACCGTTTTCACCTTGATCATCACAAGGTTAGGAACTCAGCATACTTATTATGATGCCCCTGGACAGTAGCATTCACATGTACTACTGTGTGATTGCTATTTGCTAATAAACTTACTATGCTTTTCATTATGATAAGTATTGATTTTGTCTAGCTCTGCCAGTATGCTGCTGATGTTCCTCATCAAGTGCAAAGTTGGTTGGTGTTGATTTCTAGGGAAGTTGTTGCTCTTTAGTTAATCATGTCTAGGTAGTGGTCTTTCCAAACTATGTTTTGTTGATAGATAGGACATGCATGCAAACAACATGCACATACATTTGTATCATTCCTTAGAGAACTCTTTATACTCCTTTTGGTAATGGGACTTAGGTTATGTGCAAATTTCTTACTTCTCTGAAGGGTGAGGTAGCAGCAATTGCTTCCGTGTTTGCGTGGGATTTTAGACCGGTTTTTCTCAATTTTTGTGTTTTCAATTGTGAACTTATATAGTATAAGGTTGAAACTGAATTAAAAATTACATGGAGGCTTTAGTGAGCATTTGGTAGGGTGTCAATAGCCAAACCCTTGTCTGAAATGGCCTATGACAGTGTAAGTTACTGAGTTGTAAATTCTTTCCCCAAGTACTTGTGGTTGAAGAAGTGTATGCATCTAACATAAATATGATTCAAGTCATACTCGCTCATCATTCAGCTAATTGAATCTTCACCAATTCAGTTTTATCATTTAAATAAGTTATCTTATCTGGTTATATTCTGTATTTGGAAGGTGAAAGAACATTTGGGTAGAAGAATGGATGAGATCCTGAAAATTGATTGAAAGGTTCTTTGAGTTTTCATGGGAATGTGGTCTTTAAATTCTTAGATTTTTACGTTCCTCGGAATTATGGTTAATTTTGTTGTCCATTTTACCGCTGTAGAACAAATTCCCCTGATTTCACTCAGATATCAGTTTAATGGGGGCAGTCGGAGTCCTTGAGCATAGCATGAAAAACGGGACATGGGAAGACACAATCATCCAGAATCTATTTAGCAGCAGGTCCAGCCCACAAGAGAACTAGAACAGTCGAGGAATCCATCTGCTTGGTCCAATGTTGAAGGTATTGTTTCTGTTGATGGATTGTTTGATTTGTTGGTACACTTGTTGCACAGAAGTGATGCATTGTTTTTCTCAAATGCTTCTAAAAAGAGATTGGGTCAGTTAATCTTTTTGTTAAACAAAAAAAAAATTATCCTTCTTCAGAAACAACTGAGTCATTAAGTTCTAGAATATCCATTACTATTTCAGTTACCTACACAAGATGAATCCTTAAGAGCACATGGTCTTACAGAATCTGAAGTTTTCAGTTCTTTGCAAGCATTTCCATGTCCTTCGGCTGAATCTTAAATCTTATGAAAAACAACATTATTACAGATAGTTATGATGACCAATATGTTTATTTTTTGAGTGGAGTCAGTGTTTCCTCTATGGTTCTTAAATTAAGGAAACAAACAATCTTTTTCTCTTCTCCTATTTTTTCTGCCCCTCAACTTTTCTTCCTTTTTTATTCATGGATGAAACAAGGTTGGATTCCCTTTTGATATTGCATGCTTTAATCGGGTGAAGTTTTTAAGTGTCTTGGCTTACTGATTCCTAATGAATGTCCGGCACATAGGTGGCATACTGCCAATTGTCACTTTCAAATATGTTTTTTGTTTCTCTTTGTTGTAGGTGTTATCATCCTCTAGGGCATGCCATCAACAGGGTTAATTCCATCTTCCAGAAATGCAAAACCAAAAGAAGTCAGGAAGAAAGATTGGATAGTTTTAGACAGGATTAGGAATCAACAAGGCAAGCTCTACCAGAATGTACAGTATCTCTTGATTACACTGATCGGATCCATTCAGTATATGCCTCATGCATACAACTCCTTCCCAGCGAGAGTTTGGGTGAAACTGTGGGAAGGGTGAATTGGTGTGATGTACTAATGAGAATGTCATGGGGAGCGAGGGATTGGTTTCATGGAATATCATGTCAACAACCATATGGTGCATGCAGTCAGCTTAGGTTGTATTTTGCAACTTGAAGACCATGCAGATTTGTATCGAAATGAGTTGGGAGTTGACTTCTATTTTGCACCATTCAGTTGAGCACTTTCTGCTAGATTTAACCATGGTGTCGTAGTTGCAGGATTTTTCAACTTGTTGTCTAGTAGTTCAAGCCTCCAAGGCACATTGAAGCTGCTGCAAGTTTTAACTGCAGTCTTGTAGTGAATTTGGAAAGGTTCTCTATTATTTTTGTTTTGCATCAATACTATTCTTTTATTATCATTCCCGCTCAGACCATACTTAGTCGTGCACAAAAGTAGGAAGAAGTGCATCTAATCCCTCTTCAGCTGTGGAAAGAAAGCTTATGCGATGTAGGGGTAAAAGTGAAAAAGCTCTAGTTAGTAATCACACATATTTGAGCTAGCTTATGATGTTATCCAGGGGTGAAAGTGAAACGAGTACTACAAATCTTACTAAGCTAGTAATAACCACAACTTAGCATATTCATTACACCCCGGATATTCAAAAAGAAAAATCATTTTTATCTCACAATTCATCAAGATCAAGAAATCAACTTATCCAATCAAAAAAGTTTTTTTTGATCGGATGGGAATGAATGAAGAAATACTAAATCGTCTCATATCAAATCTTGAACGTTGGTTCTTCCCAGAATTTTTGAGATTTTATAATTTGTATAAAACAAAACCGTGGGTTATACCAATAAAATTACTTCTTTTAGATTCTAATATAAATGAAAACGCTACTGATATTGAAAACAAAACATCCCTGGAAATAAAGAAAAAGATCCTTTTATATCAATATCCTCCAATGAAAAAAATCTCTTGAATTAAAAAAAAGAAATAAAGGGTAAAAAGAATCCGCGGACCAAGCAAACCTTGAATCTGCTCTTTCAAACCAAGAAAAAGATGTTGAAGAAGATTATACCAGTCAAATTTACTGTTCATTTTTTTTTTTGGTGTGAGATGTAAATAAATGGTAGATATTTATAGAGAATGTTTATAATTTTTTTATTACCGTTTATTAACATTACATACATATATATATATATATATATATATATAATGCATGTTATTTGTTTGTCGTACGATCACCCATTTAATTGAAATGAAGGGCTGAGATTAATTGATCGTTGCAATCAGAATTCAAAATGGACCACTGTTTCTCTTCTCTCTCCGCAGACGTCACCCACATTTGGGTGTGGGCCGAGCTAGCACATGCCTTGGCTGGGTCAAGGAAAATATCATCCTCTTGCCTTTTTTCTTAGTTTCGATCAAGAAAGTTCATCCTTTGCCTGGTCAAGCTTGTGTTGGTGGAAAAGACATTTTTGGGTTGGCCGGTCACCACCTCAACAAATCTATGTGGAGGCTGGTCATAGAAAAACCGGTGGAAATGCTCTAAAGTTGAAATTTTCCGCTGGTTCCTTACAATAGGAGGGCTCTTGAAACCGTTTAATGTAGCAATTTTTTATTTTATTTTAACTTTTTTTATACCTACCTTACTTGCTTCATGACACTAGTGCGAGTTGGTCCTGTAACCTCGACAACGTTAATAATTCCAAATGACCAATAAGCAAGAGTTCACTCACAAGCAGCTAATCATAGGTTAATACGTGTGCCCTATGTCAGTATGAGGGGAGATTGCAAATCACCATTTCTGATCTTCTGCTCTTGTCCTTTCACATACTGGTCTCTATGCTTGATTGACTTTGGATGTAGTCCTCTAGGTTAACAACATCACGGCCGAACAATAGTACGTAGTTCATCCAGTTCCTATTCAACTCTAAACCAAATGAACTCTCGTAAACCCACGTATTTCTCTTTTAGGTCTAGTGACAAATAAACTCCGCTTTGAAGACATTTTTTATATTATATTTTCCTTTTTTTGTCCTAAAAGGTAAACTATGCAACTTTCTTTATAAAAAGAAAAAAAATCGTAAAGTTATTGGATAACAAAGTCTATATAGATATGTGTTTTTTTTTTCTTTTTTCAAACGATTAATGCCGGTTCAAACTATTCTTCTCCCAACAATAATCCACTTTTCTCTGGCCAAGAAAATCGATTCCACTTCCAATATACAATTCCTTTTTTGCCAATATACAATTCCTTTTTTGCCAATATACAATTCCATTTTTTGGCCAACACAAATAATCCACAATTCCTTCACATACATATATGATGAGACAACTATGCCCCTGTGCTGCTTCCAGAACCTCCCGTCTTCACGCCCAATTCCCTATAAAATGCTCTCTTTGGCCTCGGCCAAGCAAAACAGAAGCAAATTCATCGTCTCTTTTCCGTTTCTTTCAGAACCGTCATCGATCCAATACGGTGAAGGTTCAGAACCATCACCTTCCTTCACAAAGGCCTCAAATAATCGAATCAATGATTTACCAAAGGTACATCTCTTTCCGAATACTTGCAATATATGATCTGCGTTGATATGTTTTCATGATTACTGATTTTTTGTTTGTTTTGTTTGTGGTTTTCTTTTACGTCTGCAATATAGACCGGCATCAAATGGCCATTATTATGAATGCCAGGTCAAAGGAGAGATGATGATGCTGGTTCCCTATACATATGACTTCTTTGGGCACAACCAGTTCAACTGGTCAGTACTCGAACTCATCACAGCATCAGGGAGATGACCAGGGAATGCACAACTATGGCAACTAGGAAAGAGATTAGATCAACGTGAAAGCTGGTTTGCTTTGACCATGGCAACAACAGATGGAGCTTTCATGTTTTCTGGTGGTTTTAGGGTTAGGGTTAGAGTTAGGGTTTGAGTTTTAGGATCAGGGTTAGGGTTTGTTTGAAGAAACTAGACGCTGCCATCCATGCAAAGGATCAACGATTTACCAGAAGCGAACATCTTACCGGAGGAAAATGAATTTAATTTAGATCTTAGTTATAATTGAGTGGTACCGGAGGAAAATGTATTTAATTTATGAATTAGTTATAGTTGAGTGATTAGTTAGTGACTTAATGTCGTTGTTGAAGGCTCATTTAGTTGTGTATAAGTTTGTGATTGTAATCTGATACCGATCAATGAATTATAATTTTCTTTCTTCACTGGCATTTTCCTTCTCGAGTATCTCTGTGTGCTGTTATTTCTTTAAGTAACAAACAAATCTTTTGTATTAGTTTTTGCCAGAACCGAGGACAAACATGGACGAACTTGATGATGTTGACTCTGCCATGTGCACTTCACTGTCACAGATGACCTCCTTTCTGGTAAGTAGTATATATCTCTTGCCTTTGGTTTGTGATATTTATGCAAAATAAATGTTATCTACCTATGGATTGTGATATCTACCAACGGATTGTTATCTTAAATTCTTAATCCGATGTGGATGATCTCTTTAGCTCTTAGTGCATTCCTTTCTGTTTGATTTAGAATCATGAAATTGCTATTAAAATAAGACCAAAGTTGAGCTATAGCCTGTTTTATGTATGTAGCTGTGTGTGCCACTGTGTCTTCTTGAATACTAAATGAATGAATATTTCTTCATGATATGGGTATTGAATGGTGAGTCGGTTTTCATTATTGTCTATTAGAGACAAGACAAGCTTTGCATCTATAACAACGATTTCTTTAATATCTGTTTTTAATTAGTAGTACTTCAATTTAGTTCCTTTTCCATTGTTGTGTTTCAGTTTATATGTCCCGCTCCCTCCATATTGGCGAAGCTTTGTTTCCTTTTTGTGCTTATGCTTCTAGTTATTTAATGTACTCCTTTAAATTAAGGTTTAGGTATTGACATTTATTGGTTGACAGGAATTATTTGAATATCGTTATCGAATGCAAGCATGTGCAATAGATATGCTGTGATTGTGTTTAAGACAGAAAAGTGCAATTTCTCAGAAGTCCTGAGTGAAATTTCTAAAGGATGCTGTAGAGTTGGTGACCCAATGGCTTAATGGTTTATCTGTGTCATTGGGTTCCAAATTGCTTATTCAAGTAGTGATCCAAGTCATTTAATGGAAGGCAAGTATATTATGTACGTATCACTCAATTGTGCATCAAAATCTACGTAAATGTAGTCAAAATCGATCTTTATGTTAGATGTTTTATTCTTCTAATTTTTATTGATGTCTCTCTTGTAACGAACATTTTTCTGTGTACTTGATTTTTTTACAGTGACATGTTTAGTTCTTTCTGCAGGTCTTCATACATTTTTAAAACCAGAGTATTGCTGCATTATCTAGCAATGTTGCTGACTACATCTTTCTCAAAGGCAAAACATACCTATGTGACAGATGTGGTAATTAGTAAACCTTATTCTTTGACCTATTGTGCTTTTGTTTTGGGTGTTTTTGTCATTGCATATGTACTCAAGACGGTTGTACTTTCTTCTTTATGCTTCTTGTCTATGTAACGTCTACGGAAGTTAATCATTCCACTCTGGGTATTAAATGGACAGGAAAATAGATATTTAATTACTATTCTATATACTTTCTAAATTAACTTGCATTTTATCTTTCTATCTTTTACTCTTCAGTATACACGCTTATAAAACTATAAACATGCATCATGCATATCTAGCTTATTTCTTTATTTTTTTCAAGTTTCAGATTATAGTTTAAGTTATGAATTATAGGCCAGATTTTTCTTTTCTAAGCATGTAAGTATTTGTATGGGTGACAATCCAATTGAAAACTAGATCAAATAGAACAAGCGAATGATGAAACAAGGTATAGATCACTTGCTAACGAATCTAGTTTTCAAAAAGTCAAAAAGTATTCCTATACCTATGTTTTCTTTCTCCTCCCAAAGTTTCATTCTCATGTCACTTGGATACCAAGTGCAGTGTTGCATAATTTTGCTTGAACAAGTTCTGTTGGATGTATACAGATTACTCAGTGGCCACTTGTATTTTTTTTTTTTCAATAGAGAAGGGCTAGAGAAGCGGAAGAGCAACATCAAACTTATCGGCAGTGGAGTGGATTGCAGGGACACGCCTCCAATGTATGAAGCGACCTGCTACACACACTCTGCCTGACAGATTTGGGAATGTGCTGATAGACCATATATCAGGATCCTCTAATTCAATCCTTACTTTTTAGGTGTCAATTTGCTGTTATGACTTATGGCTTTGACTGAGTGAACTTGCAAGTACTAAGTCATTATTAACATGATACATTAGTTTAGGATGGCTGATGTTGTCGTTATTCAGTTATTGCTTGATGTATTGTGCTATACTTCTATTATTGTTTCTTTTCCATTGTTACAACCTCAAATTTTGAGATATACGAACCCTCTGTTCACATTCTTTTGCTTTGTTAGTTTGACTGAAACATGCCGGTTGCTGTGGTTTTCCAATATTTTCCCTTATACTTCACTCAGTCTAAACAAAATGCAACCATAGCCTTACCAGTATGCATTAGTTGTTCCATGTGATTATTAGCCATTCCTATTATTTCTATTCTCTGTTATTGTTCAAGAGATTTTTGTATGCATTTTGGTGCTCTACCTTGTTGGGAAGAGTGATAAATTTTCTGAAGATATGATGAATGCTTATATATTCATGAAAAGGTTGAATTGGAAAGTGGAAGTGAAAACCTTACTCAAAATTAACCTAAGCGACTATTTCACATTGTAGCACTTCTATTCAGTCTAGGTATTATGAAATATAAGAGGAAACTGTGCTTGTTTTGCATAAGAGAATAGTAAGACTTTGGGAAGTCCTTTAGATCTGTTGTTCATGTGAGTGGCAAAATAGGTGCATTATAAGAAAATGTGTTTCTTTGTTGCTAGGACCAGTTGAAAATCACCATTCTTGGACGATTCATTACTTGTTTTGGACTTGGTCTACTACTGCAGAAAGGGCATATGTTATTCTTTCAACAAAGAAGCCCCAGTTGGTTTACCAAAACAGTTAGTTTCAGTTGTGCTAAATTCTGGGTTAAAGAATCATTGGAGTTTGTTAACTCCGTAATCTCTGTTTTTTCTAAATTCTAACTCACTCAATACTATGCATATTTTGCATAATGTACGGTGCTGAGGGTTCGAATTCAGAAAAGAAGTTGAGAGTAGTTTAATTGTTTTCTGAATCCTTTCTGTTGGAGAATTTTTGCAGATAGATAGTGCATTGTGGCCCATTTGTACAAAAATTTAGCAAACTAATTATTCCAGGTATTGTCTACACTATGCATGCAGTGCCTTTTTGGCAGTTGCCATGTCATGCTACTTGATAATGGATTCTAATTTCCTTTGTTTATTCTTTCTAAGTTTCTGAAGCCTCTAAACTTGGTGGGTTTTAGTTTCTGTGCATAAAAAGGCAAGCGACAAAGCATACATTATCGTCTTGGCTTCTTGCTGCTGCATGATCAATCCAAGTCAGTTTTCGAATTCCAAGTAGTCTCATTTTTAGGTTGAATTATTGCCCAGTTTATTTCAGTTAAAATTCGTTATTAATTGAGGTTCTTTAAACAAGTTTTCAGCTTTTGCATATTTCAAATTTGACATAATAAATCTGAGTATAGTGTGAGTCCCTGAACAATGCTAGGCGTTTTGCTCTGTTTCACTCTGCTCTTTTGGTGTCAACTCTGTAAGTGTTTCTTTCTTTGGCCCCTATTCTATTTTTTATTTGAGATTGATGGTTTTGTTGACATGTATATGCTGATTATATGTTGAGAGAAATTGATAGTGGTATTGGTTAAGTCAATGAAGAATTCAAGGACTGCTATGATCAAGACCTCCGAAGTCAATGAAGAATCCAAGGACTGCTCTGATCAAGAAAAGGGTCAGAAGATTGTTCCTGTAATGATAATTAGTTAATCAAGTTAGTCTAGTATGCTAAAGTCCTGTTGTTTTGAAAAATACCATCACAAATCCTGACCCTTTGTCATTCTGGATTCCATCTTTACTTTACTTACTTATTCCATGCAGATCAAGCTTTCAAGGAACTTGCCTCCAGAAACAAGATATGAAACAGCGTCTGCAGATGTGTGGTATGTATGACATGATTATATGATGTTTACTTCCATTATATTACTGATTTATTTGGAGAAAACCGGAAGTGAACACAAACTTCTTAAGAAAGTTAAAAGTGTGAACAAGGGTCGTATGCTCTTTTCTGAATGAGCCTGAGCATCCTAGTATGTAATCATTATAATCTGGTGATTCTGAAGCAGCGTATTTAAAAATGTAGTCTCATTTTTTTGTTTGAATTATGGCCCAGTTTTGTTGAGATTCATGGCATAAATGCCCTTTGATGAGTATGAAAGTTAGGATTTACCTTTGGAGAGCTGACCTTAAATCAGGCTCTTCTTTGTCCTTGAATGCATTGCTACCTGTAACGGGTTTAAATTCAGTTGAGGTAGTGCTTTCCTTCCTGCACATCTACCAACATATGAACTTGAAACCATAGCATATTATCCCACCAAATTCCCAACAGATCAGAAGTTGCAGGGACAAATACTTTTTCCCCCTTCTTCAGTTTGCATACTTTGAAAAAAATCACTATATGCTGTAAGTCCAGTGAAACCTGCAAAAGCAAATAAGCACAATAATTGTCATGGTTAAAATTGGCACTTAAGTGGATGGATGTTGTTTTGGCAATGTATGCTTTTGTTCTTCTCTAACCTAATGCCAGTCTACACTACAAAGTTTAGGGAGATTTTCTTCTCTTTTTTTAATGCAGGCTAAAATCTTCTTATGCTCAATTGAAAAGATTAAAGTTAATGGTTTCCAAAATACTAATTTACCTTTTCTTATACCGATAGAAGAATATAAACATGGTATATATATGAATTATTTCTATTTTTTACTTCTTCTGTATGATCTGGCTGTCCATCTTTTATAAATGAGAAGGGAGGATTCAACACTACAGATTTTAAGGGTTACTGCTTATCTCTAAAAACAATTCAGTCATTGTAAATATTATGAAAGATCAAGAGAATCAAAGTTCAAAATATGAATTCAACTAACAATAAATGGCAAAAGAATAATTCCATAGTATGTATAGAGACCTAGGTAATTGATAGGCTACTTTTTAGGCAATTAACTGACCATCTCATTTTTAAGAACGTCGAGCTTTTTATGCTCACTCATTGCTTGATGATATGTTTTTTGCTGCTGTTGCTTTGTTCAAATGTCAACAAGTTCCTATGCTTAATGGTTTCAAAAATATACCTCATGGAAAAAATACCATTTCTCCCTTTGAGTCTGAATAAATATGTTGTGAATTTCATTGTTGTTTTCTTTGGCCTTTTTCAGATCTTCTCTTAAAAAGAAAAAGGCTTCTGTTTTTTGCTGCTGTTGCTTTGTTTTGAGTTTTGAAGTATCTCAATTTCTTATTTTCAGTCAGGTCAGTATGTTAGATTCTTATTTACCGTCTACATCTCTCTGTGTTTATTGGGTATATTTAGCTTCCAAAGACCCTTTACAATTCTTAACTAATGAGTAAAAACCCTGTAACAAAATAATAAACAATTAATGTCAGTATCAGATATTTTTTCTAAAATTAAGTTCGTTCATTAATTTTTATTTATTTATTATTTTTTTTTTTTATCTTTTCACATATGAGTATATGACTAAGATACATCTTCTTTTACCTCTATTGCAATATGGATTTTAGTTTTTGTACGAAATGGTGAAAGGTTAGAAATCTGATAATCCATTACTTCTCAATTTAACTGTATGTTATATCAATGGGGCAGTGATAGTTGGTTGTTCTGGAATTGAAGGCTCTATAATAGAATCTAACATGTAAATGCATATACATGTAATTCTTTAAATTCCAAGTTCTGATATCCATATGGAGTTGATAAAACTGTTTCTATTATCTACCTTAACCCAAAGCAGTCTCTTATATCATATCATAACAATCATATAAAAACCCACTCCAATTTAAGATAAGAGGTTATTGAGTCGACTTTTTGCTTCGTTTTCTTATTTTCAGTCGGTTTTTCTTTTTTCTTTTTTTTCTTTTCCCTATGTCATTGAACTTTGTTTTTAACCAGCAAATTGATATATGTTTGTTGTCTTAGAAGTTCGTCTCTTTCTGTTTGGAAATTGTGATTGTCCCAATATTTTGATGGCTTAGTTTGTTGATCTGCTTTCTTAGTAATCATTTTCTCAGAAAATGTGATCAGCAGGTTCAGTTTCTATAAGCTATAGATATGGATGTAGTAAATGTTGTTTGGGAGGATCTTGGGAAAATTTGTTCATGTTCTCATTGATATGTTGTTCATAATGTCAGCCATATTAATATGTCAAATTATGTCTGTTTGCAGGTGATTGTTTAGAGCAACAGACTAATTTCATTGTTGTGACTGCAAGTACTATATAAGAGAAGTGTCCGCTCATTGTTTTCATTCTTTCATTTTTACTATGGGTAGTGTTAATCTGTAATATCAAAAATCCACAATACATATCAAGCACACAATACAAAAGACCAATTCCTTTTGCTGAAATCCCCAAACCAAGTTTGATGTGATCTTATTGATTCTGGTGAAGAATTTTGGTAACCTGCTTTAATCCCGCTGAAAAGCAGGTAGGGGGTTTATACTGACCCGAAAACAAAATCATTGTGCATTGGTTTTTATTTTCCTTGTTTTTCTTCTTCCTTATATTTATTGTTTCAGTCTCAATGTTCGGCACATAGGTCGCACACTGCCAGTTGTCACTTTCAAATATGTTTTTCGTTTCTCTTTGTTGTAGGTGTTATCATCCTCTAGGGCATGCCATCAACATAATTTCGTCTTCCAGAAATGCGAAACTAAAAGAAGTCAGGTAGAAAGAGTGGGATAGTTTCAGACGGATTAGGAATCAGCATGGCAAGCTCTAGCGGAATGTACGCACAGTAACTCTTGATTACACTGATTGGATCCATTCAGTATATCCGTCATGCATACAACTCCTTCCAAGCGATAGTTTAGGTGAAACTGTGGGAAGGGTGAATTGGTGTGATGTGCTACTGAGAATGTCACGGGGAGCAAGGGATTGGTTTCATGGAATATCATGTCGATCAACAACCATATGGTGCATGCAGTCATCTTAGGTTGTATTTTGCAACTTGAAGACCATGTAGATTTGTATTGAAATGAGTTGGGAGTTGACTTCTATTTTACACCATTCAATTGAGCACTCTTTGTCAGGTTTAACTATGATGTCGTAGTTGCAAGATTTTTGTCACGTCTCGAATTTTATAATAAAAATTCAAAATCCGAAACATGAAATATTACAACTTAAAATAATCATCTTGAAAATTTCTTTTTCTTAACAATCTCACTACACAATTTAATTTCAAAAAACTGAATTTAGTCTCGGTTAATTATTACAACTTATTCACAAAATAAATTGTAAAGCTCTAATTGAGTATAACAAACCTTACAACTCAAATGAAATAAAAATAAATGCTGCAACACCTAAACAGCACGGTCACCTCCCTGGTTATCCTGACCTGTAGGAATATCCGCTACACCATTTGAATAGTGTACCGGGATTGCAACAACACAAAACCCGGTAAGCTTTTGAAAGCTCGCATGAGTAAAAAGAAAGAACGGTTGTTTAATTAAATCATATTTATTTTCACCCAAGTCAACACTCTAACAATTTTCACGTCCACAAGAAACCAACAATCTCAAATCAATCACCAAATCACAAATGAACACAAAATCATAATTCACATCTTTCTTCCCAAAACCTTGAAATCGTATTTATAAAAATACGGCATTGACAGACTAGAGCTCTAACTGAATCGTAGCCCGTCACCTGGCCTAGGTTATGGCATCCTACATATTTATCTTTATCATATTTCATCAATATGTATACTTATATACATATTTAGAACGTCCGATAATCGTACATACTCAACCAATCGTATCCCATCATCCACCTAGGATTAGAGCGTCCGATTCCCCCATACCGGTCACCACGTTGACCCTAAATCCATAATGAGCACAACAATATGTTTTCACACAATGAAATCAACTCATCCAACATACATAATATTATTATGAAATTTAAGCATTTGAAATATAATCCAAATCATCATTTTAACTCAATCATATCATCACTCAACAACACACCAATCAATATGTATATATTGCACGTATATATATATATATATATATATATATATATCCACTCAAGAATGACCACTAATACCATCGATAGTTCACACAAGAAAATCGTGAAATTCATTTGTATAATTAAAATTCATTTTACTTACATATGGACCGTAGTTGATCAAGTCCATGTGATTTTAAAAACAAATATTTAATCTATAAATATTTTTCACACAATTACAAAAATAAATAATTTAAAGCACTCGGTTCGTAATATGAACCACGTGAGTTTTACTCACCTCGAAACTCCTGCTGTGTCTTCACTTAATATACAAATCACAATAATCCAAATGCTCGTCAACTCAAGCCGTCAAGTATCTAATCAAGTATGGTCTTTACTTAGCAAGCGGAGCACAGAACAAACTTAAATGATGATCCAACGGTCGGATTCTAAAATAAAGACGATCCAACGGTCGGATTCTAAAATAAAGACGATCCAACGGTCGGATTCTAAAATAAAGACAATCCAACAGTCGGATCAAATTTAAACGATGATCCAACGATTAGATCCTTATGGATCGCCCTTGGAAACATCCTATCAAAATTAAACGAAAATCCGACGGACGGATCTTCACGAATCGCCTCCCGAATCACTGTTTTACAATTATAAGAAGATCCGAAGGTCGGATCTTCGGCTGTGACCACACAAAGTCATCGGGACAGTCATATGATCATCATATTAAAATTTAAGGTAAAACCGATAGTTTGATCTCCGTAAATCGTAAACCGAAGATAAACTGTAAAATTGTAAATGGTAACGTCAAAACTTAAATTGACTATTTATCAACTTTTTCTAATATGTCCATGTTATATATCAAAACGCTCATATGGATGCATAGATCATCGTCCAGATAATATAAACTCAAAATTTGGTCTGATGCGCCGCCACACGCGGAGGTCAACGCCGATCAACCACCTCAGATGCAAAAGTTGTCAACTACAAACTTCTTCAAAATGAAATTTTGAACAACTTTAATACCTGACATTTTCCGAGATAAGGGCTAGATCGTCCTAGATCGAGCCTTGAAGTTGGATCAATCTCGGTCTCCAGATTGAATCTCAGCCATCGAAAACTTCAATCCTTGATCTTTCGCTCCACACACAAAATCGTGATGCAAGGCTTATATGGGGATGATCAGGAGGAAGAGGACATCACGAAAATGTGGAGGATCAGCCCGTGCACCGCCGACACGGGGGAGATCCGATCGGGTCGGCCTTCCTCGTCTGGGGTTGCTCCGATCCAAGGCTGGGGGCAGCGGTTGGGCGGCTCGGGGGAAGGTTGGGGCCGGGTCGGGTCAGTGGGTCGGTGAGCAAGGGTAAGGGTTTCCGCGCGCGAGAGATTGAGACGGGGAGGGGGGGGGGGGGAGCTAAGTGCAAAAAAATGATTTTTTCGTCCTTAATGAAAAAATCTGATTTTTCACTATATTTATAGAAAAATTTCTATTTTCAAATATTCATAACTTATTCATACGAATTTCAAATATTGTGTTCCACATATGCACGAGATCGTATCGACGATCTCTACAACTTTCATGAATGAAGTTTTTCCAAACTTCGAACGTATAAAAAGTCAATTTTCACGACCCTTTAAATAACATTCGTTTCGAAAATAAAATTCGTTTGTAACCGATTTCCTCACACACCGACATACGAAGCAAGCCCATAATTCATAATTTATATTATTGAACAAATATTGAATTACATTTAATTTATTTGAATTAAATTTCGGGTCTTCACAATTTTCAACTTCTCGTGTAGTAATTCAAAGCACATTGAAGCTGCTGCAAGTTTTAACTGCAGTCTTGTAGTGAATTTGGAACGTTTCTCTACTATTTTTCTTTTGCATAAATACTATTCTTTTATTATCATGCCCGCTCAGGATCGTACTCAGTGTGCACAGAAGTAGGAGAAGTGCATCCAATCCCTCTTCAGCTGTGGAAAGAAAGCCTATGTGATCTAGGGGTAAAAGTGAAAAGCTCTAGTCAGTAGTAACACATATTTGAGCTGGCCTATGTAATCCAGGGGTGAAAGTGAAACGAGTACTTTTGATCTTACTAAGCTAGTAATAACCAGAACATAGCATATTCAGTCCCCCGATAGTGGATGTTCATTAGCGGGTCAGTCACCAGGCTTTTCTATCTTAAGGTTAAAATTTTTAGCAGACTCTATACAATTAGAGGGCTCTTAAGAGTTAAGACTGTCTAATCCTAATCGATTTTTTTAATTTTATTTTAACTTTTTTTATACCTACCTTGCTTCATGACACAAGTGATAGTTGATCATGCTATCGCGACAGTGTTAATAATTCTAAATAACTAATAAGCAATAGTTCATAAAAGAAAATTACAGAAGAGACTTTTGTATTAATTGAATAATCTGTTCTTGTACAGTGGGAACCCATTTATACAACAATTGATGAAGACTAAAGTCACTACTAGACAATATATCACGTGCATGTGCACGAGCTGCTCCTCCTTTGTCTCCCGTTGAGCACGAGTTGTCTCCTATTGGTGTAGTGCACGGGTTGTCTCCTCATGTGGTACTGTGGTGCTCATATCTTTATTACGCCCCCGCAAGCTGATGAGTGGGATGCGCATAATCAGCTTGGAACAGAGATCAAGGAACCGATGTTTAGGAAGACTCTTTGTGAATATATCTGCAACGTTTGCAGCGGATGAAATATGGTGAAGCTGTAGCGATTTGTTGGCTAGAGGTTCTCTGATGAAGTGATAATCCACATCTACATGCTTCGTTCGATTGTGAAAAATAGGGTTTGCAGCCAATGCAATGGTAGAGATATTGTCATAGTATAACAAATGGGGCTATCCAAGAAACACCTTGAGATCACGAAAGAGAAAAACACAGCCATAGAACTTCAGCAACTGATAAGACTAGAGCTCAATACTCTGCTTCGGTGGAAGAGCGAGAAACAGAGGATTGCTTCTTAGCACTCCATGAGATTAAGTTGCTGCCTAGAAACACACAATAACCAGTAGTTGAGCGACAATCAATGGGGCACCCAGCCCAATCCACATCTGAAAAAATAGTGAGAGCTGAGGGACCTTTAGTAAAATGAAGACCTTGATCAGTGGTCCGTTTGAGATACCGAAATATGCGTTTGACAGTAGTGAGATATGGAGTACGAGGATTGTGCATATGCTGGCAAACCTGATTAACTGCATGAGCAATGTCTGGTCGCGTCCATGTCAAATATTGAAGAGCACCCACCATAGACCGATAAGTAGAAGGATCAGAGAGCGGCTCACCAGAGTCACTGTCAAGTTTGCAGGAAATTTCAGGGGAAGCATTTGGCTTGACACCAAGCATGTTGAATTTGGAGAGCATATCATGTGTGTATTTGGATTGACACAAGTAAAAGGAGTCACTGCTGCGCTGAAGTTCCAATCCCGAAAAATAGTTTAGTTGCTGGATGAGAGATTGACAATAAAGTGGACAACTTCCAGTAAGCACAATGTCATCTACGTAGACAAAAATAAATGTGGTGTGTTGATCATGCTTGACAAATAGTGATGGGTCAGCAAGAGAAGCAGAGAAGCCCAAAGTGAGAAGACATTGATAAAGAGCTTCATACCAGGCCCGAGGAGCCTGCTTCAACCCATAAAGGGATTTCTTCAATTGACAAACATAATTAGGCTTAGTAGAATCCACAAAACCAGGTAGTTAGGCCATGAAGACATCCTCTGTGAGATGGCCATGCAAGAACGCGTTAGAGACATCAAGTTGAGAGATGGCCCAATCATTTTGGACAGCTAATGATAAAACAACCCGAATAGTAGCAGGCTTGGCAACAAGACTAAATGTCTCAGAGTAGTCTAAACCAGCTTGATGAGTAAAACCTTTGGCTACCAAACGAGCTTTGTATCGATCAATAGAACCATCAGCTCGATATTTGATGCTAAAAATCCACCTGCAACCAACAACATTTTGGGAGGGATGGGAGGGACTAATACACATGTACTAGATCGGTGAAGTGCAGAAATTTCATCACACATCACAGTAACCCACTTTGGATCTTTGGATGCTTGTAGATAAGTATTGGGTAGTTTGGAAGGAGTGGTGAGGAAAGCACTAGTGAACGGGTGATTTGTAGAAAAAGCTTTCGGCTTAAATATACTATTTTTGGAGCGAGTTTGCATGTCGTGGGAAGGGGGACCAGGTGGAGGACATTGCCTTGATCTCGTGGGAGGAGGAGGATTTGGAGGGGGAGTGAGTTGTGTAGTGGGAGGTATTTGTGTGGGGGAGGGTGAAGGTGGTGGAGAGAGAGATAAAGTAGGATTAGTGGGAGTGGTTGGCTGAATTATATTAGGTGTGGGCTCCGATGAAGTGGGAGGCAAAGGTAATAGGATGGGATAGGATGGGATTGGAGGTGGGTTGGCAGGTTGTGGGGTAGAGAGTTTCTCTTTGAATGGAAAAGTGATTTCATCAAATGTAACATGTCGAGACACATAAACTCTTCCACTTGTGGGGTCTAAGCACCTATAGCCTTTTTGATAAAGACTATAACCAAGAAAAACACACTTGCGGCTCCAAAAATCAAGTTTATGAGTAGCATATGGTTTTAACCAAGGAAAACACAAACACCCATATGCTCGTAAAAAATTATAGTCTGCTGCGGTGTTGAATAATTGTTCAAAAGGAGAGATGAAATGTAGGGAGGAGGAAGGCAACCTATTGATTAAATAGACTGATGTTTGAACAATCTCAACCCAGTATTTGAACGGCAGTGAAGACTGTGCAAATAGAGTTCGAGTTAGTTCAATTAAATGTCGGTGTTTTCTCTCTGCCATTCCATTTTGTTCTGGTGTGTGTGGGCATGAGAATTGTTGAGCAATGCCATTGTTAGACAACAAAGATTGAAAGGCAGCACTAGTGTATTCACCACCATTGTCACACCTTAAAGTTTTGATTTTTGTATCAAATTGATTTTCAACAAGCAGTTTAAATTTTTAAATGAGTGGAAAACTTCAGATTTACAGTGCAAAGGAAACCACCAGGTGAAGCGAGACCAATCATCAACAAAGAGGACATATTACTTAAATTCGCTAACAGATAAAATGGAGGTCGGGCCCCAAACATCAGAATGGATGATCTGCAAAGGTGCAGTTGTAGTACATGATGATTTTACAAAAGGAAGTTTGGAGCGCTTGCCTAATTGACAATCTGAACACAAAGGTGGAGGACTACTAGAACCTAAAACATTTAACTAATGATGCGAGACAAGACGACGAAGAGCTTGAGGGGAGGGATGACCGAGACGCTTGTGCCAAGTGGTGGAGGATGCAGATGTAGACAAAACTGATGCAGTGGATGGCAGAGTTGACGACTGAGGTAAAGACTTCTTGAGGCGGATGGGGAAGAGACTACCATTACATGGCTCGTGAAAGAGAATCTAATTATTGTACTTTTGTATACCAGTGAGCGTCTTTTAAACCACCTAAGGTTTCTTTTTTACGTACGTGGATGAAGTTTACATTTATTTATAAATAAATTTAATAAATTAAATTTTCACAAAAAATTTCTTTTTCAGAATATCTTCAATATATCCTGAACATTTCTGATATCTCCTTATTTCAAAGTTCAATAGATATGTATAAATCCATATTTTAATTCTTGATTAGGATGACTTGGGAAAGATGAATTGATCCCTCATTCAGTTTTCATAGAAATGTTTTTCTGTACAAGGCAAGTACATATCTTTTGGCATGTAGGAACTCTTTTGCTTGTGTTTGGTTCTGATGCCTTGTTTCTTATTTCTTTTCTCTATCATTTTCTTTTAATTGGACATTTTGAATACACTGTTTTACTACTGTGTTCAAGGAACTCAGTTTATGTATGGTATTTTTATGGAAGACAGAAATGTTGGTTTCTCCCTCTTTGACCAAAAAAAAAAATTGAAATCAAAATGAAAATCCTTATGTTTCAAGAATTGCCCAAACACAGGAATTTCAAATTTAAAGATTTTAATTACTTAAATACTTCAGATTTGAATTCCAAATCCAAATCCAAATCCAAATCATGTTTCCAAAGAAGACCTAAGTTTTTTTTTTTTTTTTTTAAATGGGCTGGTACAGCTGCCTTCAAGCCTTAATTAATGAAACTATAGAATACAAGAGGGGGACGTAAAGCCTGAACCGCATATTATAATAAGCATAGAGAGAATTTCTTGAAATAATAACAAGAGTCTCTATAAAATTGATGTATTCTAACAAGCACCAATTAGCAAAGAGTGTACGAATGGCTACTCCATTTGCTTTGACATAACGGTGACATGCCTGGAAAGATAACTCTATCACGAAGAAGCATCATTACAAATAACACAGCTTTCCCACTATGTTGCCGCACATAAATAAATCCGGCGGCACTCCATTTCATTCTGTCACTAGGAAGTTGCATCCATTTGATCAAGCAAACAGTTCGTCGTCTCACTAGGCCAGACAAGGCACACTAAGTGTGCATACCGGGACAACGCCTACGTCGCCCTGCCCTAAAATAGCAGGGACTTATTGCTGGCATATAGCCACAATTCATTAATAAAAACTAAAAACAATAAAGCATAAAATAAAGGGAATTTGGGCCCAGAGCCCAAGCCCAGGCCCAAAATCCACTTAGCCCAATCAAAGAGGGCAGCAGACTGCAAGCATCTAGCCACTGTCCCGCAAGCCAGAACCACGTGTCCAACCACCGGCGGCCAACCTGTCACATCGAGTAAACTCAGGCAGCCCTCCATCTCTCCGTCCTCCCCAACACACCAGCAGGCATCGCCACCACCCCCGGCCGCCCCTCTCCACCTGACGGTTCCAAGCAACATAGACCAGATCACATCCCTCCAATCTGATCTGAGCCCCTCAGATCCTGTCATCGCTCCACTAGGCGACGCCGCCTCTTGCCGTCCGTCTTTTGGTCGTGGGGAAATCAAACCCATCACCACGCACAAGCCGCCAATCCCGTTAGCTTGACTGCCTTGCGTTTTGGGCAATGAAACCACCACGCAGCCTCCTCTCTGACTGGATTTATTCCATGGACAACCACCACCAGACACTAGGTCCCTTCCAAACCCGTCTGATGACGCCGCCACTAGGGCGTGCCGCCGGAGGGTCGCACTTAGTTTTTCTTTGGACTCTAGGGTGGCACTCAGTTTTTCTTTTTTCCACAAGACCTAAGTTAATAAGGTGAGAAGTGCAAAAAGGATTTTACTTTTCTTTCAATTGTTCTGTGGCTTTTTATCATTTTACAGTATTGTTCCTGTGAAATTGACATGAGTGAGTAAGATGTTTGTTTTTTTTTTTTTTTGGCCAAGAAGACTTTGTTCATGAGATGCTTTTCTTTTGTTTGTTCTTTAAACTTGATCTTATTTTATGGCTCGTCTCCTCTCTTTCGTCCTTGCCCTAGCTCTCATCTTTTGATGACGGTGGTGGGTATGGGGATGGTGGCGGTCTCGGCCTCCCTTATTCCTTCATTCTCTTTTTGCCGGTGGTGGATTTAGGGTGGTGATGAAGGATTTTCTGGTTTTGATTGAGATGGCGACCTCTTTTCCTCCTCTTTAGGCAGTTTCGAGCTGGCTGGGTTGGGGTCTACTCTTGAGGCTGTTGTTTCTGTCGATGATGGCGTCTGATCTGATGCGACAAAGATCAGCTATGACGATGCTAGCGGTGGTCCAAGCCATGGCGGCGATGTTTGCTATTTGGAGGAGCCAGCTCGTGCTCGAGTTTTTTCGACGGTGAACATTGTTGGTGGCTGATACGTGCAAAAGCTACGCCAATTTAAACCCTGAAAAACATCATCATTAGTATAGAGCAAATAGGGTATCGTTCAAAACCGGGGATTGAGGGTACAAACATGTGAAACGAAAACAAAGAAATCAAAGAGAAGAATTTACAAGTTACGAAATTATTAGAACACTTTACAAGTTTACAATTACAAGCATGCTTTAAAGTTAGAACAACAAAGAGTTAGAGAGAAGAACATACATGTATCACACGAAAGTAAGAAAGAAAGAATGAGAGAGAGAAACGAAAATCGCAAGTATATATATACACATAATTCGAAAGGAAGAGAGACTTCAAGTTCGAAAAGGTTTTGGAAATCCTACTCCTATTTAACACAATTTACAAGTCATAATCACATTAGAAAACCATAAACAACAAGGATACAAAGTCTAAATCAAGTCAAACAAGAAATCCTAAGTCAAAACTAACTCTAACTACTTTTCCTAAAAAACACCAAAAGAATTCCTATGTTTTAGCAACTCCTAAAAAACACAAAACAAAATCCTAAAAACCACTAAATTTATTCCTAGAAAACACCAACACATATTTACTATTCACGGAGACACTATTCACGAATTTTTAAAAACATTTATTTTATTTTATTTATTTTATTATTTTCATGAACATGCTAACTAAGAATCTAAGTTAAATTTAATTATTTACAAATATACACGAACAAGAAAACATAAAGATGGGGGGCTTTTTTTTGAAGATTAAAATGTAAATTTTCAGAAACAAATAAAAGAATAAAAGCAAAGAAATCGTTTTATATACATAGGTGGGAAAAGAAGAATTTTTGAAAAACAATTCATCAAGAACAATTCAAGAACAACATATTCATGCATCCCTTAGTCTTGTTTATTACCAAGAACGCCAACAATCAAGACACAAAGATCAAAGCAACTAATGTCCCTTTTAACTTTCTTTCTTAAGTTAATCGAAATAGCAAAGTACCAAATCAATTTATTTTGAAAACCTGAATACACACATAAGTTGAAAATTCTTTTTCAAATCATTAAGTTCAAGAAAGAATTGATGAACATGCAAATCCAAGCGTGTCAAAACTATTCATCACATGCATAATCTGATTTACGACTCAAAGCAAGCCTTCACTACATATTGAATTAGAGTTTACAAAGCAAACCTAATTACTAGCAAGTTACATGCAATTCATCCTATTATGTTTGTTAGACCAAGTGAATCGTTGACATGTACTGAAGCACAAAATCAGATCATAATTCTATCAATTCGGCAATTAACAAAGATCAAGAACACATAAACATATCAAACACGAAAAGAACTATCTAAATTGAATCCAAAAATAGGTTTGTCACATCATAGTTTCGGTTTAAACAACAGAAATTCCAAAGCAGAAATTCTAACTACAAGAAAGCCATAACCGCAAATTAACATGAGAAGATGATGGTATGAACAACCCTTGATCAAGTCCCAAGGTCCAAAGCAGATCCAAGATGATGCACAAGTGATGAACACGGCTAAGAAGGTGGATGGTCACGGCTATGCTCCTTGAAGATTGCAAAAACTGAAACTTAGAGAGAACAAGTGAGAAATCGAAATTGTGGAGAAAGAATGTGTCACCCCTGAGACGTCAAATACACTAGGTATATATAGGAGAACGTCTCAAGGCACTCCCAATTCGTTCCTACTTGACTTCTCCAAGTTCTTGTTGATTTAGGACTTCTTTGACACAAAACAGTTTCCCGGTGGACTTGACCTCTGTGTACCAAATCGGCCATAACTTCTTCTAGAAAATAGATTTCACTGAGCTGTAAAAATTTCTGGAAACTAGACATCTGTAGCTTTCCAACCATATAAATCTGAGCAGTTTTTGACACTCTATTGAAGTTGACTGATCTGCACAGGCAGATTTCCGAATCTATAATGGATTTGACTTTCAAAGCACAACTCTTGTCCATTTAGGATTTCCTTCACATCACATGCCTCTCACATGTCTTCCACGCCTTGTTGAAGAATGAAACGTCAAGAACTCCCTAGAACCTTCAAGAATCTCACGGAAAATCCAATCCAAACTCAACTAGAAATCCAAACTCCTCATTGCTTTGAAATCCGAATTCTTTGAGACTTCCTCCAAGTGTGCACGGCACATGATCTTCTTGAGACTTCTAGATGCTTCATGAACGTTCCAAGGACTTCTTCTAGTTTCCACAGCTCTCCTAGTGTGAGTAGAACTCCATATGCAAGTAGGTTTCCTAGTCAAATACGAACTTCTTTTCCGAGATGCTTCTACACTCTTCCAGAACCTTCTTGAGTAATCCTTATCCAACAGGGACTCCTTATCACACTAGTATTCCTTATCTGAGTAGAATTGGGTTTCCTTGTCCAAGTAGAACTCCTAGTCCAAGTCAGCTTCTGATTCCTACTCCAACTGGGATTCATTTTTCTAGTCAAACTGGGAAAACTTCCATTTCTTCATTTCTTTCCATTTCTGCGCCACTTGTGCTTCCTTAGCCATTTTTGGACTTTGAGACTCCATTTTACCTGAAAAACACTAACTAAGTTAAATGAATCAAGTTAAAAGAAATAACTTAGCAAAATATAGGGTATAGATACTTATAACGTCACATTTCATGCTCCTATCAGTGGCGGGTCAAAGGGGTTAGCAGGCGGGGCGCTTTGGCTACCGGCGAGAGGAAGATTGAGGCGGTTGACGACAACCTGGATTGGAGGGATGGCAGCTAGGGTTTGCTTGGGTTCTCTGCTATTGATTTTGGCCTTCTAGGCCTATTTTTTGTTAGGGTTTTTTTTTATTTATTTTTTATTTTTTGTATCGGGCTAGCAACTAGCTGGGTTGGTGGGCCGACAATTTTATTTTTTATCTGTTCATTAGCCTGGGGAAGGCCCCTCTATGTAGGGTGATTTTTTGGGTCTTTGAATAATATTGGGGAAGACTCTTGACCTCGTTCGGAGGCTTTCCTGGTAGTGTCAAGGTTACTGTTTCCTTGGAGCTTATTCCCTTGGTTACATTATGTTTGGGTAGTCTAAACTTTGCTTTAGATTATTAATTCGTGGCTTTTTTTCTGTCATTGCTCGAAGTCCGGGTGGGTCATACTTGTAATGTTTTCTACTTTACTATTAATGAACTGACACCCCCCGCGTTCAAAAAAAAAACAAAAAAAGGTGATCTTATTTTAACTTGTTATCTTTTTTTCTTTTTTTTTAGGAGAAAATTAAAATTACAAAGATATATAAAGCTTCAATCTAATATTAGAATCATAGAAACTTGAGAGAGAAAGTAGATTTGAAACCCACCTCCCCCTTCTCTCTTGCCGAGATCTAGATCCAACCGGATCCTGATCTCCGGCTTGAGAGTTGGGGGAGCACTCTCTTGTTCGGGTTTCGAGTCCCAGTTCCTTTGTTGTTTTGTTAGCGGCTTGTTTTTCCCAACCCACCTCATCTTTGAGGTCCAGATCGCGCGGTGGTTTTGCCAGAGTTTCGTTGTAGGTTAGGCGGCTTGTGGTGTGTTGGGGGTCGATGTCACGCCCCGAATTTTAGAATAACAATTCAAAATCCGAAACATGAAAATACTACAAACTCAAAAATAATCATCCTAAAAATTTCTTTTCTTAACATACTCACCGCACGAAATAAAATCAAACCGAATATAGTCTCGGTTAATCATTACAACTCAATTCCAAAATGTAATGTAAAGCTCTAAATGAGCATACACACACCTCACAACTAAATAAATAACAAAACTGCTGTATCACCTAAGCAGCTCGGTCACCTCCCTGGTTATCCTGACCTGCAGGAATATCCGCTACACCATTGAATAGTGTACCGGGATTGCAACAACACAAAACCCGGGAAGCTTATGAAAGCTTGTATGAGTAAAAGAAGGAACTGTTACTTAATTTAATCTCATTTATTCCCACACACAGCAACACTCAATAATTTTCACATATGCAAATAATAACAATCTCAATCAACACCAATTCAATATATCAAGACAACCCAACTCACAACTTTTATCAAGACAACCCAACTCACAACTTTCTCCACAACTCTCATCATCGTATTTATAAAAATACGGTACTTGACAGACTAGAGCTCTAACTGAATCGTAGCCCGTCACCTGGCCTAGGTTATGGCATCCGACATATTTATCAATTATTGTATTTCATCAATATGTATACCTATATACATATTTAGAACGTCCAATAATTCCACATACTCAACAAATCGTATCCCATCATCCACACTAGGATTAGAGCGTCCGATTACCCACACCGGTCATTACGTTGACCCTAAACCCATAAATGAACCCAACATATAATATCACATACTGAAATCAACCCAACCAAGATACGTCATATTATTATGGAATTACACAATTGTAATATAATCAACTCAATCATATCATCAATCAAACAATCCACTCATCAATATATATTTTCCACGTAAATATATATATACGTAATCATCCACTCAGGAATGACCACTAATACCATCTATAGTTCACACAAGAAAATTATGAAATTCATTTGTATAATTAAAATTCATTTTACTTACCTATGGACCGTGGTGATTCAAGTCCATGTAATTTTAAAACAAATATTTAATCCGTAAATATTTTTCACACAATTACCAAAAATAAATAAATAAAATGCTCGGTTCGTAATATGAACCACGTGAGTTTTACTCACCTCGAAACTCCCGCTGCGTCTTCAATAATTATAATTTATAATTAACGCCGAATAGCCCACTCAAATAAAATTCGTCAATCACCTAATGAAATGTGATTCGAATTTAGCCAACAATTTCAACACATAAATTAACTTCTAATTAACGGTCAGATTCTAATTTACATTAAAATCCGACGAGCGGTTTCTCACGAATCGCTCCCCTAATTACCGTTTTTCACATATACGAAGATTCAACGGTCGGATCTTCGCCCATGACCACACAAGGCCTCTGGGACAGTCATATGATCATCATAACAAATTTACAAGTTCATCCGACGGTCATAATTTCACAGATCACAAATCTAACGATCGAAATCGATCGAAATCACAAAATTCATAACTAATTCATACGATATCCGAAAAATGCGTATAATACGCCGAAATGATCGTATCGAAACATAGAATCATAAAATGGACAGAAACAAAATTTTAGACCTCCGGAGGTGGCCGGAAAAGGCCGCCGGAGTTAGGGACAGAGCCACCACCGACCACCGCCAATGGTGTCGGGGCCGAGCTTGTCCCCTTCGTTTCATCATTCTGAGCAACTTTCATAACTAGCACAAGACCTAAAAATGACGGGAAGGCATCGAAATTACCGACTTACAGTCGGCGGCCGGAAAATATGCCGAAACCGGTGAGCTTGAAAACCGACGTGAAAACTGCAACCTCAGGCCCCGATCCCTTCTGGAAACTTGTTCAGAACTTCCTTGCGAACTCAACAAGCCAAGAATCACAAGAAACGATCGTGTATAGCTCGAGATATCTTGATCGAAAGTTTCGGTATTTCGATCCGTTCGGGTCGAGCTCCGACGAACGTGAAAACGTTCGACCCAGTTCCGGTCCTTCTTGGTGCTTGTAGAGGAAGTTGAGGAGAGCTCAATGAGACAAGAATCAAGTGAAATGGTGGAGTGTAGCTCGAGATATCGAGATCGAACCGAAAATGGCCGTTTTCGGTTCGGGCTGTGCCGCCGCCGCCACAGGCTGCGCCGCCTTGTGAAACTGCCTCCGGGAGCTAGAGCAGCTCGAGACGAACGCCTGGGACTTAGTTTGAGGTCGAGAGGTGGTCTGTGGAGGGAGAACAATTAAGGAGAAATTTTCTCCACTTTTCGGTCGAGAGCGACGGTGAGAGAGAACCAGTATTTTTTTTTCTTTTTCCAGAAACAGAAGGAAGAAGAAGAACCGGTAGAAGAAAAAATTAGGGTTTCCAAAATTTTTTCTATATATACATGTTTCGGAAAACTTCGAAATTCGATAACTAATTCAGAAAAAATCCGATCTTTGTGTTCCACACGTGTACGGACTCGTATCGACGAGCTCTACAACTTTCATGAAGGAAGTTTCTCCAAATTTCGTACGTAGAAAAAGTCAATTTCTCAAACCGAGTATTTCGAGCTTTTCGTTAAAATAAACATTTCGAAACTTCGATAATTGTAAAAATGAATGATTATCGAACATAAATCGTGAAATCGCATAATAATCATTTGATACAATCACTCGAATTTAAAATGGAAATTACGGGTATTACGGTCGATCTCACAAGGAAAGGGAGGAGGAAGCCGGAGATATCGTTGCTCGGTGGTGCGAGAATGGGTTCTGAGAGGCACAGATCAGACCGGAGATCCCGATCTGGTTGGTGTTGTCTGAGCCGTCGTGTGGAGAGGGATGGTTTCTTTCTAGCTTAGATCGGATCGGAGTGTTCTGATCTGGTTTGGAGTGGTTGGAGCCTTCCAGTAGGGGGTGTAGTTGGATGGGGCGGCGATGCTTTCGGGCATGGTGGGGAGATTGACGGAGCGGAGGGACGACCGGCATATGTTCAATGCAGTGGGTGTGCTACCGACAGTGGAACGCCGAAGGCTGCTTGGTGGGGTCGGATGGCCGCCGGTGGGTGGACGACGCCGCTTTCTCTTGCAGATCGGTGGCCAGATGCTTGCACACAGCTGTTCTCTTTGATTGGGCTATGTGGGGTTTGGGACTGGGCTTGGGCTATGGGCCCAATTTCCCTTCATTTTATGTTTTATTTTATGTGTTATTGTTGTTGGTTTTTGTTAGGTAATTGTGGCTATATGCCGGTAATAAGTCCCTACCGAGTGGTGGTAGGGCGACGTGGGCTCTGTCCCAGACTGCACCTTTTGTGTGCCTGGTCTGCTCTAGTTAGGTGGCGAGTTCCCAAATAGTCGCTGCCTCCTAGTAGTAGGATGAAACAAAGTGCCGCCAGATATGATTCTGTGCGGCAACATAATAGGAAAGCTATGCTATTTGGTATGATGATGCTTCTCTTTAGTAGAGTTATCTTTCGTTATGTCACCGCTCTGTCAAAACAAATAGAGTTGCCAATGATGCACTCTTTGCTAATGGGTGCATGTTAGAATGCGTTACTTTTTGTAAATTGGGGTTCAGGCTCTATGTCCCCTCCTTGTATTCTATGGTTTCATTAATCAAGGCTTGAGGGCAGCCGCACCGGCCCTCTCTTAAAAAAAATAAATAAATAAAGCTTCAATCTATCCCTAATCAAGCTAATCTGGCTCTAGTCTTCAATTTATCCCTAATCAAAAGCCAAACAAAGATTTTTAACCTTTTGGCGGGTATTAAGCTGAGACATTATTCAAAATGGTAGTCTTTGGATGCTTTTCCTTGTTACTTTGCATGTTGGCGACTTGATGCAAAAATTTTCATTAGAAGCAGGCCCCCAGACGAATTCATCATCAACATCAAAAGAAGGCAAATTAACATTAGTGATAGTTCTAACCACAGAAGCTTCTACGACTTGAGAAAGCTTAGTGGTATTTCAGGATTCATTCTCAATATAGTCTGAAACTGTTTCATAGGTTGATAGAGTGTCCTAATATCTGACTGACAAGGTTCAGCAAAGGAAAATCTTAAATCCAATTAAAGGTCCAAAACTTATTGTTTTTACCATTGATAAATAGGTCTCTAGAATCCAGAATTCCTTTCCAAGCAAGAGAATGATCTGCTTATTTTGGAGCATTAAAGAAAGAGTACTTTCTCATATATTTCTAATAATATCAACCCACCAGGTTGTCATTATCTGTTAACACTTTCCAATTTAGCTTGGTTAAAGCTGCATTATTGAAAAAAGAAACAGGACGAACTCCAAGTCTACTATAAGACTTGGGGAAACAAACTTGATCCCAAGCAATAGGAGGAGAACTGGAAGATCCCCAAAAGAAATTCGTCATCTCTTTATCTATTGCTTTAGAAAAAACAAAAGGGCATTTAAAACACGAGAAAACATGATTTGGAATAGTTGAAATATTTGACTTAGGTAAGGTAAGTATGCCAGCCCTAGAAAGGGTTGAGCTCTTCCAACCACTCAGTTATTTTTGAAATTTCGATAAGAATTGAAGGTCTTTGGCATTCAAAGGATCTTTCCAAAATATAATGTTGTGGATATCTAGATGCTTGTCAATGGAGGACTAATGTTATATGCCTAAGACGTTAGAAATATGAAGCTTGTTATCTTGCTAATGGCGAGTTTCAATTCTTTCACTTTTCTTTTGTCGTACGGTTTTGCTTTGGGTAAAAATCGCAAATAGTACCTAAAGTATATCTTTATCTTATCGATGGTACCTAAAATTTTACTTTTTGTTATAACAAGTACCTAAACTCTTTGAGTTCTTTTGAAGGGGTACCTAATGCCACATTCGGTCACAAATAGATCTAGTCAGAAATGACAAGTGAGGAGTACGTTTCTTATTCTCAAGGTTAAAGATGACAATTTGTACTAGTCGTTAACTGTATCGTGGCCCAAGCCACTATCTTATCATTCTCAATCTTTGATCTATGAAGCAAAAACTCAAAATTGCATTGTTATCTCCAACCAAACAATTAATGAACCTAACTACCAAATGTCTGCCTAATAAACGAGACATGTGTGCCTCATATGCCATTTTTGACTGGAGCAGTGTGCGAAGATGGCTTTAGGTACCACTTCAAAAGAACTCGAAGAGTTCACGTACTGGTTGTGACAAAAAATAAAACTCATGTATCATATATAAGATAGAGGTATAATTCAGTTACTATTTCTGAATTTTTTTTTTCCCTTTTACTTTTACCAGATTAGTGGCAGTGTGGATATTAGACATAGCCTTGGATTCTTGAATGCTTGGTTACAATGGGATTTACACTCTTGAAAATGGAACAATGAGGCTCTACCATTGCATATCACAATAGACAGACTCTAAGTTAACCCATTTAATAATTGTATCCAAAATGTAAACCTAAACCCAAAACCTAACCTATTTTATTAAATGAGTGACCTACGATGACCTACCTAACTCATTTAATAACAAGTAGTATCGGGTTTAATTTGTGCTCCGTTTAAACTATACAATCGGATCACTATTTGACTCATTTTAGATATGTTATTGAAACAAATGCATAAAACCTTCAGTACGTAGCTTTATCATTGGATCTATTTAATCTTGATTGAAGTCCTAGAAAAAGTTATTTATTATGGGTTAAATACTGTTTAGTCCTCGAGCTTTTGACCATAAAACACTTCAGTCCCTGACATTCTAATTTCACACATTTAGTCCTTATACTTCAAAATTTCAGACCAATAGGTCCTTGCCGTCTAAAAGTCGCGGTGAAATGTCTATTATGCCCTCAGTTCTTTTTTTCTTATATAATAAATTTATTCCTTTATTCTTCTTTTTTTAATTCTTTTTTCTTTATTTTATTTATTCTTTTTTTTTCAAACAGAAAGAAAGAAAGAAAAATAAAATAAAAAAACAGAAAGAAAGAAAGGGGAAAAAAAATTCATTTTCCAAAAAAAATAAAATAATTAATTAATTAAAAAAAACTGAGGGCATAATAGACATTTCACCGCGACTTTTAGACGGCAAGGACCTATTGGTCTGAAATTTTGAAGTACAGGGACTAAACGTGTGAAATTAGAAGGTCAGGGACTGAAGTGTTTTTCGAGCAAAAGTACAAGGAGTAAACAATATTTAACCCTTATTTTTATAAGGTCATGTATGCGAGTTATATACAACCAAGTCAACCCAATTCTCTCTATAAATGGGTTACATGGGTTCGTTACATGTTGGCGGGTTGATCCGCTTTATTTCATTCGGATTTCAAGTTGTATTATTGGCCTGTACCAGAATCGACAGTTCTAATCTAAACAATTCGCAAGAGAATCTCCAATTGGACCTCTACGAATGGTAAAATTTGGCTGGGTTTGCAGTTTTGTTAATTTGCTTTTTTTTTTTTCTTCTTTTGCAAGTTCCACAAAAATTACCGATATGGCAATTATTTGGTAGGGTTAACAAATTAACGACTGTATAAGGACATTCACTACAAGAAAAATTGTCTTTTGCAAGGAATTTTTTCCTTCTAAAAAACTGAAAATTCATTGCATTAACCCAAATGCATTTGGGTCCTTGCAAAGAAGCCCTTGCAAAAGAGCAAATACAACAACGTAAGGAATTGTTCATCTCAAATGCAAGGAATCCAACACCTAAGGTGGTTAACGTATATACAAAGACAATTCCTTGCATATCATTCCTTGCGTTTAGTATTAAAAAATTTTAAAAAAAAAAACTGCATAAAAGAAAAATACCCCAAATGTAATTCCAGAATCTTTTTTTTTATTCCTTGAATTAAAAACAATTGGTTCGTTTGTACATCAAAAATTGCGATTTAGTGGAATTTCACTTAACCACAGAACACTTCTAGCTCTAGGTCCAAACAAATGACACTTAGTGGCATTTGAAGCAGAAACTTGAGACAGTTTGTCTGCATCAGTGCTTGCTATCCGTTCTTTCAATGGCATATAGTGCCGCAGCCATTCCCCAATATATACCTAAATAACAGAAAGATTGAAAAGCTGAGAAACAACATGACCAGAAGTGGGAAGAACCCGAGGGATTGCAAATGAAACTAGGAAGAACTCTGTTGGAAATCCCATTGCCCTGTTTAACAAGAAGTCAATACTTTCTTACCAGTTACAAACAGGAACCCACAAGCTTTCATATCGTTACACAAGGAGAAGTACCTATATATGAACCCAGAGTAGAAATCAACATTTGGATATAGCTTTACTCATCAGATTGTGCAGCTTTCTCTAAAGCAACAGCTACCTGCAAATGACATGAGATAACTGCACTCAGACTTTATGGTGTTTATTCAATCAAATAAGAGTACCAAAAGCCAAACAGGATTACAATAACTACATATGATCTCTCCTCTCTTCCATTCCTGAGGGAGATTTAAGATGGAGATCAGAATGAGTTATATGAATCCTAAAATAGGCATGAATTCTAAAATATAGATTATAGGCATCAAATATGTGCTGAACCTAACACTAAAAATAAGTGGACTTCAATACTTGAGACCAATGCAAAAGTGTCATAAAAAACTTACAGTGCACTTAGACATCAAAATTCTTATATGCTTCACACTGAAAATAAAATAACCAAGAATGCATGTGCATTTTATAAGCTCCAGTTTCTTGGATATGCTCTAAACTTGTGCTAAAGAAAGCAAGAAATATAAATCAAACGAATACATATTAAGTGTCAAAAAAATTTAATTTAATAGTTATCAATAGTTTAACAATATTCAGCTTACTTTGTCTATGTTCTATAAGATCCTAAATGTTAGTCGATTCTTTACTTTTTTCATATAGATCTCTGCCTGGAACAGAAACAGACACAAAGTAATAAAATCTTGTTTGGACTTAGAGTTCATCGACTAATAAATCATGCAGACATAATTTGTATATGTTCCTAATGTGCCATTAAGAAAACTTCAATGTGTGATTCTTAAAGTGTTTACTACAACTCATGAAGTATTCTTAATGTGTAATGTACACTTGTACAGTATAGAAAATCACAAAACCAACAAAGAAAAAATAGAAGAAACAAATATAGCTTTAAGACCCCAACACAAATGCAACAAATGGGTAGGCCTGAAAATATACCCAAAAACAATGACCTCTGCAACCTACAAATTTGGTCTGAGCATGCTACCCATTGAATTTCTTGACAGAATCAATGAAAAGCCAAAATTAACTCCAATTTACCAAAAATAGACTGCAAAAGTAAACCAAAAGGCAGAAAATACCAAACTAGCGACAAGAAGGATGTTCATGCTGGAAAGAAGGACTGAATTAAGTATAAAAATCAGATTCAAATTCTAGATGTACAGTTGAGATACACAAGTAAAGAAAGAGGAAGATGGAAATAGTTTATCGAAAACTTTCACTCATATAGTAATAAGAATAAAATAACTCACGGAACCTTTATTACACTTATCATTACTTTGAACCGTAAGGATCCAGACGAAAATAGAACAAATAAAAATCTTGAGGAGGAAATTCAGGTTTGAACATGGGTGCTTTTGGAATTGAAGTGTTTCTCAGTAACTATGAATTGCACAATAATACATACAATGAGATTACCAAAGAACCAATAATGGGGGCCTCAAGAATCCGTACAAATAACTTACGAAAGAAAGTAGTCAAATGGGAGCTACACACACAGAAAATAAAACCCAATTCACACTCAAAGCCAAATACATTCATATCAATTAGTGTTGTGCAATGAAGAATAGTAAACTGACGCTAATGCATTCAAATAGATTAATGAAAGTATCTGAGAGTGAACAACAAGCAGCATTACCAGCCAAATTCCTCAAACCCTAACCCTGGGGAAGGATACCACCAAATTCAGTCTTAGATGAACAATTTTCAAGTATACAACAGACATAGCTAAGAAAGTTGCTGACAATTTTTCAATACCAATAAACAAGAAGACTCATGAATTTCATTGATACCATTGATTATACATAACAAAAGCTACATCCGAGTCATCCTTACTACTGAAACAAAGTTGGAAATATGCATAGATCATCCAATTTTCATCTGTCATCATTCAGATTCCAAACTTTCAAACAATTGATGATGCCCACAAGAAAAGGCTCATTACCAATTGAAAGGCCCAAATTCTACCACACATGAACATATTTAGGTATTTAGTTGGGAAAACATAATGATATTTATAGTTCATATTTGATAAACCCCAACATCTAGTAGTCTCTTGACAAATTGACCAAATTGGTACTGAAAATACAAATACAACTCAGCCTTAAAACTAAATGTACTAGTCATATACCAAATTTCTGTCAATATTACTCACCAATTTAACCAAATGTACCGGAAAACAAAACCTCTACAACTAGCAATTATTTGCTGAACCTGCAACCCATTGAATTCCTTAAGGTTCCATTTGGAAATGGAATTTGGATTTTCATTTGAATTTCAAATCTTATGTATTTCAAATCTGAATAATAAATCTTAAAATTTCAAATTCATCTATTTGGGTAATTATTGAATTATGAGGATTTGAATTTAAGAATTCAAAACTAATGAAGCTATGTAAATGCTAATCTAATGAAGGAAGATTTTCTTTAGCATTTAATTTCTGTGGAGGTAATTGTCATGCTCCATAATTCCAAAAGCAATATAAATTTCATACCCTCAATTATACAAATCCAACGTGTTTCATCTTATATTCTCAAAAAAATATAATAACAATAATAATAATAATAATAAGCATTTCATCTCCATAATTCCATATCATGAAAATCCAAATTGTAATGCTCCACCCTCAATTCCTTAGTTGTCCTAAAAACAATCAACAAAGAGAAACACGATTAGTCATGAAAGTTTGACTCCAACCAAACCGATGCAGCAATTTTCTTATAAAACAAGCATTAGAATTGCATTGTCTCTCTGTACTATCAAATATCACT
Organism: Rosa persica; assembly: GCA_025331145.1. Lineage (NCBI taxonomy): Eukaryota > Viridiplantae > Streptophyta > Magnoliopsida > Rosales > Rosaceae > Rosa > Rosa persica. The sequence goes on along the minus strand of WFKR01000004.1, from coordinate 22,556,818 downwards.
ACCAAGTTCATAATTAAATGAACTATCAATACTAAAAGGCAAATGAAAATCAGATATCAACAACAATTTAAATGCTTAAAAAACTTCAAAAGCTCATTTTCAGCAGTGAACCACATGCCTAACATTCTTTATAGTAGTGGATAGTGATTATTTATACAAGTTCACATGTACTTTTCTCCCTCAAAGCAGTGTGCTTAACAATTATGGACACTCACATTGTAACTAGCTAGGATACTCAAAATTTGTGGAGAAACATATGAGCAGATCCAATAGTTGAAACATGAGAGAAAGTGGGAAGAAGCATACCTTCAGATTGCCATATGAGCATTTTTATCCGCTCACTCTTTTCAGCATCATTAAGAGACTTCAATAGAGAAAATTCTTCGGGGTTACCAGCCATCAATATGCGTACAGATTTGAAAACTTGCAATTTGCTGAGATTTGCTACTTTAGAAACCACTTCATGTACATCCTCTCCTTTGAGTTGTGGGAGACTTGAGCTGCCATAAATTCCTTCAAGGTGTTGGCCACATCTCCAATTGCTTGTGCTAGTGGATCCTTTTTCTTTTTCTTATTTGGAGGATGTGAATCACAAGTTGAAGTTGCTGCATGTGTTGAGGCATATGAATTGGGAGTCGCATGACTTTCATTTTCTTCTACTTCAAAGTCCATAGTTTCTTCAGCATCTCCAACATCTTCTGCTCCTTAACCAGTAGCTCTATACATCCCACATAGCATAGCAATATCATCCCAGTTTTCTATTGACTTGTTTTGATATCCTTTAGCATTAGGATGTGACTGCAAAAATATGACAATGAATCATGCTAAAGAAACATATACAACAAATAATTTATTCAATGTTTCAATCATACCTCAACATAAGCATTCCAAACTTCCAGATTTTCTGCAGTGATTGGAACCATCTTTTTCTCTTCATCCCAAACAAGCCCACTTTGACTTCTGATGTCTGTGATAATAGCATAATGTCTCTTCCAAGCCTTGAGTCTATTCTTGACATTAAGTTTTGTGAGACCAAGTTGCCATGTAGCATTCAACTTATTCACTACTGCTTGATAAGCTTGCGGTTTCCAGTCTCCATCAGCCTTGTGTCCTGCAAAGATGCAAAAATACAGACCATTCACAAGAGCAATAAATTCACAAGTCTTGGGACTCACAAATCCGACACCTAGTACTGCCAGTACGCCAACACAGTCACCTAGCTCATTGCAGCATACGGCTCTAGTACCATACACACCCTGCCCTAAATTCACTGCACCATATATATTCATTTTAATTACTCCTTGTCTAGGCTTTATGCCACCTTTTCAATCTCAAAGTAGCCAGCCCCACCCTACTATGGTCTCCTGCCAATGCAACGTCATCCACCATTCCAACCTTTAAATAGCCTTCCCACCAACAGTAAGCTTTCTCTGCCCCCACAGCCAACTTACCATGTACTGGCATATTGTTTCTCTCATGCCAAAGCTGCCAAGCTAGCCACACCCCAGACCATTCCAATTGTCCATAGCCACCGACTCCACATGCAAGAATAGATAAAAGAAATCCATCTCCTTCCACACCTTACACACATCAACCAAGAATCCCATAAAGCATGAATCACACATTCCTCTCCATACCAAATCAAACGGTAAAATAAAAGATAAAAAGAGCGAACAGACCAAAAAGATACAGAAAGATAAATTATAGTATAATGCAAGTGATAAATTGTACCTACGTTCATTTGATCATAAAGTACTTTAGCGAGTACATCATCCATTTCTTTGTTCCAAGAGAGAGATGCCCTAGATGTTCATGTTCCTTTGACCTTGCCCTTTATGTTGAAATTGGACACAGATACAAGACTTTGAGATTTTTCCATGCCCTTACTCCTTATATCTGGATTTAGGAAATCGCATAAAAATTGAAACAATGTACAAATAGCATGGTTGATAGTTAATGCATGATAGATAGTCTAATAATGTAATTCTCATTCAATAAATATAAAACTCATTACAAATGTATAATTCATATTCTGCAAACAAAACATAATAAAAATTCAAAAATCTTGAGCTCTTCTAATAGCTTGATATTCTGCAAATATTTCCATAGCTAATGCATCTCTAAATGCTATCCACTCTTGAGTTACTTTGACTACTCTAATGTTCTCATCATCCACATCTTCATCTTCCACCTCAGATGTATTTTCTAAGTCTCGATCCACATCATCCAACAGTTAATCATTGGGCATTTCATCGTGAAGAAAATTATGAATTATGCAGCCAGTATTAATAATCTTAACTTGTGTTTTACATCAAAAAAACTAGCTGTGCGTAGTATTGCCCATCGCTTCTTCAATAATCCAAATGCTCTTTCAATTGTATTTCTTGCTGATGAGTGTCGAAGATTGAATAGCTCCTTGTGATCCGTTGGGGTGTTTCCTCTCCACAAATTAAGATGATACCTAGTCCCACGATAAGGAGCTAGAAACCCTGGTCCATTTGTGTACCCAGCATCCACAAGATAGTATTTGTCTACAACAAAAAAAGTATTTAACTATATGAAATCAAACATTAGACAAAATACAACTAAGAAACTAAGTTACTGATTGAGTGCCTACTTGATTGGATTTTTAAGCCATTGTGCCTAGTCAAAGCATCACGTAAAACTCTAGAATCTGCTGCATATCCTTCCCAACCAGGTAAGACATAGATAAACTTCATATTAGCATCACAAGCACCTAAGCCATTTGTACTAATGTCACCCTTCCTATTTTGATATCTTGGTTTATCTTCGGTAGGAATTGTTAGATCAATAAATGTCTCATCAAGTGCTCCAAGTGCGCCCTAACATGCATAATAAATCTCATTAAACTTGAACTATAAACTCTGATTTTATAAGTGAAACATATATTAGCAGATTTCTAGTACCTAAAACCATCTCCCCTTCTCAAAGTCTCGCTCATTGAGAACTAACTCATGTTGCTTCAAGTATAACTTCCCAAGCTTGACTACTGATCTCAAAACATGATGAAATTGCCTACTTATGGTTTCTCCTGAACGAGCATAGATAGCTTTGATAGTACTATTTTTGAGATTATGCCCTATCATGTGCAAAAATGATGCCACAACTTCTTTAATTGTAACATTTCTTGTCACCACTAATCCCCCTCTATCCCGTAAGTGGGCACAAAACTTCTCAAATGTAGCAGGTTTCATGCGTAATTGTTCAAAACAAGTAGACTCATGTTCTAAGACTCTCATCCAAAACATCCTTCTATATGTCTTTTCATCAACTTCACTTCTTGAAGGTTGTTTTCTCATAAACCTTTTGCGTCGCCTTTGAGCACCCATAACCAACATCAAAAATCCAATAACCAATGCAACAATATGCATTAATTTTTTCTTACGTAACTTATCCCTATTCATTTCATGGTTACTTTGAACCATCAAGCCTCTCACACCATTATTCATAATGCTACAAACAAACAAAAAAATCTCAATAATATGAACACTTAAAGTATGTATTAGAACATGTACCCTAAAAGATAGAACTGATCTATTGTATGATCAAGCTAGTATAACTATAAAATTACAAAATAAAATTACCAACTTGCCCATAGTCATCAAGCTAGAAAATAAATTACAAAAAAGAGCTCACATGGTAGAGACATGGAATATGTAGAATGTCTGTTCAAGCACAGGACAATGATATCCAAATTTGAAATTAATTCAAGTCCACAATGGGACATGAGTTTGAATGACCTAGCTAGATCGGCACCAGATGCATAATTTTAGTATTTGAAACTATGAAAGAGGCATTGTTGACTTGATTAACAAACAAGGATGTCAACATCTGAAGATGCCTAGAGCATGTATTAGGGTCCATTAACACTTAATTATAAGCACCATAGATATGTCATGGTTAATAGAAAACTGAAAGAAAAAAAAACTCGAGTCTCTTCTATATGTAACCTTTTCCTGATCATAGCTTATTCTTTAATGAAGATTGATTGCAAGTAGCTATCTGGGGAGTTTCTATATTGTTTATATGAAGTTATATCTGTATCAAAATTGATAGGAATGTAATACAAATTAGCATGGCCTAATGTATATGAAGAAACCCACTGCTTTGTTGGGTCATTAGTTGGTACCATCAAGTTTCCAGAGCTTTGACATAATATAGAAATAAAATAGGCCAGAAATAGAGAGACAAAATAAGAAAACAAAACCCAATACATGGAGAAGAAAAAGTTGCCCGAATGATGAATGATGAATGCATGTGCTACAGAGACATTGAAGGAAATATGATGGAGCAAAGATGATCCATATTATCCACAGTATGCTACACAAACACATATTTTACATATAGTACAAAATCAAGCTGCATATAGTATAGCCCAACCTTCATTATCACCATGAACGATCAAATTAAGAGATGAGTGATCAAATTAAGAGAAGAGAGAGAGACCTCCTTCACCAAATCTCACATCAACTCTAGCCCAATCTCTGCAATTTGTAGAGAACATGAGTAGAGAAAGGAGCGAGTTTCGTCCACTTTGAAATCAAGCCGTGGTGTTTTGAAAGCGAGAGAGGATGAGATTGCAAATAACTAGGGTACCCTAGTTATTTAGAATCTGTATATTTGTTTAATGAAATCAATGGGTTGATTTCATCAAATCCAAATCCTTAATGAAAAATTTGTGCCAAATGGGCTTATTTACATTTGGGCCTTTGAAATCCAAATCCTCAAGTCCAAATCATCCTATCCAAACGGGCCCTAACAGAATCACTATAAAATATTGAAATTTAACCAAATTAATCTCCGATTAAATGAAAATCCAAATTGCAGAAAACAACAAACTATCAATAAGAATTCGGATCCTAAGCAAACTAGTTATATTATAATACCTTTCAAAACGAGGCGAGGATGAACTGAAAATAAGATTCATGCTCAGCTTGCCGATTTAGAAACCAAATTTCTGCCTGGGCATTTGGAAATCTATCATGGATCGAAAAATCACTCAAACCTCATAAAAATTGAGACAGTCGTCAATTCATACGAGATGTGTGGTAAGAGGTTAGGATTTGTGTTTTGGGCATTAGGGTTTTTAGGCCTGGATTGGACTTAAGAGGCAATGGAGTGGGATATGAGAGCGTGAGAAAAAAGAATGACGAAGAAGACGGAGGGGAAGGGATGTGTGATTCAGATTTGGGTTTGGTGCGTTTCTGATTTTCTGCTTTTCGGGTTTGGGTTTTAGTCCTAGGGAGAAATAGAGACAACGGAGAGATGAAGAAACTCAGAAAGTAATAGATAGACAAAGAGTTGGTGCAAGGAAAAAGAAGAAAAATGATAAATTAGACCAAACCTTTGGAGCGCCAAAAATCCCGCTCAATCAATGCAAGGAAATGAAAAGCAAATACAAAGACTTTTACTTCTCTTATATTTTAACAAACAAAATGCAAGGAGTTTGCGTGTTCTTGCCATTATCTCCAAACTAAATGCAAGGACTTATGAAATTCTTTGTATTATCAAACCAGATACAAGGAATTTTGACTCCTTGCATATAAATCCATTGCATATACCCTAATTTCTTATAGTGAATTTATGTTTCTGGTCCAAACTCTACTAACTTGTTCAAGTTGTTAAAGGGTTAATCTTATAGATATTCTTGGAGATATATTATTCAATGTACATATGATTCAGTTTCCATGTAAGACTCATATTCGTAAGGGAATCTCCGATTGGACCTCTGGGAATGGAAAATTTTGGCTGGGTTTGCAGTTTTGGTGATTTGCTTCTTTTTTTTTTTTCTTTTGCAAGTTCCACAAAAGTTACTGATATGGCAATTATTTGGTAGGATATTAACAAATTAATGATATTTTATGTGTTTGACCCAAACTCTAATGACTTATCCAAGTTATAAAAATGTTAGTCTTATAGATATTTTTGGAGATATTTTATTCAGTGCATGATTTAGTTCCCATGTAAGACTCATATTTGCAAGGGAATCTCCTATTGAACCTCTGTGAATGGAAAATTTTGGCTGGGTTGCAGTTTGGTAATTTGCTGTTTTTTTTTTCTTTTGCAAGTTCCACAAAAATTACCGATATGGTAATTATTTGGTAGGGTATTAAAAAATTAATGACTGTATAAGGATATCTAATTTATGTGTCGGCCCCAAACTCTACTGACTTGTCCAAGTTGTAAAAGACTAAGTTGTAAAAGGGTTAGTCTTATAGATATTCTTGAAGATGTCTTATTCCAATGTATGATTCAGTTTCCATGTAAGACTCATAGTCGCAAGGGAATCTCCGATTGGATCTCTACGAATGGAAAATTTTGGCTGGGTTTGTAGTTTTGGTAATTTGCTTCTTTTTTTTTTTTTCTTTCTTTTGCAAATTCCACAAAAATTACCAATATGGCAATATTTGGTAGGGTATTAACAAATTAACGACTGTTTAAGGACATCTAATTTATGTATCTGGCTCAAACTCTAATGACTTATCCAAGTTGTAAAAAGGTTAGTCTTACAGATATTCTTGGAGATATCTTATTCAATGTATGTATGATTCAGTTTCCATGTAAGACTCATATTCGCAAAGGAATCTCTGATTGGACCTCTGTGAATGGAAAATTTTGGCTAGGTTTGCAGTTTTGGTAATTTGCTTTTTTTTTTTTCTTTTTTTGGTTTCTCTCTCTTTTGCAAGTTCCACAAAAATTGCCGATATGGCAATTATTTGGTAGGGTATTAACAAATTAACGACTGTATAAGAGCATCCAATTTATGTGTCTGGCCCAAACTCTACTGACTTGTCCAAGTTGTAAAAGGGTTAGTCTTACAGATATTCTTGGAGATATCTTATTCAATGTATGATTCAGTTGCCATGTAAGACTCATATTCGCAAGGGAATCTCCGATTGGACCTCTGAGAATGGAAAATTTTGGCTGGGTTTACCGTTTTGGTAATTTGTTTGTTTTTTTTTTCTTTTGCAAGTTCCACAAAAATTACCAATATGGCAGTTATTTAGTAGGGTATTAACAAATTAACGACAGTTTAAGGACATCTAATGTCACGCCCCGAATTTTAGAATAACAATTCAAAATCCGAAACATGAAAATACTACAAACTCAAAATAATCATCCTGAAAATTTCTTTTCATAACACCCTCACCATACAAAATAAAATCAAACCGAATTTAGTCTCGGTTAATTATTACAACTCAAATCCAAATGTAATGTAAAGCTCTAAATGAGCATACACACCTCACAACTAAATAAATAACAAAACTGCTGTAACACCTAAGCAGCTCGGTCACCTCCCTGGTTATCCTGACCTGCAGGAATATCCGCTACATCATTGAATAGTGTACCGGGATTGCAACAACACAAAACCCGGTAAGCTTATGAAAGCTTGTATGAGTAAAAGAAAGAACTGTTACTTAATTTAATCTCATTTATGCCCACACACAGCAAACCCAATAATTTCCACATATACAAGTACTAACAATCTCAATCAACACCAATTCAATATATCAAGACAATCCAACTCACCACTTCCATCACAACTCTCATCATCGTATTTATAAAAATACGGTACTTGACAGACTAGAGCTCTAACTGAATCGTAGCCCGTCACCTGGCCTAGGTTATGGCATCCGACATATTTATCAATTATTGTATTTTATCAATATGTATACCTATATACATATTTAGAACGTCCAATAATTCCACATACTCAACCAATCGTATCCCATCATCCACCCAGGACTAGAGCGTCCGATTACCCACACCGGTCATTACGTCGACCCTAAACCCATAAATGAGGACAACATATAATATCACATACTGAAATCAACCCAACCAAGATACACCATATTATTATGGAATTATACAATTTGAAATAAAATCAATTCATCAATTCTACTCAATCATATCATCACACAACAATCCACTCATCAATATATATTTTTCACGTAAATATATATATACGTAATCATCTACTCAGGAATGACCACTAATACCATCTATAGTTCACACAAGAAAATCATGAAATTCATTTGTATAGTTAAAACTCATTTTACTTACCTATGGACCGTGGTGATTCAAGTCCATGAAATTTTAAAACAAATATTTAATCCGTAAATATTTTTCACACAATTACCATAAATAAATAAATTTAAAACATTCGGTTCGTAATATGAACCACGTGAGTTTTACTCACCTCGAAACTCCCGCTGCGTCTTCAATATAATTATAATTATAATTACGCCGAATATCCCACTCAAATAAAATCCGTCAATCACCTAATCAAATGTGATTCGAATTTAGCCAACAATTTCAACACATAATTTAACTACCATTTAACGGCCGGATTCTAATTTACATTAAAATCCGTCGAGCGGTTTCTCACGAATCGCTCCCCTAATTACCGTTTTTCACATATACGAAGATCCAACGGTCGGATCTTCACCCATGACCACACAAAGCCTCTGGGACAGTCATATGATCATCATAACAAATTTACAAGTTCATCCGACGGTCATAATTTCACAGATCACAAATCTAACGATCGAAATCGATCGAAATCACAAAATTCATAACTAATTCATACGATATCCGAAAAATACGTATAATATGCCGAAATGATCGTATCGAAACATAGAATCATAAAATGGATAGAAACCAAATTTTAGACCTCTAGAGGTGGCCGGAAAAGGCCGCCGGAGTTAGGGACAAAGCCGCCACCGACCACCACCAATGGTGTCGGGGCTGAGCTTGTCCCCTTCCTTTCATCATTCTGAGCAACTTTCATAACTAGCACAAGACCTAAAAAAGACGGGAAGGGATCGAAATTACCTATTTACAGTCGGCGGCCGGAAAAAATGTAAAAACCGGCGAGCTTGAAAACCGACGTGAAAACTGCAACCTCAGGCCCCGATCCCTTCTGGAAACTTGTTCAGAACTTCCTTGCGAACTCAACAAGCCAAGAATCACAAGAAACGATCGTGTATAGCTCGAGATATCTTGATCGAAAGTTTCGGTGTTTCGATCCGTTCGGGTCGAGCTCCGACGAACGTGAAAACGTTCGACCCAGTTCCGGTCCTTCTTGGTGCTTGTAGAGGAAGTTGAGGCGAGCTCAATGAGCCAAGAATCAAGTGAAATGGTGGAGTGTAGCTCGAGATATCAAGCTCGAACCGAAAATGGTGGTTTTCGGTTCGGGTCGTGCCGCCGCCGCTACAGGCCGCGCCGCCTTGTAAAACTGCCTCTGGGTGCTAGAGCTGCTCGAGACGAACGCCTGGGACTTGGTTTGAGGTCGAGAGGTGGTCTTTGGAGGGAGAACAATTAAGGAGAACTTTGTTCTCTATTTCGGTCGAGAGAGACGGATGCGAGAGCTGAGAGAGAGAAAGCTCAGTTTTTTTTCCAGAAAAAGAAAGAAGAAGAGAAAGAGAGGCCGGTGGGAAATTAGGGTTTCCCTAAAAAAATTTCTATATATACATGTTTCGGAAAACTTCGTAATTCGATAACTAATTCAGAAAAAATCCGATCTTCGTGTTCCACACGTGTACGGACTCGTATCGACGAGCTCTACAACTTTCATGAAGGAAGTTTCTCCAAATTTCGTACATAGAAAAAGTCGATTTCTCAAACCGAGTATTTCGAGCTTTTCGTTAAAAATAATTGTTTCGAAACTTCGATTAATGTAAAAGTGAATTATTATCGAACAATAATCGTTAAATCGTATAATAATCACTCAACACAATTACTCGAATTTAAAATGAAAATTGCGGGTATTACATCTAATTTATGTGTTTGGCCCAAACTCTAATGACTTATCCAAGTTGTAAAAAGGTTAGTCTTACAGATATTCTTGGAGATATCCTATTCAATGTATGATTCAATTTCCATGTAAGACTCATATGCTCTAGTTGTAATCTTCTATATAAAGGGGCTCATATTATCAATGAAAGACACAGGTTATTCTCTCCCAATTTCTGATTTTACTAAAACATGTTATCAGCACGAAGGTCCAACTCTGAAACCGCACACATTGAAGCCCTTGATCCTAGAAGTCCAGAACTGGCGTCGAAACCACCAGAACCAACTGGAAAATGCCTGAACCGACCATCGAAAATCCTGAACCTGCCTAGTTAGCATCGCCAGCGCTTCTACCTGCCAACATCCACGCGCCCCTCCCCCTTGCTCATGCTAGCCTCGCCTACACAGCGCCCCAGCTCATTAACACCTTTAGCTAGCCTCACTAGTGCCTGCAGGTTAGCCTTGCTTTGCCCAGAAGTTGTCAGCCTTCAGTCTTCTCTGATAGCCTCGCTAGCCTAGCCTCCTCCTGGCTGCATAGGTGCTCCCCAGCTCTGTTAGCCTCACTTGGCCTTAGCAGATTAACTTCGCTTAGCCTACGCGCATAGCCTAGCACGCAAGAACGCACAGCCACGCACAAACCTGCACGTGGTCAGCCTCCCTACCAACAAGCTCCAGCCACCGCCGATCTCTAACGACTATTTCTATCCATTTTCCTATGAATTTCCAGCGACCCTATTTCGAGGTAAATTTTACTAAAAGATCTTGTTTTTGAGTTGTTTCAATTTCTTTTTTTTTTTTTCCTCTCGGGGACTTCCAACATCCCTTTTTCTACCCTTAACTTCTTTTTTGGTGGGGAGACCTAAGCCGAACTTTGGGGGTTCGTGCTATCTTCAAGTTTGGAGCTTGTTAAGATCCCTAAACCTAGAGTTTGTTGAGAATATATGATCGACCACATACACATCATTGCTTCGATCTAATCCAATACCTCTTAGAATCGAATTTATTAGGTGCAATTACGCTCAGAAATTCCTAATTTCTTGGGAGTGACTACGCTTAGAAATTTCTATGTTTTTGTGGTAGCTTTCTCCACTCAGAAACTAACCTTCTTTCTTCATTTTCAGGATGAGTAACCTAAACAAACTGGAATTTGCTCCATACAACTAGCTCTAGATATCACAAGTGGGTTCGTGATGTCCTCCAACATCTTAAGGCCCAAGGAATCCTTGATAAGATTCTTGAGCCTAGCTAGGATGTGCTAACTGTTGAGCAAGCTCAAGTTTTGGAAGAAAATTAATAGAGCAGCCTTGGAGGCAAATAAGGCGAAAGCCGTCATCCTAATGACTCAACATATGGATGATTCACTCTAGTATGAGTATCTGAATGAAGAAGACCCCAGAAGGCTGCGGGTCTCACTTAAAGAATGCTTTGGCAACCTCCATGACTCCTCGCTTCCTGACCTAGAAGTGAGATGACATAGTCTCCACTTCTGTGATTTCAAGACAGTTCTTGATTACAACTCAGAAGCAGTTCGCATTAAATCCTTAATGGAATTCTGTGGTAAAGAAATCACAGATGCGATGTTGATTGAGATGACTCTCTCTACCTTCCCCGTCTTTGCTTTGATCGATGGTTGCTAAAAACTATCGAATCGACGTTATTGCATGATGGATACAAGGTTTCATCAGCTCCATTGGAGCCATGAATATCGCTAAAAAGCATAACAACATTCTTATGAAGGATGATAATTTGAGGCCCATGGGAACAGAGACTATTCCGGAGTCTAATTATAGTAGCGTCCCAAATAGAGGGTGCCTTAGAGTGAAAACATAATCCTAGGGATACTTTTGGCCATTTTGGTCCATATAATCACTCTATTTGGGAAGATAACCGCCAAAATAAGCGGACACAGAACCAAAGAGGTCAACGTGGAGAGAGAGAGAGAGAGAGAGGCAACGCCTCTGGCCATGTTAATGGCGCCACCAACACTAAGAGTCATCCTAATAACGCTTTCAAAGCACCTCAATCAAGGGAGCTTGAGCACAAATATGTATGTTCTCGATGTGGACCATCTAGTCATTGGGCACAAATTTGTAGAGCTCGTGAGAGTATTGCCACCGCCTACAAAACATATTGTGCAGTAAGAGAAGCTCACTATATGGAACAAGAAGATCAAGAAGGTGAACTAGAGTTAAGGATTGAAGACTTCAAATCTGACTGGGGTCAATAGATTGCCAATTTTGTTTAAGTCTTTATTTTTCCAAGAGATGTAATAGGCAATTGTCATATATTTTATACTAAATACCATTAGTTTAGTTTTTCTTCAACTAGGCTTATCCAAAGTGAGTATGGTGTCTAGGAAGGTTTTAGATAAGTGGTACTTAAACAAGTTTTGCTCCATTGACATCTCTCTACGCAAGTACCTGGTCATGTTAATTTTGGAGTTACCAAAAGAAGTCAAACGACTACCTTTGTTTTGTATTTGCTTGTTTCGGATTAGATTTTCTTTTGGTTAAAGAAACAATGATGTACACCATTAGCTTATGAATAAAATTTTGAGTTCTTTCCATTATAACGCCATTTTAATTATGAGCATATTCCTCTGCGACTACGATGGTTAGGCCATCAGGATTAGTTCAAGGACATGGAATGACCCAAATTCCTCTTGCCAAATGACACATTGATTACTATCACAGAAACTCTCTACACTCCTAGAGCGAATCGAACCTTATAGAGCTATTTGAGCCAAAAAATTCCATGCGAAAGTGCACGTAGAGAACGGAAAAGAGTTTCTTTGCATAATCTCTAATGATTGCAACAAAAGCACATCTTAAAGAAACTTATGTGTCTCTCTAGTGGATTTTATGTCACACTATTCTAGCTATTAAATCCAACAGAGTTATGAGAGAAGTTCTCTTGAATCTAGACACATATTGACTTTGTCACGACAGGATATGTCATCTTAGTCATGATATGATGATGCATCTACTAAAGACTTCACAGGGACATCGATTCTTTCGAGCGAAACGAAGCACGAATAAAAGGTTGATTCGTGAACTAAGTGTGACTGCCACCGCTACCCAGGGCTGGCACAGTCCATATCCATAACATCATGGATGGTGTCCATCATGGTGATGGTGCCCCAGGTGATGCTACAATCACCAACTTTGGTTCAAATAATGTTTCAGGTGCTCAGACCAAACCAAAATTCTCATTGATTGCTTTTAAGGCCCCTCGCTCGTTCTACAAAACTTATTCCTTAGGGAAATTAGGACTAAAACCGTCATATGCAAATGATATGATATGAAATTACTCATTCTATTCTTACATAGAATCCGAGGGAATTCTGTGGACCGATTCAACCAATATGCGGATGTTTAAATATTTCATGATGTTGGTTAACGCGCAAACACGCTATCACGTGTTGTGCCATTGTCCACTTATAATGTTGCTTGTACTACACTCCTATCATAGATCATATGGTGATGGGCTTACTCCCCGGATCATCTCATTCAGTCAATTGGACTTGACAATGCTAGAGAGGTTACATCGAAGACTTTCAATGATTATTGCATATCATTGAAATTGATGTTGGACATCATATTCCCATACACACACCCAAATGGTCTCACGGAAATAACTACGATGGTAGGTCGGACATTGGTAATGCGCACCAATCACCCTATATTCGCTTGGGGCTATGCAATATTGCATGCAGCTATGCTAATTTTTCTATGACCCACCGACACTTAATCTATCTCTTTATTAGGGCAACTCCAACCATTGGTTCTATTTAGGGATGCTATTCTCATTTTAGCACCCCCTTATTGCATTATTTATATAGGATTTATTCTCATCTCCAACAATGAAATGGCATATGAAGGTGCTATATTCACTATTCTTGATTAAAATAGTATATGAGTACAATGCTATATGGGTGTCATTGTTCACAGATGCTGGTTCTGGAAAAGTTCTATATATGAGACTTGGGATAGCACCAAGTCCTATAATACCAGCTTTAGCACCCTCTAAAATGTCCTATTGGAGATGAAAGGTCTTATAGTGCACCCAATTCTGGTATGGCACCCAATGGTTGGAGTTGTCCTTACAGCTAGTGACTAGGTACAAGTATCTTATACTTATGCATATTTGAGTGTGTCATTTATGCGCCTATTGTGCCGCCACAATGACTAGATGGGTCATCACAGATGAATGGGCAAATACGTTGGATATGAGACTCCAACAATCGTCCACCACTTAATACCCTTGCTAGGAGATCTCTTTACCGCTAGCTTTGCGGATTGTCACTTTGATGAGACAATCTTCATGTTGTTAGAAGGAGATAAGAATACGGTTGTTCAACAAGAACGACAAGAATTGTCGTGATCTGTCATCTCTATGCCTCATCTCGATTCCCGCTAAAGTGAAGAAATCATACATATCTGCTACGAACATGCCTGCAATGATAGACATCCCTACGAGAGGACGTAGCGCCATCCTACACGAAGGTAGGCATGGCACCAACGCCATGGAGTGACACTTTTGCATTAAAAGCCATGGCCCCAGCTAGGATGCGTGGGAGGCCGTGGGTTCGAATGATACTTTGGCACAATTCAATCTTTTGATCATTGACACTCAAAATTTGTCTCATGAGAATGTTTCAGGTTATGATTATCATTTGGAGATGCCTCAACGTCAGAACCTACTCCCGAGAATATAGAGCTCTCTGAAAATTACACTAGTGTACATGAGACGTGGGATAAAACTTCATCATGATTGATGATGTATTCACGCATTTAACTGCACATGAGTTCATTGAGTCTGATGATAACGAACCACGTTCCGTTGATGAATGATGAATGTCAATTTAGAGAAAATTAACCTAAATGGAAAGATGTGATACATGTTAAATTGGATTCTCTAACGAAGAGAAAGATTTTTAGAGCTAGTGATGCCAACACCTCCTAACATAAGGGGAAGTGTTTAAGGAAATCTAATTTATGTGTCTGGCCCAAAGGCCCCAAACTCTAGTGACTTGTCCAAGTTTTAATAGGGTTAGTCTTACAGATATTCTCGGAGATATCTTATTCAATATATAATCCAGTTTCCATGTAAGACTCATATTATTTGATTGTAATCCTTTATATAAAGAGATCTTTATTATCAATGAAAGACACAGCTTTTTTTCTCCTAATTTTTTATTTCTTAAAACAACGACCACGATCTTCATTTTCCGAAAGGGGAAATATCACCAATGGTCACTGAGTTATGACTTATTCGACACTTAACTCACTGTATTTTCAACAATATCACTTAACTCACTCAATTTTACATCCGTCTTTCACTTAACTCACTGCCGTTAATTTTACCGTTAGAAGCCGTTAAAATTGAGGGTATATTTGTCAAAACACTTATAAATTATTTTTAACTTTAAAAAACTACATTTATTAGACTTTTTTCATTTTTTTTAATTTCTGAAATTTCTAATAAAAAATGATTTTTTTATCTTAAATATAATTTTAAAAAATTGTCTTTTTTTTTTAAAAAAAAGTTAGAAATGTATTTTTTTAGTGTTTAGACAAATATACCCTCAATTTACATTTATTAGACTTTTTTCAATTTTTTAAATCTCTGAGATTTCTAATAAAAAATGATTTTTTTAACTTAAAAATAATTTGAAAAAAATTGGTTTTTTTTTTAAAAAGAAATGCATTTTTTTAGTGTTTAGACAAATATACCCTCAATTTTAATAGCTTTTAACGGTATAATTAACGACAGTGAGTTAAGTGAAATAATGATGTAAAACTGAGTGAGTTAAGTGATATTGTTGAAAATACAGTGAGTTAAGTGTCGAATAAGTCATAACTCAGTGACCATTGGTGATGTTTTTCCTTTTTCAAAATGTAAACCCAAACCCAAAACCCAATCTATTTTATTAAATGAGTGACCTATGATTACTTACCTAACTTTTTAATAACAAGTAATATAATCGGATCACTATTCGACTCATTTTAGATATTTTATTAAAAAAAAAAATGCATAAAATCTTCGGTGTGTAACTTTACCATCAAATCTATTTAACATTGATTAAAGTCCTAAATAAAATTTATTTATTTTTATAAGGTCATTTATGCATGTTATATACAACCCTACTTACCTAATTCTGTCTATAAATGGGTTACATGGGTTCGTTACATGTTGACTTGCAAATGACCCGTTTTATATTCATCCAAGTTCAACCCGCTTTATATCTTTCGGATTTCAAGTCGTATTATTGGACTGTGTTGAAATTGACAGTCTAGACAATTCGCAAGGAATCTCCGATTGGACCTCTGCGAATGGGAAAATTTTGGCTTGGGTATGCAGTTTTTGTTGTAATTTACTTTTTTTTTTTTTACTAGTTTCACAAAAATTACCGATATGGTAATTATTTAGTAAGGTATTAACAAATTAACAACCACAATCTTTCAATCAATCAAAAAAAAAAAAAAAAAACCACAATCTTCATTTTTCATAAAGAAAAAAAAATTAAATAAAGGGAAAAACCCTCTTAAACCCCATTTGACATTTACTCTCCCACTCCCAGTCTCCTACTTGCCGACCCCAATTCCAAAATGTTCCTCCTCCAGCGGCGTTGCGCCTCCTCACTCTCCGCACCCTTCCAGCTCCGCCGCTATGCCCAATCCGCCGCAGTGGCTCTCCTCGACGACGAGTCCAACCCGGAGTCCTTCCCCCGACCCGACCCGAAATACGACGAGACCATCCTTGCCGTCCCGCGCTTAACCTCCGGCAAAAGCATCGCCGCCAAAGAGCGGAAGGCCGGGCGCGTCCCCGGCATCATCTTCGAGCAAGAGGACGGCCAGCACGGCGGCAACAAGCGACTCATCTCCGTCCGCACGAACCAGATCCGCAAGCTCCTCAATCATCTCGGCCGCTCTTTCTTCCTCTCCCGCCTCTTCCACCTCGAGGTCCGCTCCGACTTCGATGCAGACGACGTCGTTGAGAAAGTCCGAGTTTTACCGCGCTTGGTATTCCCCTTGTCTTCTCATTCGCTTTGATTTGTTGCTTTCATATGAAATATGAGATGTATATAAATGTTTGTGATAGATTCATCTGCACTCGAGCACCGATGCTCCGCTTAATGTGACCTTCATAAGGGCCCCTTCAAATGCTTTGTTGAAAGTCGAAATTCCTCTTGTATTTAGAGGAGATGATATCTCTCCTGGATTGAAGAAAGGTAACAACCTTCAAAATTTCGCAATCTATCTCTTGTTTGTGATGTTTCTTGTTACATATATCTTATTGTTCATTCTTCCTGAGCTCACTTTTGGATTGTTGTGTTTGAGTAATCACAAAATTATCGGTAGTGTTTTTGTCGAAGTTGAAACTCTTATACTGGTGATTGGGCATATGAAGAGGATGTTAACTAAAATGTAGCAACTGAGCTTGAAAAGTCGACCTAGTATCATTGAATCAGACAAGTTAGGTAATTTGTTATCATGTAGTTGGTTAGCAGTATAGCTTGATAAGTCCGGGGATCATCTGTGAATGAGATGAGATATTGGTTAATTGCCATACCATTCTGATGGGACAAAACTCATCATTGATCATTTGCCAGGTGGCACTTGGCATTAGAGTTTTTAAAGGCTGGGCTTCTTCCAACTCATTACAGCGGGAATAACTGTTCTAAGATGCTAACAATACTGTAGTCTTGAGGAAGAAAAAGTAGAAGGGTATCATACTGTCTTTGTAATATGATGGCTTAGTTGATTACAAATCCTAGATGTGCAACTCGAAAACTTTGAATTCCTAAAGAGTTTCCATGAATTGGAATTGTAAATTTACAAATCAGGTATGTATATTAAGAAGCAAGGCATTGTTCTTGCCAAAAAAAGAAGAAGCAAGGCATTGTTAGATTGCTTGTTGTATTATGGTTAACATGCTGAAGTCATGGATGTGAAGTTCAGTTTCAAAATATATGCATGAGGCTTGCATTCTATTTCTAGACTGTATATATTTATTCCGCAATTTCTATGAGATTAATTTCTGTTAGCTTTCTGTGCTATGTGGTTTACTTTATACTTTCTGTTCCAGTCTTTTCCTTGGAGCATTGTCTTGTTTTTTCTTTTTCTTTTTCTTTTTAGGTAAAGAATCTAGTGAGTTGTTTGGTTACTTGGAAGTGAAGCTCTGTTTCACTGAGTGAAATACATGCTTGTTTTTATGGCTGTTGTATTATGTCTAAAATGCTGAAGTCATGGAAGTGAAGGTCAGTTTCAAAAGATATGAGTTTGGTAAAATGGAGGTTTAATCTTTGGAGGAGACTTGAATACGTAAGAGTCTAGACATTACAGGAGACTTGTTAATTGTAAATTTAGCTCCATAATTCTGAATAGATTGAATTTCTGTTAGTTAGTTTATAGTTTCTGTTCCAATATTTTTCTCGAAATTGTGTTAGTCTTTTCATTTTGGTAAAGCATCTAGTTATCTGTTTGGTTACTTGGAATCAGTTTGCTTTCTTGGTAATGATTTTATTTATTAAGTTACACTGTCCTTTTACAAATTGGCAGGTGCATATTTAAATACAATCAAGAGGACGGTAAAGTTCCTTTGCCCTGCGGATGTAATTCCTCCATATATTGATGTGGATCTGAGTGAGTTGGATGTCGGCCAAAAGCTAGTTATGGGAGACCTCAAGGTTCATCCGACTCTAAAGCTTATTCAGTCAAAAGATGAGCCAATTTGTAAGATCATGGGTTCAAGAGTTTCTGACCAACAAAAGAAAACTAAATAGTTGCTGCATTTGGATTTCGGTTGCCCATTATTATGAAACGCTACCGCCTCCAGCTTCTTCTCAGCTAAAATGTTGACATGTTCAACCGCAATTTTTGATCTGTAATGGCAGTAGAGGACTATGGGATGGAATCTCATGACAGTCTTCATCTCTTTTTTTCCATTTCTGGGTTTGGTTCTCTTTTTGACAAGGGAATACAGGGTCTGGTGGTCAGGGATGTCATTCATGAGAAACAAAGTGGGTCTGCTCTGAAATTCCGTGGTAATAAGCATGGTAATTTACATCTGTTATAAATGGACAGATATTCCGTAAGCTCAATTTCTGTATTCCTTGTTTTGGATGCAGGAGCATCCAAGAGAATTTCCAATATTTATTTAGGGGTTGGTAGTTTATCCATCTTTTATTGGGTATGTTGTTTTCACGCCTGTTTTAGTTATTGCATTTTGTAGACATTAGCTATGCTTCATAATCATGTGATAGTGATGGTGACAGTGGACTGTAGGGTTAGGGCTCGTCTGATCGTAGTATAATTAGTAGTCAAGAGTTTATGTAACCGGCTTTTATTGTAAAATTCAGACTACAATTTTATAATATATTTGTCAAATGGTTATAAAATGAAAGTTTGAGGAAGTAAAACAGTAAATGTGGTATACGAGTTGGAATTCCTGTGCTAGAACTTGACTATTATAACCTAGTGGATCTCCAACAATTTCTCTATATGAGTTGGCGAAGTGGTAAGTTATTTTTGTGCTGGTTGCGGGGTCTTCCGTGCAGTGTTGGCGACGGTAAAGGAATGCACCAAAAGTCACTGTTCAATAATTATGGGTTTCTATGCCAATCTTAGTACTAGCTCAGTTATTGTTGCTGAAGCTTGGGGCCTCTTTCTTGGTCTTAAGATGGCCTCCCAAAAAACAAGGGGCAAAGTTATAGTTGAATGTGATTCAGAGATAATTGTTGGTCTTATGACTAATGGGGTTGATGATCTTCATCCTCTCAAACCTATTCTGAGCAGTTGTAGACTTCTCATGGATCTTCTTCAGCAATGCACTATTTGCCACTGCTACCGTGAGTTGAATATGGTCGCGGATGGACTCTCCAAGTGTGGATTGGCGACTAACATTGAGATTCATTTTGTTGAATCTCCTCCTCCACAAGTTATTGAAGATTACCTTGATGACTTGTGTGCGGTTACCAGAAATAAGAATACCTCAGTTATTTGTTAATCTGTCTTTCGTTTTCAGGTCTTTTTAGACCCCCATGTAACCAAAAAAAAAAAAATACACACACACACACATTGCCATCAAGCAACACCGGCTTTAGAAACCCTAGTTCGCGTTTCAGCCGTTGCCTCGCCGCGTCTCCAACTGTGAGGGTTTAGGCGACACCGCTTTTGCTTCTGTTGATTCCAGTTTTCAACCTCAGATAGTCAGATAGCCATGGATGTTTTGGCTTGGAACTGTCGTGGCCTTAACAACTTCGTGTCGGTTCAGGCACTGAAATTATTGATTCAACAAAGGAAGCCATCGATCATCTTTCTATCGAAGACCAAGGTAGATGATTGGGAGCATATGAATGATTTGAGGAAGCCACTTGACCGGGCTGTTGCGACGACAACGTGGACTGATGTTTTCACCGCTGCAAGGGTCCTCCATTTGCCACTAATGCATGCATGACGACCATATTCCTATTCTACTCAGTGTTCACCACTGCAGCCCCACCTCTTGTGCAGCGTCAAAGGTATCGCTTTTTGTTCGAAAGCTTATGGACCTGGCATGGTGATTGCCAGGATGTGGTGTGACAAGGTTGGGAGTAGTAGCTTCGGGTTTGCTTACTCTGCAAGTTACCAAGAAGATTGTACTACTAAAAACAATTGCTTTTGCGACGCCTATTTTGGGACGGTAATGGAGTTTTTGCGACGGAAAATTGAGCCTTTTGCAACGGAAATGTTGGCGTCGCAATAGGTGGCGTCACAAAATACATTTGCGACGGTAAAATGCCGTTGCAAAAGGTACTTGCGACAGTATTCTCTTGTCGTCGCATAAGTTATTATCTTGCGACGGCGATTTGCTACGCAGGTTTCCGTCGCAAAGTTTCCATGAAGGTGGCCCATGTAGAGGCATTTGCTACGGTTATAATGCCGTTGCAATATATATATTTTCAAAATAACCGCCAACCTTCCCGCCAAATCTGTTGCTACGGTTAGTTTGCCGTCGCAAATATTTATAATATTTTTATTAATTTTTTTAATAAATAGATAAAACTATATAATTTTATACCAATTGCACGGTGAAATCGCCGTCGCAAAAGCTATTTTTTATAATATTATTATTTAACCCATTTTCACAAAATTAAACAAATAAATAATAATAATAGCAAATTAACATTAATTCATAAAAAACACACTTAAACATATTCATTGATTCATCGTACCATATTCAAATACAAATACTAAAATGAAAATATATATTGTCATATCCAAGTATTGAACAATACAAGCACACACTTAAAATAAAACACAAGACACACACTTAAAATAAAACACAAGCACACACTTAAAATAAAACAACAATCACGTGCATCATTTTACTTTTTCATTTGCTTTGGTTTTTTTGCCATGAGAACCTGTAAACAACATAGAAAAACCAATGTTAGCTTAATGTCTAGTAGGTAAGATAGATAACAAATTGCACAAATTCGTTCATGAGGTGTCTATACAAACAAAACAAAAAAAAAACATAAGGATTGATGAACCTCAATCAGTTGTAACAAACATTGTAGCACAATTGTGTGGTTGTGTGTGCCTATTTATCATATTCATGTCCACAAATAATATATCATAACTAAAACAAAACAAAAAATCTTCCATGAATAAAAAAGAAAAGCAACACCTATTAATATGCATTACAGAGGTTAGTTACATGGTGGATAGAATCACAGAAAATATAGCTGCTTCATCATTACCAAAGGAGACAACATAACCACTTGAGATAAATATATCAACAAAGTAACACCAATTTCCATGTAAAAGAACATAAAAGATAAGAAGTATAGACCTCGATGGCAAGCTGACCAATTATAACTCATGATTAAGAAAATGTCAAGCATCAACTAGAAATACAATATGTAAGAGCAATATAAACAACTAATATAAAAAGATTGTTGCTGCCTAAATTTATAGTAGAATTACCCTTTCAGATCCATTTTGTGAAGGGGATATTACTGGAGAAACATGTTCCAATGATGGCTGGTCAGTATTTGCATTCCGAGTCACTTCATCTCCTATAGACTCCCTCAAAATTTCATGCCCGCTAGTTGCATCAGCAACCTAAGTAATATAACACACACACACACAAAATAAACTTAAGTTAGTGTAAGTATTAATACAATTGACAAAATAATAGAGTTATAAACCACATATCTGCATATAAAGTTTGTGCTCAACCTGTCTGGTAGACTCTGTGCTGGTGTCCTTATTTTGCAGAAAATCAATTCGAGCATGTAGTTGCTCAAGCTGCACTTGAAACTCTCGACGCACTTGTTCAGTTTTGTACGAGATCATCCGTGCTTTGAGATATATTTGGCTCCTTTGGATATACTAGACTGCTTGCACCACTTCCAAAAGTACGACAATACCCATGACCATCATCTCCCATCATTGAGTGGAAAGTTCGGTCTTTAATCGGAGAGCAAAAAATAGGCCACTTGGTCGATTTGATCATAATGGAGTCTGGCAGGATTCTATGAAAGTGGTAGAGGATGTGGTATTGCACTATTTTTCTAATATGTTTAAGGCAAATGATGTGAATTATAACCATATGCATAGAGTGGTTGAGTTGGTGCAGCCCAAGGTGACTGTTAGATGAATGCATACTTATGTGCACCTTATTTAGAAGTGGTGATTAGCAGCTTTATTTCAAACGTATCCCACCTAGGCCTGATGTGATTCCTCCTTTATTTTTTTCAGAAATATTGGGAGGTTGTGGGAGGTGATGTGGTGTCAGCGGTTCAGAATTTTATGCATAATGGCTAGTTTCTTCGTTAGATTAATTTCACACACATCAATTTAATTCCAAAGGTGAAAGATCCAGTTTCTGTTTCTGATATGCGACTTATAGCTTTATGCAATGTTATGTACAAAATATGTTCTAAAGTGATCACTAATCGGCTTAAGAAAATTTTGTGGCATATTATTTCTCCCTTTTAAAGTGCATTTATTCGAGGGAGGCTTATCATGAAAAATACTTTAGTGGCTAATGAAGTGTCACATTATATACATAATTGCTATTCTAGCTCGGAGGGGTGTTTTCTCTTTGAAATTGGATATGAGCAAAGCTTATGACTGTATGGAGTGGAATTCTTGGGAAGCTATGCTTTTCAGGTTAGGCTTTGATGAGTCATGGATTGGATTAATCATGAAATGTGTTACTTATGTGAGGTACAGTATACCTGTTTTATTAATGGGTAGCCAAGAGGTTATCCAACTCAAATCAGGGTTCTCAGGCAAGAGGATCCCTTCTCCCCATAATTATTCGTACTCTGTGTGGAGATTTTCTATGCTCTACTAGAACGTAAAGTGGCTAATGGAGAACTATAGGGTATCATTATTTATGAGGGTACTCTGGCTATTCATTATCTTCTTTTTGCATATGATAGTTTACTTTCCAGGAAAGGTTATATCAGGTTTCAAAATTTTGAAATCAAACATTGTTCCTTCACAACATCTTCTTAATTTGCGTGTCTTCTGCCACTCATCACTCTCTCCCCAACCCCCACTCTCTCTCCCCCCCCCCCTCCCTCACTCGTTAGAGTTGCAGCGTCGCCAGAAGTGTCTGAGGTCGAGAAGGGCAAGGCGGCTAATGATGCCTTGATTTCTTTTTGTACGGAAGGCTCTCACCCTTATAAACCTCCAAAAACGAGTGCTCCGAGTCCCAGGGAGATCTACATGAAAATCCCCATCACGCCGATAACGTAGACCAAAACGGCATTGTTGAAGTCATCGGTTCAACTCCTCCTATCATTCCCCAGTATAAAGTCCTCGTGTCAAGTTTGCATGGCACAATTTCATCATTAATATCTAATTGCTCTTCACACTACCAAAAAAAAAAAAACAAAAATTCCAGTTCCTTTGCCTTTTTACTTCGATAATAGTTGTCGTCGCAATTAACACCCTATTGTTACGGAAAATGTTCTGTCGCGATTAAGCCTTATCATTTGCGACGGCAAATCTTTGCCGTAGTAATATTTTTGTACTCAATTGCGATGCCTTATCCTCTTGCCTTCGTAAAACTTATCTGTATATGTACTTTACCAAAATATATATATATATATATATATATATATATAAATTTGCTCAGGTACGGATTTCCAGTTATGACCAACTTTTCGATAATATTTTCACATCTTAACCGTTCCGTTTTTAGGTCCTAATGTATAGATCACCTCTGCAAAATTTCAGCCAAATTGGTGATCGTTAAGGCATCCAAAACTGTAATTTAAACGAACGAACCGAATCTGCCGAACTGGAACCGTTCGTGTACATTGTTGTAAATTGCAGTTTTGGATGCCTTAACGATCACCAATTTGGCTGAAATTTTGCAGAGGTGATCTATACAGTAGGACCTAAAACCTGAATGGTTAAGATGTGAAAATATGATCGAAAAATGGGTCAAAACTGGAAATCCGTACCTAAGAAAAACTGCCGACGTCCGCAGTGGAGAAGAGCTATATATATATATATATATATGATGGAAAGAAGCCGCGGCAACATGTAAACATCACCGTATTGCTGTTGGTATATATATATATATATATATATATATAGGATTTTTCTCAGGTAAGGATGTCCTTACCTAAGGTTTAGGTACGGATTTGGTGTTTTCACCCACTTTCCGATCACATTTTCATATCTTAACCGTTTAGTTTTTAGAGCCTAATGTATAGATCCCCCTTGCAAAATTTCAGCCAATTTGGTGATCGTTAAGGCATCCAAAACTGTAATTTACACGAACGGACCGAATCTGTCGAACCAGAACCGTTCGTATTTATAATGGTAAATTGCAGTTTTGGATGCCTTAACGATCACCAAATTGGCTGAAAATTTACAGAGGTGATCTATACATTATGACCTAAAAACTGAACGGTTAAGATGTGAAAATGTGATCGGAAAGTGGGAAAACCGGAAATCCGTACCTAAGAAAAACTAAGGATGTCCTTAGTGTAGCCGGACTGTATATATATATATATATATATATGATGGAAAGAAGCCGCGGCAACATGTAAACATCACCGTATTGCTGTTGGCGCTAACACAAATAATTTTCCCTCTATTTTTTCTTTTGGTTTTTTGGCCAAATGTCACTGCGCTCTCTCTAAACAAAACACTCTATCCTAATTATTTTTCCCTCTTTTTCCCATAGTCCCCAACATCACCCCGCTCTCCCCCCCCCCCCCCCCCCCCCCCAACATAAGCTCACTGGAAATTTCGCAGCTTTGGAACCTCTCCGTTCCCGCTATTCTGAACATTCTGATAACCAAACCTTCTTCTAGCCATCAACTTATAGGTGACTCTTTGATTTTCAGCTTCCTGTGTAATTTCGCTATTGGTTGTATTCGTGTTCTGATTTTGGGTTATATGGGTTGTGATTGGGAAGAAGATCTAGTCTATTATTGCGAATTACAGTAGCTTTAGGAGGTAGCTGGTTGGGTTTTTGATTGTGTATGCTTTGCAGCTCCTTGAACTGGAACCTACCACTGCTTCTGTGTAATTGGGCAATGGCATGCGGGCCTACTTCTCTTACCGAGTAATCACCAAGGTAGTTTTACTTGATTTCGTCTTTTTACCATAGCTCTCTCTCTCTCTCTCTCTTGATGTCGACGTCCTTTCGCCATTACCTGTGGTAGGGCTTCGACATCATTTTTGGATCTGTGGCAAGCCTTCTCTAAATCCTTATCTGCTTCACACTACTTTTCCCGTGTTCTTCATCTTGAAGGATTTCTTACATCCAAAGGCAGCCTAAAAGTGAATTCGTGGCCTTCATCCTCGCCTTTTACGGTTTTTATTCGCTTATAATTGAATCCTTATGTTTTATTTGTTGAATTTAAGACAATGTGTGGCTAGTTATTTTTGTTAGCAACAAGGTTTAAAGCCCCAATTATGTAGAACGTATGTTTGTTTAAATCTAGTTTCTTAATCTTTGGTGTAAATTGGTTGTTTATTTCTGATTGATTGAAAACTTTTGCATGTGTATGTTTTATGGTCACGAACATAGGATTCATGCATGTGATTGGAGTTAGGGTTAGAAAATAATTCACCTAATTGTCTTGTTTTCTAATCCACAAGTATGCAAGGCTTTGGACAAAAGTTGATGTTTTAAACAACTAGAAGAGTATGCTAGGTATGGGTTCCACACTAGACTACAGCTCTATAATCAATCGTTTCCATGAGATCTTAAATGTGTTGACACTATATGTGTTGTTGATATATAGGATAGCATTTTATACCTTGATTGCATTTTTGATAGGCTTAGCTATTCTGCGTTCGCGTAGACTAAGTATTTAGAGAAACATTAATAAGGCATGATCTGCTCCGACTTGATTCTTGGTTGGTTTCTATTCACACCTTAGTTATTGAAATTAGGTTAACTTAACATTGTTTGAAAGTAATTGGTAGTGGATTTCCGAGTCTCTAACGTCTTCTCCATTTTATTTTCAAAACCTAATATCAAAATTGCTTTCTTTTCTTTTCTTTTATTTTCGTAAAAACTTAAAACCCCAAAAGCATTTATTTTTTTTCTATTTCGTTGCATATTCTTCTTTCCCCTTATCTACGTTTTGTTTTTTCTTTTCGCTAGTTTCTTTGTTTGTTTGATTTGTGTTTTAGTTAGTTTAAATTATTTTGTCTTTATTTTGTGTGATTAATTTGTTACCCTCAATCTCTAGCATTAAACGATCCTTGCTTACTCTATATTGCTAATGACTACATCTTGCAGGGTTAAGTTGAGCGCTTGATTTTAGCATATCGAGCATTTTCACCATTCTCTTCAAAAACCCAATTCAAATTTCATAACCCCAAATCAAATTTCTCACAATCCCAAAACAACCCACTGCAAGAACAAGAGTCCCATAGGTTTCAGACCCAGTAAGTGCTTGTGTTGATGATTCAGTATGTTGTCGATTCAATATGATTATGATATCATTCATTAAACATCTGCATTGGGAAATGTGAATATATATTGCAAAGGAAGTTTGGAAAGATATGTGGAATATTGATATCCAGATTAAAAACAATGAATTCTTTTGTGTAATTGAGTTTAATTCATATGGACCAAATTTCAGATAAGCTAATAGAGCTATTCGATTTTAGTGATCAATATTAAATAATTTGTCTATCAAAAAGGGTATGTGGGTGGATTGAAATGTTACAGGTGTTAGATCATATATTGAAAAAATCTGGAATGATCCCAATTGGTAAAATACATGGTAAGGGATATACAGCCTCTCTTGTTTTGATATGGGGACTAACGGGCAATTAACTAGAGCTTATTTAACATGCATCGTTTCTATTATTTATTAGAATCGTTTGATAACTTGATTGTGACATGTAGAAAATAATGGCTTAAAGAGCTTTGTGTCACGCCCCGAATTTTAGAATCAAAATTCAAAATCCCAAACATGAATTACCACAACTCAAAATAATCATCCTGAAAATTTCTTTTTCTTAACAACCCCACCACACGAATTTAATTTCAAATCCTGAATTTAGTCTCGGTTAATTATTACAACTCACTCACAAATTAAATTCTAAAGCTCTAAATGAGCATAACAAACCTCACAACTTAAATGAAATCAAATAAATGTTGTAACTCCTAAACAGTACGGCCGCCTCCCTGGTTATCCTGACCTGCAGGATCCGCTACACTATTTGAATAGTGTACCGGGATTGCAACAACCCAAAACCCGGTAAGCTTTTGAAAGCTCGTATGAGTAAAAGAAAGAACAGATATCTAATTAAGTCATATTTATTTTCACCCAAGCCAACACCCAACAGTTCCCTCATCCACAAAGAAACTACAATCTCAACAATCAATCACCAAATCAACAATTCAACACGAAACCTAAACTCACATCTTTCTTCTCAAAACCCCGAAATCGTATTTATAAAAATACGGTGTTTGACAGGCTAGAGCTCTAACTAAATCGTAGCCCGTCACCTGGCCTAGGTTATGGCATCTGACATATTTAACATTATCGTATTTCATCAATATATATACATATTTAGAACGTCCGATACTCGTACTTATCTAGCCTCATTACTCGACAAAGGTTGTGGCATCCAACTCACTCAACCAATTGTAACCCATCATCCACCTAGAATTAGAGCGTCTGATTCTCCCATACCAATCACTACGTCGACCCTAAATCCATAAATGAATACAATACTATGTTTCACACAACGAAATCAACCCATCCAAGATACATAATATTATTATGAAAATTAAGCATTTGAAATTTAATATAAATCATCATTCAAACTCAATCATGTCATCACTCAACAACACACCACCCAATATATATATTCCATGTAAATATATATATATATACACGTAATTATCCACTCAGGAATGACCACTAATACCATCTATAGTTCATACAAGAAAATCGTGAAATTCATTTGTATAATTAAAATTCATTTTACTTACCTATGGACCATAGTTAATCAAGTCCATGTGATTTTAAAAATAAATATTTAATTCATAAATATTTTTCACACAATTACGACAAAATAAATTAATTAAAAGCACTTGGTTAGTAATATGAATCACGTGAGTGTTACTCACCTCGATACTCCCTCTGCGTCTTCAATTTCAACACAATTCACACAAAACCCGCTCATCCAAGTAAAAACCGTCAATCACCTAATCAAACGTGACTTGATTTTAGCCAATAATTTCAAAACATACTGAAACTACTATCTTACAGTCAGATTCTAAATTATACGAAAATCCGACGGACGGATTCTCACGAATCACCTCTATAATCACTATTTGCAATTATACGAAGATCCAACGGTCGGATCTTCGCCCATGACCACACAAAGCCACTACGACAGTCATATGATCAACATATCAAAACTACCAGTCCATCGGACGCTCCTAACTTCACAGATCACAAATCTAACGATCAATATCGATCAAAATCTAAAAATTCATAACTAAATCATACGATATCCAAAAAATGCGTATAATACGTTGAAATGATCGTATTGAAATGTAGAATATGAAAATGTACAGAAACTATATTTTTGACCCTTGGCGATAGGGGTCATCATGGGCCAGGCTAGGGCCGGCCCTACCCTAAATTTTAGGGCTTAGGGTCGGGCCGGGCCGGGCCTAGTCAAAGTCAACAAAATTTAGGGCCGGGTAGGGTCGGGTCGGGACTTAAATATGCTAACCCTTACCCGCCCGAAAAGCCCGATCTGTTAGGGCCGAAAGGGCCGGGTCGGGTCGGGCCGGCCCTCAAATAAGGCCAAATAGGCCGAAAAGGGCCTTATTTTGTTTAACAAAAAAAAAACATTATTTTTTTCTTCTCAAAATATGGCTTAATGGTATATATTGGTGATAAAAGACTCATTGTTTTTTATTGAACATATTTTATATTCATATAATACTTGTAACTTATAACATTTATTACTATTACTTAAGGAGGTTATATTCAATTAACTATCTATATAAATCTCCCAATATTAATCGTTGTGTAACAAAGAAAATAGAAATTAAAGAAAACAAAACTTATGAAATCAATTACAAAGAAAGAGATAAATTACATATTATAGAAAAAAGAGAAACGTAATTAAAAAATAGAAAAAATATAAAAAAAATTATGACTTATTCGGGCGGGCCAAAAATTTCAAAATGGAAATTGATCAATCTGACAATGCTCATGGAGGGTAACAAGCCTAATAAACTAGTTATACTACATTATAAGGCATATAAGGATTATGTGTGATCCAAAAATTTTGAAATGAAAATCGACCAATCTGAAAATTCTCATATGTTTATACAACATTGATAGGTATTGTGTAAAGAAATTAGGCCGATCTGTCGTGAATAAGGCGTCCAACGTAGCGGTCAACGCTTTGCACAAGCAAACTTCCCTAAGGGGAGCGGCACCATGCGCGGACAAACGTTGCGGAATTTTGACATCCGTAAGTAGACCCCCTACCCATGAGAGTGTGGGAGCTGAAAGATCGAAAAAAGTGAATTGCCAAGGACCGGTTAAGAGCATATTTGTTTTATGTTCTATTTAGGGTATTGAGTTGACCGGGTAGATCGAGGTCCAACCGAAGACGGAAATTGCTAAAATTTCTACCACTAACATATATTCATATGAAAACAACATCCAGCGGTTCATTTTAAAAAATTCCATTTCGTCCCCCATTTTGCTCATGGAGGGTAACAAGCCTAATAAACTAGTTATACTACATTACAAGATATATAAGGATTATATGCGATCCAAAAATTTTGAAATGAAAATCGACCAATCTGAAAATTCTCATATGTTTATACAACATTGATTGGTATTTTGTAAAGAAATTAGGCTGATCTGCCGTGAATAAGGCGTCCAACGTAGCGGTCAACGCTTTGCACAAGCAAACTTCCCTAAGGGGAGCGGCACCATGCGCGGACAAACGTTGCGGAATTTTGACATCCGTAAGTAGACCCCCTGCCCATGAGAGTGTGGGAGCTGAAAGATCGAAAAAAGTGAATTGCCAAGGACCGGTTGAGAGCATATTTGTTTTATGTTCTATTTAGGGTATTGAGTTGACCGGGTAGATCGAGGTCCAACCGAAGGCGGAAATTGCTGAAATTTCTACCACTAACATATATTCATATGAAAACAACATCCAGCGGTTCATTTTAAAAAATTCCATTTCGTCCCCCATTTTGCTCATGGAGGGTAACCTCAATCATTTAAATGCAATGTATAAGTTATACAACTTTAGGAGGTAAATTGGTATAGACCAACATATTTGTAATTAAATTTGAAATTTTTATCTTATATCTACGCATATCCATTGATGAAATATTTAAAAATGTGATGTAAAAAAATAGCACGTTTTGTGATTGTCACGCCATCGGTCAACCAAGAAAACATACAAGTGAATATGGTTGACCAATCCGATCGGGTTCGAAACTATGGTGAAATTGACTAAATTTTTAACCACACGCATAATTTATTGTAATAATCACATCCAACGGTTGATTTTCTCATTTTCTTTGAATTGATAGAGGTTGCTCTTTGGAGTGTATGATATATAAATATAGATTTATAAAAAAATTAGTGTCCATTCTCTTTGGAGTGTATGATATAAAAATTAGATTTACATAAATTAATTGGGTTCAAATGTTCAATCTAATACCCATTCTCTAAAATAACATATTTCTTATTTCTTTTTATGTAAATATGTAATATAGAAAAATAATAAAAATAAAATATAAATTTTAGGGCCGGGCCGGGCCGGGCTTTTAGGGTCGGGCCGGGCTTGGCCCTTTCGGGCTCAATCGGGTCGGGCCCTAGGGTAGGGCCGGGTTTCATTTGCATGACCCTTACCCTACCCTATTTGAGAAAGGGTCGGGCCGGCCCGCCCTAATGGAAGGACCGGGCCGGGCTTCGGCCCTACGGGCTGGGCGGGCTTAGGGCCTAAGGGCCATATGATGAGGCCTACTTGGAGATAGCCAAAAAGTGCAGCCAGAGTTAATGGTGTCGGGGCCAGGCTGCTCCTCTTCATCTCATCATGCTTATCAAAAAACTCTAAAGGCATGATATCAAAAACCATCAGGAAGGGATCAAAATCTACCTTAAAAGATACGGTGGCCGGAAAAATTCCAGAATCAGGCAGGTGCTCCGATCCACTTAAAAACTCTAACAACTCGCTTCGATTCCTTCTGGAGATTTATTAGCAACTCAAGACGAACTCACCAATTTAAGAATCACATGAAACGATGGTCTACAGCTCGAGATATTGGGATCGATAGTTCGGTTTTGATTTAGATAGGGGCTGGCTTCCAGCCGCCATCACGCTCAGCGTCGTCGTGCAAGGACACTTCTGGAAGCTTCAGGAGGTTGAGGCGGTAGCTCGAGTTATCTCGATTGGAACTAAATCGGGGTCAAACCGAGCGGAGCTTCCCGCCGCAGCTGCCGGCTGTGTCGCAGCGCAAGGCTACCCCTGGCAGCTGTGCAAGACCGAGACGAAGACAATGGAGGTGGTCCGACGCCATTTGGTGCCCGGTGGAGGGAGAGAGAGGCCGGTGAGCCTCTGCTCTATTTTTCGTTTTGGTCGCGCGAGAGAGAGAGAACGAAGGAGGAACAGTGGTTTCCCAAAAAAGGGAGTCCGGTGAAAATGGAAAGTTTCCAAAAAAAAATTAGGGTTTTTTTCTTCATATAGCCAATTTGGAAATTTCTTCTAAATGCGATAACCAATTCATAAAAAAAATCCGATCTTTGTGTTCCGCATATGCACGGACTCGTATCGACGAGCTCTACGACTTTCATGAAGGAAGTTTTCCCAAATTTCTCACGTATAAAAAGTCAATTTCTTGAATCGAACATTTTGAGCTTTTTGTTAAAACAAAATGTTTCGAAACTTCGATAATTCTAAAAATTGAAATATTTCAAGTAACATTCGTGCAAATGCACAATATTCGTTCCACACACGAAATTAAAATGGAAATTGTGGTTATTACACTTTGGCCCTACAAAGTCTGTGATGTCAGATCCGTTAGAAGAAGCTTTTGCCCTGCATCTCCATCTTGTAATCTTCATGTTCTTACTCGGAGGTTTTTCAACGAAACCCTAGGAGGAGGGTTTTCAGCAAGTCTTGTAGAGGCTACAATTGCGACGGTGCTCTTCTTCTTGTGTCTTCTTTGCGTGGCGGCGAGCTTGTGATCGTCGGCAGCGTCGTGGCTTGCTCGGAGTGGATCTTAGTTTGATCAGTAGAAGAGTCCCGCTTCTTCGAGTTTGAGAGAGAGAAACCAATTGCGAGGTGAGGTAGACAGAGTGGCATGAAAGTAGTTTTTTAATTAGGTTGAGGACGAATTTGTTATTTAGCTGTTAAATTAGGTTAGTGAGAATAAAAATCTATTGCTAGGATAAGTAGGATAATTTTAATTCATTTTGGTGCTTTGGCTCAAGAAACCTTGTATATAATTACTATTCCTTGTGTGAATAGGATTCCTAGTTTGATTGTAATTTGTATTCCTTATTGTTTAGGATTCCTAATCTATGTCAAATTTGGATTCTGTGTTTTGACTTGGATTCTACTTCTTGTAAATTTTGTAATACTTATCTATATATACTAGTGATTTTCGTTTCCCATACTTGTAAATATTTGTCGTTTTCATTAGTTTATGTGAGTACCCTCAATTCTTGATTTTGAACGATCTTTGCTTGGTCTATACCTACTGACGTTTCTTTTCAGGGTTTAAATTGTGTGCTTGCTTTGAGCGTATCAATTTACGACTATAAAATTAAAATTAAAAATTAAAAAACTAGTATTGTTCATTTTAAGTTATATTACAAAGAACTAGTTGGTAATATCAAAAACCAAAATACCAAATTTGGTAGATATGATTAAAAAGCAAAAATTTTAGTTGATAGTTAGTAACTCAATTTTGAAACAAAAAGCTTTAGTTTTAAAGTTGGTAATACTTATAATATTTGAACCGACTGAGTGACACCCTTACCCATGATAGACCAAAAGCAAAATGTTTTTAGCATAAAAAAAAACAGAATTTCTCTCAAATATGCCTATTTTGCCTATCAACAAAAAACAATGTTGCCACTGTTCGCCAAATTCCATAAGCTAAAAATCAAACATCATCATATCTAACAGCTATAATTTGAAATATATGTTTTTTTCTAGCTCGGAATATATCTCTGAGCATGGTTTTGACGAGACTATCAATAAAACTAGTCGATTTACATAAATAGAAATAAGTAAATCATAAAAATTAATTATTACACATTTATTTTAAAAGTTCTAAACAGATTAAATATTTGGCTCATATTAAAGATCTCAACAAGATCTTTACAAGGATATAATTTTTATATTTACTTATTTAGTAACATTATAAATAACATATGTATATAGAAATATTGATTTTCCATAATACATATTCATAAAGAAAAAAAAACAGTGTGCCCGAGCATTCGGCTTTTAGTAACCGAGCTCAAATTTTGGCGAGGCCAAATTTTATCACTTGATATTTGCGAAATAGCTTACCGTGGGAGATAGTAGGCCTCATCATGGGCCGGGCTAGGACTAGCCCTACCCTAAAATTTAGGGCTTAGGGTAGGGCCGGGTCGGGCTTTGACTAAGTCAAATAAACTTAGGGCCGGGCCGGGGCCTCAAAATGCAAACTCTTACCTGCCCTCTAGGCCCATTCTGCAAGGACCAAAAGGGCCGGGTCGAGCCAGCCTTTCGAATAGGGTCGGGCCGGGCTTTTGTCTAACTCACATAAAATCAAATTTTGCAAACTAAAAAAAAAAAAAAAAAACATCACTAGATGGTAGATACTTTGATATTATGGTAGGTACTTCGATATTTCAGAACCTGAGTTGACAAATAATTACAAATCCCACATAAACTCAAGTCTCAAACTCACATTCTCAGTTCCTCAATCTCACTATTAATTGCACTGAGGTATTAAGCCACTAAGGCTACAAACACTAATTCGATACAACACATAAAATGTCAAGCTGTCAATTACTCAAATACTCAATACATAACATCATAGTCATCACCGTGACACCAACATCACCGACATCACATACATCACCAAGACAGCAAGTGTGTGACTGAACGGGAATGAGAGATTACCTCACAGAGTGGATAAGCCCGACGTCACCATGTTTTAGCTCTGAGCCTCTAAGGAGATCACCAGTCTCTGTTTTCTCTTTGACAGTGCTTGATCAAGGAAGAACTGTGAGATAGAGAGAGAGAGAGAGAGAGAGAATCAAACTAGGCCATAACAAACCAAAATCGAGAACTCACCTTCTACGTCGGCGGTGGATGCATGACGAAGACTGGGAACAAAATCCACACCTTGTGCGTCGACGTCGCCTACTGCACTGCCTCAGATCGGGTCGGAACATGACATTATCAACATCACAGCCTCAGCTCACTTCGCCGACTCCGTCTACTCCTCGATCTGCTATCTGACTCGTCAGAAAATCTCGATCTGAGGTCCACTCGTTGGCAAGTCTCGATCTCAGTCCGACTCGTCACAAGCCTACCAGAACAAGTCTCGATATCCGACGGAGAAGATGGGTTTGCTAGTCTGGGCTCTTCTAGAGAGTAGTAGATGCTGGTCTAGAACGGCCGGCTGTGATGGCTGGCGGTGGAGAAGTACAGGTTTGGGACTGAGAGAGTTTGAGACTGAGAGAGAGAGAGGCGGAATCTGAGAGAAAGACTCAATGTCTCAATTAGGTCGATGACAGATAATGGGATAGTCCGTAGCCGGATAGGTTTGGCAAGCTGGACTTCACATTTGGGTTGGGCCTTAAATAGCCAGAATGATTTAAGAGACAGAGACACATTTATAATATGGCAGATTCAAATACTCATCAAAACTTCTATAGTTTTTATACATATGTAATATTGTAAAATCAAATTCAAAAATATATTATTAATTTTTAGGGCCTGGCCTTTAGGGTCAGGCCGGGCCTAGCTCTTACGGGCTCAATCGGGCCGGGCCGTAGGGTAGGGCCAAGTTTCATTTGTATGACTCATACCCTACCCTATTTTAGAAAGGATCGGACCGGCCCACCCTAATGAAAAGGACGGGTCGAACTTTAGCCCTACGGATCGGCGGGCTTAGGGCCCAAAGACCATATGATGAGGCCTAGGAGATAGTTATAAGCTAAAAATGAATCCTTGCCCTAGCAAGAGCATCTTAATAGAACCACTCAGAAAAACTGATTTGTCATTCCTAAACCTACGCCTTTGGTTTTCAGAAAAATGTGAACCGGTTGTGATTCCTAAACCCGTTTCCCTTCTGGACCTTCTCGTACTTCACCTTAATGTTGTCTACATCTAAACGTGGAGCTCTCACTCTTTCTTCAATTCTCTTCAAACATCTCACACCCCTTACAGCATTTTCACCATTCTCTTCAAAACCCAATTCAAATTTCACAACCCCAAATCAGATTTCCACAATCCCAAAACAACCCGCTGCAAGAACAAGAGTCCCACAGGTTTCAGACCCAGTAAGTGCTTCTGTTGTCGACTCAGTATGTTCTTTACTTTCTAAAGAAACCGCCAGTGTTGATAGTTTGTTGAGTGGTTTCAAACACGAGTTGAGTTCAGAAGTGGTGCTTCAAGTTTTGATGAATTATAAGCAGCTGGGAAGGAAGAAGACATTGGACTTCTTTTCTTGGGCTGGGTTTCAAATGCATTTTCAGTTTGATGACTGTGTGGTTGAGTACATGGCTGATTTCTTAGGTAGGAGGAAGCTCTTTGATGACATCAAGTGTCTTTTATTGACTGTGTCCTTGCACAAGGGTCGGGTTTCGTGTCGAACAGTTTCGACTTGTATTAGGTTTCTGGGTAGGCGGGGGAGGATTAAAGAAGCCCTTTGCGTGTTTGAAGAAATGGAATCTAAATTTGGGTGTAAACCTGATAATCTTGTGTACAATAATGTGCTTTATGTGCTTTGTAAGAAGGAGTCATCTGGGCATTTGATTGATTTTGCGCTTGCAGTTTTTCGGAGAATTGAGTCCCCTGATATGTATTCGTATAGTAACATGCTTGTTGGTTTGTGTAAATTTGGTAGATTTGAGACTGCTGTTGAAGTTTTTGGTGAAATGTGTGGGACTGGTTTGGTTCCTACTAGGTCTGCAGTTAATGTTCTTATTGCAGAGTTCTGTTTATTGAGTGCGAAAGAAGCAGCTGTTGCTAAAGTAAGAGTGAAAAATGTTCGTAGGCCGTTTAAGATTTTGGTTCCAAATGTGCATGAAAAGAGTGGTGCTATCCAGCCTGCACTTGGAGTGTTTTGGGAAGTTTATAAACTAGGCTTATTACCTAGTACTTTTGTCATAATCCGACTTTTATCAGAGCTTTGTCAACTGGGAAAAATGGAAGAGGCTGTTCGGGTCTTGAAGGCTGTTGAGGGTAGGAAGCAGAGTTGCGTTGAAGAGGGCTACTGTATTGTGATGAAGGGTTTGTGTGAGCACTGCTGTGTTGAGGAGGCTAATCATTTGTATGGGAGGATGCTCTCTCAGGGCATGAAGCCAAAGTTGACTATTTATAATTCTATTATTTGCATGCTATGCAAACTAGGGAATTTGGATGGTGCTGAAAGTGTCTTTAAGATAATGAACAAGAAGAGATGTCTTCCGGATAGTTGTACTTATTCTGCATTGGTCCATGCGTATTGTGAAGCTGGAAAATGGAAAGCTGCTTATGACTTAATGATAGAAATGCTTGGATTGGGCTGCTCTCCGCCTTTTCACACTTACAGCTTAGTGGATAAACTTTTGAGAGAAAATGAACAAATGGATTTGTGTTCTAAATTGGAAAGGAAGTTGGAAACCCAGATCTTGCAGAAGCTATGCAAAGATGGTCGATTAGAGGATGCGTATGAGAAGCTAAAGTCAATGATTGAAAAGCGGTTTTACCCACCAGTGTATGCGAGGGATGCTTTTAAGAATGCATTTCGAAAGTATGGAAAATTAAAAATAGCTCAGGATTTGTTACAGACGATAGATGACATAGACAACAATGAGGAGAAACAACTTAGCTGTCAATGAACATATTGACAGAAGTATTGTCCACCGTCAACTGAAGGAGAGTGAGTTCAAAAATTCTGATTTCTTATTTTAAATCTAGCCTTTTACCTTGTTAATACCTACTCTTTCTTCCTTCAGTTCCATGCATGTTGCATCTGTGTATACACTTTTTAAATGCCGAATCCTAGCCATAGACGAAATTCAAAGAAAAGTAGGTTTCAGTATAGGCTATGCCTGAAGCAGAAGATGATGTAATTGGAATCTAGTTGTTATCTATATATACATCTTCTTTCTTGACTTCTTGTTCGAAGTCTATCTAATTAGATTATCTTCAGCTAAATCTTTTATGACAGCTATTTTTTTTTCTTTTTCTTCCTTCTAATTAAGACAGCTTTTGTTTGAGTTTATGTTGCGATCTTAAATGGTTCTGGTCACCCTTTAGATTAACTTGACTAACGATATAAGTTTTCAAGAGAAGCAAATTCAAGTACATAAACCACTGTAATTGTTCATACAAGAAAATTTCACCGTATCCTTAATTAGGTGTCATATTACTGAACAAGCCAAGTTATCTCTAGCCAGCTCTTTTGAAAAAATTTTATCTTTTTTTTTTTTTTCTATTGGTGCGGCAAAAAGAAAGAGAGACTTGCTTTTGTATACTCGTATACTACACACACACACACACACACACATGCAGATGCGTACATATGCTAAATGGATTCGCATGAATTGTTGCTTAGGTTTTGCATACCTCATTCTATGCTGTTGTTTATCTAGGTTTATACCCAAAAATGTACTTTGGTTATGTTATTGAGTCCCAAAATGTATAGGCTGCGCCTTGTGATTAATTAAGCACCACACATTATTTTTAGTCTCTGAAAAGATTGATACACAATCAAACAGATAGAGAGAAGAAATGATTGGGGTCAATGCTTGACAACAGATATAACGTGAAAACTCCTTTATATATATATATATATATATATATATATATATATATATATATAACTATAAAATGGCAGTGTGCCTTGTTCACATTAAAAATCTGAAACCTTGGAGAGCTAATGCAGTTGCAAGTACCTTATGGTTGAGTCATCATATTGTCTTTTCTGTTCTTTCTGTCAATGCATATTCTATCTCAGGCTTGCTGATTTGTGGCTAATGTATCTCAGGCTTGCCCT
The DNA here is from genome assembly GCA_025331145.1 of Rosa persica. Taxonomy (NCBI): domain Eukaryota; kingdom Viridiplantae; phylum Streptophyta; class Magnoliopsida; order Rosales; family Rosaceae; genus Rosa; species Rosa persica. The sequence continues at coordinate 22,518,247 of WFKR01000004.1, read as the reverse complement.
GAATTTTGGTTGATGGCATATTTTGAGATAAATCATCGTTGTTCTAGCAATGAGATAATTCCTCCTCTTGTTTTCTGCTGCTTCACCAATAGTTCTCATGCTGCAAAATCATTAAACAGAACACTTCTTTCCAAAAATGTTTAGGGACTCTTGGTTTGAAATATAGAATATAAAGAAATGATGTATCTAGACACTTTGTTAAGCTAGGACATGGAAACTTTTTTAGGGAAAGCCTTTTGTTCAGGCTCTCCTGATATACTTTCTGAGTTTCAGCTTCAGTTCCAGGAATGCTTTTCTGTCAATCTGTGAAAGTTACCATAAACTAAAGTATGTCACCTTGTTTTATAAATCGTCTGTATATGTACGTAACTTTCTTTCATCTTGTCTTTGTTCTATTTTTTATAAAGTATGACACCCCGAGAGTATTAGAAGAGGAACCTGGAAAAAGGATGTACTAGTTACAATTCTTATCTTCTTGCTGCTTAGTGATATACACTTCACATTCTAGAATCTCTCCCTGTTGTCTTGCCCTGATGCTTGTAAATTTTACATTTGCAACTATGTCTCTAACAATCCAATTTATCAAAAGCTAGTCTAAAAACGTTGCATTTGATACGTTTGCCATTGAGTTTTTTTTCCTCAGGAAAGACCCAAATGAGTGGAATGAAGATGTTTCTAAATTTGTATAGGAAGCTAGTTTCATTATTGTACTGTTTGGTTGCTCTATGCTATCTATTTGGTATCATCTCTTTAAACCAATTTCCAACATCAATTTGGTATGGAAGCTAGTCTAATGCTGTTTTTCTTTCCTATGTTGCATTGTAAAGCAATTATGCAGAAAGATGGAAGAGCGGGGAAAGATCACACCAACAATGAAGTTGTGCTGTGATCACTGGGAACAAGGATTAGACTCAAGTTTTCAGATAAGAAGATGGAGAGAACATGCTAGGAAAGATTCATCTTTCTGTGTGGCAAGTTGGCTAGCATTTATCCTGCTGTATGTGGAGTATTTGGTAGATTGTTATCAAATCACTATCATGACCAAAAATGGTTGTCATCAAAGTGAGTAATCAAACATTCAAGTATTTGTTCTGATGCTTTTGTCACTTTGTGGCTATGGAAGTGTACAATCTGGAGTTGCAGTCTTCCGTCGTGAATTGGTTAGTAAATCATAATTTTACTCATCAGTAAAGAGTTCAGCAACTTGCGGTCTCCATTTCGGCTCGGGTTTCAAAGATTATAAGACTGGGAAATCCTAATAGATCTTATTTGAGCACCTTTAAAGATGGAGAACAAAGTGAACAGCTGAGGATGTGGTCAAGGCAAGAGGACGAGAGGCCGTATTGATTGGCTTTGTAGTCCATCTGCAAGCTATGAAAGGTTATGTTTCTATAATGTTGAAAGGTTTGAAGCATTGGGATAGTCCAGGACCAAATTATTGCAGCCAAACCAAGTACAAATATTCTGACACTAATGGAGTGGGATATCAAGACATTGTTATAGATGTATAGGGAAAGCCAGAGGTTCTTTAAATCTTATTGGAAACATTTGGTGGACAACCCCACTCTTGCTCAATTTACTCCCTTGCAGGAACGCCAAAGAACCTCCAAAGTTACGTGTGTTATTATGGAATATTTTTCATGGAAAGATTAATACGTGGGGTAGTGCCGAGGAAAAACTTCCATTTGTGTTTCTCCTCACTGGTGTGATGTGTAAAGCTGGAGGTAAGAGCAGGAACCATCTATTACTTACATTGTCCAATTGCTTTAGCTCACTGTTTGGAGAGAGGCTGTTTTGGTAGATTATGTTGGTGGTCGTCACAACTAATTGTGTGGCTCTTTGGGAAGATGGCTATATTTTGGGTCATTACTTATTTGGGTGGAAAGAAACATTAGGAATTTTGAAGATGCTAGGGAGTGGAGATAGTGGAGATAGAGCTCGACTCTGGTACCGGTTTCCTCAGAACTCAGGGAAACAAACCAAATTTTGTTCGTTGTTTGCTTTGCTAGTGTTTCTTGAGTTTTATGTTCTGTTTACTGGATTTCTTACCCACTGTTCTGTACATTCATCCCATTATTAATAAAATTCATTTACCTGTAAAAAAAAGATGCCAGTGGTTTCTTATTATTATACTGAATAGTCTCTTGGGTAATAGTCTTAATTTCATGATTTTTTGGGTTCATGTATGGTATCTCAATTTCAACATGAACCTGTTGAGCTGTTACATGTACTTTTGCTCCAATCAAACATTCTTTCTGATATCATCCCCCTAAATTATCTAAATCTATCCCTTGAACGTGTCATGCAGAGCATCCACTTATGTTTGTCAAAGGGAGTGGAGACACGGATCTAGTTCTGTTATGCCAGAAGAAACCCTTTTATTTTATTTTTTTAGAGTAGAAAGATAATCGAAAGTGCTTCACATAGTTGCATTTTTCCTTTCATTCAACACCGCTGAAAAAGCGGCATCAAAACATGCAGAAGACTGATGAAAAAAACCAACTCTAAAACGTTGATAATAATAACGAGAATATGGTGGTGGTTCACCCAGTTTTCACAACCCAAGCTAGCCTCATTTTGGCTTGAACAGGAAGCCTATTCGCCATTGTGTTGCCAATACTGTGCACCAGGATCCACCTGCATTGCTTAATATCCTGTTGATGACTTCTAATCTCTTTGAGAAGAGGAAAATGGCTCGCCAACTTTCCAGGTACTAGCATAACTAGAGTCACAGCTTGTATACCATAACTAACTTCATATCATCATGCGCCTCTTGCGATTTGTATCTTGAGCTACAAAGCCATTGCCAGCCAAGTTATGGCTCCATTAATTCCACCATCCATCAGAGGCTGCCCTTTAGTGTCAGTTGGTTCAAGGACATAGTTATCTCATTTGATGATTGGCAGTATATAAAAACTCAGTAATCTCAGCTGAAACTCCAGGGATGACAGCAATTGGTTCAGAATTAGATCAGAGTGTACATAGAGACCATCACATCTGGCTTTCCAAATGGTCTATACTCTAGAGCAAAGATATCCAACATTGCAATTTCAACTCTCGTCACTTTTTAACTGCCCCTAGTAAAAACATCCTGGCAATCCAATCAACAATACAAGTAATATCGGTCAAATTCACCTCCTAATATATAGGAAGGCCAAGCATACCCCAAAGGTCCAACCAAGGGCATAAAAGCAACTTGTCTTCCCCAGTCTCCAACATTTTATTTCCTCCTCTGATAGAGAAGGCTTGATTACGAAGTCCCAGTCCCACTATCTCTACCTTATTTCCTCTGATAGAGAACGCTTGGTTCACGGCCTGCTGCAATAAAGGCATCCAGCTTTGGAGTCGAATAGCTAGTCTCTTTATTTATGAATCATTATAATCTATGATAAAAGGAACCCTAGCTCAAACTAGCAGATGAAGCTCAACGGTTTTACTACTTAGAGGCAAGCGTTCCCTTATTTTGCAACACTTCATCCTTCCGTCACCATATAGGTCCCAAAAATTCATTTCCTTCAATAACAATTCTCATATCAAACATTTTCAAGCAAAGCAAACAAAAATCAGATCAAATGGGAAGTGTATAATATATTTGTGGAGCTTCAAGAACCCAGAATGTAAGTCTGCTCATTGTCAATTGTTTTTTATACAATATGAATGCGGGTACGGCACAGGACCTCTTGTCTCATTATTCCCTCCACTCCATCCACCCCCCCTCTCTTCCCATAACAAGTCCTATTGAGGAAGCAAGTTTATTTGTTACTCTTACACACAAACATGACCTCTGCATCATTAAGGAAACTGAACTAGTAGCATCCAACAACTAAGGCATATATATTTGTCTAGAGTACATTATACTCAAAACTTTTACACCCAGTTTGCTCATGCTCCCAAACTCATTTTATTTGCTGCAATTGCTATAGCAAACCCTTTCTGCTATCCTGCATCATCGATCAATGTGAAGAAGATTAGAGTCAGATGTAAGTTTCTCAAATCTAATATATCTCCAGATCAAGCAAGCAAGATAAGTGCAATTTAAACTGTAATTGGCCTTTCAAAAATCCTTTGTAACTGAGGACCTTTCATAGAGTGGATTTTCTTTTAACAAATCTAAAAGCATTTTCACTTGGGGAATTGTAAATGCGGTAGTATTAAACATGTAACCTATATGTGGGGTGATAATAATACAATACTAATGCAAACCTAACGATATAAGGCTTGTCAAAAGTGGAAGATCTGAAAACTACATCATGGACGAGATTCGAATGGAATTTGGACATTCCTAACTATAGTGAAACTCTGAACAATATGTCAACGCAAATTTCATATATAGAAAATCTGGATCATTTATGTGCTTGTTTATCAGAGAAGGGCAGCCGGGATAGCATATCTAAAAGAAGGGAATGAAACGTTAGATAGTTTAAGTCCTGAATTGGATGAGAAACTTTTACTCAGGAATGGAATCAGTAAACAAAACATAAACTATTTTAAAAATCTCATTGTTCAACTTTAAGGTCCCTTATATTCTGTATATACCATTGAGGACCTGCAAGTACAATATTTCTATATAAAATAATTTGAACCATTCTATCAACGAAAGGCTCTTGTTTTTTAACTTAAAGTCCCATATAGTCTGTATGTAACATTGAGGACCTGCAAGCACAATATTTCTATATAAAATAATTTAAACCATTCTATCAACGAAAGGGTCTCGTTTTTTAACTTTAAGGTCCCATATATTCTGTATGTACCATTGAGGACCTGCAAGTACTATATTTCTATTAAAAATGATTTGAACTATTCTATCAACGAAAGGCTCTCATAGGCAATGATGATATGTAGTAAAGGGGACATGCAAGATTGGGATGCAAATGTTGGTACCTAAAAATTGTTTTCAATAGAAAGTAAAAAAGTTCACACTAATGCAACTAACTAGTTAATTCTTTCTTAAGGAAAGATGTCAGACCTTGATACTCAAGAAGATTCCAATAGATTCTGGATGTCTTTCTGCAGAGACAAAAGAAAAATAGGTGAGCTATTATCATCAGAACCATATTGGCTCAAACCAAAAAAATTAAAAAAGTAAAAATAAAAACATCTGACCTCAATTTTGAGAGGTGCTGTCACAGGAGCATATCTCTCCACAACCTTCCCTTCTTTGTTTACCAAAAACTTGGTAAAGTTCCATTTGATGCCATTTCCAAAGAGGCCACCTTTCTCCAATTTTAAGAACTTGTAAAGGGGAGCCTCATTCTTCCCATTCACCTCGATCTACAAGAGGCAACATATGATAAATTAATATTTCATGCGCGAGAGCTTTTCTTTCCTTGCTTAGTTCCTCAGTTCAATTGTAAAGATCACCTTGTCAAATATTGGAAATTCAGCTTTCAACCTCGTGCATGCAACTTCCTGAATCTCCTCATTGTTTCCTGGCTCTTGTCCTGCAAATTGGTTGCAAGGAAATGCCAAGATCTCAAAACCTGCCAGAAAAAGGAAACCGAAGCCTCAAGGATAAGAATGAAACACATCACTCAAATAATGTATGAGATTTCTCTGCAAGTAGTCACAGACCTTTGTTTTTGTACTTTTCATGCAAAATATTTAATTCCTTGTAGTTGGATTGTGTTAAACCACTGCAAAAGTTCAATTATAAAAAAAAATTAAGAATAAAGAAACAACAGAGCTTATAGAGTTCTAGCAAAATATAATAAGAACATAGGTATAGAGTTCAATTACAGGTTGAACACTTAGATTTGAGTGGCAACATCTACAATGTATAGTTCATGATCTTCGCATAAAAAACATCTACAGTTACCACCCAAATCCTTTGAAGCTTGCAGCCTTGCACGATGGACATATGATGCCAGATTGATTATTTTTTCTTTTCTAATGACTTTGAGATACTATCACTTCCTACAATTTTGTAAAGATCATTTCCAACTGAATTTTTTCTATAAAAATATTAAATGCCAGATGAAATTTTCTACCTACTAGGGGAAGGTCACTATGACTTCATGAGCTTCTCATGTACTACAACCAAAAGACATGTACTACAATCTTCAGAAGGAACTCAGTTCCTTTACAGGTATTTTTTTAACATTCTCACTAACTAAACTGTGTAAACAAGTCAAACACTGACATTTATACCAAAAGAAAACGAGTTACAGACATGCCAGGTGTTTACCAAGACCTCTTTAATTTACCTCTAACCTCTGAGTTTCTTCACATCTTCATCTCCTCCTCTTTGGGAGGGAAGGAATTCAAACTCAGGACCTCAAGCATACACATCCATGAAGTACTTTTAAAACTACGAAAATCTTAGCAAGCATAACAAAGATCAGACTTTTGCAAGTACCCAATCTCTCCCTTGTATTGCAAAACTACAGGTCAAAAGTACAGAAAAATTTCAGACCCTCTTTAGTCCTCTCCATATTTGTGTCCACAAATCAGAAAGGAGGTTTGTTCATTAGAAACTATGGGGTAGACTCGCCAAACACCCAGGGAAACAGATCCATAAAAGTGTTTGAGACGCAAGATTTGCGTCACAGATTTCCACACTTGTATCCATTTAACTCCAATTTGTCAGCACTTAATTTAAACAAACATGAAACCCGTAACGATCTACATGGAAGAAGAGACGAAAATATCAAGAAACTCATCCACACAACATAGCAAGTTGATTACCATTTTGAAGCAACATTCACAATCAGAAGAACCTTGCCACTGTACTCACTTAGCTTTACATCATTTCCATGAATATCCTGCAATCAAGTCCATCGGTATACAAATTAATTCAGTTCACATCACACATCACAAACTACAATGCAAAACATGAACCCTGTTTAGGTGTCATGAACCAAAAGTGAAACCCAGAAAATTGAGACAAAAAAAGCCAAATCCTTTCTACACCCAAAAGCTTGCTCGCCCATATCTCACCACAAACGGAACAGTGAAGGAACTAATTATAAACCCTGTTCTTTTTTTTTTTTTTTGGTTGCAAATTCAAGCACTCAATAATCCAAAAAATTAAGTCCAAAATAACAACAGAATCAGAACATTAGTTACTTTTAGAAGTGCCTCACTGAAAAACAGAGAAGACCCACCAACAGCTAAAATCCAACTTCTGTGTTTAACATCTCAAATATTTCATCCCATTTATTCAGAGAGCAAATATATATATGAAAAAAATATATAAATAAATAAATAAAAACCAGTACCTTGACAGTGAATTCGTAAATAGATTTGGAAGTGTCTGCAGCCATAGTGTGAGAAGAAGAAAATTGATCTGTGTAATAGTAGTAGAAGAAAGCAAAGCCCAGAAAGAGGAGAGAGATACAGTTGGTGAGTTTGAGACGTAGCATCGATACGGTAGTCAATACATACAGACAGCATTGACATTTCTACTCCTTGTTTCCTTTTGGTAGGTGCTATCATTAAAATCGTTTCGTTGTTGGTTGCCATCACTGCCGTATTTTACGGGAGGAAATCAGCTGTACCCAACTCCCTATCCCAATTCTGTCCCCCGAATAAATATTTCACACTCAGAGCCATTTATTGTATTTGGATTTATACAGACTTTTTTAAATAATAGATTTTTTGAAAAGTCTACGGATTATTTAAAAAATTGATAGACTGTTATGAATTTCTTAAAACCATTGATTTTAGCAACAGACTTTTATTATTCATAAAAATCTATATACTTTATTATAAATGACTTCTACAGATTTCCTAGCATGTATAAAATATAAAAACAAAAAAAATAAAATAAATACAGCCCAAACACAAAACAAGATAATAGCTCGTTGTCTCTTCAATGCTCAAGTATCTTCTGATAGAAATTGACTCAAATGAATGATCGTTAGTCTGTCTAGCGAGTTTGTTCTCATTCTAATCTCCCAACAACATAAATATGCAATATAGATATACTTGATGTTTATGGTTAATTATTCTCATCAATTTTGTTTTCGCCGATTAACATATATTATAGCAATATTGATTAATGTCTTGATCTATAATCAATCAATTGAAATTCAATTGTTCAACCTTTCTTTGAACCATAATATAAATTCAAATTAATGAGAATAATTCATTAATAAGATAAAATTTAGTATGCCATAGCAACACTATTCAAGGTCTTAGGGATAGACCACAATATTTGGGTTTTGGGGTTTTATAAATCATTTTTATTGCTATTAGGGTTCAAAGTTTCACAATTGAAAAAAAAAAAAAAAAAAAACAAAAATCACATTCAAGAACTACAATGAACATGTTGGGTATTAAAAAACGTTGATATCATAAAAGATTAGAGAAAAATTAAGAAAGAGAAATGATGAAGGACCAAGTTCTTCGTGCGTAGAGAGAAGAACTTTGATAGACCTTTTTTTTTTTAAGAGGAAACTTTGATAGACTTTTTCAAATCTTTGGTCTGGAGGTTGGAAAATTATTGGAGTTTGGTATGTATAGTTAACACTACAAAGTCCATGATTTTCTAATTCCATAAGTATGAATGAGATTTTGAATACCTCTGTACTTTTATTTATTTTTAAAAGTCTTAATTGAATACCCCCAGATTTTGGTGGAATTCATGAAGTCTTTAAAAATTCTAATTGAATATCTCAAGACTTTTATGAACTATTAAAAGTTTATATTGAATACACCCAGACTTTTAAATTCCATCGATTTCTTTAAAAGTTCCATTAATTTCATATGCAATACACCCCCCTTAATCACTCCACTAACATAAATTTAACACTGTTAACTTGTAATATTTTTAATTTAAAAATAACAAATAGTTAAACTTAGTCCTGGTTCGTCCTCACATTCTGATCATATTCTCTCCTCCAAAAGCCCATCTTCCAAATCCCAATCCCATCAAAACTGACCCTATTTCTTTCAATCTGTAATTTCTGTGCAGGACTCCCTATCCTTTCTCTGAAATTCAGTTCCTTTTTCTCTCCAAAACTTCATCATGACAATCATGGCTTCCTTCAATCAAGCAAAGATGTTCCAAAACCGAAAAGCTCTCCACTGACCGAAAGTCTCTTCCTTTTCCTTCTCACAATGGCCCAAATTATCAGATCCTAAACTATAATCTCTATGCAGGACTCCCTATCCTTTCTCAGTTGCTTTATACTGTATACCATAGTGATTAACTACAATCTGAGTTTTAGCAATCAATTGCACAGTAAATATACTGTGAAGCAAATAATAAATTATGTATAAGATTATTACCGGCTTATCTACGCACTCATCATTTCTCTCCTTGCTTGAGAGCTCCATACACTTCGTCTTCTTTGCCATCAAAGCAGCTAAGGTCTTCTCTTCTTTTTCTTCCACGGCAATTGCCTACCAATACATTATGTGAAGTAATTATACAGTTATGTGAAAAGTTCACCAGCAATATAATAAAGTATTATCACTATAAAGTATGAGGTCATAATTACCAGCTTTTTGAAGGAATCATCATTTCTATCTTTGCTGGAGAGCTCCACAGACTTCACCTCTCCATTCGTCTTCTCTACTATCAAAGCAGCCTAGGCCTTCGATCTGTTCTTTTTCTTCCTCGACAATAGTCTACCAAAACAAAAACAGACATGTGAAGTAACGATAAACTTAGATGTAAAGTTAACCAGAAAACTAAATCAACTGCTTAAAGAAAGATGAATTACCATGATTTTGGAATGACCCTCCTCATTAGGAATCTCTTGGTTGGCAGAAGCTTATAATTTTGAGATTTCGATCGATTTCAATCGTTAGATTTATGATCTGTGAAATTAGGACCGTCAGATGAACTTATAATTTTGATATGATGATCATATGACTGTCCCAGAGGCTTTGTGTGGTCATGGGTGAAGATCAGACCGTTGGATCTTCGTATATGTGCAAAACGGTAATTAGGGGAGCAATTCGTGAGAATCCGCTCGTCGGATTTTATTGTAAATTATAATCCGGCCGTTAAATGGTAGTTCAATTATGTTTTGGAATTATTGGCTAAATTCGAATCACATTTGATTAGGTGATTGACGGATTGTATTTGAGTGGGCTATTTCGGCGTTAATTATATTTGTATTGAAGACGCAGCGGGAGGATCGAGATGAGTAAAACTCACGTGGTTCATATTACGAACCGAGCGTTTTAAATTTATTTATTTTCGGTAATTGTGTGAAAAATATTTACGGATTAAATATTTGTTTTAAAAATTTCATGGACTTGAATCACCACGGTCCATAGGTAAGTAAAATGAATTTTTATTATACAAATGAATTTCACGATTTTCTTGTGTGAACTATAGATGGTATTAGTGGTTATTCCTAAGTGGATGATTACGTATATATATATATTTACGTGGAAAATATATATTGATGAGTGGATGGTTGAGTGATGATATGATTGAGTGGAATTGTTGAATTGATTATATTTCAATTATGTAATTTCATAATAATGTTGTGTATCTTGGTTGTGTTGATTTCAGTATGTGATATTACATGTTGTACTCAATTATGGGTTTAGGTCAACATATTGACCGGTGTGGGGAAATCGGACGCTCTAATCCTGGGTGGATGATGGGATACGATTGGTTGAGTATGTGAAATTATCGGACATTTTAAATATGTATATAAGTATACATATTGATGAAATACGATAATGATAAATATGTCGGATGCCATAACCTAGGCCAGGTGACGGGCTACGATTCAGTTAGAGCTCTACTCTGTCAAGTACCGTATTTTTTATAAATATGATGTTGAGGTGTTGTGAAGAAATATGTGAGTTGGGGTTTGTCTTGATATGTTGAAATGGTGTTTGATTGAGATTGATAGTACTTTATGGATGTGAAAATTGTTGGGTGTTGATTGTGTGGGAATAATTATGATTGAATTAAACAATAGTTCTTTCCTTTTACTCATACGAGCTTTCATAAGCTTACAGGGTTTTGTGTTGTTGCAATCCCGGTACACTATTCAAATGGTGTAGCAGATATTCCTGCAGGTCAGGATAACCAGGGAGGTGACCGAGGTGCTTAGGTGTTACAGCAGTTTTTGTTATTTCATTTAGTAGTGAGGCGTGTACGCTCATTTAGAGCTTTACAGTTCATTTTAGATTTGAGTTGTAATAATTAACCGAGACTAAATTCGGTTTTGATTTTATTTCGGGTGATGAAGTTGTTAAGAAAAGAAATTTTCAGGATGATTATTTTGAGTTGTGGTAAATTTCACGTTTCGGATTTTAAATGTTTATTCTAAAATTCGGGGTGTGACACATTTAGAGTTTTACATTTTATTTGGTGTGCAAGTATTGTAATAATTAACTCAAGAAATTGAGACTTGTAATTTGAGTGGTTTGTCATGTGGTTTATTCAAAAAAAAAAAATCTGGATGATTATTCGAATGAGTTGAGATCTCATGTTTTGGATTTGAATTGATTATTCAAAATTCGAGGCGTGACATTCCATGTGACCTTCTAAACTATTCTTGATGTCTCAAAGTAGTTCGATTATAAAAATAATTCCTTTTGCCGTGAAAGGTGAAGAAGATTCAATAAGATTTCGGCAATGAATCAATTTGGGAGAGTTTGGGAGAAAATATACTTATTGTGCAATCATGGAAAGAAAATAAAAGAGAATAATTATCAATTTAGGTTTCCTGATTACATTCTACATACAAGGAGGCCGAAATAGGGTCTAGGTTCATTGGTGATTTCGACAATCAAGAGGAAGATTTGACTTCTACTCTCTCATGCAAAATTTTGATTGGTCGAATGATGCAGAAGAATCAAAGAAAATCCTAACTTGTAGCCCTAGCCGTGCACTATATAAGGAGAGAAATAAAGGATGTGAAAATCATCATCAAAACCCATAATCACTTTCGAAACTCCTCCCCTTTATTCTCAAAGTTGCGGCCACTCTCTATTGTTCAAGACGTGAAGTCGTGAAGCAAGATGCATCCTCCATTCATCATCCTTACCGTGAGCCTCAACATTCTCCACCACATTTGAAGACTTTGTTGCATTCTTGAAGCATCTTTAAAAGTGTAACCATGACCTCTAATCTTTTGTTTTCGATTTTATGTCATTGTAATGTTAAAAAACAAATTCAATAGCGTTCTATGTTTTTGTTTTGAATGGATGTTTCAAATCATTGTTAGAATGAAGAGTTTGTATTGATGTTTAGTTTTCGTTAACCTTGAAGCATGAAAATTTTTTAGGAACTTTAGATAACAATTTGCGATTTTAATTTATGTTCTTGGATGTTTGTTGATTTTGTTCTTCAATCCCACCTTTCATGTTTTCGATTTCTTTGATGGCCAACTTAGGTTTCGAATTGCATGATTGAATCCAAATTAAGATTGCTAGCATTCTAGGTTTTAGTTGTTTAAGTGGAAAATCTATAATTCCTTAGGTAAATCAACAAAGAGAATTACTTGCTTGATTAGCGTTCTAACTTGTGTGTCTTTCTTAAATCAATCGAACTTTATAAGTGCTTATTGTGTTGAATGTGTTTTGTTGATGCCTTGATCACTCACTAGCATTGCATGTTTAATAGGGTTAACTATGGTGCGTTTATCTCTGTTCTTGATTGATTTCTTCCAAGTGCATGTTTGATTCGTGATTTGTTATTTGGTATTCGTTTCATGTTAATGGTTGTTGACCACACCATACATCTAAGCCATCCATCTTATCCTTGATTCATGGTTTGATTGATCAATGTAATTAGTTTAATTAGAATGAAAATAAAAACAGTTCGAAAACCCCTTTTCTTGTATTTTTCATATATATTGTATACTTGTGATTAATATTTCTTTCTTTGACGTTTAAATGACAGGAGCACCCTCAATCCTCGGATAGAAGTATCCCTACTTGCTTATATACTAACAATTGTCAACATGATTAATTTTGAGAACTCAATCTGAGCTCATCAAGAAAAGGCTAAAGCATTCTGGAAACAAGTCTGAAAGGTGTGCTTAGCATTCAACAACGTAGGATAAGAAGTTGCAACTGAGAGAGCATTAACATCAGGAACACTCTTACAGAAGCTGGCAACGAGTTGCTCATTAGTAACTTGTAAAAACTCAGTAGGATGCACACTTTCATTGATGTAGCAATAAGACACAACAAGATTAGTATGGAAGTGTAATACCCTAAAAAATCTAAATTATTTTTCGTTGACTTTTAGAAATGATTTCATGGTCATGGGCACGAGTATGAAGCTTGGAGAAGTGGTGGAGTTAGTTCGAACGATTTTATTTCAAAAAAGGAACGTTTTAGGGGAGTCGTGAAAATTGACTTTTTATACGTTAGGAATTTGACAAAACTTCCTTCACGAATCATAGAGCTCGTTGATACGAGCTCGTGCATATGTGGAATGCGGAAATCGGAGTTCAAATGAAGAAGTTATCGCACTTGGAAAATTTTCCATTTTGGGTATAAAACCCTAACTATTTTTGGAAACTTACCAAAATATCAGAATTTCCATTTTGAGTAGCCGACCCTAGTCTCTCTCTCTCCTCTCCCCGAGCCGTTTTCTGGGCCTTCCTTCTTCCTCCGTTTTCTTCCTCCTCCGGCCACCTCTGGACGAGAGACCACCTCCATCAGTCTCGCCTCATCCTCCCGCACCCGTCAATGGTAGCCTTGCACGGCCTATACGTCGCGGTGGAGCTCGAGCCCAACCCTACCTCAAATACGAGCCAACATTGATATCTCGCAATTCCGACAACCATAGCTTGAGATTCTTGGTCCATTGAACTCGCCTCAAGCCTCAACCTACACATCAAGCTCCAAGAAGGATAATGGTCGAGGTGAAGCTTTTCACGTTGAACAGAGCTGTGGCCGATTTCTGGAAAAATTCCAGCCAAAACCGACTGTTTTCAGGTATTTTCAATGTAAAGACCCGAAATTTCAGTTAAATATTTCGTAATTCAATACTTCTCAAATTATATGAATTATGAGTTGTGAGTGTGATTCGAATGTCGTTATTTGAGAAATTTGGTTTCGAATGATTTTAGTGTCGAAATTTAACGTTATTTAGGGTTATTAAAATTGACATATTTTTACGTAAGGAATTTGAGGAAACTTCTTTCATGAAAGTCGTAGAGTTCGTCGATACGAGTTCGTGCATATGCGGAACACAAGAATCGGAGTTTGTAGGAAGAAGTTATGACATTTAGAAGTTTTCGATTTTGTATATATATAGGTTAACATTTTTGGAGAAATCTGAAAAATCAGAAAACCTAGATTTTTTTTTCTCTCTCTCTCTCGCGCGGCACCGAACCGAAGGCAAAAAAAAACAGAGCCAAACTTCTCCAGCCGAGTTCTTGCTCCTCCGGCCACCGTTTGACGTCAAACCACCTCCCACGGCTTCGCCTTGACCTTGTGCAGCTGCCAGAGGCAGCCTTGTGCTGTGGCACGGCTTGTAGCAGCGGCGGAAAGCTGGTTTTCCATTTTCGGCAGTTTTGAGTGCGAAGCGAATATCTCGAGTTCTAGACCACCAAATTACGAGTTCTTTATCTCGTTGAACTCGTATGGAGGAGTAGAACACGCAGTAAAAAGGACAGCACCAGAAGTGGAGGTTTTCACGCTTGTCGGAGAGCATATCTGTTTCTGCAGTTTTTCCGGCCAAACCGGACTGTTTTTGGTAAGTTTCGGCCACTTCCACTCATTTTCTCACTTCGTGTTAGTTATGAAAGTTGCTCAAAATGATGAAACGAAGGGGATGAGCTTGGCGCCGACACAATTGGTGGTGGTCGGTGGTGGCTCTGCCCTAAACTCCGGCGGCCCTTTCCGGTCACCTCCGGGGGTGTCATGAGCAGTTTCTGCTCATTTTTAGATTCTACATGTCGATACGATCATTTTGATATATAGCATGCGAATTTTGGATATCGTATGAATTAGTTATGAATTTTACGATTTCGATTGATTTCGATCGCTCAATTTGTGATTTATGAAGTTTGGACCGTCCGATAGAATTCTAGTTTTGATATAATGATCGTAGGACTGTCCCGGTGACCTTGTGTGGTCACGGGTGAAGATCCGACCGTGGGATCTTCATATAAGTGTGTTTTTGGAAATTATACGCTAAGTTAATTATCGTTTTGATTAGGTATTTGACGGATTGTTAGCGGACGATTGTGAATCGTATTTTGGGCTGTAAGAAGACGCAGCGGGAGTTTAGAGGTGAGTAAATCTCACTTGGTTCATTTACGAACCGAATTTCCTTAATTGCTCAATTTATTGTTAAGTGTGAGAAAATGGTTTTTAAGAAATGTGTTTTAAAGTATATTAAAAATGAATTTCTTGATTTTGTATCATGTGAACTATAGTTGGTATTAGTGATCATTCCTGTGTGGATGGTTACGTATATATATATATATATATATATATATATATATTTACGTGATTATATATTGAATGGTGTGACATTGAGGTGTGGAATTGTGTTAATATGTTGTTGATAATGTTGATAATATGATTTTAATTATGTTGTTAATATTTGATAAATGTTGGTGATAAACATGTTGATTTTGTGAGTTGAATAGAAGGTAGAGAAACGTAAGATTCCGAGGATCGAATGGTCCACAGATCTTTGGTTAATGATAACCGGAGTGTATGTGTTCTGAGGACAGGGAGGTCCAAAGTTCGACCGTTAAATAATAACGGGGATATATTGTTCTGAAGACATGAAATGGTCCAAAGTTCGCGGGTTACTGAGTAACCTGGAGGTGCCGTTACTTAACCCTGGGCCAAGGTGTCAGAGGTAACGAGGCAGTTAGAGCTCTAACGTGGGTGCCAAAGTGGCGATAGTTGTGATTAGGTGCCAAAGTGGCGAGAGTTGTGATTTGGTGATTGTGGAAATGTGTTCCATGTTGTTTCATGTGTGTTGGATTGATGTTGCTTGTGGTTGTTGAGATTGTTGGATGTTTACTTGAGATAAATGAGTTGTGGTCTAATAAATCAACCGTTCATTCTTATTTACTCACACGAGCTTTCAGAAAGCTTACCGGGTTTTGTGTTGTTGCAATCCCGGTACACTATTCAAATGGTGTAGCGGATAATCCTGCAGGTCAGGATAATCAGGGTGGTGAGCGAGCTGCGTAGGACAGCAGGGTTGAGACCAGCACTTGGTCTATTTTGGTGTGTTTTTGTAGACTCTTGTGAGCAAAACATTTTATTTATGTTAGTATTGTAATAATTGACTCGAGAGATAGTTTGCTACGAGGTTTTTGTTATGGTTTTATGAGATATTGGTTTTGAGAAAAAAATTTAGGACGTGATTTGTTTAGTTGTATTCATGTTTCGGATTTGAATTTATTATTCGAAATTCGGGGCGTGACATTCAACTCCTTCCCATCGTTTTAAACCTTCGTGCTAGTTAGAAAAGTTGTTCAACTTGATGAAACGAAGAGGAGCAGCCTGGTCTGGACGTTGTTGGCGTTAGTCGGCGGCAGCTCTGCCTCTAACTCCAGCTGTCATTTTCGGTCATTTCGGACCACCCCAAGAGCAGTTTCTGCCCATTTTAATGTTCTACATGTCGATACGATCATTTCGATATATAACATGTAATTTTTAGATATAATATGATTAAGTTATGAATTTTACGATTTCGATCGTTAGTAATTGTGTTGTATGAACTGTGTGCTAAGTTGAGACTGTATTTGATTAGGTGATTGACATATTTGATTGGCAAATGATTCGTTATTTTGGATTGTTGAGAAGACGCAGCTGGATTAGAGGTGAGTAAATCTCATATGGTTCATTTAAGAACCAAATTTCCTTATCTCACAATTAATTGCTATGTTTGAAAGATGGTTTTAAGAAAATGAATTTTTAAGTATATAAAAAATGAACTTTTCGATTTTTACTACGTGTGAAGTATAGTTGGTATTAGTGGTCATTCATGTGCGGGTCACTACGTGTATATATATATATATATATATTTAGGGTTTTATACCCAAAAATAGTTAGGCTATGATTTCTTTTGTTTATTTTAATGTGATCTCCTGAACTATGTTTCTATGCAAGGATTACTATGATTTCTATTGATTGTTTTAATATGATCACCCGAACTAAGTTTTTAAGCAGGGATTACTGATTTTGCTTAATACTTATTGTGGGTACAGTTGTGGGTCATGATCTGTAGTGATTGGAAAATGAGTTTGGCTGTCATGATTTTGGAAAACGCTTTATGTTGAGGGAAAATGAGTATGGTTTCGTGGTTATACCGTTGAGGTAAATGAATGGTGATCTGATAGATTGTGGGGACGTAAAATGTTTAAAATATTGGGAATTATTTGTATAATTGGAGATTGTGGGAAATGAGTTAAAATGAATCGAGAGACAGAGCATGTGGGTTTTAGTTGGGTTGAAATTATTGAGCATGATATTGATTGATATGAACTTAACGTTTTGTTGTGATAATTGCATATTGATTTTGTTAGACTAAGATGGTAAAAGCAGGTATTTTGTGGAAGTAAATATTGTTGCTTTAAATTGTCTCACGAGTTGAGAAATTATTAGCATGCTTGATGTGAGTCACTTTAATTAAGTTTACTCATACGGGCTTAAAAAGCTTACCGGATTTGTTTTTTGCAATCCCCTTGCACTATTCTATGATGTAGGGTTTATTGTACAAGTTAGAATATCGAGTGATCATTGTCGAAGCTGAGGTGTACGTTCGCTAGTGTGAGTGTAGAAGGGTACTTATAATTTTAGTCTTCGGCTGTGTAGTGAGTTGGTGAGTGTGATTACTTATTGAAGTGTTGTTCAGTTTAATTTGTAAACTCTTGTAATTTAATATGTGACTCTAAAGAATTGGTCGATATTGGCATTGTGAGCTCAGTTGTTTAGTTGCTTAATTTAAATGAAAAATTTTCTATGTGTTTTTCTTGTGTTTGTTTTCTCATTTCGGATTTGAATTTCTGTATTCAAAATTCAGAGCGTGACAGAAATGATATCTTATTCTTAATTTTCGATAACAAACGGGCCTCAGCTTTGCCAATCACTTCTCTCTCTGAACAATAATCACCTCCTCTATGACCTATACATTGCCAAATGGATTGTTGTTGATTGGTACGGGGACTCGACACAAATCAAAGAGAGTGTTCATTTGCTTGTCAGCAATGAAGTCCTTAGACCTTAAACCGGTGTTTAGTCATGACTACGTATAGTACGTGGGAGGACTGCTCTAATTTGGAATGTGAGACTCATGATGCTACACTGTAGATCTGTTATACACAAAAACCAACCAGAAACCAATGGACGTACAAAAGCAAAGGGCCCAATACTAGCAAAAAAAAAAAAGTACACATTTTTCACTTTGAGTAAAACATACCTACAAGTAGTAAAGAAATACCACTCTTTACCATGATTCTAATGTCTCCGCTGGGAAACGTCGGTGTAGAGCAAGTGAGTAGCAAGCTTGGATCCAAGTTGTCTTCGGCTAGAAACTCCACACGTGGTTAAGCAAATATTTCAACCACATCGAAATTTCTTTTTTGTGCCATACACCATCGGTCAGAATCCCTCATTGCACATGGTTCTTTATTGCTCATTTACTATATATATGGAGGAGACAAAGTTAATCTTAATTAGTTAGCTATTTAGTTACCTGACTCTACTACGCACTATAAGTAGAAGAAAACATCTCTACATTATTATTTTCATCCTCACATATATAAGATTTTCTAGTATAACAAGCATCAGTTAAATTCTCTTCTTGATATATGAGCTGCAAATATACTATAATTTGTCCAACCATACTCTTACAATACAAACAAAGTAATCTTAATAACTAATGAGTCTAATTCTAATAAAACTTAAACAACAAAAAGAACACGATTAGTCACATTTCCAGTGATGTAAAACTAGAAGTTCTAAAAAAATATATTAATTAAACAATATACAATATGTGAAATAAAGTTTATTTTAGGTGTTGTTAACAAATGAAAAAAAATTACATTAAGAACTGATGAACATTAAAATTTATAAAATAACTGTCTTTATTATAATCATAGTTCTACACTCCCATCCAAAATAGTTTTTTTTTTTTTTTTAACGAAAATATCAAGGAATCCAATCCAAATCAGACCTCCAGGGTCGCCAATCCCTAGAATTAAAGTAGGTACATTTAGTGATTATGGAAATTAGAGGCTTTGGTGATGTCCGTAAAGAAAAGCATAACTCACTAAGACCCAGAGAGATGAAAAAAGAAAGAGATATTGAGTTCTACAATTCCAAATACTACTCCAAAATTATATGCCATCAAAATGAAACTCAAACTGCCTCGGTGTTGGGCTCAGTGGCTTCGGTCCTAGGCTCGGTGGCCTCGATGATGGGTGTGGGTTTCGGGGTCACATGGTGTAATACCCGTAATTTCCATTTTTAAATTCGAGTGATTGTATCGAATGATTATTATGCGATTTCACGATTTATGTTCGATAATCATTCATTTTTACAATTATCGAAGTTTCGAAACGTTTATTTTAACGAAAAGCTCGAAATACTCGGGTTGAGAAATCGACTTTTTCTACGTACGAAATTTGGAGAAACTTCCTTCATGAAAGTTGTAGAGCTCGTCGATACGAGTCCGTACACGTGCGGAACACAAATATCGGATTTTTTCTGAATTAGTTATCGAATTTTGAAGTTTTCCGAAAATTGTATATATAGAAAAATTTCAGAAAACCCTAATTTTTTTTTCCCTACCGGTTTCTTTTTTTCCTTTTCTTCCTTCTTCTTCTTCTTCTTCCGTTTCTGAAAAAAAAAACTGGTTTTCTCACTCTCTCTTACAGACGCAACCGGCCGAAAGAGGAGGAAAACTTCTCCTTAATTGTTCTCCCTCCACAGACCACCTCTCGACCTCAAACCAAGTCCCAGGTGTTCGTCTCGAGCTGCTCTAGCTCCCGGAGGCAGTCTCACACGGCGGCGCAGCCTGTGGCGGCGGCGGCGAAGCCCGACCCGAAAACGTACATTTTCGGTTCGATCTCGATATCTCGAGCTACACTCCATCATTTCACTTGATTCTTATCTCATTGAGCTCGCCTCAACTTCCTCTACAAGCACCAAGAAGGACCGGAACTGGGTCGAACGTTTTCACGTTCGTCGGAGCTCGACCCGAACTGATCGAAATACCGAAACTTTCGATCAAGATATCTCGAGCTATACACGATCGTTTCTTGTGATTCCAAGCTTGTTGAGTTCGCAAGGAAGTTCTGAACAAGTTTCCAGAAGGGATCGGGGCCTGAGGTTGCAGTTTTCACGTCGGTTTTCAAGCTCACCGGTTTCTGCATTTTTTCCGGCCGCCGACTGTAAATTGATAATTTCGACGCCTTCCGTTCATTTTTAGGTCTTGTGCTAGTTATGAAAGTTGCTCAGAATGATGAAACGAAGGGAACAAGCTCGGCCCCGACACCATTGGGGGTGGTCGGTGGCGGCTCTGTCCCTAACTCCGGCGGCCTTTTCCGGCCACCTCCGGAGGTCTAAAATTTGGTTTCTGTCCATTTTATGATTCTATGTTTCGATACGATCATTTCGGCGTATTATACGCATTTTTCGGATATCGTATGAATTAGTTATGAATTTTGTGATTTCGATCGATTTCGATCGTTAGATTTGTGATCTGTGAAATTATGACCGTTGGATGAACTTGTAAATTTGTTATGATGATCATATGACTGTCCCAGAGGCTTTGTGTGGTCATGGGCGAAGATCCGACCGTTGGATCTTCGTATATGTGAAAAACGGTAATTAGGGGAGCGATTCGTGAGAAACCGCTCGTCGGATTTTAATGTAAATTAGAATCTGACCGTTAATTAGTGGTTAAATTATGAGTTGAATTTGTTGGCTAAATTCGAATCACATTTGATTAGGTGATTGACGGATTTTAATTGCGTGGGCTATTCGTCGTTAATTATAAATTATAATTTATAATTATATTGAAGACGCAGCGGGAGTTTCGAGGTGAGTAAAACTCACGTGGTTCATATTACGAACCGAGCATTTCAATTTATTTATTTTGGTAATTGTGTGAAAAATATTTGCGGATTAAATATTTGTTTTAAAATTTCATGGACTTGAATCACCACGGTCCATAGGTAAGTAAAATGAATTTTAACAATACAAATGAATTTCATAATTTTCTTGTGTGAACTATAGATGGTATTAGTGGTCATTCCTGAGTGGATGATTACGTATATATATATTTACGTGGAAAATATATATTGATGAGTGGATTGTTGTGTGATGAATTGATGAGTTGTTTATATTACAATTGTGTAATTCCTTAATAATATGGTGTATTTTGGTTGAGTTGATTTCAGTATGTGATATTATATGTTGTGCTTATTTATGAGTTGAGGGTCGACGTAATGACCGGTGTGAGTAATCGGACGCTCTAATCCTAGTGTGGATGATGGGATACGATTGGTTGAGTATGTGGAATTATTGGACGTTCTAAATATGTATATAGGTATACATATTGATGAAATACAATAATTGATAAATATGTCGGATGCCATAACCTAGGCCAGGTGACGGGCTACGATTCAGTTAGAGCTCTAGTCTGTCAAATACCGTATTTTCATAAATACGATGATGAGAGTTGTGAAGAAAGTTGTGAGTTGGTTGTTGTGATATATTGAATTGGTGTGTGATTGAGAATTGTGAGTTGTGAAGAAGTTGTGAGTTGGTTGTTGTGATATATTGAATTGGTGTGTGACTGAGATTGTTAGTACTTGCATATGTGGAAATTATTGGGTGTTGATGTGTGTGGGGATAAATGAGATTAAATTAAGTAACAGTTCTTTCTTTTACTCATACAAGCTTTCATAAGCTTACCGGGTTTTGTGTTGTTGCAATCCCGGTACACTATTCAATGGTGTAGCGGATATTCCTGCAGGTCAGGATAACCAGGGAGGTGACCGAGCTGCTTAGGTGTTACAGCAGTTTTATTATTTATTTAGTTGTGAGGTGTGTGTATGCTCATTTAGAGCTTTACATTACATTTTGGATTTGAGTTGTAATAATTAACCGAGAAAATATTCGGTTTGATTTTATTTCATGTGGTGAGTATGATAAGAAAAGAAAAATTTTCAGGATGATAATTTTGTGATGTGGTATTTTCATGTCTCGAATTTTGAATTGTTATTCTAAAATTCGGGGCGTGACACATGGTAAGCAGGATTCACCTTTGCTTCAATGCAAGAAGGCAGCATCTTCAGAATCCCATAATGGGCACACACCGGACTCGCCTTTTTAGCAGCAGCCTCCTCCTCCTCCGGAAGGAGCGGCGGGTTGGCTATTGGCGACCTAGGCTGGAACACCCAAAACCAGTGGTTACGATCCTTGTCTTTGACAGCCTGCTATCTCCTCCTCAGCTGCCTTGCCTGTGTTTCCATCTCATATCTCTTCTTGTCAAGTTGCAGGGTGGCACGCTGGTTGGACAGGGACTCGCCACCGATCCAGACAGCGGCAATGCTTGAAAGGGTAGTAACCGCCGCCCAAGAATGATCTCCTGCCTCTCCTTCAGCCTGCGGTGGTGGGAAAACAAGTGGAAGCGGAGCTGTAGGTGGGGACTGGGGCGGCGGTGGAGGGGGTGGAGATGCAACCACAACAACAGGTGGCAACAGAACCACTGTGATTCACGTTTGCACAACCATCTTGAGGGTTTTGCCTAGGCGGGCTTTTCCAAAGCGAGGAGGCATTGTCAGTGGGGAGAGTCACTCAGGTTTCTGTTTTTCCGCAGAGAGGGAGAGGGAGAGGGGACTCCCATCCAAAATAGTATAGTCATTGTTTGGCTGTGAATACGTATAGTACATTTCTTCATCCGATCAGATTTTATATGAGTTATAATATTTTTTATTAACAAGATATATATATATATATATATATATATATATTCATTCGGTAATTGATATGACTAGAACACAGATTAATTATTTCATACCAAAAGAAAAAATAAGGTGGGGGGACCAATCTATATAAGGAGTGTGAGGTCCATTGTAATACCCCGGAAATTCATTATTAATTTATGATGATTTTTCAGAGATTATTGAATAGATTGCTAGGACGATTATGTGGTTCAGGGTGGAATGGAAATATTTCGGACGAATATTTATTCAAAATGCACGTTTTAGAGGGTGTACGAAGTTTGACTTTTTACACGTTGGGTTTCTCTGAAAACTTCTTTCACTAAAGTTGTAGATCGCATTAGTACGAGTTTGTAGACATGTGGCACGCGTAAATCAGAGATTGTATGATGAAGTTATGGTTAGCGAAAGTTTTTCTGTTTTCAGAAATTTTCCTATAAATAGAAAAACTCCCAAATATTTTCATAATTTTCCAACTTTCCTTTTTTAGAAACTCTCTCTCCATCCGCTCTCTCTGTTCTGTCACCTCAGACATGAAGAAATCCAATCGACCCGACCAGGATTTTCTGGCCGTTTCTCGAGTCTTCCGACTAAGCCACCAACGCAGACTTCTTCGCCGCTACCTCCCCGTCCTCCCTTTTCGTCGATGACAACCACTGGAAGGGGCGGATCGGAGCAGCGTTTCTAACTCGGTAGAACTTTTCGATCCCGGCAGAGGCTGGGCTCGATCCTTTCATTTTTGGAATCTTCTCCTTCTCTAGATCATGTCACACCAGCCTTGAAAGAATGGTTTTGAGTGTGGTAGCCGTGATCGTGAATTGAATTTCAACGATGGAGGATTCTCTGATTTGCACACGTGATTCAGGACAAATCAGGCTGAGTTAGGCTTTGCTTCAGGTATTAAAGTTGTTCCTCTTTTCATTGTGCACATTTTAGACAGTTTGATGAGAGTGGTTTTTAGTTTGGTCCGGCGACGGTGTGCCACTGCTTGTGGCAGGATTTGCGGCCATGGTAGGGGCAGTTTTGGTTTTATTTATCATCTACTCTTCGATACAAGTATTTTGATATTTAATACGAAATTTTCGGAGTTCGTATGAAATTATTAAGGTTTTTACCGTTTTTTATTGTCTCAGATTTCGATCTGTGAGGATCCAGTCGTTCAATCGACTTGTAGTTTTGACATATTGATCATAGGAGTGTTCCGGAGACTTTAGGTGGTCTCAAATGAGGTTTCGCCTCGATTGGCGTTAATATATGTTTTTTTTTGTTCAAACGGGGGTTTCTAACTTTAAATTGTTTTGTGATTCGTATGCTGAATTGTGATCTTATTTTATTAGGTGCTTGACAAAGGGTGTTCTATAATTAATATTGTTTCATTGAAGACGCAGCTGAATTTTAGGTGAGTAAATCTCACGTGGTTCATTTACGAATGAATTTACTTATTTTTCAGAATTAATTGATAAATTGTAAATCATTTTAAAAAATGAATATTTGTTTTAAATTATATGAACTCGATCGACTACGGTTCATATGACTGCAGTTCACAGGTATGAAAAATGAGTCTTCAAGCATAAAAAAATGAGTTTCTCGAGTTTTGTGATTGTGAACTATAGTTGGTATTAGTGGAATTCCCGAGAGGATGACTACATATCTATATAAATTAAATGATGTGTTTATGTTTATGAAGAATGGAGCTTTGATGTGGAACTGGTATGGTTGTGATTGTGATTTTCTTATAAATGTGTGTGGTTTCGTATAGTATAAGTGTATAACCAAGGTTGTGATAACCAAAGTAGTGATTATGATTGATATTGCGGATTGGTTATGATGCTATTGATGATTTCGATGAGCCTTGTAGTAATTCATATTTCATTAAGTGTTTTAAGTAGATTGTTGAGTAAATTAGGTTACGTGTTATATAAGCATCTCCATGTGCATGTAATTTCCTGAATTAAAATCATACGTAGGGATTACCATTATTCTGTATTCTTTTAATTGCATATAATCTCCCGAACTAAACTTTATGCAGGGATTATCATTTGTTTGCTCCCATGTAATCACCTGAACTAAATCATATGCAAGGGTTACTATTTTGTTTGATTTGTTTAATTGCATTATTCTAGTTTTCTATTTGTTGTTGGTGTTTACTCATACAAGCTGTCAAAAGCTTACTGAGTTTGTTGTTGCAACCCCGTGTACTATTCAATAATATAGGGATTGATTCTACAGCTCAGGGAAACCGTGGCTGAAGTAGGAATCATGCGGTGGTAACTGTAGGTGTTCGGAAGCTAATTTTGTTGCTTAACTTTCAATAGACTTCCGTTTTGTAGTAAGCTCTGAGAGAGAGTTTACTTGTTAATTTATTAACGCAACTTAATTTGTAAACTATTTGTATGTAATATATGATTGTAAAGAACGAGTTTGTATTGACATGGTTGGTTCTAGACATTATTTGGTACTTGTTTTATGTTGAAAATTTTACAGATATTTAGTGTGATGTTTAAACCATCACGCCCTGTGTATTTGTATTTGTTTATTAATTTTGCTTGAAAATCGGGGTGTTACAGTTTGGTATCAGAAAGTAAGATCATATATTTGGTGATAATCAGTACTATATGAGTAAAGCCATCATAAATTGGGAAAAGATAGAAAAAGAAACTTTAAAGTATTCTTTCAGGGAAAATTGTACTATCCACCCGGGGTGGACAGTAGCCTGGGGCTATCTACCGTTGATCTCTGCCTGAGTGGATCCCGAGCATCGCCTTTCATTTCCTGTTAGTGGGAGTTTGTCGTTAACATTAGTGGGTTTGTGAAAAAAAAAAAAAAAAAATGGGACCGATGTTAGAGAGGTAGAAACAGATATGAGAGGTAAGTTAGGTATCCATCCTCTCCTCCTCCTATGCCGAAACGCAATGGAACCGCCCGATGAAACCGCCTCATGTCGTGGTTTTCTCTGTATTTGGTTCAAACTCAATTTTCATATGGCCTTGAGCCAAAGCAGGACTCGTCTCCATCCTCTCCTGCTCCTCTACCGAAACCATGACCAACACCAACATGGCTAAATCTATACCTTACATCACCAAGATCAAATTCGTATGTATCAAGATTGGCAACAGGGCTGGGTTTTCCCAGAATTTGTATCAATATTCTGAACTATCAAAACCCAGCTTCTGGAGAAGCTCCATCCATAAAGAATGAGCAATTATCGAACTGGGTATCCCAACTAAGAGAAATTAGTTTATGCTTTATATCAAACAATTTAAGCAATTTCCAATCAAGCATGGTTGGTGCAGTGGCTAAAGCCATAAAGCAAGTGTGCTCCTCCTCTCAGGTTCGAGCCACCTCAAATGGTTTTCCTTTTCACTTATACGTTTTTTTTCTTTTTTTTCTTTTTATAAAAGCTTAGATGTTATTTTATTTATTCTTTTTCTGTCCCTTTTTTAAATAAATTTCACTTGTTACCTCAAAAGTTAATTGAAAAAAAAAATTTGCATATATGTTATTTTATATATATTTTCTGTCCCATTTTGTAATAAATTTCATTTGTCACCTCAAATGTTAATTGAAAAAACAATTACTAAATTTATTTTACAAGTGACATTAACTTGACCATTGTTATTTATCTAAATTATGTTGTTTCTTTGATTTTTAATAAACTCTATTTGTTATCTCAGAATTGTTGGTTTTTGTTCTAAATACACCACATTAGTTACCAAAATATTAACCGTAAAGAAAATATTTGAAAATATAAATCATTAAATAATTTTTTTAGACCTGATCATATTAACTTAATTAATGTATACAGTATTTATTACTATGCGACAAATACATAAATATACCTTTCAAAACCAACGATGTTTATATTGCATATGAAGTGATGTGGATCTTTCAAAAGCGACATGAATGTGGAAGATGAATTTAGAGAAATCGACCATTAGATGGGCAGATTGAAATATTTTATGGGTTTTGTGAAAACCTTAGTCAATTTCTTATTCGTTTCGACTTCGATCCACTTGGTCAAATATAATTACCTTTATCACCCAATATATATATATATATATATTACCTTTATCACCCTATATATATATATATATATATATATATAATTCCTCAAAGGCAACCCCATTAAGACATATGAAACTGGGAAAACCAATCGTAGGATGAGAAGATTGGAATATTTTATACCTATTGTAAAAAATTCACAAATTCCGTTATTGTTTTGCCTTCCATTCATTTGGTCAACCGATTATACGCTTAAGCTTCCCTAAGGAAGCTGAAAGACAAGGGGATAAAATTTCCTAAATTTTTACATTTTTTGATATAGTAGACACCCACGAAAGTATTAAAGCTGACAGCTAGGAAAAAGAAGTTGTGAATGAGCGGTTATGTGCATATTAATTTAATGTGGTATTTAGGATTTAGGGTTGACCTAGTCGATGCAGACCCAAACGACGACGAAAATAACTGAAAGTTTGACCACAATCATTTCTTCTTACCATCATAACATCCAACGGTCGATCTTGATAAATTATATTTCCTCCACCTTGTTGGTTGTGGAATGTATTTTCATATAACTAATTTAAGTTAGACCATAATAGCAAGCATATAAGGATTTTTTGCAATCCAAAAAATCAAAATTGGAAATTGATAAATTTGACATCACCCATCTAATTGTAGTGTATTAGTAGGTATTGTATAAAAAAAAAAATATATATATATATATATATATATATTAACTTGATCCGCTCTCATTTTGACATCAAACAAAGCAGTCAAATCATTTATACTCTTATACCTCCCTAAGGGGAGTTGAACTGCGAGGACATAAAATTTTTGAAACTTTTACATTGATTGATACAACTGATACCCATGAAAGTGTGAGAGCTGACAAATCAAAAAAAGAAGTTGTGACTGAGTGGTTATATGCATATTAGTTTTATCACTTTATATGGCATTTTGGGTTTAGGGTTGACCTAGTAGATCAAGACTTAAACGAGGATGAAAATAGCTAGAATTTTCACCATAACCATTTCTTCTTATCATTTTGGTTGTGGAATGTATTTTCATATAACTAATTTAAGTTAGACCATAATAGCAGGCATATAAGGATTTTTCGCAATCCAAAAAATCAAAATTGAAAATGGATAAATTTGACATCACCCATCTTAGTAGGTATTGTATAAAAAATATATATATATTAACTCGATCCGCTCTCATTTTGACATCAAACAAAGTAGTCAAATCATTTATACTCTTATACCTCCCTAAGGGGAGTTGAACTGCGAGGACATAAAATTTTTGAAACTTTTACATTGATTGATACAACTGATACCCATGAAAGTGTGAGAGCTGACAGATCAAAAAAAGAAGTTGTGACTGAGTGGTTATGTGCATATTAGTTTTATCACTTTATGTGGCATTTAGGGTTTAGGGTTGACCTAGTAGATCAAGACTTAAACGAGGATGAAAATAGCTAAAATTTTCACCATAACCATTTCTTCTTATCATGATAACATCTGATGGTCGAATTTGATAAAATCTATTCACTATTCGCCCACCTTGTTGCTTATAGAAGGTATATATTTTTATACTACTAATTAATATATAAATTTCACCACATTAGTAGGCATATAAAGATTTTGTGCAATTCAAAAAATCGAAACTGAAAATCAATAAATTTGACAGCACCCATTTATTTATAGGGCATTAATATGTACTATGTAAAAAATTAACCCGATACGCTGTCATTTTGACATCAAACAAAGTGGTCAACCATTTATACGCTTATACCATCCTAAGGGGAGCTGAACCACGAAGAGATGAACTTTCTAAAATTTTTATATCGTTGATTAGCTCATACACATGAGAGTGCAAGAGCTGACAGATAGAAAAAAGAAGTTGCGAGTGAGTGATTATGTACATATTAGTTTTATGTCGAGTTTAGGGTTGACCTAGTAGACCAAGACCCAAATGATGACGAAAATAGTTGAAATTTTCACCATAACCATTTCTTCTTATCATGATAAAATCCAAAGGTTGATTTTGATAAATTCAATTTTCTCAACCTTGTTCCTCATGGAATGTATAGTTTTCGAAATACAACTAATAAATAAGTCAGATCACATTAGTAAGCATATAAGGATTTTATGCGATCCACAAAATCTAAATTGGAAATCGATAAATCTGATATTACCCATCACTATTAGCGAAAACCCATTTGGAGAAAAAAAATTTTAGGACGGACCAATTTTTCCCAAACACATAATGTTAAATTAAATTTATAATAATTCTATACCCAGTTTGATAAAATGGAATGGTTTGCAAATTTTAAATTCTATATTTATATTATAAATATAAATCTTCAATTGGTTAAATCATGGAACCCAAATGGTCAAGTATCAATCTTCAATTGGTTAAATCATGGAACCCAAAAGTTCGTCCTAAGTGGAAATTTCCCAAAAGTCTGAATTTCTTCTCTGTGCACCCGAGCTTCATCTTTGGACACCCATTCTTTAAAATTTCACCTCGAGCTTAAATGTGCTCCTATAAGAAAATTCTCGTTCCTTGTTCAAAGTCTACATCTCATCTTGTCAAAGATGCCGACGCCGACGCCGACGCCCCCAAACCATGACTTAGATCTGCCTCTGTCTTACAGCCAGTCTAGTTCCAAGAGTTCGCGTCCTGGACTCGTCTGCTCGTGGCGTCTCTAGTGGCGTGTCATGCCCCTAGTGCCTCATCTGCCGCGCCAGAGCCTAGCTTTCGATCACATCTGTGCGCGGTGCCTCCATCGAGCTTCCCCTTTCTTGAGCTGTGCCCCTAGCGCAGCTCAAACCAGACTCTGAACCTGAGGTACCCTGCTGCGAAACTCTCTTTCTTCTCCCTGTGTTTTTTTTTTGTTGCTTGTGACGCTGTCACCGAGTAATGCCAACACATGATACTGAATTTCCCTGGGATAGATGAGTCTCTCATACCGTACTATGTGGGCCTCGATGATGCCCCACAACTTTGAAGCTTCTCAGCCTCGAATGTTTTATTTTTCACTTGCTTTCAACATTATGTCCATGTAATAAAGGTCACGTAGGAGGTGACTATTTTTAGCTTCTTTCGATGTTTCTTTCAATTTATAGCTTCGAATGTTCCTTGTTGATGACTAAGTAAAATAATAAATGTCTTTATGTTAATATAACAACGTTATAGCCTGACCTTCTTAGTTGCCCAACATTGTGTGACGTAAGGCCTCTTCGTCGTGATGTTCCCTTCGTGACAACCGCGACGTCGCCGTTGGCGTGATGACGTCTCCTTCAATGTCTGCTGCCATCCTTGACATCAACGATGGTTTTCTTCATAACCTTCATACTATCCTTGGCATTGGCGTCCACTTTGACGAGGGCATCTCGACGTCAGCGTAAGGTCTTTTGCAATTACTTTGACGTTGGCGCCTCGTTGTCGACATAGCCGTCTCGTCGTCGGCTTAGGCATCTCGACGTCAGCTTCTCATCGTCGGCGTAGAACTTCAATGTCGGCGCCTTGTTGTTGGCGTAAGCATCTCGACGTCGGAGTATGCATTGGCGTAGAACTTCGACGTCGGCGCCTCGTCGTCTGCGTAGGCATCTTCGACGTCGGCACCTTGTCGTCAACGTAGGTGTCTCGACATTGGCGTATGCATATTTATTAATGGCCCCACCTCAGCACTGACCTTAACGTCGGTGTCAACCTCGACGAGGGTGCCAACCTTAACATTGTCGACGTAGGCATCCTCGCAATAACCTCAGCATCAATCCCGACGCCAGCCTAGATGATGACGACGACGGCCGCAATTACCGTCACTGATCTTTCCGTGGCTGGGATGTGTATCTCATTCCCCTATTTACCCCCTTGTTTTTATTTGCTGTGCTCGCAGACGCGCAAAAATAAAAATAAAACAAAAGCAGAATAACCAAGGCACAGAGCCTACCAAAAAGTATACATTTGAGGATTAGAAACCAAACCGTAGTGGAGGGTTCGCTCTCCATGCATTGCTCTTTAGCATCTTTCGAGGACAAGATTGACCCCATTCCCTGTGGGGTCAAATCTAGAACCAATTCCCCATGCTCATAGCCTCCATGTCCTGCAAGGATAAAGTACATCACACCATCCCACCCCCACCTGCAGCGATAGTGTGGTCCATCATCCCACCCTCGCCTGCAACGAGG
Source organism: Rosa persica (assembly GCA_025331145.1). Classification (NCBI taxonomy): domain Eukaryota; kingdom Viridiplantae; phylum Streptophyta; class Magnoliopsida; order Rosales; family Rosaceae; genus Rosa; species Rosa persica. Next base: position 22,487,199 of record WFKR01000004.1, on the reverse strand, counting down.
TATGAGGCACGCCATCCCACTCGCGCCTGCAGCGAGGGTGTGGTCCATCGTGGTCCATCATCCCACCCCCCCCCCCCCCACGACGAGGTGTGAGGCACGCCACCCCACCCCCGCCTGCAGCGAGGGTGTGGTCCATCATCCCACCCACTCTGTCGGCGAGGGTAAGGCACCCCACCCTATCCGAAGCATTAAGGTAACTGTCCTACTCGAGGAACCAGCTCCTATGAATTAAACATAACTGTCCCACTCGAGGAACTAGTTTCTACAAATTGAATGCAATTGTCCTACTCGAGGAACCAGTCATACAGATTAATGGGACTGTCTTACTCGAGGAACCAGTCCCAATGATATTATTCATGCGAGAAATATAAAATACATAATTTGAATCAAGGACCAAAATATCGAGTTTCGAGAAAATTTCGATGGTCCTGGAAATAGAAATTTCGACGGAAATATCGAGTATATATCGATTTCGGTAAATAATCAAGAAAATGATGGAAATTTGAAGAAAAACATGGAAATTTTAAGTGAAACTTTAGGAAATGTTTATTCAACTATATTATCTACTCTATTTGAAAAGAATATATTGAACGAGTGATACGTGCAAAAGCTACACCAATTTAAACCCTGAAAAATATCATCATTAGTATAGAGCAAATAGGGTATCGTTCAAAACCGGGGATTGAGGGTACAAACATGTGAAACGAAAACAAAGAAATTAAAGAGAAAAATTTACAAGTTACGAAATTATTAGAACACTTTACAAGTTTACAATTACAAGCATGCTTTAAAGTTAGAACAACAAAGAGTTAGAGAGAAGAACTTACATGTATCACACGAAAGTAAGAGAGAAAGAATGAGAGAGAGAAACGAAAATCACAAGTATATATATACACATAATTCGAAAGGAAGAGAGAATTCAAGTTAGAAAAGGTTTTGGAAATCCTACTCCTATTTATACACAATTTACAAGTCATAATCACATTAGAAAACCATAAACAACAAGGATACAAAGTCTAAATCAAGTCAAACAAGAAATCCTAAGTCAAAACTAACTCTAACTGCTTTTCCTAAAAAACACCAAAAGAATTCCTATGTTTTAGCAAATCCTAAAAAACACAAAAAAAATCCCTAAAAACCACCAAATTAATTCCTAGAAAACACTAACACATATTTACTATTCACGGAGACACTATTCATGAATTTTTAAAAACATTTATTTTATTCTATTTATTTTATTATTTTCATGAACATGCTACCTAAGAATCTAAGTTAAATTTAGTTATTTACAAATATACACGAACAAGAAAACATAAAGATAGGGGGGTTTTTGAAGATTAAAATGTAAATTTTCAGAAAACAAATAAAAGAATAAAAGCAAAGAAATCGTTTTATATACATAGGTGGGAAAAGAAGAATTTTTGGAAAACAATTCATCAAGAACAATTCAAGAACAACATATTCATGCATCCCTTAATCTTGTTTATTACCAAGAACGCCATCAATCAAGACACAAAGATCAAAGCAACCAATGTCCCTTTTAACTTTCTTTCTTAAGTTAATCGAAATAGCAAAGCACCAAATCAATTTATTTTGAAAACCCGAATACACACATACGTTGAAAATTCGTTTTCAAATCATTAAGTTCAAGAAAGAATTGATGAACATGCAAATCCAAGCGTGTCAAAACAATTCATCACATGCATAATCTGATTTACGACTCAAAGCAAGCCTTCACTACATATTGAATTAGAGTTTACAAAGCAAACCTAATTACTAGCAAGTTACATGCAATTCATCCTATTATGTTTGTCAGACCAAGTGAATCGTTGACATGTACTGAAGCACAAAATCAGATCATCATTCTATCAATTCGGCAATTAACAAAGATCAAGAGCACATAAACATATCAAACACGAAAAGAACTATCTAAATTGAATCCAAAAATAGGTTTGTCACATCATAGTTTCGGTTTAAACAACAGAAATTCCAAAGCAGAAATTCTAACTACAAGAAAGCCATAACCGCAAATTAACATGAGAAGATGATGGTATGAACAACCCTTGATCACGTCCCAAGGTCCAAAGCAGATCCAAGATGATGCACAAGTGATGAACACGGCTAGGAAGGTGGATGGTCACGGCTATGCTCCTTGAAGATTGCAAAAACTGAAACTTAGAGAGAACAAGTGAGAAATCGAAATTGTGGAGAAAGAATGTGTCACCCCTGAGACGTCAAATACACTAGGTATATATAGGAGAACGTCTCAAGGCACTCCCAATTCGTTCCTACTTGACTTCTCCAAGTTCTTGTTGATTTAGGACTTCTTTGACACAAAACAGTTTCCCGGCAGACTTGACCTCTGTGTACCAAATCTGCCATAACTTCTTCTAGAAAATAGATATCACTGAGATGTAAAACGTTATGGAAACTAGACATCTGTAGCTTTCCAACCATATAAATATCATAATTTTCTGAGCTCTGAGCTGTTTTTGACACTCCGTTGAAGTTGACTGATCTGCACAGGCAGATTTCCGAATCTGTAATGGATTTGACTTTCAAAGCACAACTATTGTCCATTTAGGATTTCCTTCACATCACATGCCTCTCACATGTCTTCCACGCCTTGTTGAAGAATGAAACGTCAAGAACTCCCTAGAACCTTCAAGAATCTCACGGAAAATCCAATCCAAACTCAACTAGAAATCCAAACTCCTCATTGCTTTGAAATCCGAATTCTTTGAGACTTCCTCCAAGTGTGCACGGCACATGATGTTCTTGAGACTTCTAGATGCTTCATGAACATTCCAAGGACTTCTCCTAGCTTCCACAGGTCTCCTAGTGTGAGTAGAACTCCATATGCAAGTAGGTTTCCTAGTCAAATACGAACTTTTTTTCCGAGATGCTTCTACACTTTTCCGGAAACTTCTTGAGTAATCCTTATCCAACAGGGACTCCTTATCACACTAGTATTCCTTATCTGAGTAGAATTGGGTTTCCTTATCCAAGTAGAACTCCTAGTCCAAGTCAGCTTCAGATTCCTACTCCAACTGGGATTCCTTTTCCTAGTCAAACTGGGAAAACTTCCATTTCTTCATTTCTTTCCATTTCTGCACCACTTGTGCTTCCTTAGCCATTTTTTGACTTTGAGACTCCATTTTACCTGAAAAACACTAACTAAGTTAAATTGATTAAGTTAAAAGAAATAACTTAGCAAAATATAGGGTTTAGATACTTATAACGTCACATTTCATGCTCCTATCAAATACCCCCACACTTAGCTTTTGCTAGTCCCTTAGCAAAATCAATATAACAAACCAAAAAGACTAAGACACAAAACAAAGAAGACCAACAAAAATAAACTTCAAAACAAAGAAGACTAACAAAAATAAACTTAAGTAGAGAAAACGAAAACATAAGGACTCAAAACAAGAAAAACATCAAAAAAAACTTAGACAAAATCAAGACAAAAACGTCACAATTAAAGACTCCAAGGTTGACACATGAAAGACTCTATTGCCCTTTAACATATTGTCTCAGAAATCTCATACTTTCAAGTCACCAAGATTAGCACTTAACCAAGCATCACATCTTCAAAATATTCAAAAGCTAATTACAAAATATAATCCACATATAAGCATGTAAGACTTGGGGGTAACAATGGTGATGGGTGGAGCTTAACATATTTCAAACAAGTCATGATTCAAACCTCACATGGATATATCACTCTTTCTTCTCTCAGATTCAAGGCTCATGCTTAAAAGCTTATCACTCAAGTATATGTGAAAGATTAGCAAGTGTATCACATATTAAGAAACGAAAGCACATATATATTTTTCAAAAGATCTCATGAAGGATATCAATCACATGCACAAATGGACCCAAGCCATAAGTTCAACAGTCATAACTCATCTCCACAGATCAAAGGCTGTCCCATCTTAAGGATCAAAGAGGTCTTATAATTAAGGGTTATAATGGGGCCAAGGTTTAAGGTTTAAAGAAACGAAGGGATAGGGAAATCACAAAGTATCCTAAAAACCTCGTAGAGCACTTGTTGATGTAGAGAGACCAAATTTCGAAATCCACCATGCATAGCAAAACGTCATGTATCCTCCAAGGCTTTATAAAAGGGCCAAGTGTCATAATCTTGGGCCCAAGCTTCATTCTAACCTTCTTTTGAATAAGTGTGAATTGGACAAAGACCAAATTTCGTAACAATGGGCCTTCACTTCAAAGCAAACTCCAAATCCACTAAGTATAGGAGACTAAAATCCATAACATAGAACAATAAACTCTTTTTTTTTTCTTTGTATTGCCGTGAATTTCTTTCTTTCATTTTTTTCGATTTCATTCTCTTTTTTTTGTTGTTTTTATTTCTCCCGGCAATTACATATATTTTTTTATATGGACAAGTCTACCCCCACACTTACACTTCTTCATGTCTTCAAAACTCTTCCTTGACACCAAAACTCCAAGCAAAGTCTCAAAATATGCTCCACTAAGTTTTTAGAACAAAGGGTAAAGATATAACTATACTAAGGTTAAAGGTTAAGGAATTTTGAGGGTGATGAAAGAAAAGGTCTAATGTAGGCTCAAAGTGGTTAAACTAGGGGAGTCCCACGACGGGCACAAATGGGGACACAAGCTTTATTTGGCTAAGGTGGTAAAGATCCTAAGTTGCCTTTATCCTTTCCGAAATCAGGGACATGTATTGATAAAAGTTTCAACAAGCATAAAAGTGAATTCTAGCATTCTCTAGTCCATTAAACTTAATCTATGGCATGTAACCAATCAAGATGAAAGAATAATGAGATCAACAAAATCATCGCCAAGAAAATAAGAGTATAATAATTTTTTTTCATTAATCACTCAACAAAGAAAAGGCACATGGCTCAAATTCTCACAAGGGTTTATTATGAATCATAACTTATCTTCCACATGTTCATATTCTGTACCAAGGTTACGCATGCACCATATCTACTACACATTCATATGCTTTTCATAAATCATAATTAACCAAAGAATATCATCAGACATTATCTCAATCTTGTGATCCTCTTGTAGCCTTAATTTTAGAGATATAAGCTCATCCTAGACAGTTAAAAGGGCATCCTAAGACTCGATCGTAAAACAAGAACAAAGATAACACATAAAGAATTTTTTTTTTTGGGTGAACAGTGCCGAAATATTTTTTTTTTTAAAAGATGACGAAAATATTTCTTTATTATCTATTTTTCTGACATTTTCCAATTTTTTTTTTTGTATTTTTTTTTTTTTAGACCACAAAAACTAGCTATCTAAAAATAAAGTGAAACGTTAAACCCTTCCCCCACACTTAAATCATGCATTGTCCTCAATGTATAAACAATTATATAGCATGCAATGAACAATTGAAGGCAAAAGAAATATTTAACGCAAGGAAACCTAAACACAAAGTAAAAATTGAAAATTAAAAATAGGGAAGAGTTCAAGAAAGCAAATCTGCGTTGATGGCTCCTCCACTGCTACGGTTGAAATGGGTTGCCTCCCATGCAGCGCTTAATGTTTAAAGTCTTTCAGCCTAGACTTGCACCTCATGTAATCCTCAGTTGGTGGCGCCTCTTGGAGGGGTACATCCTCCACGTTGTGCTCCACAAATGCCTCATAGTAAGGCTTAAGTCGATGGCCATTCACCTTGAACTCAGCTCCAGTAGTGTTACTCCTTATCTGTATAGCACCATTAGGAGAAACATTAGTAACAAGAAAAGGACCAACCCATCTAGAACGCAACTTACCAGGAAAAAGTCTTAATCTAGAATGAAACAAAAGAACTTTTTGACCAACTACAAAGGTCTTCCCACGAATCATCTTATCATGGAAAGCCTTTGTCTTTTCCTTGTAAATCCGCGCACTATCATAAGCATCATTTCGAATTTCCTCAAGTTCATTGAGTTGCAACTTCCTATGAAGTCCAGTTTCATCCAAGTCCATGTTAAAGGTCCTCACGACCCACCAAGCTCTATGCTCCAGCTCCACAGGCAAGTGACAAGCCTTTCCATACACCAACCGAAATGGAGACATCCCTATTGGCGTTTTGAAAGCTGTCCTATAGGCCCAAAGAGCATCCTCCAAACGCTGGCTCCAATCCTTCCTTGAAGGCCCCACAGTTTTCTCAAGTATCCGCTTGATCTCCCTATTTGAGACTTTTGCTTGTCCACTCGTTTGAGGATGATAGGGCGTTGAGACCCTATGAGTAATGTAATACTTCCTAAACAAAGCTGCAATGGTCTTGTTGCAAAAGTGAGAACCTCCATCACTAATGATTGCTCGAGGCATGCCAAACCTACTAAAAATATTAGACTTTATAAACTCTGCAACAACCTTAGAATCATTAGTCTTGGTGGCTTTCGCTTCCACCCACTTAGAAGCATAATCAACAGCTAAGAGAATATAATGAAAACCATGAGATGAAGGAAAAAGACCCATAAAATCTATACCCCAAACATCAAAAATTTCGACAATAAGTATAGAATTTAAAGGCATTTGATCTTTAGGCCCTAAGTTTCTAGTTCTTTGGCACCTATCACATGTCATACAGAATTCATATGCATCTTTAAACAAAGTAGGCCAATAAAAACCAGAATCCAACACCTTTTTAGCAGTTCTATTAGAGCCAAAGTGACCACCACATTGTTTAGCATGACAAAACTCAAGTATAGCTTTTTGTTCATTATTAGGCACACATCTCCTTATTAACTGATCAGAACAATATTTCCACAAGTAAGAATCATCCCAAACATACTGCCTAGCTTTAGTCTTAAGTAATTCACGTTGAGCACTTAGCATGTCATTAGGAAATGTTTTAGAGGCCAAATAATTAACAATATCTGCATACCAAGGCTCACTTACCTGGATTCCGAAGAGTTGTTCATCCGGAAACATCTCCACTAAGGGTATGGCGTCCTCCTCACTCACAAGTCTGCTCAAGTGGTCTACCACAACGTTGTCAGAGCCCTTCTTATCCTTGATCTCAATATCAAACTCTTGAAGCAAGAGTATCCAACGAATTAGCCTAGGTTTTGCCTCCTTCTTTGACATCAAGTACCTTAAAGCTGCATGATCAGAATAAATAATAACTTTAGTACCCAGCAAATAAGATCGAAATTTTTCTAAGGCAAAAACAACAGCTAAAAGTTCTTTTTCAGTTGTAGAGTAATTGAGTTGAGCGTCATTGAGGGTCCTTGACGCATAGTAGATGGCATAAGGCTTCTTGTCCTTCCTTTGGCCTAGCACGGCCCCAAGTGCATAATCTGAGGCGTCACACATGATCTCAAAGGGAATAGACCAATAAGGGGGAAGCATGATGGGTGCAGACGTCAAGAGCTCCTTCAATGTGTTGAATGCCTTCTTGCAATCCTCATCAAATTCGAATGACAGCTCCTTTTGAAGTAGACAACATAGGGGCCTAGAAATCCTAGAAAAGTCTTTGATAAAGCGCCTGTAAAAACCTGCATGTCCAAGAAAAGAGCGGACCTCCCTCACACTTGTGGGGTTTGGTAAGTATTTAACAAGATCTACTTTAGCTTTATCAACTTCGATTCCACGTTTAGAAACAATATGCCCTAAAACTATCCCTTGTTTTACCATAAAGTGACATTTTTCCCAATTTAAAACAAGGTTAGTTTCTTCACAACGTGTAAGTATCAATTCTAAGTTACTTATGCAATTTTCGAAATCTTTACCAAAAATAGAAAAGTCATCCATAAAAACTTCAATAATTTTCTCAATAAAATCAGAAAAGATACTTACCATGCACCTTTGAAACGTACCTGGAGCATTGCAAAGTCCGAAAGGCATCCTTCTATAGGCAAACGTCCCAAATGGACATGTGAATGTCGTTTTCTCTTGATCCTCATTAGCAATGGCAATTTGGTTGTAACCAGAATACCCATCCAAAAAGCAATAGAACTCATGGCCAGCCAACCTCTCAAGCATCTGATCAATGAATGGCAAAGGAAAGTGGTCCTTCCTAGTGGTGGCATTGAGCTTCCTATAATCTATGCAAACTCGATGTCCAGTTATAGTCCTCTGAGGTACTAACTCATTCTCTGCATTCTTAACAACTGTGATCCCAGATTTCTTTGGCACAACCTGAACTGGTGAAACCCACTTAGAATCCGAGATAGGGTAGATGACACCACAATCAAGAACCTTGATGACTTCCTTTTTCACAACTTCCATCATAGGGGGGTTCAAACGTCTTTGAGCCTCCCTTGTTGGCTTGGCTCCCTCCTCAAGCAGAATCCGATGTACACAAGTAGTGGGGCTAATTCCCCTAATATCCGCTAAAGTCCAACCAATTGCAGTCTTATGCTTCTTAAGCATCTCCACCAATCTATCCTCTTGAGTTGACGTTAAAGATGATGAAATGATGACAGGTAAAGTTTCGTTTTCTCCCAAGTAAGCATACTTCAAGTGATCCGGTAATTGCTTAAGTTCCAAAGTAGGTGCCTGAATCACTGAAGGTAACGGTTTATTAGTAGAGGGAGAAATAAACACAGAAGAAACATTACCTAGCTCATATGCTGTTGCCTCAAGAAAAGCAACATGTTCCATGATAGTATCACTATGAATAGCCATGAGCTCCTCCTTAGGGATGGTAGTGTCATCCTTCATTATACCAACGCCGTGGGCAATGGTTGAAACCAAAGTATCCTCATTCATCATCTCCATGAATTTCTGTGCAAGTTCATCTAGTATATCAATAGAAAAACATGAAGAAAAATCAACCAAAGGATACCTCATTGCTTCAAAGATGTTGAAGCCAACAATTTCACCATCGAACTCCATTGTTAATGAGCCAGAATAAACATCAATTTTAGTTCTAGCCGTCCTCATGAAGGGCCGGCCTAGCAACAATGGTGTTCCACTTTTGGGGGACTCCTCCATCTCTAGGACATAGAAGTCAGCTGGAAAGATTAGCTCACCAACCTGCACAAGTACATCCTCAACTAACCCCTTAGGGTATGCATTAGATCGATCTGCCAACTGAATAATAACGTTATCACGTTTAAGCTCACCTAGACCTAGAGTTTCATAAATAGAATAAGGCATGACATTTATAGAAGCTCCTAAGTCTAGCATGGCATTTTCGAATTTACTTGTGCCAATAACACAAGGGATAGAAAAACTCCCTGGATCCTTACACTTCTCAGGCATTCTGCATTGAAGCACAGCTGAAACATTCTCACTTACCTTCACTACTTCTTTCTCACGGTTTTGCCTCCTTGTGGTGCAAAGTTCCTTCAAAAATTTGGCGTACTTAGGAATTTGCTTAATGGCCTCAAGGAGAGGGATGTTGATTTGCACTTTCCTAAAAATTTCTAAGATGGCCTTCTCAGCTTCATCCTTTTTAGACTTAGCATATCTGCTTGGGAAAGGCAAAGGAGAAGAAGATGGATGAGCAATAACCGAATTGAAAGAGTTAGAAACATTACCTTGAGTGTTCGGTTTTGCAATTGAAGGTGGAGATGTCACTTGAGCTTTTGACGTTGCAGGGTCCTCCTCCTCCTCTAATATTGATGTTGAGATCTTATTTTGAGGTTTAGGAGGAGCTACAAGGGTCTTAACACTCCTTGTAGTCACGGCTTTTGCTTGCTCAAAGTGAGGATTTGGGATGGTTCCACTTGGTAGCTTACCTTGCTCATTAAACTTACCCATAAACTCCACAACTTGACTCATTTGCTTCTTCATCTCATTCACATCCGTGGATATGGCATTGATTTGATTCCCATGATGAGTTTGACCTGCAATCAAAGCTTGAGTAGATTTAGTTAGAGTTCTTATCAATTCATCATTAGAAGAAGAAGAAGCATTTGAATTGAAAGGAGTAGGGTTAGGAGGTTGAGGCTTTTGATAAAAGCCTTGAGGACGTTGTTGGAAGCCTTGAGGTGCACTTTGAACATTGTCATTGTCCTTCCAACGAAAATTAGGGTGGTCCCTCCATCCAGGGTTGTAGGTGTTTGAGTATGGATCATTCCTAGGACGTTGGTACCCTTGTTGGAAGCCTATGGCGTTGACACCTTCAGGTCCTCCACTTTCCATGAGTTGAGGGCATTGGTCAGACACATGCCCTTGCATAGAACAAACTCCACACACCATGACTTGTCCATGAGTTCCCTGAGACACAAGAGAAGTAAGTTTGTTAATTTTATCTTCCAATTGAGCTAAAGTACTTACCTCATGGACCTTTTCACGAATGGTAGTGGTTTTGGGCCTAGAGCCTCCATATTGTTGTTGATTCAAGGCCCTATTTTTAATAAGGATCATTCCAGCTGCAGGTTCCTTGTCAACAAATGATCCACCAGAAGCTGCATCTAGCATGTCTCTTTCCAAGGGTATGAGACCATCATAAAAGCAAGTGAGCAAGGTCTCATCCTTCATGCCATGTTGAGGGCATTGAGTGATAAGAGACTTGAACCTTTCATAATACTCTGCGTAAGATTCCTCTTGCCCTTGCTGAATTCCACTTATCTTCTTCCTAAGCATGATGATGCGAGATGTAGGAAAATACTTCTCAAGAAACGTCTTCATCATGTCCCCCCAAGATGTGATTCGTCCACTAGGCAACTCATAAAGCCATTGTTTTGCCTTGTCAGCCAACGAAAATGGGAAGGCTTTTAACTTCAAAATATGCTCATCAGCTCCTTGAGGCTTCATGCTAGTGCATATGAACTGAAATTCCATCAGGTGGTTGTTGGGGTCTTCCATAGGGAGTCCATGGAATGTAGGAAGACGATGAAGTAACCCAGACTTCAACTCAAAATCAGCTGTTAATCCCTCAGCTGCAGCAGGGTATGTTATGCATAATGGGACGCCACCAGGTGGAATGACAGATGTGGAGAGTTGTCTAATGGTGAGAGCCATTGGAGGTGGTGGTGGTGGTAGAACAAGTTGTGCACAAGGTGATGGAGGTGGTGTTTGGTGTGGTGATTGATGTGGTGATGGTGGTGGTGATTGATCAATGGAAGTGTCGGATGCCTCTACTTCCCTCTCCACTCTGTTACCTTCGTTATCTATCTGAAGCTCACGAAATTGAAGAGGTGTAGTGATGGGATCGTTAAACAGATCAGAGTTCTGCTTAAGCCTTTCAATTCGTGCTTGAATGAGGTGGAGAGGTGTCTTGGGGTACTTGGGAGGTTCAGATGATCCGGACATTCATTGATCTGTAGTAGAACAAAAAAATAAAGTTAGTAAGGTATAAACAAGACGTGGACCAAGGTATAAACACCAAAAACATCACTATTTACATTCATACAAAAGGCCAACGAAAATTTTAATGTTAGTTACAATCTTTTACAATTTTCAAAGTAATCAACTTAAATAAGATGTCATTGAGTCAAAGTTTTGACGTGCGGCCCAAAGATTCTAATGTTAATGCAATTCTCCCCTCCTTTATCCTTTGGTAACTCTTTTGGCACAGAGCCAGGTAGTAGAGGAACGATTTTGGCGGGGCTACTCCCACATAGTGGTTTAGGCCCTCTTGATAGCACTTCTCGTATCCAATCAACCTAGACATCCTGTGTTACTAAGGTGAGCCTCAGAGATAAAGGAAGATGCTTGAAAAGCATTAATAAAAGAACTTTCACCTATTCCATTATGACTTACAACATTCTTACTTAAACCAACTATTCTCGAAAATTGTCTAAGTATATGACTTCAACAAGACATCATAAACTATGCTTTGGACGTGCGGCCCAAGTCCTTGCCTACACACAAATTTCTTTTCAAATCCTTTGGGCAACCTTACTGAAATGGCCAGGTGGGGGAGGACGAGCACGAGAGGTAGAACCCATTTTGGCACAAGCTATTCCCACATTGTGGTTTAGGCTTGTTTGATAGCACTTCTGGATTCAAAACCTGTCATGAACGTTGTCCCCTTTCTAGACACCATCCCACATAGGCTATACTTACTTAGATAAGAAAAGTCCTAAGTGCAAGACATTTTTCAAGTGTTTGATAAAAGCCGCCCTCAACCTTAAGAGACCTGAATCAGGTACTAATAAGGGGTTAAGGCTAATACCAACAAAAGAGACTTCACCTATTCCATATAGTTCACAATCCCTTACCAAAATCATACCTTAGTGGCATTTATCACATGAAGATTTTTCAATCCCCGGCAACGGCGCCAAAAATTGATACGTGCAAAAGCTACGCCAATTTAAACCCTGAAAAATATCATCATTAGTATAGAGCAAATAGGGTATCGTTCAAAACCGGGGATTGAGGGTACAAACATGTGAAAAGAAAACAAAGAAATTAAAGAGAAGAATTTACAAGTTACGAAATTATTAGAACACTTTACAAGTTTACAATTACAAGCATGCTTTAAAGTTAGAACAACAAAGAGTTAGAGAGAAGAACTTACATGTATCACACGAAAGTAAGAGAGAAAGAATGAGAGAGAGAAACGAAAATCACAAGTATATATATACACATAATTCGAAAGGAAGAGAGAATTCAAGTTAGAAAAGGTTTTGGAAATCCTACTCCTATTTATACACAATTTACAAGTCATAATCACATTAGAAAACCATAAACAACAAGGATACAAAGTCTAAATCAAGTCAAACAAGAAATCCTAAGTCAAAACTAACTCTAACTGCTTTTCCTAAAAAGCACCAAAAGAATTCCTATGTTTTAGCAAATCCTAAAAAACACAAAAAAAATCCCTAAAAACCACCAAATTAATTCCTAGAAAACACTAACACATATTTACTATTCACGGAGACACTATTCATGAATTTTTAAAAACATTTATTTTATTCTATTTATTTTATTATTTTCATGAACATGCTACCTAAGAATCTAAGTTAAATTTAGTTATTTACAAATATACACGAACAAGAAAACATAAAGATAGGGGGGTTTTTGAAGATTAAAATGTAAATTTTCAGAAAACAAATAAAAGAATAAAAGCAAAGAAATCATTTTATATACATAGGTGGGAAAAGAAGAATTTTTGGAAAACAATTCATCAAGAACAATTCAAGAACAACATATTCATGCATCCCTTAATCTTGTTTATTACCAAGAACGCCATCAATCAAGACACAAAGATCAAAGCAACCAATGTCCCTTTTAACTTTCTTTCTTAAGTTAATCGAAATAGCAAAGCACCAAATCAATTTATTTTGAAAACCCGAATACACACATACGTTGAAAATTCGTTTTCAAATCATTAAGTTCAAGAAAGAATTGATGAACATGCAAATCCAAGCGTGTCAAAACAATTCATCACATGCATAATCTGATTTACGACTCAAAGCAAGCCTTCACTACATATTGAATTAGAGTTTACAAAGCAAACCTAATTACTAGCAAGTTACATGCAATTCATCCTATTATGTTTGTCAGACCAAGTGAATCGTTGACATGTACTGAAGCACAAAATCAGATCATCATTCTATCAATTCGGCAATTAACAAAGATCAAGAGCACATAAACATATCAAACACGAAAAGAACTATCTAAATTGAATCCAAAAATAGGTTTGTCACATCATAGTTTCGGTTTAAACAACAGAAATTCCAAAGCAGAAATTCTAACTACAAGAAAGCCATAACCGCAAATTAACATGAGAAGATGATGGTATGAACAACCCTTGATCACGTCCCAAGGTCCAAAGCAGATCCAAGATGATGCACAAGTGATGAACACGGCTAGGAAGGTGGATGGTCACGGCTATGCTCCTTGAAGATTGCAAAAACTGAAACTTAGAGAGAACAAGTGAGAAATCGAAATTGTGGAGAAAGAATGTGTCACCCCTGAGACGTCAAATACACTAGGTATATATAGGAGAACGTCTCAAGGCACTCCCAATTCGTTCCTACTTGACTTCTCCAAGTTCTTGTTGATTTAGGACTTCTTTGACACAAAACAGTTTCCCGGCAGACTTGACCTCTGTGTACCAAATCTGCCATAACTTCTTCTAGAAAATAGATATCACTGAGATGTAAAAAGTTCTGGAAACTAGACATCTGTAGCTTTCCAACCATATAAAGATCATAATTTTCTGAGCTCTGAGCTGTTTTTGACACTCCGTTGAAGTTGACTGATCTTTCACAGGCAGATTTCCGAATCTGTAATGGATTTGACTTTCAAAGCACAACTATTGTCCATTTAGGATTTCCTTCACATCACATGCCTCTCACATGTCTTCCACGCCTTGTTGAAGAATGAAACGTCAAGAACTCCCTAGAACCTTCAAGAATCTCACGGAAAATCCAATCCAAACTCAACTAGAAATCCAAACTCCTCATTGCTTTGAAATCCGAATTCTTTGAGACTTCCTCCAAGTGTGCACGGCACATGATGTTCTTGAGACTTCTAGATGCTTCATGAACGTTCCAAGGACTTCTCCTAGCTTCCACAGGTCTCCTAGTGTGAGTAGAACTCCATATGCAAGTAGGTTTCCTAGTCAAATACGAACTTTTTTTCCGAGATGCTTCTACACTTTTCCGGAAACTTCTTGAGTAATCCTTATCCAACAGGGACTCCTTATCACACTAGTATTCCTTATCTGAGTAGAATTGGGTTTCCTTATCCAAGTAGAACTCCTAGTCCAAGTCAGCTTCAGATTCCTACTCCAACTGGGATTCATTTTCCTAGTCAAACTGGGAAAACTTCCATTTCTTCATTTCTTTCTATTTCTGCACCACTTGTGCTTCCTTAGCCATTTTTTAACTTTGAGACTCCATTTTACCTGAAAAACACTAACTAAGTTAAATTGATTAAGTTAAAAGAAATAACTTAGCAAAATATAGGATTTAGATACTTATAACGTCACATTTCATGCTCCTATCAACGAGCTTCATTTCATAGTGACTTGTAGTGATTAAGGGTTGAATTGGTATATATAGGATCACTGACAAACAACAATTATAGAATTTGACTTAATACATCCTAAATATTTATTATTAATTACGACAATAAATTTTAAAAAAGCAAATACTTAGTAACCTTGTAATTTTTCATTCGAAAACAAAAAAATGGAGTGAGGAAGTAGGTTGAATTGGTTTATATAGGATCGCTGACAAACAACAATTATAGAATTTTGACTTAATACATCCTAAATATTTATTATTAATTATGAAAATAAATTAAAAAAAAAAGCAAATACTTAGTAACATTGAGTAACTAATTTTTCATTCAAAAACAAAAAAAAAGGAGTGAAGAAGTAGAAATAGAATGAGTGACATGAATATGTTGAATTTTTTTATATTTATAGAGCTAGAATTTCAAAAGGTAAGTTGAAAAATATTGGAGCGAAGTAAAGTGAATTTGATAATTGAATTAAAAATTTGCAACTCTCGGTATTGTGCTTTGTCCTTGTTCTATAACCAAGAAAAGGAAGGATAACTTATCAATTGGGGAAATATCATCAATGGTCACTGAGTTATGACTTATTCGACACTTAACTCACTATATTTTCAACAATATCACTTAACTCGCTCAGTTTTACATCCGTCTTTCACTTAACTCACTACCGTTAATTCTACCGTTAGAGGCCGTTAAAATTGAGAGTATATTTGTCAAAACACTTAAAAATCATTTTTAACTTAAAAAAATATACATTTATTAGACTTTTTTTTCAATTTTTTAAAATTTCTAAAATTTCTAATAAAAAATGATTTTTTTAACTTAAAAATAATTTGAAAAAAAATTGTCTTTTTTTTTTTAAAGTTAGAAAGGCTTTTTTTTAGTGTTTAGATAAATATACTCTCAATTACATTTATTAGAATTTTTTGAGTTTTTTAAATTTTTGAGATTTCTAATAAAAAATGATTTTTTAACTTAAATATAATTTGAAAAAAAATTGTCTTTCTTTTTTTTTTTAAAAAAAAAAGGAGTTAGAAATGCATTTTTTTAGTGTTTAGACAAATATACCTCAATTTTAATAGCTTTTAACGGAAAGATTAACGACAGTGAGTTAAGTGAAAGACGGATGTAAAACTAAGTGAGTTAAGTGATATTGCTAAAAATACAGTGAGTTAAATGTCGAATAAGTTACAGTGACCATTAATGATGTTTTCCCTTTATCAATTTTATATGTTTAGAACATAAATATATTTATAAAAAGAAGTCACAATGAGGACAAGAGCATCCCAATAGAGATGGTTTTGGTGCTGGCTTTGTTCCAAGAGGGTAGAGGTTCGACTATCGTCTTGCACAATTGTTGAGAACTTTTTTGTTTGAGAGTAACTCATGAAAGTTTCAAAATATCACGATATTTTCTATAATATCCACTATATCGCGAAATATCTCGATATTTTGAAGTTTTTGGACAAAATAATCATGGTATGTGGTGAAGATATCGGAGGTTCAAAAAACGATAATTTCGGCGATATTTCACCAATTTTATCGAATTTTTAGTCCTTGATTTGAATAGTCTGTCAAATGAGATATCAACATGCGCAAAAATCACTAAACTCTTCTATTTTTCTTACTTGAATTTTACGAGTTGTGCCATCTTTTTATAAAAACAAAGTTACCATATATCGTACCTTCTCCATTACTCGAGATGAATTTCGGCGCGTGGACTTTTCCATAAACCCTTTGATTGCCTTAATTTATATCATTTTATACTAAAGGAGTTTAGCAGCCTTCATTGCTGTAATGATTGCTGGACGCACTCCCTGACACTTACATATTCCGTGCCCCTTGCCTCGTGGAGCGGGCAATATCAACTTTTCTCATTCTCGTCACTAGCCTCCGGTTGGGGGGCGGCTTCTCAAATACTGCTTCATGACTATGTCTTTTGTATATGGTCATGGGGTGAATCATAAACCATTCTTCAAAGGGATAATCTTGAGGTTTCCCTCGTCTATCACTCTGAATGTCATTCTTTGTGTTATTTCATTCAACCTCCCACGAGGTGACAACGGTAGTGATTTGGGCCTCATATGCTTTCTTAGCTTTTTCAATTCTGATCTCCCCCTCAACCCTTGTAATGATGTCATCCATATCCTTTGGCGGATCGCGCAGCAAACTTTCGTATAATGGTGTTCCCAAAAGCTTTCATTCTCGGAAAGTGATAGCGGCAAATTAGGGATCACAATTAACATGGCACATTTCAGCTCTAAACTTTTCAAAAAAAGTTTCCTACCTTTTCCCCTAGCTTCTGCTTAGTATTGAACAGAGTCGCCAAGTCCTTCTTTTGTTTGCGATTGCAGAAGTATTGTGAAATGAAAGCGCGACCTAATATGTCAAAATCTATAGAATGCGATTTGAGGTCTTGGAACCACGTTGATGCCGGCCGCGTGAGACTTGAGGGGAAAATCTTGCACATCAATCTCTCATCGGTTGTCTCGCTGGACATCTATTGTTTGTACCCCTTCATATGGTCCATCGGGTAGGCCGTCTGGTCATATTCTTGAAACACTGATGTGGTAAACCTACGAGGTTTTGCCGCGTTCATGATGTCATCAGTAAATGGAGACTTACCGATGTCCCTCGAGATTTTAACCGTGAGCTCTTGAGGACTGGCATTCTTGCATGCATCAGTCATTTTGTCCATCTTCTCGCGCCACGATTCGTTACGCTCCCTTTTGTATTAGCCTAATCCAGCTCCGTTGTTCTGCCCGCCATTCAGAGTGCCTCCCATCCCTTTGACGAAGGGTCCCTTGAGGACTCCCCCGTTGACGCTGCTGGCGCTTGCATTGGCTGCTACGTTGTTGGTTTGACCGAGGTCGCCATCGTCATCCGACAAATCGCTGTTAAGTTGTAAAATCCTTTCAAGTTTTCGCCGACCACGGACCTCGCGGTCTTTTTTTCTCTCCGAAGTTGATCGAGTTCTTACCTCAACCTTTGCATCTCGTCAATGAGAGGCAAGTTCAGGTCGCCGACGGGGTTTGGGATGGACCCACTTGGCGGTTAGTGAGAAAGGATTTCTTCACTACCAGTCCTCAGTGATAGAAATAGGATCCCGTCAGGGGCAGCTCCCACCATCACTTTTTAGGGAAAAGTGTTTCCCACAAACGACACAACTTGTTGGTGACGAAAAATTTTGTAGAGGAGTTTGACACACCAATGAATGTAGACTGGAGCAGAAGCTGACTAGGAACAATCGAGAAGCCTCCTTGGAGCGTTGACTGGAGTTTGACAGTCGGCTCGAGGACAAGGGGGGGTACCTGCAGAAAACCCTCTGATGCCTAAGTCAGTACATTTCTTAGTTGTGGAGTAGAGAGAATTGGAATTCGATGATTTACCTTGTCGTTGGGTGGCCTTTATATAGGTAGGGATTTTTTTGGGGGACAAGCCGCCATTATTCATGTTTGTATGGTCGCATTGACTTACTGATTCATGGAGACAATCATTGCTACGTTAACAATGGTTAATCATGACTTATTTACGACGGTCATTCATTGCGCATTTAGGGCCGCAATCATTGCATGTTGTTATTATCATGATTAATGTTGTAATAATCCCTGCATTCATGACTAGAACTTATCTCCCTACTAATTACGAAGTTAATTGTCTTAATTGCAGGCGTAACAAAAGTTGACCACTTCCACAATAGTCCATAACTTCATATTCCATAGTCCGTAATTCAAACTTCAAGGCTTCAAAATAATAAATTTAGTCCAAAATTTACAAAGTCCATCAATATATGAAATGATAAAAAATTATAGAGTCTAAAGTTTATAACGTCCATCAAGTCATCAACACTAACCTTACAAATTGAAAATGTTTAAGTTCACTAAAAGATTAAACATCAAAAAGAGAATGAACGAACATCAACATATGAAGGAAGGCATGATCTCAAGCTCATAAAGATGAAGTCTTTGACTTTGGAGGTAACATACCACTCCGACTACTTCCCACTGCAGCTCCACATGCAATCTTAAACAATTCTACATTGGCATAAGGGAATATTAAAAAGATAGACATTGAAATACATACAATCAAATATAACATAAAAATTACAACTTCATTAACCTAAAAATATTAAATAAGAAAATAAAAACAATTACCTTTGTTCGTGTCTTCACACAACTCTATCTCTTTAATGGTAGGCACATATGTAAATACACATTTTGACTCCTAAGCCAATTTTGTGTACATATTAAAGCCTCCACCATTCTAGGACTTAGGGAGCTACGATATTACGATATGACCGGATCAATAATCCTCCCACTCATGCTAAAGGAAGATTCCAAAACTATGATCGACACTAGAATAGCTAGAGTCTCATTTGCAACGCAGACCAATATGAGATATTTACAAACTCCATTCACCCTGTGCCAATTCAACAAGTCAAAGTCTTCACCACCACCTTCAATATCCACATCATTATTGATGATCTCGGCTTCCTTTGCTCTTCTCCTTTGCTCTTTCTCTTTCAACCTCCTTTCTAACAAGGTACAACCCTTATTTGAAGAAGATACCTCCTCACTTAATGTTTGAGTACCACTAACCCCACTAACACCACTTCCCCCTCCCTCTTCTTCATACACCTTGTAAAGCTCATACAAGAGATCTTTCACTCTTTGTGTGTTAGCTTCTACCTTTTCATCCATCTCCCCATCAATAATCTCAAAATAATCAATAACCTTTTCAAGCTTATGACGTGGATCAAGAACAATACCAATGAACACATAGGGATTCAACTTTTCAAAACTACCCCTATACTTGTTATACTTGTCTTGCATGGGTGATATAATATCCAATAATATGGGGTTAGATTGTTCATGCAAGACACCATAAATATGAAGTAAATCACCAAAAGTGTTATGAATAGTAGGAGAATTAGAACAACACACCATTAAAGTGACTTCATAAAATGGTTTCAAGAAATCAGCAAACTGCTCCCCATACTCCTAATCAACACTTGTCGGTAACCCTTTTTTTGGCTTGTCATTTGTGTCACCTTAGCTATGCCAAAAAATTACCGGCATCATCTTCTGTCATCCTATCAAAATCTTTTTGAAGTTTCAAAGCCCGTTCCAACATCAAGAATGTGGAATTCCACCTAGTAGGGACATCTAAAATCACAAGCCATTTGCACTCTACTTTCACCCATTCAATACACTATTTGAAAAAATCAAGTCTTTGAGGGGAGGATCTAACATATCTCACTGCATTACGAATTTCCTCAATTGTCATCCTCACTGCACCCAACCCATCATTCACAATCAAGTTTAAAATATGAGCTACACACCAAACATGCAAATGCTTCCCTCCGTGCAAAAGTGCATTAAGGAGCCGCCAATCACCTATCCTTTTTTTTCAACTCCCTCAATGCAACGTCATTTGACGAAGCATTATCAACGGTAATTGTGAGAATCTTCTCTATACCCCACTCCAACAAACAATCCACCAAAAGCTTAGCTATAGACTCTCCCTTATGATTTGGGATCACACAAAAATTAAGAATTCTCTTATGCAACACCCAATCATCATCAATAAAATGTGCAGTGAGAACTATGTAATTAATATTTTGAATAGAAGTCCATGTATCAATTGTAAGACACAACTTATACCTACTCAATTGATCCATCAATTTTTGCTTTCCCCCCAAATAAAGCTTAAGCACATCCTTTGCTATTGTCTTACAAGAAGGAATTCTCCAAAAAGGAAGATCTCTACCCATAAAATGCCTAAAACCTTCTCCCTCTACATGAGAAAATGGTAACTCATCTAGAATGATGTACTCCACACATAACAAATTAAGCTCTTGTTGAGTGCATTCTACACTACACACCTCACTAGTTGGTTTTTTAAAAGACAAAATCTTTTATCTTTTAGCTTTCAACATCTCAATATTAGGAAGATATTTTGGACACTTTTCCACATGATTTATATGGTTAGTGATACCATTCTTCTTAGGATCGGCAAAAAAGTCTTTTCCGCAATATTTGCATTCACCCTTATCTTTACCCTCCTTCATTTTCCTAATATAATGACCCTAAATATCTGACCTTTCTTTTCATTTCAAATCCTCAAGAATGCTTTCCTCACTTTCATCATCTTCAAGCTCGATTGGTTGACTTCCTTCTACTTCCGAAGTTGCAGCAGAACTTCCTTCCTGAACCGGTATTGGTGTTGCGGATTCACCAATACTAGTTTTGATCTGCACAACAGAATTTACAGCAAAACTGCCCCAACAAAATAGAAACAGAACAACAGTATAACAGATTCAGCAAAAAAATTTCAGCAACACAGTTTTATACTTTCAGCAAAACAGAAACAGAAACAGAAAAAAGAAACAACAAAACAAGTGCAGCAAGCAGTCACTTCAAAGTGCAGCACTGATACCAATTTATACCAGCACATATCGTCACTACATACCAATTATGTGATCTGTTAAGGACAGAATTAACATCAAGAAGCATTCAAATTTATGGCTGCTCTATTAGGAATTCTCAATTAAATGTCAATATACTAACCATAGTGCAGTTTCAGTTCATTAAGAGTTGATAGAATTTGGCAATAACTGATCAATCTATGCAAAACTGATCATTAACTATTATTAACTTACTAGTTAGTAGTTACTGCAGTAAAATTAACATGCTGCAAGTATATTTTCAGTTAGCCTTCTTGATGATTGCTCAAGTAACATGCTGCAAGATTAACCACAAAAGAATGATTGCTCAAGGTCACCTTATCTAATTTGGAAACCAGCAAACATGTCACTTCAAACTACAATGACACAAGAAAGTACCAAAAGAAAATTTCTAAGATGTGCAACCAACAAAACAGCAAAACAACAAAACATTTCAAGCCTCAACACATCCAAAACAACAACAAAACAGATGCAGTAAACCAGCAAGCAAGTGGAGCAACAAGTCTCAACACATCAAAATATCCAATTTCCAGAAACCCTAAAAGCAATAAAACTAAAGTTAAACAAAAATGCTACTTGAGATGATAAAGTTGATTTAATCTTCGGATCAGCACCAGAAGTAGTACCAGTTGATTTAGATTGCCTCTTCATTTTCTAGATATGCATATTAGACATAAGGACAAAAAATTAGCCAAAATAAAAAGTTAAACATGAAATCTCTTAAACAAAATAGCAAATCAGTAAACCTTAACAACTCATTAGTTACCTTTCAATCAGAAAACACTCAAAACAGATTACCCAACTTCGAACTACTGAAGTACTGATATGGAATTCCCGAAATTGAAGCTTTGCCTCTTGATGACTTCAATTGGAGGAGACTAAGAGGTTTTGCTGCATCCGAAGAAGGAGAAAACTAAATTAGGGACTGAAGGTGTTCCAAAAGCTTGATGACGTCGTTTCGCTGCAATCGGTTCTCGGTTCGGTTTGATTCCTGGAGGGCCGAAACCGAAAACCGAACCGACTAGAATCAGTTCAGTTCAGTTTTTCCATTTTTGGTTCGGTTTTTTTGACTTTGGTTAGAGTTTCGGCTTGGTTTTTTTAGGGTTTTGGTTACGCGAGCCACTTTACACTGAGCTATCAGATTCATTTCATTTCTCTTACCATCACCAGTCCTCTCACAGTCTCACCTTCAACCTCCAATTCTTTAATCCCCATCGCCCATGGGATTTCCCTCTTATAGTTCGGTGTGGGTTAAGTTTAACGAGTTGTTAAGTGCCATAATCTAGAGTTCAACACCAGCCTCTCTCTGGGATTATGAGGTGATTGTTCTCTCCAGGTTATTTCATTGGGTTCCATATCTTCCTGATTTGCAATTAATTTTCTCTGCACTTCAATGTGATCTATATGTAAACAGAAACCTGGTTTTTGCTCGATTAAGTTGCTGGTTACCTCCATTAAAGCATGCTTCTCTACAAGTAGTTACAAAAGACAAATCATTGGTTTGCCCTTGACACTGTATTTAAAAACAATGAGATTGTCGAGTGTCTTTTCATTGTACTTGAGAGCGTCTTCATATTCAAGTGTTATCTATTTCTTGTGGTGAATATGTTGGAACTATAGTATTCTTCAGTATTGCAGAGGAGAAGCATGAAACAAGTACTGGTATAGTGGTGTCAGGAGATGGAATTGAATTCTGTATGCGGACCATCATCCTCAATGGTGGAATGTCATGTCGAGGATTTGTTGGAGCTGCAACGAGAGTTCCTGGACAGCGAGAAGGTTTGTTCTAGCTACTGTGTTTTAACTTATTTCATTGTATTTGCTCGTGCTTTTGGAAAATTTGTTTTCAAGTGTTTCTAGCTATTGTGTTTTAACTTCTTTTATTGGCATTCCAAAAATGACAAAATATTTTTGGTATTTTGTGTATATTATTTGTGTGTCAGTCTAGGCACATATACATCGAGGAATCACGGATGACCATTTTTCATGTCATATAAAAAACACTTTTTCTACACTACTATTAGTATCATATGCTCTGACGTGGTATATAATACATCAACTTACTTGGAGGGTTTACATTTTATAATTGTAGCTGATATATTATAGAGAAGAAAGAAGAAAACTGAAAAGGGAAAAGATCATCTTGTCAATATGCTAATTTCACTAATACAGATATATGTTAATTCATTATGCTTCTGATAAACCAGACAAGTATATTAAGCTGTGTTTCTTCTGGTTGCAGAGAATATTTGGGCAGCCTATCCCATTGAGTACATCCCCACGCAAACATACTATGTACATTCCCAACCTGGCACAAACCATGTACAATTTCATCAGTGGATTAATCCTAGATAAGTAGACAGTTTAGTTAACTCATTAACTAAGCTAGTTATTGATTTACTTTAGGGTGCTGGAACTGAAGACTGTTTGACAGTTTAGTTAACTCATTAACTAAGCTAGTTATTGATGGACTTTAGGGTGCTGGAACTGAAGACTGTTTGACAACATTCTCAGCTTGCTCTGACGCAAAATGCTACATCCGACCAAGTAGGACTGGTTGAGAAGAAGCAGCTTGCTTTGATGTAGCATTTTTGTCGTAGCATCCTGGCATGGCCACTGAATCCTTTCCAAATAAATTTGCAATAGTGTAGAAACTGGAATCCACTAAAGTTTTTTTGGGATTGTAATTTTCTACTGCTACTTAGCTTGTGTTTGATTATTTTCATTTAGAGTTGCTTCATATTAGGCAAGCATACATGAGCTTCCTTTTTGCAATGTTAAAAGATAAAAGCTTGTAGATCGCAAATGAAATACATTGACAGTTGAGGGCTTATGTTCCATTGATTGAATTGACAACATAAATAACAGCATATATCTGTTAAATTTGGCAAGACTAGCCTGTCTTAGCAAAGCACATGTAAAAATTAGAATATAGAGTTACACCAGTGAGAACATTGTAAAACATAGCAAATAAATTATCAAACAAGTAACCGTCTCTTGAAAACAAATCCTATTTGCCTCAGAAAGATTCTCAGGCCTTGTTGAGGACCAAGTGGAACACAAATTACACTTGCTCCTTCGTCTGCAAGGTCAGCCTTTTTATGTGATAAGCAATCTGGACCTCCTTTGCCAAGCTAAGCATGTGTGCGAAGGATTTGATAATGGTATCCTCTGGGTCCAAACTTGTATAGCAACGCAGTCCTCTGCACGTTTTATCGTTATCATGATTTCCTTCGTACTCCACAGCAAGCTCATAACACCATTCCTTAATTGCTCAACTAATAACACTCATCACAGTAACTTTCAGCACAGACCAATAACACTTGGGTTTATCAAATGCATCCTTGTGCTAATCACCACAATGATATTAATTCAAGCATTGCCACCCCAAAATAATGTGCCTACTTTGTTTTTTCATCCATGTCATGTTTAAAGCACCTCTTCAAAATATAAGATATTTAGAATTTAATTTATCCCGGCCACTAAAAGTTCCAGGTCCTAAGGTCTAACCATTGCAAAGAGGCAGCATCATGTACACCTAGGAAGTGATACTAATGTCTGGAGCACATAACCTTCTATATTCCATAAACCAGGGGTACATTCCTATGGCACTGACTCTGGCACTTGCTTTACAAACAAATCATCAATGATAGAAGCCCATTCCATTAAACTTTGAACGTGCTCATTAACTGCCTACCTCTGGTGATGATACAACTGTGATAATTTTGATACATTTGTGTTAATTTCTTATATGGAATATGTTTTTACATCACCAATAATGCGATCCAACCATTACAAGGATCTTTTAATGTTTCTACCACTCTGCAAAACAATAGGATATATATTTTCTGCTCTTGTTCTATACAAATAACGTTTTAAAAGAATGAACACAAACCAGAAGAACAACTCATGTATGTTTTTGGTCATCACTTGTATAAGATGGTTTAAAGAAATCTACTGCTAAGTGTAAGGTGATCCCAAATCCTGGAAATGTAATGCAATGCACAAGTAAATAACAGACCTTCAGTTTAACAAGATACTAATACTATTACAAAACAAGCCATCTAATCAATTAAATAAATGACATGAACTATGATATTTTTTGACTGAGTTAGAAAACAACCCAAAGAACTCAATTTCCATAAGATTATAAACGCCCATATGGGTTTCACCAATCTTTTGAAATAAAGACCAACAGATATAATATGTAACCAGAAGAGGAGTACCTTGAGACTGTCAGGGAAGAGCAAGATCTGATGTATATGAACCTCATCAGAATTAGATGCTACTCGAGGAATGGGGTAGTCATTGTTCCATGAAGCCCAAGACTTTTAGAAAGTGAACTAAGATTTCCTTATGCTGCAAACAATCAAGACAACAATATCAAACCCAAATTCGAAAGCAAAGTACGGGACTGGGATAACCAGGAAGATATCCTAAATAAGAATCACCACATCCAGTACTGATTATAACCCTCAAAAGACATAACTTCAAATCTGATTCTGTGTTAAAATGTCGAGGTTAGCATCTATAACATAAATACGTCAATATCGGCTGTGTAGAACCTTATATATTGGAGATAGTGGTTTATCTTGCTCAGTGTTATGATTCCAAAGGTCCTGATGACTGAAAAGTCTATTCTAAATCTACCATTGAACAGCTGGATACGAATACTCAAATACAATGTTAGTGAAGATGGTACTGTTAGTCCTTAATATATGGCTAACTATAATAATTTATTTCTGCTAGGTGGACTTTAGGATGATTAATCTGGAGTCAAGAAAGTTAATCTAGAGAAACCAAAGGCAGAGAACATGGCAATTGTGTGAGAAGTAAAAAGGAATTATCATGTTGTCTCTCTGATACACATAATTAACAACATGGTTAAGGCAATTAGGGTTGCAATTCCAAAAGTAGAGTTTGGAAATCAACTTCTGAATGCAAGGAAGAAAAACAAAACTGTGAGTAGACCCATACTAGATAAATACCACCATTGATTAGTAACACAAAGAAATAGATAAGGGTTACCTGCAAACAGCTAAGTTTACAGTCAATGTAGTCCAATCCACCTGAACACACATGACGTCCTCTGGATTTCCATAAAATGGATTTTGACTTACATTCGAATTCCTATCTTCCTTGCTCGCCCCTATCACCTTGCACCGGCGTTCCTAATTCTTCAACCAAATCCGGGCTCTGCTAAGCTGAACGTAAGCCGAGTCCGTAGCAACTAGCAACCCGCCGTGATAAAGCAACAGAATTAAACCTCAGATTTTCAAATAATTGCCCCGCAAACAAACATTCAGCTCAGCACAAAAACTCAAAAATCAAACTCAAAACTCAAACATGGAGAAAGGGAAGAGAGAGAGAGACAGAGGTACCTCTAAGGTTTGAGCTGAGGCCATGGCAGCGAGTGAGGGGAATAGATAGGTCGGCGGCAAACATGCGGGATTAGACGATGGTCAAGCTGCAGCCCAGTACCACGCTGATTCCATCTCTCCTTCCAAAACGGCTCTGTGCGGCCGACGCAAAAATGTAGGTCATCACCCTTTTTGTTTCAGTTAGGCAGCACGTGCAGTGCATGTGATTGCAGTAAAACACAATTTTACTGACCTCCACCCTTTTTTGGTATTCCTTGCAAAAAGGTTAACATCAACAGAGCGTGTGTTACACGCACTGTTAAACCCCATTGGATACCCACCCCAGTTAAATAAGTTCCATTTTTATTCCTCCCCAGTCCCCACTGTAAAACCCTCGCTCACTCCGGCAGCCACATTTTTTCTTCCAAAACCCTAATCTCTCCCTCTTCCTTCGTTTCACGGCCGCCATGGAAGAGGTGTGCGAGGGCAAGGACTTCTCCTTCCCGAAGCAAGAGGAGAAGATTCTCCACTACTGGTCCCAAATCAAAGCCTTCGAGACTCAATTGTCTCTCACCGAACACATGCCCGAGTACGTCTTCTACGACGGTCCCCCCTTCGCCACCGGCCTCCCTCACTACGGCCACATATTGGCCGGCACCATCAAGGACATCATCACGCGCTACCAGTCCATGACCGGCCACCACGTCACGCGCCGCTTCGGCTGGGACTGCCACGGCCTTCCCGTGGAGAACGAGATTGATAAGAAGCTTGACATCAGGCGCCGAGAACAGGTCCTCGAAATGGGGATCGATAAGTACAACGAGGAGTGCCGGAGCATTGTTACTCGGTTTGTGGGGGAATGGGAGAAGGTTATTACGCGCACTGGGAGGTGGATCGATTTTCGGAACGATTATAAGACCATGGACTTGAAGTTTATGGAGAGTGTGTGGTGGGTTTTTGCTCAGATATATGATAAGGGCCTTGTGTATAAGGGCTTCAAGGTTAGCTCCTTGCTGTCTCAATTCTATTTTGATGAAATTATCCAATTGGTTTATGTACATAGTTTAGGTTTACGAATCCATATGCTGCTTTGGTTTGCAGGTCATGCCGTACAGCACTGGTTGCAAGACACCGCTTTCGAATTTTGAGGCTAATCAAGATTACAAGGTTTGCTTCCGTTGTTATTTTATATAAAGATTGCTGAATTATTATTATTATTATTTGTTTCATCTTTATTTGTCTGTTGTTGTTGAGTGCTGTTCATTGTTATGAGATTTTATGTTCAGTGCCAAGTTAACTAATTCAGTTGGTAAAACTAGGAATTCGGCTGTCCTGCTCAGTCATTAGTTCAGCCTTTTCTGTGCTTTTTTTTTTTTTTGCCCTAGTAATGATGGAAGGAACTTATAATTTGGTTGAAGTGTTTCCTATCATGTTTGACATCTCTGGTGAAACACAGGATGTTCCTGATCCTGAAGTTATGGTGGCTTTTCCAATTATTGATGATCCACAAGAGGCAAGTTTTGTGGCTTGGACAACTACTCCGTGGACCCTTCCTAGCCATTTAGCGCTTTGTGTCAATGCAAATTTTACTTATTTGAAGGTCAGTTAGTTTATCTCTATTCATATTTTCCTTTGTCACAATTTGGGTATCAAATTTTAAACTATGCTAGCGTTAGTTTGTTTGTTGGTACACATGTTTGCCTATGCTATTAGAGTGTTATTTGTTCATCTCTACTGTTGTTTATTTTACTGGAAAATATTTCACCAATTTAGGGTCCATATAGGTGCCTTAACCTCAAGTTATAGTTATTACATGAGATCCTTGATGTATTTGTTTTCATACTATGTTATGTCAGTTCCTCAATTTTTCTTTGAAATGCAATTTTGCACTATAATACGTGAGCATCTAATTTGAGGTGGAATAACAATCAGGTTCGCAACAAGTACTCAAAAAAAGTTTATGTCGTTGCTGAATCTCGATTGTCAGCTCTTCCTAATGACAAACCAAAAGAAAATGTACCAAATGGATCCGTTGATTCAAAAAAATTAAATTCAAAGACCAAGGGATCCTCGGGTGGGAAAAAGGAAGCAGTTGACACATCATATGAAGTGTTGGAGAAAATGTCCGGGGTTTCATTAGTGGGGAAGAAGTGAGTAATTCAATTCCTCATTTTACTTGTTTAGTTTAACATGGATACTTATGTCTAATTATCTATTTACTTTATAGTTTCTTATAAATATCACAATTATAACGAGATTGTGAACTACAGGTATGAACCACCATTTGATTACTTTAAGGAGTTTTCTGATGTTGCATTTAGAGTTGTTGCGGACAACTATGTTACTGATGACAGTGGTACTGGAATTGTCCACTGTGCTCCTGCATTTGGTGAAGACGATTATCGTGTTTGCCTTGAAAATAAAGTTATCAGTAAGGTATGTATCAAGATTCATGTAAATGGCACAAACTCACCTTTGATACATTTGATCCCTTACATCAAAGATGAGATTGTACGTATATTATTTGTGGTCTCATATACGATGTTATGAACAAGATGGTCTTAAAATTAGTGGTTCTGCATAGCTTCTTTTGTTATACAGTTTGTTCCAATAAATCATCTGCACTCTGATTGCGTGTTCTCAAATTTTGCCTGCAGAGTTCTTTCTTGCACATTTTGATTTCCCTCTAATCATATATACTAGTGCAGACATACTTTCAGTCATCTTGGTTAAAAGTTTAAGCTCTTCTTTATGAAAGGGACTCTTCTTACCACTGTCTATAGATTGTGGGATTTATGATCTTGCAGGAACTGTCAGTACTTGTTCTTTTCTTTTCCTGTAGATTGTGTGGCTTTACATCCTGTTTGCATGCAATATTCTTTTCTTTCCGGATTGCGCTTTTCTGTTTAAGCCACTTGTTGCATTCGCTGAAGTTTTAATTGATAGGGTTTAGGGTTGGGTAGTGAACTCATGCCTCCATTGTTGTGGCAACTATAAGTTCTAGCAGAAGGAGATAAGCTGCTTAAGGAAGTGTTGGGAGGTACAATGACTACAATCAGAAGCTGATTTGTGCCTAGGAAATTATCCCATTCAGCTGTTTTCTTTCTGGTGGTCTACCAAGTTAGTGTCAATACTTTTAGCCTCTTTATGGACTTAAGTGAACAGGATTTTGGGATATGTTGGTGGTTTTGAAGCAGTTATTAGCAGGGGTATTTGTGCTTAGTTTTGTGGCTGTTTCTGTAAGTATACTATGCTTAGTGTTCGTTTTGGTGTAGCTTTGTGGTGGACTGCTTGTCGACAGAGGCTGTAGTGTTATTATTAATAAGTTTCTGTTTCTTAAAATTTGGTGCACACAATAATAGAATAGGGACATCTTTTTATTGATCATTGGAAGATGGGGTTGTTTTAAGGTCAGTACAGAAGCTTGTGGTTGGTAATTAGGGTTTTTTGGACAAGAATATAATCTGTCAAGAGAAGTATTAAGAGTGTCTCCCAAGGTGGGTTGACTGAGAGTTGCAGCTTGATCCAGGGCCCATTCATTTGTTACCTTTTCCTCTAGCCACGTAATGTGCTCTGTGCCATAGATCTGCTTGGGCAGGTTTTCTTATTTTTTTCGTTTGAACTTTCAGAAAACAAAAGGGGGAAAAAAACACCTTTCACAAAATAGTGCTGTATAGTGTGGATTGTTTAATATATTACCAGCCAGGCCTGCAGGGGAGAAGAAGGGAAGAATTTTACAGGTGTTTAATGGAAGAGGGATGGAGTGTTTGATTAAATTTGCTTTTGGGCATCATGGGCTTTGGTTTCTATAGAGTCTAGTTTGTTTATTTCTATAGACTCTGTTTGATTAAATTTGCTTATTTTTTTATAATTACTTTTAAATAAATATAAGGTCTTTTGTATATTTGATACTTCAATCAATTCCTTTTCTGGTTCTTCAATTTTCCTCCCAGCACCATTTTTGTAGACAGTTCAGATAGTGTTGGTGTTTTTTCAGTTGTTGAGTAGTATCAACATGGCATTCTAAGTTCTGATTCTTAAGGCCATGATGGGGTTGTTTTGCAATTCACGTTCTTAGATATCATATTTGAACAATGGTAATTGTTCATTAAAAAACATCTATATTGTTGCACTTTACTTATAGTCACTTATTGTCATGTTTGCGTTTATCCATTGGCATGCAGGGAGAGACCTTGATTGTAGCAGTTGATGAGGATGGATGCTTTACTGAAAAAATTACTGACTTCAGCAAGTGCTATGTCAAAAATGCAGATAAAGATATTATTGAAGCACTGAAGGTACGACAGTACAAGAAAGATTATATACATATAGAAACATGTAGACGTCTTTCACTTACATTATACAAATCTGAAACTCCCTCAGGTGTTGATTGCATGGGATTGCCATGCGGTCAATGCTCTGCAGTGATTGTTGATGTTTGTACAATCTACTAGTCTTATCTATGTATTCCAACTCTACACCAGCACCAAACAAGGAAAACAATGGCATTCTAACTTCTAAAAGAAATGGTAGAAGTAATTCAGAAATTTTCAGAAGTAGTTTCATGTGTTAAGGCTGGGTTTTTTACATTCAAAAATATGTAAATTTCCCCCCTCATATTTAGTAGTGCTTCTCTTCCTGATGTTGTCATAAGTCAAATAGATCTGCAGAACAAAAAAATAAAAGGTAGAAATCAGACTTCTGTTTAAGATGGGATATGTTTCTGCTTCTCTTCCTGATGTTGTCATAAGTCAAATAGATCTGCAGAACAAAAAAATAAAAGGTAGAAATCAGACTTCTGTTTAAGATGGGATATGTTTCTGGTCTTATTGTAATATATTTGGTCATTATTATAATATACTTTTGTACTTATTCTACGTCTGTATGTTGTTTGTCTCCGTTGTTCTAATGCCACTCTTCATATATGCTCAGCGGAAAGGAAGGCTTGTTAAGTCTGGAACCATTATGCATTCTTATCCCCATTGCCCAAGATCTAAAACTCCACTTATTCAAAGAGCTGTTCCAAGTTGGTAAGTGCAGATTTAACTCGGTGTTGCTTGTAGTTGAGTTTTATGGACTCTTATATTGATTAAAAACTCTTTTCGCATGTCAATTGATTTCTAGTTAGATTCTCTTTGGTAGTTGAATCCGTTGCTTGACCTGGGCACATAAACGGTTAAACCTATATTTATTAAACCAGTTTTTCTTATTTCACATATCAATGTGCAATCTCATCCTAAGTAAGTATTACTTTTGTTTACAGGTTTATCCGGGTGGAGCAGTTGAAAGAAAAATTGTTAGAAAACAACAAGCAGACATACTGGGTTCCTGATTTTGTGAAGGTTGATTTTTATTTTAGTTGTTGACGTTTATGGCTTTCTTTCCTTTGTTTTGTACGATGTTTCTTTATTTATGTTTTTGGGAATGAGTGTGGTAAATGTTGATAAATAGCAAATTTTGGGTGATAAACTGAGTAGCTGTAGGCTGTGCATATAAGGTGCTTAAACATTGCTTTCTGTCTTCCTTGTTTACTGACTTCAGCAGTTGCTTTTTCAAAACCTGTGTAGGGCAATTGCTTCTGGTGTAGCTTGTGTGCTTCCTAGTTGATTTCTTGTCCACTGTGATGTACTTTATCCTTGCTCTATGAAATGTTATTTCCTATAAAAGGTTCCTGGGTTTATTTTGTCAAAATGGTATTTGGGTCTATTGAATATGGGTGACAAAAGTGCTCATGTTAGAATTCTGTAATGTGGAGATCTCACATCATCCATCTTTAAGAAGGATAGAAACAATTTTAAACACAAAAGTGTTCCCAGTTTGAAAGAAAGCGGCATAAGATTCACATTTGGTTCCTATGTTTCAAGGTTTCCATTCCCTAGAGTTTCTTTTGAGACTCAATGTGTTTGCACTAAGATGGAACTCCAATAAGATGATTTTCAGATCTCACCATTTTCTTAGTTCTCAAAATATTCCTGAAATTAAATTATTTGCTTGCTGGTACTCCACTGAAAGATATATATTACTTTTCTATTCTAGAGTAGTATGGCGCTTTCGTTGAAGTAATTAATTTCTTATGCATTCTTTGTAGTTGCACTTCGATAAATACTTTAAGTGAAGAGTTTTGCCCGGTTTTGATTTATTGAACTTTCTGAATGAAAATTTTCTGCAATGAAGTTGGGCACATATCTCCTGAGATGGGAAATGTTTATGGAATTTGGACTGTTGTAGTAATAAGTCCCTGTTTTGTATTGCCATTGTTTCAGGAAAAACGATTCCACAATTGGCTGGAAAATGCAAGAGATTGGGCAGTTAGTCGAAGTAGATTCTGGGGCACTCCTCTTCCTGTGTGGATTAGTGAGGATGGTGAAGAAATATTAGTTATGGATTCCATTGAGAAGCTCGAAAAGCTTTCTGGTGTTAAGGTTTGATTTCTCCTCTCTGTGTCAATAATTACTTAGTTGTTGAGTTTTTAAGGTGTCGTCAATCTACAATTCACAATAATAAAGGAGTTCTATTTCTGTTTGCTTCTTTTTCATACTCCAGGTGATTTTCTTTATATTTTCCTCTAGCTATCACACCACCACCATACCAGCTTATGAATGCCTTTAACAAGCCTTAATCACCAAGCAAGGGGGAAAGAGGCGGTTAAAACAATTATCCATTGATGGTTATTTGCAAAAAGTATACTATTGGAGACTGTATAGTGACAAATAGGACTGGGCCACAATATTATGATAAATTTGAGGCCTTGTGCTATTATTGGTGTATGGACTTGAAGTTGTTCTTCGATGTTGCACTTCTGTCTGCGTTGGGGGCACTTTTTTCTTCTCTACATTCTCTTTTTTTGACTTAATTTTAGCTGCTGTTTTTTTCTATGTTTTTTTTTTTCCTGAAGTTGTATTTGGCCATTGGGTAAGGGATCTTGGTATCATCTGTAAACTTCCTGTCTAGCTTACTCTTACTTGGGTCGACACTTCTGGTATCAAAATGAAAAAAGTTTGGTTTTCATTTGATTTTTCTGTTACTACAGATACTGGTTTTGAATATTTTCTGCTGATTTTAACAGGTTTTTGATCTTCACCGGCACAATATCGATCATATCACTATTCCATCTTGCCGTGGTCCTCAATTTGGCGTTCTTCGACGTATTGATGATGTAAGCCTATGGAATCAAGGCTAGCAGTAGACTAACCTTTTTAATACTCTTAAGTAAAAACCATTCTTGCATTAAAGATTCATAATTTTGTGACTCGTATGCATTTCTAGTGGATCATAAATTCATAATGTACAACTATGCATCCAATGTTCTTGTAGTACATTCAAATTACCATTTTTGTTGGGCAAGTATCTTTGACTTCATTCAATTACTACCGTATCCTAGTTATTATGTCAGTGTCCTATTTATTTTGTCAATGTATGGAATTATTTATCAATTATGTTCATGAGATCCAGTAAATCAATTGGACTATTTACTTAATACTTTATCTCTCGTCTCTCTCCAAAAAAAAAAAAAAAAAAAAAAATTTCTGTTATGTTTTGCTTTTTGATAACTCAAGTTTCATATCTCTCAACTAACTCAAAAGAAACCTTGTTAGTTAGTTCTGGATGTCTTACCCTGGTGGTAGAAATTAAAGCTGTTCTTAAATTGGAATGTTGGACTTGTGAGCATGATTGTCTTCCTTCTGGTGTTTAACTTAGAATATCTTTTTGTAATCTGACCTCCTAATCGTATGTTATTGTCCCGGTTGTGCTTATGAAAAAAAACAATGAAAGAAAAGGTACTGTAAATGCTGTGCTTTTTCAAATTGTTCTGTAGCGAGCGAGTGTAATTTTCTCACTCACTGATGTGTTCTTAATGGTATTGATGTTGACTTGTTTAATTATCTTTTTAGGTGTTTGATTGTTGGTTTGAGAGTGGTTCCATGCCTTACGCTTATATCCACTATCCTTTTGAGAATGTTGAACTTTTTGAGAAAAACTTTCCTGGAAATTTTGTGGCTGAAGGGCTGGATCAGACTCGTGGATGGTAAGTTTATTTGATTTGGGGTTTCCAGTTTTTCTTATTTGATTGTTCCTCATGTTGGCTATTTCTAATTGTAGTCGTACAGCTAAGTTGGGTTAGTCAATGTCAGTGGTCTAGAACTCCCTATTTTTTGCTATAATCATTTTAGAAGATTACATATCACGTGCATGTGTGGCAATGATACTTCTATGCACATGGATACTAGTGTTAGATGAAGGCTCCAAAAACTATGAAGTACAGTTGGAAACATACTTCATTTGACATGTAAAGTTTGTTTTGATGTCTGTTAAAATTTTCCTTTTGCCTGTTTATAAGTGTTATCTTTTTTTAAATAACACAGTGACTAGACTAAATGTTGGCTGCCTATTGTGGAATTAGATTCCTTTATGCTAGTTTTATCCTAACTTGAGCGCAGGTTTCCAATGTCTAAGCTAGTCCTCATTGTTTCCTTCTGATTCTGCAGGTTCTACACTCTTATGGTGTTATCTACCGCATTATTTGGGAAACCTGCTTTTAAGAATCTTATTTGCAATGGACTCGTACTTGCTGAGGATGGAAAAAAAATGAGTAAAAGCCTGAAAAATTATCCTCCACCAATTGAAGTTATCGATCAGTATGGAGCTGTATGTGTTTTGTAGTACATTATATAGTTTAAGTGCCTTTTTTTCTTGGTTTCTTTGTCAAATGGTGGGAAGATGATGTATTTTACAAATATCTTGTCTAATCATATTTCTGTTGTGCAGGATGCAGTACGATTATACCTAATTAACTCCCCTGTTGTGCGCGCGGAACCATTACGTTTCAAGAAGGAAGGAGTTTATGGTGTTGTAAGTATTATTTATCTATTCATGTATTATTGTTTTCATGTTGGATTGCTGTTTGATCTTGGTTCTTTGAATTGATCCAGCAGTACCTTCATCTTTGGTTATTTTCAGGTCAAGGATGTATTTCTTCCATGGTACAATGCATATAGGTTCCTTGTCCAGAATGCAAAGAGACTTGAGATTGAAGGGTTTGCCCCTTTTGTTCCTATTGATCAAGCCACTCTACAGAAGTCATCTAATGTGCTTGACCAGTGGATTTACTCAGCCACACAGAGTCTTGTGTATTTTGTCCGTCAGGAGATGAACGATTATCGACTTTATACGGTTAGCTGTCTATGAACTGTTCCTTCAGAAAACATTTCATAATTCTTGTCAAGTCCTTGTCAGTTGGGCATATTATATCATGACTAAATAGGGAATTGCGTTGTGTAGACCACAAGATCAGAATATGACCAAATAGAAAACTGGCTTTTTAGAGCACAAGGATCAGAATATAGTTTTGTTATGATTAGTAGGTAATTTTTAATGTTATGGCACAAGTATCTTATTTTAGGTGTATAAAACTATGTTAATTATTCAATTGTGTCTTGTAGTGGAAACTTTATTGTATCTTCATATTATTGGTTGTACACGTGGTGCAATTATCTATGCAGGATGGTCTTACAAGGTTGAAGTTTAGTGCTATACAAGGCCACATATAGAGAGCTACAGATATGACCTAGGGTTTACTATGGTTAAGGTCTTACAAGGGTGAAGTTTATTGTTATGATATGTGGAGGACGGGTGTTGTTGTTAAAAGTTCTGGGCATGAATGGAGAAGAACAGAGTATGAGGAATCTGGACTA
Source organism: Rosa persica (assembly GCA_025331145.1). Classification (NCBI taxonomy): domain Eukaryota; kingdom Viridiplantae; phylum Streptophyta; class Magnoliopsida; order Rosales; family Rosaceae; genus Rosa; species Rosa persica. Next base: position 22,450,822 of record WFKR01000004.1, on the reverse strand, counting down.
GCTCCAGCAAGATTTCTTGGAAATTACTTAAAGAATTCTCACTAGTCACTTGAGAGATATTGTTTGAAATAATACACAATTAGTCTCATGAACTGATTTCCAGTAATACACAGTGGCCTTGTCTACAGAAATAAACCAATGACTTACAGCCCTTAGTCTAATTATTAATGATTGATGGAACATGACTTAGAAAAGGTAACTTTATGACCCAATACAAGGAAAATGCTTCTTAAATAAAACATTTAGAACACACATGAAAACTAGAGGATTCCAGCAAATCCAGATGTTTAAATACTCTTCTAAATTTAGTACTCTTAAGCTTTTGGTAAAAGTTAAGGAAGCTAATGTCGGTGATCCCGAATTATGCATACTGTGGAGTGTTGGCTGTTGGCAGTTGTCCTGGCAGTGGATAAGATTCAAACATGATGTGGATGTTTTGTTTTTTTGGTGGGTGGAGCGGGGCGGGGGGGGGGGGGGGGGTTGGGATTTTAGAGGCATTTTCATGTGCATTTTGATATTTTTCATGCAGATTGAGGCAGTGATTGGCCCATATGATTATTAGTTCTTAGTCTAGCTCCTTGGCATTCTGTTTGAGATTTCCTGTTGGAACTGGTTTTTGATGTTTCTAAAAGCAGTTTGGTTGTGTGGTTTATATGTTCTCTTGTTAAAAGCTTGTCCATTTTGCACTATAGTTGAGTCCATAGTTTATAAATAAAATATATCTATTTCTGTTAAAACATTCCTCTTCTGATTGTAATTTGTCTAACCAATACATGTAAACAACTTTATAGGTGGTTCCATATCTTTTGAAGTTTCTAGACAACTTGACAAATATCTATGTGAGGTGCAATCGCAAGAGGTTGAAGGGTCGTACAGGTGAAGAAGATTGTAGGGTGGCGCTCTCAACACTTTACAATGTATGGTGGTGGTAACTTTCTTTATTATGGTAGTAACTATGTATGTTGCTTTCCTTATGTGCCAAGTAGCTGGGTCTAAGAATCAGATATGTATGCATGGTCATTGAGTTTCATCTTCCATGTTGATTGTGGTTCTTGGATCTGTTTATTTCCTTGAGCTATATCTGGCAATATCCATTAACACATACGGGTCCTATTTGCATGTATTTTCTTTATTTTTTTGTTGGCAAGTGTTCAACAAGTCCATGATAGAGATCTCTTATTAGCTAAAGTCCAATGGCCTTCCAACTCTTATTGTAGTCCACCTTGAAGTCTAGGAATTGATGTCTACCCAAAAAAAAAAAAAAAAGAAGAAGAAGAACTAGAAGTCATTAGGAGTTGTCAAAGTAACAATCACACTTTTTCTATATTCAAGACTTTTTTCCAAATTAAATACTATAACTTTTATTTGGAGTGCTATTTGGACCTCATTTTATCATTATGTCAATAGCATTTTATGATCCCTGTACTTGTTTAATATGCTGCATAAATATTTAGTTCTTGATATATTTTCTGTGAGAATCACCTGTCTATCATTTGTGTATGATTTATTTATTTTTGTCTCTAGGTCCTTTTGGTATCGTGTAAAGCGATGGCTCCATTGACACCATTTTTCACTGAGGTCCTTTTTCAAAATATGCGGAAAGTTTCCAACACGGCAGAGGAAAGCATTCATCATTGCAGCTTTCCTGAAGCAGAAGGCAAGGTATTGGTGGTGATCTTTTTTTTCTTTAAGAAGAAATTATGAAACCAATTTAACTCGTTCATATCTCTGCTTAACATTTTGCGAAACAAAAAATGGTTTTATTTCTGTTAAGTTTGAAAGTGAGGTTGGCTTAATCTTATGGGGAAGCTTTCAGGGTTTAAAGCTTGAATTTCTGATCCTGAATACTTTTTGTAATTTAAACTTCCAGTATTCCTCTTTAAGGTTTCGCCTGGTTTTACAACTCTTATTGCTATTACAGAGGGATGAACGTATTGAGCAAAGTGTTGCAAGGATGATGACAATAATTGATCTTGCCCGTAATATTCGTGAGAGACATAACAAACCTCTTAAAACACCACTCAGGTGTGCTTGTAGCATCTTGTTCGATGTTTTATTTTAATTTTACTGATGCCTCGGCCTTTGTCTACTTTCTCGATTATCTGAAAAGCATTTTCTTTTATTTCCTTTAGGGAGATGGTTATTGTTCATTCTGATGTGGACTTTCTTGATGATATCGCTGGAAAGCTAAAAGAGGTATATGAATCATACTGGAAGCTCTTTTTCATACATCTTTCACTTTCTTGTCAGTTGTTAAACTGTGCTACCAACTGATGCTAATCACTTGAAAGTATCTTTTTGCTCTTGACTTTCATACGTCTAATTGACCCATCAGTTTTACATTGGAAAGTAATAGGTTCATTTCTATTGTATATTGGGGCTATCTAAGCAGTTACTACGAATCTGCAACCATTAATGTTGTTTTCCTGAGGTGGATCCATTTGCATGTTAATGCCAATACTGTTGGCTGCTTGAATAAAGTCTTTCTGAACTGTAATACCTCATATATTAAGCCAACCGAAAAATGAAAGTGCCACAAGTACATAAGGCTTATGCCAGCACTGACAAATTAAACGAACATTAATAGGAACTTTTGCAATTCTTGGGCATGCCTGAGGTATCTGGTGGACCGTAGCTCACATTGCCCCTTAGAGCACCTGAAATTTGCCTTTCAATACAATCATTAATGGAAACTACTTCGTCCAAGCGTGTACCAACTTATATTAGGAAAAGATGGCTAACAGTGCTCTTGATCTTCTCATCTTATTTTCTTTAGCTCAATGGTGAAACTATGTGGTTTTATTGTCAAATGGTCATTAGATGGGGTGGAATGGGGAAAGGTTTTTCTGGGAAGAGTGATGCTCAGTTTCCTCATTTATACTGTTTTATCCTCTTATCATTGGACTATTGGTTTAGAAGAAACCTTATTCTCAAAGTTTATCCAGTCATTAAATTACTCTGTTCTGGATAGATCATTAGGGATGAGATCTGTTTTTTGTTTTTTTTCCCTTCTCTTCTCTTCTGTTGGTTTTCTTTGTTTTGTAGTGTGTTGATGGCGCTCTGTCATGGACCTGATTTCCTTTATTTAGTTTTTTTTTTTTTTTAATTATTATTTTTTACGGAAGTTTTTTTCTTTTCTTTTTTCTTTTTACGTAACTCTGTTTTATTTCCTTAGTAGTGTAATGTGAAGCACTAACTGTTTCTTTTGCTATGGGCTTCATTCTTCCCAAACTAGAATATTAACTACCGTTCCTTTTGAACCGCAGTATGTGCTGGAGGAACTTAATGTGCGATCTCTTGTTCCATGTAATGATACACTGAAGTATGCTTCATTACGTGCAGAGCCTGATTTCAGGTATGGATATTTTTGGGGTTGGGGAGGGGTATCACCTTCATTTTATTGTGGAATTTATCCCGACTATACGTTTGCTGACATTGTTGGTTTGTTTTCTTATAGTGTTTTGGGTAAGCGGCTAGGAAAACATATGGGAATTGTTGCCAAAGAAGTCAAGGCAATGTCGCAGGAAAGCATTCTAGCATTTGAGAAATCCGGAGAAGTTACTCTTTCTGGTCATTGCTTAAAGCTGACTGATATTAAGGTGCTCATGCTTTGTTGCTAATACAATGCACTTTTCTATACTGCATATGCTATAATTTTCTGCATCCACTCCTTTGCCATGCTTTCCTTCCCTATTCTTTCACATTGCTGTGATATGTTTTGAATCATGCAATCTGTTTGCAATAATAGCGACATTCAGATAAACATTTAAAAGGCTGCAAAAAGAATTTTGCTGTGTTATAGCAAAGTTGAATTGCTTTTCATGTTATATATTGGGTGACATCTTTTTATTAGCTGGATCATGGAACATCCTAAAAATGACTTTGTGTTCTTAAAGAAAGCATTTGGCAATGTGTAGAACCATGGAAGAAGAAGTCATTGGTAGCAATACTAATTTATGTTTCCATTTCTTTTCATTTCCAGGTTGTTAGGGATTTCAAGCGCCCTGATGGCACTGCAGTAGACAACGTGGATGCTACAGGAGATGGTGAGGATCTTTGACAGGATCCTGATGTAATATTTTAAGACTTGTAAATACTTGTGTCATAACTCTGTTTATTTGCTTCAGGTGATGTTTTGGTGATTTTGGATTTACGTCCGGATGAGTCGTTGGCTGATGCAGGTGGTGCTCGAGAGGTAATGTTATATTTTGTGGGGTTTATGCAGTGTATATAACTCTCCCTTGAGTCCTGATTAGTGGTGTAGTTTATTTTTTGCGACTTTAGCTCACATAAGATGAAAATAGTTAACCGAGTTTATCGGTTAAGTTTTGAGGCCTTCACTTTACAGACTAAGAAACCTGAAAAGCAGACATAAGAAACTGATTTCTTACTGTTTGTTTTTTCCCTGCCCTTTGGTTTAGCCTCCTTGTAGAAGAATTTGGAAGACTCATTACTGACGAAGAGATTTAGCACCAATGGGCTTTTTCCTTATGGTTTTGTTTGAAGAAATACAGTTCAGAAGAATCTAAAACATCTGTGTTCTTTTCAATTGTTCTTTGTGTGATTGCCTTCTATATCTCTATGATTCTTTTATTGATAAGATATAACAGAGATGGTTAGTATCAGGTGTATCACAAAATTTAGATAAATAAATATATCTCATATACATAAAAATGATTAATTAGAATAAATCTTATGTCGGGTATATGTTATATTTTTTTAAATGAATAAATGTGAACGATGCATATTTTTCATCTCAACAACCATGGGCTGTATATTGAAAGAAACAGTACATGAGGAGTTAACTCATTATTGATTGGTCAGTATTTTTCAAATGTCATTCAAAATCATTCTGTTTCGAAGATAGCTCGCATCTGTAGTTTTTACTGCTGCTCTACCAATCTTTCATAAAGTCTACGCAACTTTTAACCAATATTGTTTTGAATCTTTGTTTGGCATTGTATCTATGCCACTTGCACTTTTTTTTTTTTTTCAGTTTCAATTAGCAATTGCATTTTGTAATTTCTATTTTAAAGACACCATTCTCTTCCTAAGATGTAGGTGTTAAACCTTTATGCATGTGGTCCATGACATCTTTTATCTGTTACCCTATTTGAGTACTAGACAGTTTGTTGGAAAGTGGACATATTTCTGATCAATAAACTGATTTTCCCCCACCTGTATCAGATTGTCAACAGAATCCAGAAGTTAAGAAAGAAATCTGCTCTAGAACCTACTGACTCGGTGGAGGTCTACTTTGACTCTTTGGATGAAGATAAAGCAGTTTCCCAAAGGATCTTGCAATCACAGGTACTGTTGTTTTCCATACTCTGAGTAGAGTAATAAAATTTTTAAACCCAATTATCTGGCTGATCGCATTTAATTTGCAGGAACAATACATTAGGGATGCCATTGGTTCGCCATTGCTTCCTTCAAGTTTGATGCCATCACATGCTGTAAGTTCTATTCATATTAGGAGTTAAATAGGCTACTCGGTTGAGAGTTTATAAAGAGGCATCAAAATCTTCTGATTCATTTGTTTCTCCTCCCTAATATCTTCATTTTAATGTTCGATTAGAATTTTTCTCCTCCCTAATATTCGAGTAAATGGAAGACCATCGATCTTTTTTATTTTAATACTCGATTAGAGTTCTTTGCATATTGAAACTCTACACTTTAAATTTCAATGTTTATTTTATCAAGAATATAAGAAAAAGAAAAAGGAAGACAATATTTATGGCAGGGTATTTATGTAGGTTTCTTGTTTCATTCTGAACTAAAGTAATTCCTTACATTTCAATCATAGTCGATCACATTAGATTGAAGCAAGTATTTTATTGCAGGTCCCTGTTGGGGAAGAGAGTTTCCATGGGATTTCTGGCATTTCATTTGCTATCAAACTGGCCAGACCTGCTTTAGTTTTTAACTTGGATGCAATTGTTGCTTTATATTCAGGTTTGTATTTTTCACCATATTAAATGATAATTATAATACTAATAAACAGAAAAGTGATTATATGCACATTCAAAATGGCGTGATCAATGAATTTTTACCTGGTGTCATTCCCTCTGATGGTTCTTCCTCAATGGTAGCAGGAAACTTAGAATTCGCAAGGTGTCTGCAAATGTACTTGTTGTCAAGGGATCATGCAAATCTGAAGACCGAGTTTCAACATGGAAACGGGAAGGTTCGTTTCATTTTGGTCTGCAAATTCCATTAAAAAAGTCTGTTGTTGCAAAAGAGTGGTGACATATTGTCCTAATTATGCTTATTGTACCTTCTTATGCAGATAACTGTTGATTGCATTGAAAATGTTCCCGCTGTGAGTTTGGTGTTGAGGGAACATGTGTATTTGACTGTTGGGGAGTTCTTTTGCACAACAAACTGAGTAGATCAATTCTCTAGGTTTTTTGGTTTTTCAATTATGTTGCCACTGCTTTTTGATGGGGAGAGAGATGGCAGAAACGGGATGGCCATTGCCATTCTTTGCTGTGTAGATAAACATCAACAAATTGTCACTGTTTCAAAATTTTATTTTATTTTTTAATTTTATATACACACACCCCAAATTACTTGATGCGACTATTTTTATCTAATTTGTTCATCAGACTTTCATTATGTCTCTTCCTTAATACATAAGTGAATTGAATGGAAAAAAAAAATTTAAAAAGGAACCTGCAAAAAAATAAAATAGGAAATAAATGTTTCATGCATCAAAATATTAATGAAAGATATTTATCGGGCTAAATTTTCTTCTCGTTTTTATAATACAATCTCTCTTTTTAAGATCATACATGAAAATAGTGGTTACTATCTGGTTCAGTCCTTCATCTTTGTATTAAGAACAATTCTTAGGTTCATCTCTTGAGTGAATGCGCACATTCACTCTTTATTGCGATTAACGCATAATAATTTTATAATTTTTTAATTCAATTATTCATGTTGTATAACGTAATATAAATATTAGCTCTGTAAAAAATCAATCAAATTAAAGACTTTTTAGTTATTCATTCCTATGAAATTAATGGACGGTTCATTATAACAAAGTAGCAAGTGTCGTTAGAACTATCCATTTGTTTGAATCAATTGGATAACTAAACAATTTGTGATTTAGGTTGATTTTTTACAGAGATATTTAAAGGCTGATTTAAGATATGAACTGTGGGATTATAAATTTATTAAGTAAAAGTATGTTAATCGATAATGAGGTGCTCGTTCACTCTAGGAGTGAACTCACCCCGAAGAATTGTCTTTATATTAAAAAGAACATTTTTCTTTCAATTTCTCACTCAATAAATCCAAAATGTTTACTATACCCTACTTTTTATTTAGTTATTTATTTATTTATTTTTTTCCGCTTACCTCAAGACCTTTAATATCTCAATCGTAATTTCCCAATCAAAATTACAATGAGTGGGGAAGTGCAGGCTCAGTGTTCTGGGTTTGTATGAATTCGATGGTAACCAGGAGAGAGTATAGGTGATATTGGGATGCCCTGATGAAATCGAAAGTGTTTGCAAAAGGTGACTACCATGTTGAGTGTAGCAAACAAAAGGTTGAACTTGAACATAAAACGTGCGACAGAAGCCAACATCCATGCGTGCTCCTCTTTGAGAATACTTGTTGGGGACTAGAGAACTCACCGCTTCAGAATTTGAGCAGTGGCACTCCTCTTTCAAGGCAGCAAGCACTACTTTAATTAGCAGGGGCTGCTCTGCTTCACAAGGTTGCCGGCAGCATAGAGAAACATCCCATATTTTAGGTGCCTCCGGTACTGAAGACAAACTGCAACTGGGGGTGCCTGATGCCATAGACTCTGTGAACTGCAGGGGTTCAGGTGTGGGTTTTGACGGTGGACAAGCACGAAACTGCCGTATCAATTGGCTACTAGCTCAAAGAGTCTTACAAGGCGGGTGACCCTTATTTTAATCAACAGCAGCTCTTAAGGAATCATGTAGAAGGTGTTAAGAAGATGCTATACTCATTGTGTAAGAAGCTCATGCTGTGTCCGGGGATGCACACACTACCCGAGGAAGGTTCTGGAGAAGGTATAACTTCAGTAGCTTTCATTATCTATGGTACCAGCCTTGTTTATACTCTTGACAGTGAACTTCGGGAATTGGTATTTGCATCCTGACCAACAAGTTTAGTTTTCTAAATTTTTCTCTATGATGGCTATATAGTATATACTAATCTACTTTATTTTATGTTGCAGCTCTTTGAATTAGCAAATAAGTGTTCTATGGGGCTTTGTTGCCGAGTGGCTCCACTGCAAAAAGCAGAAATTGTTGCTCTTGTGAAAAACAGGACTGCTGATATGACACTTGCCATTGGGGATGGTAATTATTATTCCGTTAATCATATACGGAAATCATTATCCTATGCTTCCAAATTCCTAAATCAATATCAATATCTTCTGGGCACTCTTGTTGGCATTTCATGTTGATGTTAGAAGCTTTTTTCATAATATTATTAGGTGCTAATTATGTATTGATGATCCAAATGGCTGATGTAGGAATTGGGATCAGTGGCCAAGTAACGTTATCTAGTAAGTAGTATTTATCTCTTGCTTTTGGTTAGTGGTATAAATGCAAAGTAACGTTATCTACCCATGATGATTTTAAGCTTAGTAGTGTTTAGTGTAAATGATGATTTTAAAGGTATGTGTTTAATTAGTTCTTCCTGAAGACTACTCTAGAGAGTATTTAAATTGTTTAACCTAGAATATTGCTGCAAGATAGGTGCACAGTTTGCTGCTTCTTTCTCAATAGGCAAACCCTACCTGTGTGAGTGAAGTGGTTATTAGTATACTCGTATTTTCTAACCCAATATGCCTTTGCATTGCATGTATTATCAAGACTATCAAAATAATGTGAGTTAACTACTGTTGCTTTAACATCTACCGCCAGTGATAATTAAATTCCCTTTTCAGTTTTAGTATTTCAATATAAGTCCTCTATAAGAGATGTTGCCCAAAATCGTTGTAACAAATTCATTATTAATGAAGTTTATTCTTTATCAAAAAAAAAAAAAAAATTTAAGTCCTCTATAGAAATACATCTATTGTTGTAGTATAAATATATTATAGTATAATTGTCTATATCATGTAATAGGTACTTGAGTGTATATATATAGTACTTGAGTGTATAAATGTAGGTATGAAGACTTGTGTGACATAAAGTTTGTAAAGAGACAACAAGTATGACAATTATCATCATTGAAACAACCATGTGGAGTTGCAGCCATGATGATTATGGTTACCAAATTGATTTTTTCTTAGAGCATTCACACTACAATGTATTCGTAAAAATACCATCTTTTGTGAGAAGAATAAACACACATCTTACTCTCCATTTTCTCTATCGAAACTCTCTCCCTCTCTCTGCTAATTTACGTTTGTCCTTAAACACGTTATCAACACAAATGAACTTAGGCTCGATTTTCAAATCCTTGACTCAATAGGCTTAGATTACCATAGCTAGAAAACCGACGTTGAGAACCATCTCACATCAAAAGGGATATTGCCCATAATCCAAGCACCTAACGTGGGTCTTGTGTTCCAACGAACACCCACAAAGTATGCACAAACAATTATCTTGATGCCATATGGACAAAGCACTCAGATTAGAGTACATGTCAATCAAAGATGCAAGAGACCTATGGCTAGCGCTAGCAGAGCGCTTTGGCAATATCTAAGATTCCCTCCTCCCTGACTTGAAGATTCAGCGGAACAATATACGCTTCTCTGACTTCAAGTCTATTGCTGAATACAATTCAGAAGCTCTTCGCCTCAAAGCCATGTTGAGGTTTTGTGAAAAACCTCTCACAGAAGAAGAGCTAATTGAGAAGACTCTCTCCACCTTCCCCTTCGCAGCACTTGTGCTATCAAAGCAAAATCGCACTGAAGTCAATGCTGGACGAATTACGAGGTTTAATGAGCTCATCAATGTTATGTCGGTAGCTGAAAAGCACGACAACATCCTCGTAAAGAATTATAATTCAAGACCCATTGGAACCAAGAGCGTTCGTGAGGAGAATTATAATGCACCCAAAAGAGGGCGCAAGGAGCGGGTACCCTAATAACAGGGGACATGAAAGACGAATGGGTCCATATAACCGTCCCAATAAGGAAGGAAACTGCAACTTTAGAGCAGACACACGTGATGGCAACTGCACATGTGGGAGAGGTGGATATGGCAACACTGGCCATGAAGGTCGCACCATAAGCCGTGGTAGTAGCAGCAACCCTCCTAGGAAATATCCACAACGTGCACAACGTGCACCTCAAATGAAGGGACGTAACCACAATGACGTGTGTCATCGATGTGGATCAATTGAGCATTGGTTGAATACCATGCAAGTACCCAACTAGCTGCAATGTACAAGGAGTATAGGCAATTGAGGGAGTAAGAAATCTACCCTGCCGAAGATGAAGATGGTGAAGAAGTCAATCTCACCATTGAGGACTTCAAAGCTAGAAATGAAGTGCACGAGGATTCCGTAGACTTTGATTAGAATAGTCATTTCTATTTTCCAAGAATGGCAAATGTGCCTTAGTCAATAAATAACAATTGTATTAACTCTTTCTCATGTGACCCATCAAATGAGTATGATGTCTGGGAAAGTAATACTTAAGCGAGCCTCGCTCCACCAACATCTCTCTCTACGTTTCTAGTCATATTTCATTGGAGTTACAAACAGATTGAGTAACTACAATTTGTCTAAGTTTGATTTTATTTTGAAATAGACTTTGGAAACTTTGATGTAATCATTGACTATTTTCCTTATTAATAAAGTGTTGCATTATTATTCAATGTCATGGACATGTGTTAAATTCTGAACTATATTAACTTTCAGTATGTTTCCCGGAGAGTTGGAATGCCTTCTTTAATGGCACCAAGCTCTATATACTCCAAGGGCTGGAAGAACCCTATTGAGTTTTAAAGATATAAGAGCCAATGATTTTTATGTAGAAACACATTGTGAGAATGGACAAGAGTTCATTTGCATCACCTCTAATGACTATGGAAATAAACGAGTATTAGAGAAACTTATGTGTCGCTCTAGTGGATTGTATGCAACCACTATTAGCGTCATTGAATCCAACCATATTATGAAAGATAATTTATGGGATTCTGACACATATAGGCTTTGGCACTACCGTTTGGGACATCCAGGTCGTGATATGATGATCCGTATATTAAAGACTTCACACGGACATCCATTTTTCAACACGAAAAGAAGCACGAACCAAAGATTGGTCCAAGGAGGTACTTCTAAAGCCTATCATTCTTTTTGCAAAGCCTGCTCTTTAGCAAAGGTAGGATCGAGACCATCCTATGCAAAGAACACTAAAGAAAATATACCATTCTTGCAAAGAATCCAAGGTGATATTTGTGGACCTATTCAACCAACTTGCGGATGTTTAAATATCGATGATGTTGGTTGACACTCAAACAAGTTGGTCATGTGTTGTGCCATTGTCCATCTGTAAATGCTGCTTATGCTATACTCCTAGCACATATCATATGACAACGGGCTCACTCCCCCGATCATCCTATTCAGTCAATTGTGTTTGACTATGCTAGAGAGTTTATATCGAAGACTTTCGATGGTTATTGCAATAGGACTGATGTTGGACGTCACATTCTCATATACACACCCAAATGTTATCACCGAAATGACTACGTTGGTAGCTCAGACATTGGTAATGCGCATCAATCTCCTTATATCCACTTGGGGTGATGCAATATCGCATGCACTATGCTAATTCGTCTACGACATACCGCCACTTAATGTATCTCTACGTTACGGCTAGTGACTGAGTACAAGTATTTTGTACTTACGCACATTCAAGTGAGCCATTTATGTGCCAGTTGCACCGCCACAGTGCATTATGATAGGTCCTTACTAATGAGTGAGTAACTCAGTTGGATTTGAGACTCCAACAATCGTCCGCCACTTAATGCCCTTGCAAGGCGATCTCCTTACCGTTAGATTTGCGGATGTCACTTTGATGAGACAGTCTTCCCGTCGTTAGGGGGAGAAGAACAAAAATGTTCAGCAGGAATGACAAGAATTGTCGTGGTCTGTCCCCACTATGTCTCATCTCGATCCCTATTAAAGTGACGAGATCACACATATTTGTTGTAAATATGCCTGCAAGGAAGGACGTCCCTACAAGAGGACGTAGCGCCACCCTACACGGAGGTACGCAGGGCACCAACGCCGTAGAGAGTGGCACTCTGGCGTTACAGGCCATGGCCAGGGCTAGGATGCGTGGGATGCCGGTGGATTCGAAGGATACTTTGGTACAAACCAATCATTGGATCATCGACGCTCAAAATCTGTCTCATGAGTATCTTCCGAATTATGGCTATCGTTGGGGGACGCTTCAACGTCAGAACCTATTCCTGAGAATATAGAGCTCTATGAAAATTACACTAGTGTACATGAGACGTGGGATAGAAACTCCATCATAATTGATGATGTAGTAGCGCATTTCATTGCGCATGAGTTTGTTGAGTCTGATGATATCGAACCACGCTCCGTTGAAGCATAAATACCAACGTAGAGAAATTTGGCTTAAATGAAAAATATGATCCAGGTTAAGTTGGATTCTCTAAACGAAGAGGAAGGTTTTTGAGCATGTGATGCCAACACCTCCTTACATAAAACCTATTGACTAAAGGGTCTTTGTTAGAAAGCGTGTGGAGAAAAAGAGATGGCAATCTCGCCTTATAGCGCAAGGCTTCTCACAAAACTCCCTGGAATTAACTACGATGAGACATATTCTCTTGTAATGGATGTCATTGCATTCCACTATCCTGTCAGTTTGGTAGTTTCTGAATAACTGAACATGCAGCTTATAAATATGGTCACTACATATCTCCATAGGGATCTAGATATGGAATATACATGAAAATTCATGGTGATCCTCTTCGTTTGAAGGATGATGACGAAGATGTGCTAGAGGCAGAAGTGTCTTACTCAAGTACAATAGGTGCATTATTGTATTTAGCTCAATGCACAAGACTGAACATCTCATTTTGTCATGAACTTGTTAGCTAAGGTATAGCTCTACGCCAAAGCGACACCATTGGATTGGTGTAAAAAAAATATCTTTCGATACTTGAGATGTACGATCGATATAGGCTTGTTCTAACCCTACAGAGAGATGATGGATTCGGACCCATCACAAAACGACATAAGTGTTTTGGAAGGTTTTGCTGATGTTGGGTATCTCTTTGACCCATACAAAGGTCTTCCCACACTGGTTAAGTGTTCACCATGGGTAAGACCGTAATATCTTGGAGGTCTATAGAATAGACCGTAGTCGCTATATCTTCGAACAATGCAGAGATTATTGCTCTTCACGAAGTGGTTCATAAATGTATATGGATTGGATCCATAGTTACACATATTCGAACAGTTGTGGTTTAAAGTCTACCACAGATGAGCCTACAAGCATTTAGGATAATGCTGCTTGTTTTGAACAAATGAAGCAAGGCTACATCAAAAGCGATAGCACCAAGCATAATCAGCAATAACAAGACTCTCCTCAAAAGATCAAAATCAGGAGGAGATGTCTACATATATGGTCTCGAAACATGAAGGGTGTTTTGTGCTCTTTTTCCCTTTCGATCGAGGTTATTTTTGTCCCACTGAGTTTTTGTTATTCAGCAAGGTTTTTAATGAGGCAATGAGAGAAGCACCACGTTTGGGCTACATTAGGGGAAGTCAAAATCAGGGGGAGTATCCAGAAACATACTCCATACTCAACGCGCATTGTGCTCTTTTTCTCATTCGACAAGATTGTTTTTTCCCACAGGGTTTTTATTACTTGGTAAGGTTTTTAACGAGACAACTTAGAAGCGCACGGCCTAGACAATACTATTGACATGAAATATCCAAGGGGGAGTATTGTAGTATAAATATATTATAGTATAAATGCCTATATCATGTAATAGGTACTTGAGTGTATAGATATAGTACTTGAGTGTATAAATATAGGTATGAAGACTTGTGTGGCATAAAGCTTGTAAAGAGGCAACAACCATGTCAATTATCATCATTGAAACAACCATGTGGAGTTGCAGCCATGATGATCATGGTTACTAAATTAGTTTTCTCTTAGAGCATTCAAACTACAATGTATTCCTATAAATGCCCTCTTTTGTGAGAAGAATAAACACACATCTTACTCTCCATTTTCTCTATCGAAACTCTCTCCCTCTCTCTATTAATTTACGTTTGTCCTTAAACATCTATTATATTCTTTGTATTTCTTGTACTTATTGTCGTCCCTTATAATGCCGTTCATGTAAATCCTCCATTAACCTCAGGTCTGGGTATTGAAATATATTTGTTGATAATTCCTATCCGAATTGCTGTCCAAGTATATAGATGCCTTGTTTAGTTTTAGGGCAGAACACTGCAATTTTGCAGAAGTCGAAAGCAATATCAGTGGGCTACTGGACCTCCACAAATTCAATTCAAATAGTGCTCTAAGTGATTCTATTGAAGCAAACACCTCTCTCTCTCTCTCTCTCTCATATTATACTACCTACTTGTGCGTTACAATCTGTGTATAGAGTAAGTAGTGAAAATTGATCTATGCAGCAAACTTTAGACATTTATATCTGTTTAAGAACAAGAGGATTTGATAAACAGAAAAGGAGAGTAAAATTTCAGAGAGAATGGAGATTTCAATGTGTTTATTCATCTCATACAAAGGGGGTATTTATAGGAATACATTGAAGTGTGAAAGCTCAAAGAGAAACTCAAAATGATAACCATCTTGATGATGATTTTCTGCCATGCTTGTTGCCCTTTGGTAAAGCATGTTTACATAAGTCTTCATACACTCAAGTACCTATGATTATACACTCAAGTACCTATCTAAATACTTTTACGTATTTTGTTACATGATATAGACATATACGGTATATATACAATTTATACTACAACACTCCCCCTTGGATATTTCATGTTCAATAGTATTGTGTAGATGGTGCGCATCGAAGTTGCCTCGTTAAAAACCTTGCCAAGTAATAAAACCCTGTGGGAAAAAAAAACCTTGGTCGAAAGGGAAAAAGAGCACAACGCGCGTTGAGTGTGAAGTATGTTTCTGGATACTCCCCCTGATTTAGACTCCTCTTGAAGATTGTGGGAGTTCGGATATCCTCCTCAACCCGATGCTCCTTACATGTTTCTCGAAAGGGGATTTTGGTAGTGACTTAGTAAATAAGTCAGCTACATTATCTTCTGATCGGATTTGATTTACTTCAATATTTAGAAGTGTTTGCTGTTGCTGGTTGTAGAAGAATTTCGGCGATATATGCTTGGTATTGTCGCCTTTGATGAAACCTAATTTCATTTGCTCAATACAAGCTGCATTGTCCTCGTAAATGCGTGTAGGTTCATTTGTGGTGAATTTCAAACCACAAGTTCCTCGAATGTGTCTATTTATAGACCTTAGCCATATGCACTCACGCACGGCTGCATGTAGTGCAATTATCTCTGCATGATTTGAGGAAGTAGCAACAAGAGTCTGTTTTGTAGATCTCCAAGATATCGCGGTGTTTCCCATGGTAAAGACATAACCTGTTTGGGAGCGACCTTTGTGAGGGTCAGAGAGATACCCTGCATCAGCAAAACCCATCAAAACATCATTTTGATGGAGGAGAGGAGGAGAACGTCGGTCACTATGGATAGTGTTGCCGGCACTCACATTTCTTTTCTCTCTGTAGGGATAGAACAAGCCCATATCGATCGTACCTTTTAGGTATCGAAGGATTGTCTTTATACCAATCCAACGGCGGCGTGTTGGCGCAGAACTGTGTCGAGCTAACAAGTTTACTGCAAATGAGATATCTGGTCTTGTGCATTGAGCTAAATACAATAATGCGCCTATCGCACTTAGGTATGGTATTTCAGCTTCTAATAAATCTTCGTCCTCATCCCTTGGACGAAACGGATCTTTCATGGGCTCAAGACTACGGTTGATCATGGGAGTACTCACAGGCTTTGCTTTATCTTCATTAAAGCGCCTTAGTAACTTTTGAGTATATGCTGATTGATGGATCATAATCCCATCATTATGGTGCTCGAGTTCTATTCCGAGACAAAACCGTATTTTCCCGAGATCTTTCATCTCAAATTCAGATTTCAAATATGTAGCAGTTTCTTTTAACTCATCTAGAGTTCCAATTAAGTTCATGTCATCAACATAAACTGCTACAATTGCAAATCCGGATCTTGTTCTCTTAATGAACACGCAAGGGCATATTTCATTGTTAACATATCCCTTCCCAATCAAGTAGTCACTTAGACGGTTATACCACATCCGTCCGGATTGTTTCAATCCATATAGTGAGCGTCTTAATTTTATTGAAAACGCGCTCCGTGGTTTAGAGCCACTTGATTTGGGTAATTGAAGTCCATCTGGAACCTTTATATATATCTCTGAATCTAGATCCCCATAGAGATATGCTGTAACCACATCCATGAGCTGCATGTCAAGTTTTTCGGAAACTACCAAACTGACAAGGTAGCGGAACGTTATAACGTCCATTACGGGAGAATATGTCTCCTCGTAGTCGATTCCAGGACGTTGTGAGAAACCTTGCGCCATAAGGCGGGCTTTGTATCTAACAACCTCATTTTTCTCATTACGCTTTCTAACAAAGACCCATTTATGGCCAACAGGTTTTATATTTGGTGGTATCAGTGTTATAGACCCAAATACCTGTCTCTTTGTTAGTGAATCCAATTCAGTCTGGATCGCATTTTTCCATTTTGACCAATCTGCTCTACGTTGGCATTCTTCAACGGAGCGAGGTTCGATATCATCGTATTCTATAATTCCTTTTGCAATATGATATGCAAACGCATCATCAATAGCCATAGAATTTCTGTCCATAATTACATGTATACTAGTGTAATTCATGGAGATCTCTCTATTCTCTGGAATTGGTTCTATTATTGGAGCGTCCTCTAATGATGTCTCTTGGACATAACCATAATCCGGAATTTTTTCATGAGATGGATTATTTATATCGATGATCAATGGATTATTTTGTGTCAAGCTCGCTTTCTTTCTTGGGCGAGAATCCATCGAACCTATAGGCCTCCCGCGCTTTCTAGCAGGAGCCATTGGTCTAGCCACTGCATCACCCATGGAGGGGATGTCATGTCCTTTAGTTTTAGGAACATCAATCCTTGCAGGTACGTTTGCAGCAGGTATGTGTGATCTTGTCACTTTAGCGATATCAGAAAACGCATCAGGCATTGATTCTGCTACGTTCTGAAGATCGAGAATCCTCCGCACCTCTATTTCAGACTGTGTGGTTCGGGGATCAAGATGAGACAAAGTGGGGACAGACCACGACAATTTCTGTCTTTTCTGTTGAACATTAATGTTCTTGTCTCCCCCTAATGACGGGAAGACTGTCTCATCAAAGTGACAATCCTCAAATCTAGCGGTAAATAGATCACCTGTCAAGGGTTCTATGTAGCGGATAATGCTTGGAGTATCATATCCAACATAAAGGCCTAAGCGTCTTTGAGGACCCATTTTGGTGCGCTGTGGCGGCGCAATTGGCACATAGACTGCACACCCAAATATGCATAAGTGTGAGACATTAGGCTCATACCCAGTCACCAGTTGGGACGCAGAAAAGGGTTGGGTGGCAGTGGGTCTCAGACGAATGAGCACAGCTACATGTAATATTGCATAGCCCCAAGCAGAAATAGAGAGATTGGTGCGCATAACCAATGCCCTGGCAACCATTTGAAGTCTTTTAATGGCAGCTTCTGCGAGTCCATTTTGGGTGTGTACATGAGGGACAGGATGTTCCACCTCAATCCCAATGGACATGCAATAATCATCAAAGGTTCTTGATGTAAATTCTCCAGCATTGTCAAGACGAATTGACTTAATAGGATGATCGGGGTGGTGAGCCCTTAATTTAACGATTTGTGCTAGGAGTTTAGCAAATGCAGCATTTCTTATGGATAAGAGCATGACATGTGACCAACGTGTCGATGCATCAACCAACACCATAAAATATCTAAATGGTCCGCAAGTTGGTTGGATAGGTCCACAAATATCACCTTGTATTCTTTGTAAGAATGGTATATTTTCTTTAGTGTCCTTTGCATAGGATGGTCTTGATCCTACCTTTGCTAAAGAGCAAGCTTTGCAAAACGAATGATACACTTTAGAAGTAACTCTTTGGACCAATGTTTGGTCCGTACTTCTTTTAGTTTTGAAGAATGGATGTCCGTGTGAAGTTTTTAATATACGGAGCATCATGTCACGACCTGGATGTCCCAAACGGTCGTGCCAAAGCTTGTATGTGTCAGGATCCCATAATTTGTCATTCATGACATGGTTGGATTCAATGACTCTAATAGTGGTTGCATACAATCCACTAGAGCGACACATAAGTTTCTCTAAAACTCGTGTATTTCCGTAGTTTTTAGAGGTGATGCAAAGGAACTCTTGTCCATTCTCACAATGTGTTTCCACATGAAAATCATTGGCTCTTATGTCTTTAAAGCTTAATAGGGTCCTTCCGTCCCTTGGAGCATATAGAGCTTCGGCGACATTAATATTTGTGCCATTTGGTAACAAAAATTGAGCTGGTCCTCGACCATGAATCAATTGTGATGGTCCTGCCATCGTAGTTACTGAGGATCGACTGGGTGTCATCCATAAAAATAATTGCCTATGTCGCAATATCGTATGTGTGGTGCCACTATCAAGAAGGCATTCCAATTCTCCGGAAAACATACTGAAAGGAATAAAGTTCGGAATATTAACACATGTCCATGACATTGAATGCGATACTTTATTAATAGGGAAAATAGCCAATGATTACATCAAAGTTATTCATAAGTCTATTCCAAATATCAAACTTTAGACAAATTGCTATCACTCAATTCGTTTGGTAATTCCAATGGAATATGACCAGGAAAGTAGAGAGATGTTGGTGGAGCGAGGCTCGCTTAAATACCCCGATCTCAATTGCTTTCCTAGACATCATACTTCATTAGGTACGCCACATAAGAAGGAGTTTAATACAATTGTTATTTATTGACTAAGGCACATTTGCCATTCTTGGAAAATAGAAAAAGGATTATTCTAATCAAAGTCTGTGGCATCCTCGTGCTCTTCATCTACAGCTTTGAAGTCCTCAACAGTGAGATTGACATCTTCACTATTTTCATCTTCGGCAAGGTTAGCTTCTTGCTCTCTTGCTTCCCTGTACTCCTTGTAGCGTGCAGCTAATTGGGTACTTGCATGACATTGTTTAAACCAATGCTCGATTGATCCACATCTATGACACATGTCATTGTGGTTCCCTCCCTTCATTTGAGGTATAGGTTGTGCAGGTTGTACAGTTTGTACAGGTTGTGCAGGTTGTGCACGTTGTGGATATCCCCTAGGAGGGTTGCTGCTACTACCACGGCGCACGGTGCGACCTCCACGGTTCATGGTGCTATTTCCACGGCCGGTGTTGCCATATCTCCCTCTTCCACGTGTGGAGTTACCATCACGTGTGCCCGCTAAAGTTGCGGTTTCCTTCCCTATTGGGGCGGTTATATGGACCTGTTCGTCCTTCATGTCCCCTATTATTAGGGTACACATGTCCCCTATTGCTGGGGTACCGCTCCCTGTGCCCTCTTTTGGGTGCATTATAATTTGCCTCACGAACGCTCTTGGTTCCAATGGGTCTTGAATTATAATTCTTTACGAGAATGTTGTCGTGCTTTTCGGCTACCGACAAAATATTTATGAGTTCATTGAACCTCGTAATTCGTCCAGCATTTACTTCAGTGCGATACTGCTTTGATAGCAAAATTGCTGCAACAGGGAAGGTGGAGAGAGTTTTCTCAATTAGCTCTTCTTCTGTGAGGGGTCTTTGACAGAACCTCAACATGGATTTGAGACGAAGAGCTTTTGAATTTTACTCAGCAATAGACTTGAAGTCTGAGAAGCGTACATCGTTCCACTGAACCTTCAAGTCAGGGAGGAGAGAATCTTGGATATTGTTAAAGCGCTCTTGTAGTGCTTCCCATAAATCCTTTGCATCTTTGATGGACATGTACTCTAGCCTGAGTGCTTTGTCCATATGACGTCGCATCAAGATGATTGCTTGTGCATGCTTCTTGGGTGATCGAGGGAACACAAGAGCCGGGTTTGGTTCATGGATGATGGGCAATATCCCCTTCGATGTGAGATGGTTCTCAACGTCGGTTTTCCAGCTATGGTACTCCGAACCTGTTGAGTCAAGGATTTGAAAATCGAGTCTAGGTTCATTCGACATCCTTGAAGATAAGAAGAAAATATTAGTTTCGGAGTTAAAACTTCCACGAAAAATAATAAGATTTCCGAGCTATGCTACCAAGAAATCAATTTCCAAGAATCATTGTGAACACTCTTAGTTCATTTGGCGTGAATTGCTATAATTCCGCTTTTGATTGTAAGTTCCCGAGAAAAAGGAAAAAGGAGAGAAAATAAATAAAAACTCAAAAAACGGGAACTTTTAGTAAAGAATACCTTGGAATAGTGTTGCCGGAAATTTTTTTTTGACCGGAAAAATTATCGGAGGTGACCGGAAGGATCGTTGGAAAAAGTCGAGAAAAATCGTCCGAAAAGTCGCCGGAAATGTCGCCGGAAAAGTGTCGAAAAAGTCGGCGGAAAGTCGCCGCGCAAATCTGTCGACAGATGTGTCGACAGCTGCTCGGCAGATGGCTCGGCAGCTGCTGTGCAGGGTCTCGACAGCTGCTGCGCAGGGGCCTCGGCAGCGTCTCGGCAGCTGCTGCGCAGGGCCTCGGCAGCTTCTCGGCAGCTGCTGCGCAGGGCTCTCGGCAGCTTCTCGGCAGCTGCTGCGCAGGGCTCTCGGCAGGTCTCGGCAGCACCTCGGCAGCTGCTGCGCAGCTCTCGGCAGCACCTCGGCAGGTCTCGGCAGCACCTCGGCAGGACCTCTGCAGCTCTCGGCAGCGGTCCGGCAGCGGTCCGGTTTGGTTTTTCGGCTTCCGGCGGCCGGTTCAGGCCGTTTCCGGCCGGTTCCGGTGATTCTGAGACCGGTTCCGGGCTCCTGGAATCAAGGGCTTTAATCTGAGCTAGGGTTTGGGGATTTTTTGTAGGTTTTGAAAAATGACTTCGATCGATGAAGAACTCTTCTTTCGTCAATTTTTCGATTCTAATTCTAGAGCAACTTCGTGCTGATAACGTGTTTAAGAACAAGAGGATTTGATAAACAGAAAAGGAGAGTAAAATTTCAGAGAGAATGGAGATTTCAATGTGTTTATTCATCTCATACAAAGGGGGTATTTATAGGAATACATTGAAGTGTGAAAGCTCAAAGAGAAACTCAAAATGATAACCATCTTGATGATGATTTTCTGCCATACTTGTTGCCCTTTGGTAAAGCATGTTTACATAAGTCTTCATACACTCAAGTACCTATGATTATACACTCAAGTACCTATCTAAATACTTTTACGTATTTTGTTACATGATATAGACATATACGGTATATATACAATTTATACTACAACAATATCAAGATATAATTACTTTTCCATTATATCAAACTTGCATTTCTTTTTCTATCTTTTACTTTTCAGCATGCATGTTAATAAACCTAACATACATATCGTGCATATATTTACTTTTCTTTTCTTTATCTTCTGCAAGTTCCAGAATGGAAAATTTATATATCAAGATTAACAATTATACATTGCTATTGATCACAAACATGCAACAGAAAAACTACTTGGTCTTTCTATTAGTTCAAAAGTAGCTGCATGCTTCAGCTTCTTTCGGAACATATCCTCTGTGTCTGAAAATGTCTATTGAAAAAAAGATCAATTTATACAAGCTAAGTACATTAGTCCTATACTTTTCTTATCATCCCAGACTCTCAGAGTTACATTCTCATTTCAATTGGATGACTACTTCTTTTTTTTCAATGAATTAGATGACTATTAAGTGTGTGGTGTTTCGTAAATTTTCTTATTATTTCCTATTGTCTTGAACAAGTTCTCTTGTAGCCTGTAGGGAATATAATCACGACTCCTGGCCAGATGCAATTTTTCAGACCTGAGCTGTTACAGTGGAAGAGCAATACAAGTTTATGACTTGAATTAGTGATAATGGTGGTGACTTAGTGGTGGAGGTTGTGTACTCTGCTGGATTAATTGCAGGGACATGCCTCCATGTATGGTGGCAAGCAGCTTAAAGATCTAGCCTCCAATGATGCACTGCCGCTGACAAATTTGGAATGTTCATGATAGATCTTGTATCAGGTTTGCCAGCTTAATCCTCGTTTTCTGGATTTCAATTTTGAACCATAACTTTTGGTTTTGAATGAGTAAAGTTGCAGGTAGAAAATACTTTTATCACGACATATTA
The DNA here is from genome assembly GCA_025331145.1 of Rosa persica. NCBI lineage: Eukaryota > Viridiplantae > Streptophyta > Magnoliopsida > Rosales > Rosaceae > Rosa > Rosa persica. The sequence continues at coordinate 22,428,393 of WFKR01000004.1, read as the reverse complement.
GATCATGTTGTAGTATAAATGTATTATACTATAAATGTCTATATCATGTAATAAGTACTTGAGTGTATAGATAGGTACTTGAGTGTACAAACATAGTTACTTGAGTGTATGAAGACATGTGTGACATGCTTTATAACAAGAGATAACAAGCATGACAGATTTCATCATTGAAAGACAAGCATGTAGAGCTACAGCCATGATGAAGATTGTTATCAATTTGGTTTTCTCTTTGAGTATTCACACTACAATGTATTCGTATAAATACCCTCTTGTATGAGATGAATAAACATACTTGAATCTCCATTCTCTCTGAAACATTACTCTCTCCCTCTCTCTGTTAATTTACGTTTTTCCTTAAACACGTTATCAACACGAGCTCCTAGCCCTTGCTAGCCATACCGTGCGCTGCCCCTGCACTCGTTCCTGTGCAGATCAGCCTACTTGCACGCCCTGAAACATCTTCTTCCGGACCTCTGATCAAAATACTTTCTTCATCAAAGTTATTCATCTATGTCTCCTCTATCTGACCTCCAAATTTCAGCCATGACGGAGTCATTTTGAGAACTGTACACCATTCGAAGTGGGAGCTGTTCAGCACGCTCGTTCCTGTGCAGATCAGCCTGCTTGCACGGCGAGAAACGTCCTTTTCGGGACATCTAATCAAAATCCTTTCTTCATCAAAGTTTTTCATCTCTGTATCTTATATCTGATCTCAAAATTTCAGCCCTGTTGGAGTCGTTTTGAGATCTGTACACCATTTGAAGTGGGATCTGTTCAGAAACGAATTTGCTCTGAATTTCAACAAGTAAGTTTTAAAGATTAAAGTTCCCGTTTTTGAGTTTTTACTCATTTTCTCCTCTTTTCTTTTTTTCGGGAACTTGCAATTAAAAAGCGTAATTATAGAAATTTACGCTATTCGAACTAAGAACGTTCTTAATCAATAAACTAAGAGTATTCATAAAAAGCGGAATTGTGGGGATTCACGCTAATCGAACTAAGAGCGTTCGTAATCAATGAACTAAGAGTGTTCATAATGTTCGGACTAAGAGCGTCCGCAAATATCATTGTTTTGGTCTAATCCAAATATTCTTGGAAATTGATTTTTTGGTAGCATAGCTCGGAAATCTTATTATTTTAGTTTTCGTGGAAGTGTAAACTCCGAAACTAATATATCTTCTCTTCCTATTTTTCAGGATGTCGAATGAACCTAGACTCGACTTTCCAATGCTTGACTCAATAGGCTCAGAATGCTATGGCTGGGTAACTGACGTTGAGAACCATCTCACTGCGAGAGGGATATTGCCCATAATCGAGGCATCAGTACAGCGCCATGTGTTCTAACAAACACCCACAAAGCATGCTCAAGCAATTATCTTGATGCGACGCCATGTGGATAAAGATATCAGATTAGAGTACATGTCGATCAAGGATGCAAGAGAGATATGGGTAGTGTTAGAAGAGCGCTTTGGCAATATCCAAGATTCTCTCATCCCTGACTTGAAGGTTCAGTGGAACAACATACGATTCTCCGACTTCAAGTTTGTCGCTGAATACAATTCAGAAGCTCTTCGCCTCAAAGACATGTTGAGATTCTATGAAAAACCTCTCTCAGAAGAAGAACTAATTGAGAAAACTCCCTCCTCCTTCCCCGTCACAACACTTGTGATATCAAAGCAATATCTCACTGAAGTCAATGCTGGACGAATTACGAGGTTTAATGAGATCATCAATGTTATGTCGGTGACTGAAAATCACGACAACATCCTCGCAAAGAATTATAATTCAAGGCCCATTGAAACCAAGAGCGTTTGTGAGGCGAATTATAATGCACCCAAAAGAGGGTACGAGGAGCGGTACCCTAATAACAGGGGATATGAAGGACGAACTGGTCCATATAACCGCCCAAATAAGGAAGGAAACCGCAACTTTAGAGCGGACACACGTGGTGGCAACTCCACACGTGGGAGAGGTGGATATGGCAACACCATGGGCCATCGAGGTCGCACCATGGGTCGTGGAGGTCGCACCATGATACGTGGTAGTAGCAGTAACCCTACTAGGGAATATCCACAACGTGCACAACCTGCACCTCAAATAAAGGGAGATAACCACAATGACATGTGTCATCGATGTGGATCAATTGAGCATTGGTTCAAGAAATATCGTGCAAGTACCCAACTAGCTGCAAGCTATAAAGAGTATAGGCAATTGAGAGAGTAAGAAGCCAACCTTGCTGAAGATGAAGATGGTGAAGATGTCACTCTCACCAATGAGGACTTCAAAGCTGCAAATGAAGAGCACGAAGATGCCGCAGGCTTTGATTAGAATAGTCCTTTCTATTTTCCAATAAAACGGCAAATGTGCCTTAGTCAATAAATTACAATTGTATTGACTCTTTCTCATGTGGCGTACCGTCCTATACAAAGGACACTAAAGAAAATATACCATTCTTGCAAAGAATCCAAGGTGATATTTGTGGACCTATTCAACCAACTTGCGGACGTTAAAATATCTCATGATGTTGGTTGACACGCAAACACACTAATCACGTGTTGTGCCATTGTCCATCTGTAAAAGCTGCTTATGCTATACTCCTAGCACATAAAAAATGACAACGGGCTCACTCCCCGGATCATCCTTTTTAGTCAATTGGGTTTGACTATGCTAGAGAGTTTACATCGAAGATTTTTGATGGTTATTGCAAAGGGATTGATGTTGGACATCACATTCCTGTATACATACCTAAATGGTCTCGCGGAAATAACTACGATGGTAGTTCAGACATTGGCAATGTGCACCAATCTCCTTATATCCGCTTGGGGTGATGCAATATCGCATACAACTATGCTAATTCCTCTACGACCTATCGCCACTCAATGTATCACTGCGTTATAGCTAGTGGCTGGGTACAAATATTTTGTACTTACGCACATTTGAGTGAGCCATTTATGTGCCAATGTGAGCCATTTATGAGCCAATTACGCCCCCACAACGCCAATGGTAGGTCCTTACAAACAAGTGAGCAACTTAGTTAGAATTGAGACTCCAACAATCGTCCGCCACTTCATGCCCTTGCATGGCGATCTCCTTACCATTTGATTTACGGATGTCACTTTGATGAGACAGTCTTCCCGTCGTTAGGGGGAGATAAGAACACGAATGTTCTATAGGAACGACAGGAAATGTCGTAGTCTGCCCTCACTATGTTTCATCTTGATCCCTATTAAAGTGACGAGATTACACACATTTGCTGCAAAAATGCCTGCAAGGAAGGACTTCCCTACAAGAGGACGTACCACCACCCTACACAGAGGTAGGCAAGGCGTCAACGGCATTGAAAGTGGCACTCTGGCATTACAAGTCATGACCCCAGCTAGGATGCATGGGAAGCCCGTGGATTCGAAGGATACTTTGGCATCCTTGGATCATCGACACTCAACATCCATCTCATGAGTATCTTCCGGATTATGGTTATCGTTAGGGGATGCCTCAATGTCAGAACCTATTCCTGAGAATATAGAGCTCTATGAAAATTACACTAGTGTACATGAGATGTGGAATAGAAACTCCATCATAATTGATGATGTAGTTGCGCATTTTGTTGCGCATGAGTTTGTTCAGACCGATGATATCGAACCACACTCCGTTGAAGCATGAATACCAACGTAGAGAAATTTGGCCTAAATGGAAAGATGCGATCTAGGTTAAACGAAGAGGAAGATCTTTGAGACAGTAATGTCAACACCTCCTTACATAAAGCCTATTGATTAATGGGTCTTCGTTAGAAAGCGTGTTGAGAAAAAGAGATGGCAATCTCGCTTTATGGCATAAGGCTTCTCACAAAATGCCCTAGAATTGACTACGATGAGACATATTCTCTCGTAATGGATGACATTACATTCCACTACCCTGTCAGTTTGGTAGTTTCCAAATAACTGAACATGCAGCTTATAAATGTGGTCACTACATATCTCTATGGGGACTTAGATACGGAGTGTACATGAAAGTTCCTAGTGAACTTTATTTACCCAAATCAAGTGGCTTTAGACCACGGAGCGCGTTTGCAATAGTGTTGAAACGCTCACTAAAATGACTACTTGATTGGGAAGGGATATGCCTGCGCGTTTCCATAAACAAGTTTCAGATTCTCTCGCGGTTTTCATGTTGGACATGATCTTCATTAGAAGCCCTTAAAGAGTTAAGGGAAACCGCTGAACACTTGAAATCCGAGTTTGAGATGAAGGATTTTGGGTGAACACGATTAAGCCTCAGTTTTGAACTTGAGCACCGTGTTGAAAGATGCTTAGGCATTTTGACAAAGTCAAGCCTTCAAGCACCCCATGATCATTCGTAGTATTGATTCTGAAAAGGATCCTCTTCGTCTGAATGGATGATCGGACGAAGATGTGCTAGAGAGGCAAAAGTGTCATACTCAAGTGCAATAAAGCGCATTATTGTACTTAGCTCAATGCACAAGACTAGACATCTTATTTTTCCATGAACTTGTTAGCTAAAGGTATAGCTCTGCGCCAACGCAACGCCATTGGATTGGTGTAAAATATATCTTTCGATAACTTGATATGTACGATCGATATGGGCTTATTCTATCCCTATAAAGAGATGATGGATTCAGATCCATCACACACCAGAAACGCCAAACGCTAGACTGCATTTTCTATCCCTACCGCAAAACTGACATAAGTGTTTTGGAAGGTTTTGCTGATATTAGGTATCTCTTGACCCATACAAAGGTCTTCCCAGACTGGTGAAGTGTTCACCATGGGTAAAACCGCAATATCTTGGAGGTCTACAGAATAGACCTTAGTCACCATATCTTCGAACAAATGCAGAAATTATTGCTCTTCATGAAGTGGTTCGTGAATGTATATGGATTGGATCAATAGTTACGCATGTTCGAACAGTTGTGGTTTGAAGTCTACCACAGATGAGCCTATAAGCATTTAGGATAATGCTGCTTGTTTTGAACAAATGAAGCAAGGCTGCATCCAAAGCGACAACACCAAGCATAAATCAGCAACAACATACTCTCCTTAAAAGATCAATCAGAGGGGGAGATGTCTACATATATGGTCTCGAAACGTGAAGAGTGTGTTGTGCTCTTTTTCCCTTTCGACCGAGGTTATTTTTGTCCCACTGGGTTTTTGTTACTCAGTAAGGTTTTTAATGAGGCAACGAGAGAAGCATCACGTTTGGGAGACACAAGGAGGACTCTAAGTCAGGGGGAGTATCCAGAAACATACTCCACACTCAACGCGCGTTGTGCTCTTTTTCTCCTTTGACCAAGGTTGTTTTTTCCCACAGGGTTTTATTACTTGGCAAGGTTTTTAACGAGGCAACTTCGAAGCGCACCACCAAGACAATACTATTGACATGAAATATTCAAGGGGGAATGTTGTAGTATAAATGTATTATACTATAAATGTCTATATCATGTAATAAGTACTTGAGTGTATAGATAGATACTTGAGTGTATAAACATAGGTACTTGAGTGTATGAAGACTTGTGTGACATGCTTTATACCAAAAGGCAACAAGCATGGCAGATTTCATCATTGGAAGACAAGCATGTAGAGCCGTAGCCATGATGAAGGTTGTTATCACTTTGGTTTTCTCTTTAAGCATTCACACTACAATGTATTCCTATAAATACCCTCTTGTATGAGATGAATAAACATACTTGAATCTCCATTCTCTCTGAAACATTACTCTCTCCATCTCTCTGTGTATTTACATGAGCATTTGCCTAGCATAATTAGCTATAATGAGCTATGCTCATACTATCGCCAGAAATACCAGCTCCCGCCATAAGAGTCACCTATGGGAACACAGCCGAGCAGGCTACTGACTAGGCCCCGGCTTACCTCCAGGTCACCACTGATGCTCCGCCACGCGCTGCGCCAACACAGCATCAGAAGCTCCAGAAACTCGGAACTGAAGCATATCAGTTCCATAACGAAAACATGGAGAAGATCAGCTCTCTCCCCACTTATAAAAGGTTCTCTCCTCTCTCCTCATTAATTACGTAACTACTACTTGTCTACTGTTACCATGTCAATACAAATACATTGACTAACTTAGGCATCGGAGAAGAGAAGACCTCCTGACGTGGTCTCCCTCTGACACCCTCCTTGTATTTCACTTGACAGGTAGCGGGAACACTGATAGTATCAAGTAACAGTCCGCCAACCGGACCTGCGTTGATCATAGTTTAGCTACCGCTGAATATTAAACATCAACATTGGCACCGTCTGTGGGAATCTTACGGCAGAAATCCACACAGATTTCATCATTGTAGGCTGCTTCAGCTCATATAATGCCATTATTGGTCGACCAGCGCTCAACAAGCTCAAGTGCATCATAGCCGGATACATGCTTCTCATGAAGTTCCCTAGGCCCAATGGAATAGGCTGTGTCAAGGGAAGTCAACAATTGGCACGGGAATGTTATTCCACAACCGTGGCATACTCGGTGCGCCGCCATGAGATCTTAAAGGTGGGAAACCATGTGCCAGCACCAAATATCTTTAAGGACCCTAGGGAGGATGAGAAGAAATATGTTAAAAAAGAGCCTGTCAAACCAGAAACTTCCTTAAGGGTCATCAGCATCTCAGACGAACACCTTGAGCGGACAGTCCGCATCGGTGCTCAGCTTAACCAAGCAATAGCAGATGAGCTCACCCAATTTCTACGTGACAACGCAGCAGTCTTTGCATGGTCCTACCCTAAGAAGCCAGGCATCTCCCCTGAGATCATAACACACAAATTGAGCATCAAACCATCCTCCTACCCTGTCAAGCAGCGGGGAAGGGCCTTTGATGAGGAAAGGTATCATGCAATGGGAGAAGAGGTTGCCAAGCTCCAGAACATTGGATTCATCCACCAAGTCAATTACCCTCAGTGGATATCCAACTTGGTCATTGTCAAAAAGCCTAGCGGAAAGTGGAGGATGTGTGTTGACTTCAAGGGCCTCAATAAGGCCTGCCCCAAGGACAGCTTCCTGTTACCTCGCATAGACTAACTGGTTGATGCAACCGTTGACACAAATTGCTCAGCATGATGGACGTATTCTCCAGCTACAACCAGATTAAGATGCACCCCAGCGACCAGGAGTGCACCTCCTTCACTACCGACAAGGGCCTATACTGCTACAATGTCATGCCTTTCGGTTTGAAGAACGCCGGGGCAACTTACCAACGGTTGTTGAATGCCATGTTCGCTGAACATTTGGGAAGAATCATCAAGGTTTACGTGGACAACATGTTGGTAAAAAGCATCAAGGCTAGCGGACACGTGGCAAACCTCAAAGTCATATTCACCATTCTCTTGGCTTATAGCATGCGCCTAAACCCATAAAAATGTTTCTTTGGCGTCACCGCCAGCAAATTTCTTGGTTACATAGTCAGTGAACGGGGCATAGAAGCCAATCCTGACAAGGTGCAGGCCATCATCAACATGAAGGCTCTAGAGTGGAACAAGCACGTTCAAAGCCTCCAGGGCAAACTAACCACCCTTTCTCGGTTTATCTCCAGACTTAGTAATAGATGTCTCCTATTCTTCAAAGTTATGAGGACAACCCACAAGAAGGTCATCGACTGGAACACAGACAGTGAGGCAGCATTCCAAAGCTTGAAAGAGTACCTGGCAGCGGTCCCACTCCTTTCTATTCCTGTACAAGGGGAGACATTGTATATATACGTAGCGGTATCACAGTCAGTGGTAAGCTGTGCCATTGTCCGGCGGGACGGTCACGAGGATCTGCCCATGTTCTACTCTGGCAGAGGCATGAACGGGGCTGAAACAAGATATCCCCCACTGGAGCAACTCGGTCTCGCACTCATCGTCGCCGCCAGATGCCTACGCCAATACTTTCAGGCCCACACAATCCATGTCCTAACAAATCAGCCGCTAAGACAGGTAATGCAGAACCCTGAACACTCAGGGCGCCTCAGCAAGTGGACCATCGAGCTCAGTGAGTATGACATCGACTACAAGCCTAGGACCTCCATGAAAGGCCAGGGTGGCGAACTTCATTGCTGAGCCCGGCGTAGAAATAATAACTGCTGACGAGGCTGAGCGTCAGGTTGAAACTGGCACCGAGGCTGAGCCCGGCGTAGAAATAATAACTGCTGACGACCCAACCCCCCAGCACTCAGACTGGAACCTACACGTCGACGGCTCCGCTTGAGCAAAGGCCAGCGGCGCCGGTGTCATCTTGACGGGGCTAGGAGGACTGAAAGTGGAATACGCATTGAAGTTCAATATCAAAGTCTCTAACAACATGGCGGAGTATGAAGCACTCATTGTCGGCTTACTCCTCGCCATCGATTCGGGGGCTGACAGCGTCAACATATTCAGCGACTCCTAGCTAGTCGTTAACCAGGTCAACGATAGTTTCCAAGCCAAAGATCAACAGCTAGCGGCTACTTGGGATACATCAGGACGCTTCTCAAAAAATTTAACTTCCACACCATTACACAGATCCCCAGGGAAAAGAACGCCAAGGCTGATTCACTGGCAAGAATGGCAACCGCTCAACCACACCAAAGTTCGGCGGACACAAGGGTTGAGAGTCTTGACAGACCAAGCATTACAAAAACCCTAGCAGAGATTTTTAACATTGAAGTCAGCCCCATTTGGATGGACGAAATCATTGAGTATAAAAGCAATGGGACCCTGCCAGTGGATAAAGTTGAATGATGACAACTCCAGCGGAGAGCCCCGAATGGCAAACTTTACCGCCAGGGTTTCACTCACCCTAATCTCCGGTGTCTAACCCCAGAGGAAGGAAAGGTTGTACTTGCACTGATACACGGCGGGGAATGTGGAAACCACTCGGGCACCAGATCCCAGGCCAATCTCACAATGCGACAGGGCTACTTTTGGCCTACTCTCGGTGACGATGCTAGAAGAATATTAAAGTCCTGCCAGAAATGTCAACCAATATGCTGACCTCCCACACGCCCCGACGGAACCCCTTTCAATCATCATTGGCCTATGGATTCACTCAACTTGGGGCCTGGACTTAATAGGAAAGTTCCCAATCGCAAAAGGACAGTTCAAGTACATCATCGTCGCCATCGACTACAATAGCAAGTGGATAGAGGCAGAACCTCTGACATCAATAACTACCGCCAAGGTAATTCACTTCTTCTAGAAGAACATCTACTGCCTCTATGGTGTCCCCCATACAATCATCACAGACAATGGCACGTAGTTTAACAACAAGGAACTCATATCCTTCGCCGCTAACTTGGGCACCTGGATTAGCTTTGCATCTGTCGCTCACCTCCAAACCAATGGCCAGGTCGAGGCAGCAAACAAGATAATCAAAAAGCTGCTAAAAAAGAAACTCGACGGTGCCAAAGGTTTGTGGGCCATCAGGACTACCCCAACTTCCGCCACCGGTGAAACACCATTCTGCATGATGTTCAGAACAGAAGCTGTCCTACCTATTGAGGTCACTCAACCGACTGCTAGACTCGAAGGCTACTGCCCTGAGACCAACTGTGAAGGCGTCAGCATAGACAAGGACCTCCTAGAGGAAAAACGGCACAAGGCCCATTTGCACAATTTACAAAACAAACAGCAGGTATCGCGTTTCTACAACGCTAGGGTCAAGGCCCGGAACCTCCAATTAGGGGACTAGGTAATGAAGGAGGTCATCCCACCACCAACGGAACTCCGCCCAACTTGGGAAGGTCCATACAAAATTGTGGAAGTCGTTAGCCCCAGCACCTTCTACTTAATGGACAAGGATAGCGTCACAACGACCCACCCTTGGAATATCGAACACCTTCGATATTACTACAAATAGTCATGCCGCTGCCCAAGAGCATCTTGACTTAGCTAAATTTTTGTTCAATATTTAGCTAAGGGAAGCTACCCAACGGGTATAACCCCACTTTTGTAAACACTGATCCGTCAGTTACCAATGAAACGAGGAATTATTCAAACTATTGTTGCCAAACCCATGCACAAGAATTAACTGGCAACGCCAACAACATTCGGCAGACCACGTCCGCTACCTCGCTCACTTGGAACAATTTTAATTCTTTTAATGTTTCGATTGATTAACAAAAACACAGGTCAAGGGCTCTAACAGTATGGCGGCATGCAACCAACACAAATCAATGACGAGTACCACAGAAAAAATCTCGAAATCAAGTAACCAGTTGAATTTATTAGGGATCGGGATTCCCTGCCCAAAGATGTTTCCAAAATTACAAAACAGCCTTAGCGGCACCAAAAAAAAAAAAAAAAAAAAAAAAAGGGTCTCAGTGGCACTACAAAGCAATGGCCGGTCTTCATGGGTTCTGGGAAGATGCAGCGCAATCCTTGCCTGGTAGCTGCAGTTGTTGCTCCGACATATAGCTTGTCTGGTCAAAACAACAAGCAGTCGGACTGGAAGTCACGATGGTTCCATCCGGTCGAGTGTGTGCAGCCAGAAAGCCGGCACGCTAAACCTCAAACAGCGTAGGAGGTGGAGTCCGCTGAGAGTCGTCCGCCGAATGTTCACCGCCCTCCCCACTTCCTAAACAAACACCCTCAGCTTGAGTAGGAGTCACACCACTCGCAAGAGGCGCTATCTACTGATGGCTTGGCGGGCTGGGACGCCTTCACCCAGTCGATAGCACCCTTCTGCTTCAGTAGCTCTAGGTTAGCGACGGCGCCAGACTTTGTCGCCTCCGCCATCGTATGTTTATACTTGGCAGACTGCTTGAATGCCTCCACAGCGGCGGCCTCCGTGTGACTCTTATCCGCATCCCACCGGGCAACCTCACCCTCCAACCTCTTCACCTTGGCGGACTTGGCAGCAGAGTCCCACTGAAAGATCTCAATCTTCTTGACCTTAGCCGCCAGTTGATCCTTCAGCAGAGCTATGTCCTGCTCCATCTTGGAGACGTCGTTATTCAGCTCGAGGTCACGCTTAACGGCGACAAATAGCTTGCCATGGGCATCCAAAAGATCACACTTGGCCTTGGTCAGCCGCCGCTTAGCTTCCGCCAGTCTCTCTTTGGCTCTCGCCACCTCCCCTGGAGATTGCCAACCTCCTCCCTCAGTTGTCGCTTAGTGCGAGGCTGACTCGACGCCGCCATAAACAACTGATGCAACCCAATAGACAAATGCCCAAAGGCAGAGCTGAAGGATGATTGATCAAGGGAGGTGGAGGGAACAATCTCCTCCAGGCCGCCGAACCCTAGCCTCTCACACTGGCTATATAAATACTCCCGCTCAATGTCCGTCAGAAACTCAGAAAAAGCGGTGAACGAATCCAGGTCACATGTCCGAGCCTCCCTCCCAGCGGAGACGGTTATCTCGGGCGGACACTACTTCGACTTTTTCTGTTGACGAGCCCCTATGGTCTCTGCCTCTTCCTCCTTGTCATTCTGACGTCGCTTCCTAGCCAACACATGAGCAGCACCAGCAGCGACAAACCTTGAGGCCACTTGCGGCTCCAACCCAGTAATAATAACCGGTGCCTTCGTGGCCACGGTTTTCTCCTTTTGGGACCCAGGCCAGGTGGCGGCCACCCTCTCCCTCGGCTGCACAGTGGATGCAGGAGCTGCCCTCCCGCCAGCAACACCGCGACCTACTGCAGCCCCCGCCTGAACATTTGGCAAACCGTCGGCACGAAGATGGGAGTGATGAGGCATCGGCAACACCACAAGCACCTCGAATTGGCTCAGCGCCAGTGTCTCCGGGTCGACCACAGTCTTCTGGGTTGCCAGCCCTTGAGCGTACATGCTCTCCAAGAAATCGTTCATCTCTGCACGGTCTATTGCCATGGCAAAGGCGTCTTGGCTCCTTCTATTTCCCGGCGGAGATTCTACACAAAAAAATAACAAGTTAGCCCGCCGCAAACTGGACTATAACACAAATCATTGAAAGTTACCTACCAAGGGCGTGAGTCAACTCATGGGCGACCAACAATTCCCAACCAATGAGAAGCCTAAGGTCAAGTAGGTTGCAATTCTGCCAACACCCTCTAATCCTCGCCACGCGGCACTCCTCCTCGCGAGTTAGGTTGTAATGCAAGCCCGCTACAAAAAAAAAAAAAAAGACGTGATTAGAATTATAAGAGTCGACAAGCGAGGCCAAAATCTGGAGTGGCGGAGGTCGATGACAACCTTTGATGGGCTGAAACTCTGACTTAATCTGAAAGGTTTGCAGCCCCACATTTAGCCCTGCCTGGTATTGCCACCTGTCGGTGGCAACGCAGAAGGTCCCCCACCAGTGCGAAATGGAATCCTTCATGTTCTCGATTAACTTAGGCGCCTTTTGCCGCCAACTCAAATTCACCTGATAGCTACAACCTCGGCGCCTCACGTACACCAACTCAAAGAAATGTAGTACCTCCGCCACTGTTGGAGCATCGTAACCGGACAGGCACCATAACGAGTCCAGCGCCATCAACAATCACCACATGTTGGGACAAATCTGCCCAAAGGTGAGGCTAAACTCACAAACCAAAATCTGGAGATTGTGGAGTAGCGGAAGAGTAACACCTTGGCAGAAGATGGCCTTATGAACAGTAGCGTATCCCGCCGGCAAAATGGATGCCTTCTCATTTGCGGCTGGCGGGCGCAACTTCACCACTCTAGGTAAGCGGAACGCCCGCTTCAGGTGACTGACTGCGGCCTCGGTCATCGCACCTCCTGCTTCATCAACGGCTGTTCCGTCAACCATCATCCTCCCTGGTCCTAGAACTCTCGGGTCGCGCACCTCGAGCCATGGCCATATTCCAGAGTATGGTTTGTAAGGGTTCGATGTCTAGCGGTTCCGATAGTGCCGTTCCTGCAGGGGAAGACGGGCGCAACGAATCAATAAATATCCTATCCGCCTCGCTGAACGACACGTCAGACCCGGAATCTTCACTGCTCGAGATCTCTATGATGCTAGCCATCACAAACCGTAAAACCAAACCAGTTAGTTCACATAAGATCCAAGCTACCCATACGACAATTTTCATCCAGGAACACTAAGAACAGTTACCCAGATTTGACCAAAACACGAACACCAACCCACACTAACCCAGATTCGACCATGTAGCAAATCCATAAACCTCATCTCTGTCAAAAACACCAGAAAAGACCCCCAAAACACATGTTGCACCCTCAGAACACACCAGTGAGACAAAAACCACTCAAAACGAAAATCCAGAAAGTAACAGAGCAAAACAAAAAAAAACTGAAAAGGCTCAGAATCACTAACCTACTGGTGTGAGAATTCAGGAGCGTTCGAACTCTACGCCTTCACTTCTGGGGATCCCTTGCACCAAAACAACAATCTCTCGCTCGAGTGGCAAAAGTCACTTCTCGAATGCCAGAGGATAGAGCTTGAGGACGACAAGAAAGTTTGAAGTAGAGATAATGGCGACAACCTCTGGTTTTGCCCCCTTTTAATGTCAACATCAATCAAATCTAGGCCGTCCCTCAAAAAATGACGTCACTCTCCAGCCGCATACGTGTCCCACGATTGCATTTAGTTTCCGGAATAACCGACGCCTCACCTTGGAGACTGAGTCGATAATTACGCGCATTAATGACGAAGAAACGGGCGTGCTGAGAATTTACAATCCCAAACGTTAAATCGATGTATGACGACCACGTGGCAGAAGCAATCAAAGGGGGCGAGTATACCAATCGTCCAGGTTCAATGCCCCTACGCTAGCACAACTTCTCTCCCCTTATCTTGCAAGCCAGTCTCCGCTACGCGCAACACCGCTAGCGAAACTTCTCTCTCATTATCTTGCAAGCGAGTCTGCGCTACGCGCAACACCGCTAGCGGAACTTCTTCTTATCTGGCAAGCGAGTCTCCGCTACGTGCAACACCGCTAGCGGAACTTCTTCTTATCTGGCAAGCGAGTCTCCGCTACGCGCAACACCGCTGGCGGAACTTCTCTCATTATCTTGCAAGCGAGTCTCCGCTACGCGCAACACCGCTAGCGGAACTTCTCTCTCATTATCTTGCAAGTGAGTCTCCACTACGCGCAACACTGCTAGCAGAACTTCTCTCCTTATCTTGCAAGCGAATCTCTGCTATGCGCAACACTGCTAGTGGAACTTCTCCTTATCTTGCAAGTGAGTCTCCGCAGGCGACAGTCGCCGCTAAGCAAAACATCACTAGCGAAATTTCTCCCTCCCCTTGCAAGCGAGATTATCATCGCTACACACAATACCGCTAGCAAATGTCTCTCAAACATCAGTCCCCGCGACGCTATCGCCCCCTTACCCTCGGCGGAGGGATTCCAGCCACCTTCGATTCCTCAGGCTATGCCTCATACGGATAACGACCACCACGCGACGTTGCATTAAAACCATGGTCCTCTGGGACAAGTATGAGGACACGTCAACAGTCTTCACCTGCCCTGATCAGGCACGTTGACCCCCGCCACTTGGGTATCAAAGTTTGGGCTCGCTACCCAACACCCTATGTTCAACATAGATCCCCTCAACAAACAATACAGAGACCAAACATAGGTCTATCTTAGCCGGGGAGTGGGGGACTCCCTAGAGGGCCTAACAGGGGCCCACTCGAAAGGGTATAAAGCGTTTGCTCAATAAGTCTATGGTTGACAACGCACTGACGCTAATTATGCTTTGCAAGTCTAGTGAGAGTAATGCTTCAAACCGCTAGGCAACTCCCCAACCAAGATTGCCCTCCTTGACTGGGGACTTATACTTACATGAGCATTTGCCTAGCATAATTAGCTATAATGAGCCATGCTCATACTATCGCCAGAAATACCAACTCCCACCATAAGAGTCACCTATGGGAACACAGCCAAGCAGGATACTGCCTAGGCCTCGGCTTACCCCCAGATCACCACTGACGCGCCGCCACGCGCCGCGCCAACACAGCATCAGAAGTTCCAGAAACTGGGAACTGAAGCATATCAGTCACATATCGAAAACATGGAGAAGATCAGCTCTCTCCCCACCTATAAAAGGTTATCTCCTCTCTCCTCATTAATTACGCATCTACTACTTATCTACTGTTACCATGTCAACACAAATACATTGACTAACTTAGGCATCGGAGAAGAGAAGACCGCCCGACGCGGTCTCCCTCTGACGCCCTCCTTATATTTAACTTGACAGGTAGCGGGAACACTGATAATATCAAGTAACGGTCCACCCACGGGACTTGCGTTGATCATAGTTTAGCTATTGCTGAATATTAAACATCAACACTGTTAATTTACGTTTTTCCTTAAACAGATCAATCCTTTATTGGTGGCTGTACTATCGTTTCTTTTTCCCTTGTACAACCTCAATTTTATATGTGTGTGTGTGTAGAGAGAGAGAGACCTGCTGATCACTTTTTGTACAATCCATCTTTTCTCTGCTATGTCCTCCAAGTCTCCATCCTAGCCACTATTCCTCTCATGGATCTCTGTTATAACCAAAAATTCATCTCGACAATTCAAATAAATTCGCCCCTTCTATATATCCATCCGACCTCCCCATCTTTCCAGTATCACAAACATCCCAACTTTGATGATTAATTTGTATAGATTGCTGAGGAATCAATTCCATAGGTTTAGCATGCCGGCTAAACAAAGATTTCATAATTTATCGGTATTCTGCTCCCGGTCTTATGTGGCAAAGCCTAGAATCAATGTTCCTTTTTTTTTTTTGGCTAACTAGAATCTGCGTTCCTAATCTATACAGTTTCATGCTGCTTGAACTTTGGGGAATTGTTACCACCACATGTGGACTACGACTACAGCGGTTGATCTTGTATCAATTGCTCAAGTGGTGAGCTTCAAATTCATACACTCCCACTTCGGTTTTCTTCTTCTAGGTTGCTTCCTTTAAACTCTCAATTTCCATCTATATTAGATATAGTAATGTCCTCAGTTGATAATTACGCATTTATGCTTAGCTGGAACAACTATTCAGTATCCTAACCTTGCCACATCTGAAAGGTCTGTTGGTATTTTTCTAACATGACTACCTTCTACTTGTTCACTTCTAATAGCTCCTTTCTTTTATCTAGGATTGATATTTAATATCCTCACTCAATTATGGGGAGAACACAAGGATCTGATTGATGTTTAATGCGATTTTTTCTATTTTCAATTTGCAGTCATTGGTTTGTTCATATGGTTCCTCCCTTATGAGTGTTCAGCATTGGCCTTATATGTAGACAATCACTTTCATTTAGACTACACTAGTACTTGTGTTTGTTTGCAGTGAAGGTATTCTCCAAAGATGGTCTAACAGCATTTTGGTAATTAATTTGTAGCTGCTGCTGTTGTCATTCAAGTTAATGTGACATACAAGTTATTGCTTGTTATTGTCCTCTCTAGATTATTCTACTGCTTCCATTCTCTTGAATTTATAGAAGCAGGGGATGCTGGTACTACACTTTAATGGAACAAATTAATAGAGTCAAAGACTTGCTTGCTCCTGAGTTTGGAATTCTAACTCTAAGCTTGTGAAGTGCAAGCAAATGCTCAGTGCTGTTTAGAGAATGGTGAATCTAGTGCCATTGATCCTTCCAAATCTTCTCCCTCCAAGATTGAGTTATATTTTTTGTAACTATAGTTTTGTGCATTATAGATTATATGGTGATGAAATCATAAGCAAGTTATTTAATGTGCTTGGTCAGCACCTCAGGTTTAATTATACAGTCTTAGTTTCATGGTTAGACTTCTTAATTAGATGCTAGTGAATTCAATTTCCCACCATTACTTGTATGGTTAGGATTTTTCTTTCCTTCACTAGTTTCATTGCAATTTTGACTGTTAACATGACTGAAGCGTATTATATATCAAAGAATGTTGGCTAAGCTGTTCCTTATGATTGAATATTGGATGTTGTTCCTTGTGATTGACTATTGGATACCACGGGAAGTTTAACTCATTGATAAATGAATTTGATCGATCCTGACAGGTTGAAGTTGATTTTGGGGTTGAAGGCAATGGTAAGATATCAAATAAGTATCATTTGAAGTCAAGGGCAGTCCATGAAGCCTCACTATTTCCTTCACATACAACTTACACAACGCATCCCCTGAGTAAGTTTTTGCCACCGGAAGAAAGTGTGCTGACTTAGTCAACCGGTCAACAATCACCCAAATCGAGTCATAACTTTGCCTAGACCTAGGCAATCCAGTCACAAAGTCCATAGAGATATCTTCCCATTTCCAAACAGGAATCGATAAGGGGTTCAGCATTCCTGCTGGTCTTTGATGCTCTGCCTTCACCTGTTGACAGGTAAGACACTTCGACACATGTTCTGCCACATCCCTCTTCATACCATACCACCAAAACTGCCTTCGTAGATCCATATACATTTTAGTACCTCCTGGATGTATAGTGTATCGAGACTTATGTGCTTCCCACATGATCTCCTCTCTGAGGTTATTAACATTCGGTACATACAATCTCCCTCGAAATCTCAACCCTCCATCTGCCCCAATCATCCACTCAGAAGGGCCCTCCACATCCGGGTCAGCAGTCATCTCAGCCATCCTTGCCTGAGCTAACTCATCAAGTGTCTGACCCTGAATGATCCTGGTGATCAAGGTGGGCTGTAAGGTGATACTACTGAGAAAGATTCCCTGTCCTGCTCCTGCGGGCATAAGGTCAAACTCTGATGCAGCCTCTAACATGCGCCATTCTCGCACCATAATAGCTGTCATAATCACTCGAGGTTTCCTACTCAAAGCATCCACCACCACATTGGCCTTTCCGGGATGATACTCCAAGGTGAAATCATAGTCCTTAATGAGCTCCATCCATCTTCTCTGCCTCATGTTCAATTAATTCTGGGAGAATAAATACTTCAAACTCTTATGATCAGAAAAGAGTTCAAATTTCTCACCATAAAGATAGTGCCTCCAAATCTTCAAGGCAAACACCACTGCTGCTAGCCCTAGGTCATGAGTGGGGTAATTCCACTCATGTACCTTCAACTGTCTAGAACCATAAGCAACGACACTACCATTCTGCATCAACACACACCCCAAACCCTGATGAGACTGCATCGCTGTAAATGACTAATCCACCACCACTAGTAGGAATAGTCAACACCGGAGCTGTAGTTAATCTAGTCTTCAGCTCATTGAAAGCCTTCTCACACTCATCCGACCGTACAAACTGAGTGTCTTTCCTGGTCAATTTGGTCAAAGCCGAAGCAATACCAGAAAACCCTTCAATGAAACTCCTGTAATACCCTGCCAATCCAAGGAAGCTACGGATTTCTGTAACCGTAGTAGGGCGACTCCAACTCATCACTGCTTCAACCTTAGAAGGATCCACAGAAACTCCATCCTTCGAGACCACATGACCAAGGAACTTGACTTCACTTTGCCATAAATCGCACTTCTCAAACTTGGCAAATTGTTTCTGCTCTCTCAACGTCTGTAGCACGATCCGCAGATGCTTCTCATGCTCACCTAACGACCTTGAATAAATCAAGATGTCATCAACGAACACCACCACAAACTGATCCAAGTAGGGACTGAACGTGCGGTTCATCAAGTCCATAAATACTGCAGGTGTATTCGTGAGACCAAAAGGCATGACAAGAAACTCAAAATGTCCATACCTGGTCTTGAACGCCATCTTTGGAATATCTTCATCCTTCACCCTTAACTGGTGATATCCAGATCTCAAATCAATCTTTGAGAACACAGCAGCCTCCCTGAGCTGATCAAACAAATCATCAATTCTAGGTAAAGGGTACCTGTTTTTGATGGTCACCTTGTTCAGTTGTCGATAATCCACACATAACCGAAGTGAATTATCCTTCTTCTTCACGAACAACACTGGTGCGCTCCAAGGAGACACACTAGCCTGAATGAACCCTTGTGCAAGTAAGCCCTCAATTTGAACCTTCAACTCCTGAAGCTCAGCTGGAGCCATTCGATAGGGTGCCTTTGATACAAGTGAAGTACCTGGTATCACATCAATGGAAAAGTCCATTACCCTTTTCGGAGATAACCCAGGAATCTCCTGAAACACGTCCGTCCGCATATTATGAAACTACAGGAATCCCTGTAATCTTTGAAGTACTACTCCCGGATTCAATATGGGCCAAAATCCCTGTCCTCATGGCTATGTCAGACTTCAGACAACGGTAATGAAATACCGGTTGTCCCGGAACATGGAAGGACACAATCATCCTAAAGCAATCAATAACCGCATGATTCGGGCTCAACCAATCCATACCCAAAATCACATCATACGTATGATCCGGAATCACAATCAAAGATGTAGAGAACTCTCTGCCACCAATCCCAATAGGGCAATCATCACAAAACATGCTAAGCTCAAGAGAGGCCCGAGAGGTGATGTAACACACAATGATCTAGTCAGAGGCATAGCAATCAAACCCAATACATCCACAACCGAACTAGATATGAAAGAGTGTGAGGCTCCCATATCAAATAGTACTCTTGCAAGATAGTGATAAACAGATAAGGTACCTTCCACTCCCGTGCCTGCCTGACCGATGGCAAAGACTCTAGCAGGTGCAGATAATAGTTGCCTCTGCTGGTTACCCTGCACTTTACCCTGATTCCGGGGACACTCCCTGGCCTGATGCCCTGTCTGTCCACAGCTGTAGCATATCCTACTCCGAGGTTTTGTGCAAGCATGAGAGATATGGCCCGGCTCGCCACAGTTAAAGCACTTTATTAGAGCTGCTGGTGCTATCTGCCTAATAGGCATAGCCTGAACAGGAGGAGCTACTGCTGCCCTAGTTGGAGCCTGATGCTGAAACTGAGTTCTCTGTCTCTTCCAGAACCCACCCCTGAAGTCTCTAGCTCTACTGCTTCCTGCTATGGCCTTTCCCTTGCCCTGGAAGTCTCCCTTCTCTCTACGAATCAGGTTCTGTTGCTCAATGATCTGTGCCTTAGCCAAGATCTCTCTCTTGGTCTTCAGCTCTAAGATGGCCACATCACGCTCAATCGAAGGACTCAACCCTCTCTGAAACTTCTTGGCCAAGTCCTCATCTTCCATCTGTCTCACATACTTGTACAGTCTGGAGAACTCCTCATCATACTCGATTACGGTCATCTTCCCATGTACCAGTGCAAGGAATTCTCGTTTCAACCTCTCCTTCACTGCTGGTGGAAAGTACTTCTCCCTGAACAGCCTCTCGAAGCCGTCCCATGTCAAAGTAGACACCTCTATGCTCCTCTGTGTGACATTCCACCATACCCTAGCCTCATCCTTCAGCATGAAAGCGGCTAGCTTCCTCTTGTCGGTCTCAGTGCAATCCAGCAGATCAAAATAAGTCTGCAAATCCTCTATCCATCGATCCGCCACCATGTAATTAGTACCTCCTCCAAACTTGGTTGCTCCCAAGCGAGTAATTTCCCTTGCCAGCATCAGCAAGCGGGCAGGATTATCAACCACGGCCACGAGAGGAATAGGCTGATCCTCATAAGGTGCCTCTACCTCCGTCTCGGATGCTTCTTCGACCGGAGGGGCCCTACCCCTTCCTCGGCCTCTACCCCTACCACGAGATCTGCCTCTACCTCGACCTCTGGCTTCGTTTCCCTCAATCTCCATTACCTAATAAGCATGACATACTTGATTAATACATGCATAACACTTAAACAATGCATAAGTCAAATGCAAGTCCATATTAACCAAGTATTAAGCATACAAGACAACGCCTAACGTTCTTAAGACATGCTAACGTTCCTAGCCAACCTAACGCTATCACATACCCAATGACATTATCAATACCGAAGAGCACACGATGGGGATCCGCTGCAGACGGGCCATCACTTGGTAAGTATTGACATATCACCAAATATGTACCTTACGCTCTGATACCAAACTGTCACGCCCCGAATTTTAGAATAAAATTCAAAATCCGAAACATGAAAATTACCACAACTCAAAATAATCATCCTGAAAATTTCTTTTCTTAACAACCTCACCACACGAAATCAAATCAAACCGAACCTTGTTTCGGTTAATTATTACAACACAAATAAGCAATAATTTGTAAAGCTCTAAATGAGCATACACACCTCACAACTCAAAGAAATAAAATGTAACTGCTGTAACACCTAAGCAGCTCGATCACCTCCCTGGTTATCCTAACCTGCAGGAATATCCACTACACCATTTGAATAGTGTACCGGGATTGCAACAATACAAAACCCGGTAAGCTTATGAAAGCTCGTATGAGTAAAAGAACGAGCGGTTACTTAATTTAATCACATTTATTTCTACTTAAGTCAACATGCAACGATTCTACAACTACAAAAAAACAACAATCACAAACAATCAACTACTCAACACCAACCCTTACTCACATCTTTCTCCAAAATACCCCATCGTATTTATAAAAATACAATATTCGACAGACTAGAGCTCTAACTGAATCGTAGCCCGTCACCTGGCCTATGTTATGGCATCCGACATATTCATCTTTATCGTATTTCATCAATATGTATACCAATATACATATTTAGAACGTCCGATAATTGTACATACTCAACCAATCGTATCTCATCATCCACCTTGGTTTAGAGCGTCTGATTACCCCATACTGGTCACTACGTTGACCCTAAATCCACAATATGTACAATCGCATATTTTCACATAATTAAATCAACTCGACCAACATATATGATATTATCATGAAATTAAAGCATTTGAATATAATCCAAATCATCATTCTATCTCAATCATATCGTCACTAAAATCACACCAATCAATATATATATTCCACGTAAATATATATATACGTAATCATCCACTCAGAAATGACCACTAATACCATCTATAGTTCACACAAGAAAATCGTGAAATTCATTTGTATAATTAAAATTCATTTTACTTACCTATGGACCGTGGTGATTCAAGTCCATGAAATTTTACAACAAATATTTAATCCGTAAATATTTTTCACGCAATTACCAAAAATAAATAAATTTAAAACTCTCGGTTCGTAATATGAACCACGTGAGTTTTACTCACCTCGAAGTTCCCGCTGCGTCTTCAATAAATATAACTCACAATAATCCAAATGCTCGTTAACTCAAGCCGTCAAGTACCTAATCAAGTACGGTCTTTACTTAGCAACGAAGCATGAAATAAACCTAAAAGATGATCCAACGGTCGAATTTCAAAATAACGACAATCCAACGGTCGGATTCTAAAATAAAGACAATCAGACGGTCAGATTGAATTTAAATGATGATCCAACGGTTAGATCCTCACGGATTGCCGTTGGAAACATCCTATCAAAATTATACGAAAATCCGATGAACGGATCTTCACTAATCGCCTCCTGAATCACTATTTTACAAGTATACGAAGATCCAACGGTCAGATCTTCGCCCGTGACCACACAAAGTCATAGGGACAGTCATATGAACATCATATTAAAATTTGAAGTAAAACCGATGGTCTGATCTCCATAAATCTCAAACCGAAGGTAAATTGTAAAACCGTAAATAGTAACGTCAAAACAGAAATTGACTATTTATCAACTTTTTCTAACATGACCAAGTTATATCTCAAAACGCTCGTATGGATGCATAGATCATCGTCCAGATAATAAAAACTCAAAATTTGGTCCGACGCGCCGCCACACGCGGCAGTCAGAAGGTGGTCAACGCGGCGGTCAACGCCGGTCGACCACCTCCGATGCAAAAGTCGTCAACTACAAACTTCTTCAAAATGAAATTGTGAACAACTTTAATACCTGACTTTTTCGGAGATGAAGTCTAGTTCGTCCTAGATCGGCCTTTGAAGTTTGATTAATGTCGGCCCTCTGATCAGTTTCCAGATCGAATCAGGGACGTCGAAATCTTCAACTCTTGATCTACCACTTTACACTTAAAATCGTGATGCAAGCCATATATGGGGATGATCAGGAGGAAGAGCACGTCACGAAAATGGGGAGGATCGGCCCGTGCACCGCCGGAAAAATGGTTTTCCGGCCGGGTCGGGTTTGGGCTTCGGATCGAGGCTTCGATCCAAGCCTAGGAGCGGCGGCTGGGTGTGGCGACGGCGGGGATCGACTGGGCGCGAGGCGGCGAAGCCGATGGGGGCTGGGTCCGGCGACGGCGCGGCCGGGAAGGCCGACTTCCAGTCGGGTCGGGTCGGCGGGTCTGCAAGCACAGTGACCAGGCCGAGAGAGAGAGACGGGGGCTGATGTGCAAAAACAGAATTTTTTCGTCCTTCAAAACAAACTCAGATTTTTCCACTATTTATATAAAAATTTCAATTTTCAAAATTCATAACTTATTCATACGAACTCCGAATAATACGTTCCATATATGCACGGACTCGTATCGACGAGCTCTACAACTTTCATGCAGGAAGTTTTCCCAAATTTTGAACGTATATAAAGTCGATTTTCACGACCCCCTAAATAACATTCGTTTTCGAAAATAAAATCATTTGGAACCAATTTTCTCAATCCAAATAATCCCAAATATCACAATTCAATTAATAAAACAATTATTGAATTACATAAATTTATTGTATGAAAATATGGGTCTTCACATTGAAGATCGTGGGAGTTCGGATATCCTCCTCAATCCGATGCTCCTTACATGTTTCTCGAAAGGGGATTTTGGTAGTGACTTAGTAAATAAGTCAGCTACATTATCTTCTGATCGGATTTGATTTACTTTAATATTTAGAAGTGTTTGTTGTTGTTGATTGTAGAAGAATTTCGGCGATATATGTTTGGTATTGTCACCTTTGATGAAACATAATTTCATTTGCTCAATACAAGCTGCATTATCCTCGTAAATGCATGTAGGTTCATTTGTGATAAATTTCAAACCACAAGTTCCTTAAATGTGTCTATTTATAGACCTTAGCCATATGTACTCACGCACGGCTTCATGTAGTGCAATAATCTCTGCATGATTTGAGGAAGTAGCATCAAGAGTCTGTTTTGTAGATCTCCAAGATATCGCGGTGCTTCTCATGGTAAAGACATAACCTATTTGGGAACGACCTTTATGAGGGTCAGAGAGATACCCTGCATCAGCAAAGCTCGTCAGAACATCATTATCATTTTGATGGAGGGGAGGAGGAGAACATCGGTCACTATGGATAGTGTTGCCGGCGTTCACATTTCTTTTCTCTCGATAGGGATAGAACAAGCCCATATCGATCGTACCTTTTAGGTATCGAAAGATTGTCTTTATACCAATCCAATGGCGGCGTGTTGGCACAGAACTATGTCGAGCTAACAAGCTTACTGCAAATGAGATATTCGGTCTTGTGCATTGAGCTAAATACAATAATGCGCCTATCGCACTTAGGTATGGTATTTCAGCTTCTAAGAAATCTTCGTCCTCATCCCTTGGACGAAACGGATCTTTCATAGGCTCAAGACTACGGTTGATCATGGGAGTACTCACAGGCTTTGCTTTATCTTCATTAAAGCGCCTTAGTAACTTTTGAGTATATGCTGACTGATGGATCATAATCCCATCATTACGGTGCTCGAGTTCTATTCCGAGACAAAACCGTGTTTTCCCGAGATCTTTCATCTCAAATTATTATTTCAAATATGTAGCAGTTTCTTTTAACTCATCTAGAGTTCCAATTAGATTCATGTCATCGACATAAACTGCTACAATTGCAAATCAGGATCTTGTCCTCTTAATGAACACGTAAGGGCATATTTCATTGTTAACATATCCCTTCCCAATCAAGTAGTCACTTAGACGGTTATACCACATCTGTCCGGATTGTTTCAATCCATATAGTGAGCGTCTTAATTTTATTGAAAACGCGCTCCGTGGTTTAGAGCCACTTGATTTGGGTAATTGAAGTCCATCTGGAACCTTCATATATATCTCTGAATCTAGATCCCTATAGAGATATGTTGTAACCACATCCATGAGCTGCATGTCAAGTTTTTCAGAAACTACCACACTGACAAGGTAGCGGAACGTTATAACATCCATTACGGGAGAATATGTCTCCCCGTACTCGATTCCAGGGCGTTGTGAGAAACCTTGCGCCACAAGGCAGGCTTTGTATCTAACAACCTCATTTTTCTCATTACGCTTTCTAACAAAGATCCATTTATGGCCAACAGGTTTTATATTTGGTGGTGTCAGCGTTATAGACCCAAATACTTGTCTCTTTGTTAGTGAATCCAATTCAGTCTGGATCGCATTTTTCCATTTGGACCAATCTGCTCTTCGTTGACATTCTTCAACGGAGCGAGGTTCGATATCATCGTATTCTATAATTCCTTTTGCAATATGATATGCAAATGCATCATCAATAGCCATAGAATTTCTGTCCATAATTACATGTATACTGGTGTAATTCATGGAGATCTCTCTATTTTCTGGAATTGGTTCTACCATTGGAGCGTCCTCCAATGATGTCTCTTGGACATAACCATAATCCGGAGTTTTTTCATGAGATGGATTATTTATATCGATGATTAATGGATTATTTTGTGTCAAGCTCGCTT
Organism: Rosa persica; assembly: GCA_025331145.1. NCBI lineage: Eukaryota > Viridiplantae > Streptophyta > Magnoliopsida > Rosales > Rosaceae > Rosa > Rosa persica. Next base: position 22,402,937 of record WFKR01000004.1, on the reverse strand, counting down.
TCTTTCTTGGGTGAGAATCCATCGAACCTATGGGCCTCCCGCGCTTCCTAGCATGAGCCATGGGTCTAGCCACTGCATCACCCATAGAGGGGATGTCATGTCCTTTAGTTTTAGGGACATCAATCCTTGCAGGTACGTTTGTAGCAGGTATGTGTGATCTTGTCACTTTAGCGATATCAGAAAACGCATCAGGCATTGATTCTGCTACGTTCTGAAGTTCGAGAATCCTCCGTACTTCTATTTCAGACTGTGTGGTTCGGGGATCAAGATGAGACAAAGTGGGGACAGACCACGACAATTTCTATCTTTTCTGTTGAACATTAATGTTCTTGTCTCCCCCTAATGACGGGAAGACTGTCTCATCAAAGTGACAATCCGCAAATGTAGCGGTAAATAGATCACCTGTCAAGGGTTCTATGTAGCGGACCCATTTTGGTGCGCTGTGGCGGCGCAATTGGCACATAGACTGCACACCCAAATATACGTAAGTGTGAGACATTAGGCTCATACCCAGTCACCATTTGGGACGCAGAAAAGGGTTGGGTGGCAGTGGGTCTCAGATGAATAAGCACAGCTGCATGTAATATTGCATAGCCCCAAGCAGAAATAGGGAGATTGGTGCGCATAACCAATACCCTGGCAACCATTTGAAGTCTTTTAATGGCAGCTTCTGCGAGTCTATTTTGGGTGTGTACATGAGGGACAGGGTGTTCGACCTCAATCCCAATGGACATGCAATAATCATCAAAGGTTCTTGATGTAAATTCTCCAACATTGTCAAGACGAATTGACTTAATAGGATGATCAGGGTGGTGAGCCCTTAACTTAATGATTTGTGCTAGGAGTTTAGCAAATGCAGTATTTCTTGTGGATAAGAGCATGACATGTGACCAACGTGTCGATGCATCAACCAACATCATAAAATATCTAAATGGTCCATAAGTTGGTTGGATAGGTCCACAAATATCACCTTGTATTCTTTGTAAGAATGGTATATTTTCTTTAGTGTCCTTTGCATAGTATGGTCTTGATCCTACCTTTGCTAAAGAGCAAGCTTTGCAAAATGAATCATATGCTTTAGAAGTAACTCTTTGGACCAATGTTTGGTTCGTACTTCTTTTCGTTTTGAAGAATGGATTTCCGTGTGAAGATTTTAATATACGGTGCATCATGTCACGACCTGGATGTCCCAAACGGTCGTGCCAAAGCTTGTATGTGTCAGGATCCCATAAATTGTCATTCATGACATGGTTGGATTCAATGACTCTAATAGTGGTTGCATACAATCCACTAGAGCGACACATAAGTTTCTCTAAAACTCGTGTATTTCCGTAGTTTTTAGAGGTGATGCAAAGGAACTCTTGTCCATTCTCACAGTGTGTTTCTACATGAAAATCATTGACTTTTATGTCTTTAAAGCTTAATAGGGTCCTTCCGGCCCTTGGAGCATATGGAGCTTCAACGACATTAATATTTGTGTCATTTGGTAACGAAAATTGAGCTGGTCCTCGACCATGAATTAATTGTGATGGTCCTGCCATCGTAGTTACTGAGGATCGACTAGGTGTCATCCATAAAAATAATTGCTTATGTCGCAATATAGTATGTGTGGTGCCACTATCAAGAAAGCATTCCAATTCTCCGGAAAACATACTAAAAAGGGATAAAGTTCGGAATATTAACACATGTCCATGACATTGAATGCGATACTTTATTAATAGGGAAAATAGCTAATGATTACATCAAAGTTATTCATAAGTCTATTCCAAATATCAAACTTTTAGACAAATTGTTATCACTCAATCCGTTTGGTAATTCCAATGAAATATGACCAGGAAAGTAGAGAGATGTTGGTGGAGCGAGGCTCGCTTAAATACCCCGATCTCAATTGCTTTCCTAGATATCATACTTCATTGGGTACGCCACATAAGAAGGAGTTTAATACAATTGTTATTTATTGACTAAGGCACATTTGCCATTCTTGGAAAATAGAAAGAGGATTATTCTAATCAAAGTCTGTGGCATCCTCGTGCTCTTCATTTACAGCTTTGAAGTCCTCAACGGTGAGATTGACATCTTCATTATTTTCATCTTCGGCAAGGTTAGCCTCTTGCTCTCTTGCTTCCATGTACTCCTTGTAGCGTGCAGCTAATTGGGTACTTGCATGGCATTGTTTAAACCAATGCTCGATTGATCCACATCTATGACATATGTCATTGTGGTTCCCTCCCTTCATTTGAGGTGCAGGTTGTGCACGTTGTGGATATTCCCTAGGAGGGTTGCTGCTACTACCACGGCGCATGGTGCGACCTCCACGGATCATGGTGCTATTTCCACTACCGGTGTTGCCATATCTTCCTCTTCCACGTGTGAAGTTGCCATCACGTGTGCCCGCTCTAAAGTTGCAGTTTCCTTCTTATTGGGGGGTTATGTGGACCTGTTCGTCCTTCATGTCCCTTATTATTAGGGTACACATGTCCCCTATTGCTAGGGTACCGCTCCTTGTGCCCTCTCTTAGGTGCATTATAATTTGCCTCACGAACGCTCTTGGTTCCAATGGGTCTTGAATTATAATTCTTTACGAGAATGTTGTCGTGCTTTTCGGCTATCGAAAAAATATTTATGAGCTCATTGAACCTCGTAATTCGTCCAGCATTTACTTCAGTGCGATACTGCGTTGATAGCAAGATTGCTGCAACGGGGAAGGTGGAGAGAGTTTTCTCAATTAGCTTTTCTTCTGTGAGGGGTTTTTGACAGAACCTCAACATGGATTTGAGACGAAGAGCTTCTGAATTGTACTCAGCAATAGACTTGAAGTCGGAGAAGCGTATATCGTTCCACTGAACCTTCAAGTCAGGGAGGAGAGAATCTTGGATATTGTTAAAGCGCTCTTGTAGCGCCTCCCATAAATCCTTTGCATCTTTGATGGACATGTACTCTAGTCTGAGTGCTTTATCCATATGACGTCGTATCAAGATGATTGCTTGTGCATGCCTCTTGGGTGTTCGAGGGAACACAAGGGCCGGGTCTGGTGCATGGATGATGGGCAATATCCCCTTCGATGTGAGATGGTTCTCAACGTCGTTTTTCCAGCTATGGTAATCCGAACTTGTTGAGTCAAGGATTTGAAAATCGAGTCTAGGTTCATTCGACATCCTTGAAGATAAGAAGAAAATATTAGTTTCGGAGTTTAAACTTCCACGAAAAATAGTAAGATTTCCGAGCTATGCTACCAAGAAATCAATTTCCAAGAATCATTGTGAACACTCTTAGTTCATTGATTACGAACGCTCTTAGTTCGTTTGGCGTGAATTTCTATAATTCCGCTTTTGATTGTAAGTTCCCAAGAAAAAGGAAAAATGAGAGAAAATAAATAAAAACTCAAAAACGGGAACTTTTAGTAAAGAATACCTTGAAATAGTGTTGCCGGAAATTTTTGACCGGAAAAATTATCGGAGGTGATTGGAAGGATCGTTGGAAAAAGTCGAGAAAAATCGTCCGAAAAGTCGCCGGAATAGTCGTCCGAAAGTCGCCCCGCAAATCTGTCGACAGATGTGTCGGCAGCTATTCGGCAGCTACTGCGCAGCTCTCGGCAGGACTCGACAGCACCTCGGCAAATCCTCGGCAACACCCGGCAGCGGTCCGGTTCTGGTTTTCTGCTTCAGGCGGCCGGTTCAGGCAGTTTCCAGCCGGTTCCGGTGATTCTGAGACCGGTTCCTGGCTCCTGGAATCAAGGGCTTTGATATGTGCTAGGGTTTGGGGATTTTTTGTAGGTTTGGAAAAATGACTTCGATCAATGATGAACTCTTCTTTCGTCAATTTTCGATTCTAATTCTAGAGCAACTTCGTGCTGATAACGTGTTTAAGAACAAGAGAAATTGACACACAGAAAGAGAGAGTAATATTTCAGAGAGAATTGAGATTTCAAGTGTGTTTATTCATCTCATACAAATGGGTATTTATAGGGATACATTTGAAGTGTGAAAGCTAAAAGAGAAAACCAAAATGATAACTATCTTGATGATGATTTTCTGCCATGCTTGTTGTCCTTTGGTAAAACATGTTACATAAGTCTTCATACACTCAAGTATCTATCTAAATACTTTACGTATTTGTTACATGATATAGACATATATAATATTTATACATTTATACTACAACAGTATTGTTTTATTTCTTGGTTTTTCGGGGGCTTTTCGGGGGCTTTCAGGGGCTTTAAGCCTCATGTTCTTCTTGTTTCATTTGTATTTCGATCAAGGAATTGGCCTAGACCCCAAAAGAATGAAGATGAATATTTCCATTTATTATCACCAATGTCTCGGAGATCAAAAATCCGAAATCCAACAAAGGTGGCTCAATTCAAATTGAATAGCACAAGTAATTCTGCAATCTGACATTCATATAGAAAATCAACTGAAACCTACACATACAAGCACAAGCACAATGCCACAATGCAGTGTCTTGAACGCCCCCACAATTTGAATCAATTCAACAAAAAATGAAAAGATTACACTGTCTAATCATCAGGTAAAATACTTGATGGTCATTTTTATTCATTTTGCATTAAGGTCAGTACATTTAACAGAATGCAACACTCAAGTAACTGTAAGGAGACTAAAGACGTAAGGAAGGATTCACGCCTGCAACTCTGAGTATTGCATTATCATCTCATTCAGAAAAATTTCAGTCTGACTAATGTTTCCCTTCTGCAAATTTGAGACCTGAAAAAACACATATTACAGCAATAAAATCAGTTTTAATGGTAATTGACAATAAAACTATTATAAGTGAAACATATATCATACATTTTCTTACTAACTATTGAAAACATCAAAATTCACACAAAAGACTTAAAGAGTGCTACATATCAATGCAACGACATTTGGCATATTATGAGAAGAAACAGGTAACCAATGGATCATTTTCTGAAAAGTACCATCACGGCAGCAGAAGTATCAGCGACAACATTATTAGAAATCAATAATCTGTAAGTAATGAAATGACAATGCTTTGAACCACAACACACCATGCAAGGACAATCTTAGGCCCAAGCACACATAAATTTCTACTCATATGGGTAAATAGTCTGGACTATGATTGAACTACAGAAGTACATATGGATGTTTTAGATTTACAAGGCAGTTAAAACTGGCAAAAGGGATAATCAGAGAAGGTGGACATGGGAAATAGGAAAATGAGGCTTGCATAAGAAAAAATTTACAGGGTCTGCCCAGATATCCGATTGAGTGTAATTTTTTGATCAATTCTGTATGTCAAACATAAGAAAACCCTAAGGAGTGCAACACAAATTGGTATTAACAACCACTGTAGGTTCAAGAACAACTACAAACACGGTGTGCCGGGTTCCTTACTATTTCTTTACAATCACCTAAGATCTTTTCGATTTTAGTTGGTAGATAATTTTTCTTTACCATCTATTTCATATAAAAAAAAATAATTGGCCCTAGACGTTACATATATGCAATAAACATTACAAGAGTATGCATTAAATTATTGTCAGAAAAAAAAAATTGCTTTTTATAAAGGTCTGGCAGGTCAGATCAGAAAAGGTAAGTTGTGTACCAAATTATTGTCAATATGAGCAAAGTAGCTCCGGAAAGATATGAAGTAGAATTAGCTCTGTTCTATCAAATATAACAATTCATTAAATTCAGATAGCATTACAGACAAGTTATAAACAAACACACCTAAACTAGAAACAATCATGCCCAAAAACAAAAAACAAATAACAAAAGAATGAAAAGCAATCCTAGAAACAACAATACTGAAAATGAAGTTGGTATCACGAGGAAAATAAACAAACTATAAGAACCACATTAAATTTTTATGTAAAAACAATGACCGCATCCTATAGGACAACCCATAGCTATAATATACATCCTTTGTCACCAAAAACAGACACCCTAAAATCCATGTCTCCGAGCACAAATTTTCATATTTACTTATACCATTTAGAACAAGAGAAGAGGGGGATAATCACACCTCATTGTATATGATTTCAGGCTGAAACAGAAATAGCATCCTCACAAGCTCCTGCCTCGGATGCCTTTGCTGGTTCATCGGAGAAACTGGGAGGTTTTGGAATTAGTCCAAGCACCTTGAACATAACTTGATCGGCATCAAAATCATTGTTAGGTGTGGTCAATAGTTTTTCACCAGTAAATATTGAATTTGCCCCAGCAAGAAAGCACAGTGCCTGCTCAGGCATTGAAAAACGAACTCTGCCAGCTGACAGTCTGACCATGGCTTTTGGCATGACTATACGTGCTGTGGCAATCATGCGTATCATCTCCCATATTTCAACTGGCTGCACATATATGGAGCAATATAAATTCAGTTAAGCTGCTAAAGTCTTGAAAGATTGGTAGCATATTTTGATACACATGCCCCACTGATGATGGATAGCTCTAGAAGTTTGGATGAAAGGAATATTTGAAATATGAAAAGCTGAGTGCTACTGTAACATTTTGTAATGAACATACCTAAACACATTTTATCTACAACATCGAGTATTTCCCAATTTTGGAAAGGAACTCCGTAACAAAGTGAAGTAAGAATTAAGACTTCATATTGAGTGTCTTCTTCATCTTTGGGTTACAAGAGGTATGCTAGCACAGTGCAATTGGAACTTTTTCCTTCTTTTCCATCGGCCATCTCTAAACTAGTTTATCATTACCATACCCAATACTTGCTAAATTTTTCAAAACCAATTTTTAAAATTTCAACTCAATAAAGCTTTAAAACCCCCCACTTGAAAACAAACCTTGAACCACAAAGCATGCCAACAGCTCCCAGCTAGGCTGGGTTCCAAACCCCATTCAATACAAATAAAAAAATAGAAAAGCATGCCAACAGCTCCATATAGCATGCACAGATACTCGTATAATCTATACTTCTAAAAATTTACAGTTGAACACTTGTACACCAACCTTTTGATCCTGAAGAGGTGTCCCTTTCACACTAATCAGTGCGTTTATGGGAACACTTTCTGGGTGAGATGGAAGTGTTGCTAATGTATGCAACAAACCAACTCGATCCTCCTCCGCTTCTCCGAGCCCTATTATTCCTCCTGTTTGAAAATATAATGGAATAATTAAGTACATGTTACCATCCAAGTAAATATCTAAATTCTATTTCAGTACAAAACTTGAAATAATGACGACGACGATAAAGAAGCTTAGAATTGGCTCGAGAACACTTAGGGCAACACAAATGATTGTGATTATGATGGGATTGGAACTGAAAGGGCATGATACTTTACTAAGTTTTTTTTTTTTTTTAAGTCGTATGATATTTTGTATGCCTTAAGATTTTATATACTTGAAAATGCTTTGTATTTTGACATCAAAAAATATATGCATGAGATTCTATTCAAAAGGGTGTGATTCTATCTATTAGAACTTAGAAGAATATAGAATCTACACATGCATTAGGTAGATAATTATGTACTTCTACAACAGTCGCATATGATTCTATTCAAAAATCAAATCAGATTACCTGAACAGACACTAATTCCTGCATCCCTGACATACTTAATTGTTTCCAAGCGGTCATCATAGGTCCTTGTGGTAATGACATTGGGATAATATTCCCTTGAGGTGTCTAGATTGTGATTATAAGCTGTCAGGCCAGCTTCCTTAAGTTTTAACGCTTGCTGCTGTTCTATCATGCCTAAGGTGCAGCACACTTCCATTCCCAAATTCCTGGAATGTGAGACATCAAGGAAGTTGACTGTCAAAAACAAGAATATGTTGTCCAGTTCAATAACTTAAAGATAGTATGATTAATAATAACCAAATCATTTCGATGTACAGCAACACAATTAAAATTGTGACCATCACAGTTCAAGATGCGAATGGTCATCAAAGTTCACAACCACAGATGGCCATCAGAATCCACAGCCACTTGTTCTATACTAAATGCAAAGCCTCTCCTTCCTACTACACAGCCACATGGTGTATTCTTACCTTATTTCTTTCACATATTCAAGGATCTGGTTAAAGTTTGTCTTTCTTCCGACTGTCTCCCTCCAGGCAGCACCCATGCAAAAGCGTGTGCTACCAGCCTCTTTTGCCTGCCAAAGAAGGAATCATGTCCAAATGGTCAGGACATCATTGACTCTAGAGTATTAATTTACTTATTTAATTGCAGGAAACTAGAAATGGCTATTACACTAATTTCATAGGTGTAAAAAATCAAATGGAGCTTGGCCAACTCCTGCCAATTTAACAATATTAACTTGGCAAGGTCAAAGATTGTTTCTTTCTACAAAATATATTCCATTAATGCCCAAATAGCACAATTTCTGCACTAAAATGAGAGGTCCATATGATGATTTATGTTTAGACCAACAAATAAGAAAAAGAAGAAGATGGTGCTATCCGGAATTCTAATAAACCTCACAGCAATAAGTGATTGTAAAATGGTCATAGAAGGTATGTACTGCAGATTCTTGGGTTCATGCAGCATGATGATCCCAAAGAGATGTATAAGTTTCATGCTAAGAACACGTCTCATGTAACAAAACATTGTAGTAGTAGTGGTAGTTTGGGGGTGGGGGTTCATCTTTGATTCAAAACCCGGATGATCGTGAGCAACAACAATCAAGGAAGAAAAACTATATTGAAAAAAGAAAGAAGATATTCATGATTCAGCTGTAACAGAATGCACAAGGTTATACTAGAGTGGGTAAACTAAAGCATTTTGACCCAACCAGAGATGCTACAGAAAACTCTATGTTGATTACAACCCTAATGCAATACTCTATAACTGATTTAGTATTAGTACAACACTCTAAAACTCACAATTAAAATTTTAGTGTATCCCATTTAAGTACAAGTGTGCATAAACACAAAATTTAGGACCCTAAAAGCACTTGCTGGGATTGTTAACCAGGACACCTCATTGGTAAGAGACTTTATCCATTAGGGGATTAACACAGAACTGGAAGCTTCCATTGAGCCCCTTAGCCGAATTGGTTCAATAACCAAAATTCCCTACATGATCAATTGTTTAAGAGCTAAATTTTTCCGAAACATCATATTGGCTTTCCTTTAAATTACAATACCTCATTTATTATCCCCGCAATACTATACTATAATGCTAAAGAAAGATTTTGGACTTTGTAAGTCTAATTTGACACATCTCCTTCAACTTTACACAATCTTTAAACACAGTAGATAAAGCAACCACCCAGTGTTAAATATTAGAAAGTTTTGAAGATGACGTTTTAATCCGTCACCTGGAATTGCATCAACGGTCCATCAACTTGTGCTATAAGCCTAAAATTTCCTATTCAATGGGGAGACATGCCTACACCCAAACAAAACACAATCTTACAATAACACATTTAGAACAAGCGATCCCATTCGAGCATGACGAGTTGTAATTGCTCATGGAAAACACTGTTAAGCTCACAAAATGCAAAGTCACAGGTCAAAGAAGTTAAACCTTTTTAGCTGCTTTCATAACATCGTCCTTAGTCATAAGCTTTTGTGCCTTGAGTCCGGTATCGTATCTAGAGGACTGAGGGCAATAGGAGCAGTCCTCACTACAGCCACCAGTCTTGATAGAGAGGAGAGTGCACTGTTGCACTTCTCTAAAATTATGTGCATGTCTGTGAACCTGAGCCTGGAAACGCAACAACACAAAATCAGGACAAACCAAATTTGTGAGTCTTAGTCATAAGGTTTTGAGCAGGAAAAGACAGAGAGGTAGAGGTAGGAGGAAGCAGAAAGACTTACTCCATGGAAGAGGAGATCGAGAACAGGAGAGTCGTAGACGGCTCTGATCTCGTCGCGAGTCCAGTCATTTCGGGGGCCTTGTAGGACTGTTCTCTCTGCTTCAATTGCAGCTGCTGATGAAGATAGAGAGGAGTAAAATGCCGCCGACGCCGACGACGACGGCGGTCTGAGGCCTTGGCGCAGAATGGACCTAATGGAGAACATCATCTATGTTCAAGTAATTTCAGGGAATTGGAAAAGTCAGAGAGGAAGAAGAAGGGAGGGGTGGGCGGAGAAAGAGAGAGAGAGAGAGAGAGAGGGAAATAAAGAAGCCAAGCTTAGCTGAGCTGAACAAATTATAAAAGGAGTGTGGCAAGTAGCCGGGAAGTAGGTACACAGCACGCACATTTATTTGTAAGTTTGTTGTGCGTTGTTCTCTTGTTTCTTTCTTGACGTCACAATACATTATGTGCCATTTCTCATTCTCTGTTTTTTCTTTTTGTCTTTATTCCTTCTCTTTTTTTTTTTTTGTCTTTTTTTTTTTTGCCCAGTGATACAAGTCTACTTTCAGGACTTAAAGAGTGACCGTGTAAAATACATCTGGACTCACCGTAGGGGTGGGCAAAAAAACCTGAAAATTGATCTCCTACTGACCGGTTCGGTCTAGATTTTTAAAAAAACTTGACAAATCGGGTCAAATCGGGTTCAAATAGTGTTAGACAAGTTTCGGTTTCAGTTCTAAATTTTAAAAAGTAAAAACTCGATGGGCCTAATTTTAAGCATGCCAGTCCACGTGTTTCTCTTCCTTATCTAGGCAATGGACGAAAACAGATGCTGATGCAGTTCTAAAAGTGATTGGTGCTTGGTGATCAACGACGATGAGTTTTGGAAGGTCGAGGAAGCAATCGGCAACGTGTTTCTGGAAATGTTTCAAATTAAAAAAAAAATCTTTTTTCTTCTTTTTTTTAGGCCTATCTGTGCTTGAAAACCTGGAAAATCGGTCCAAAAGATTTCAAATATTTTGTCATACTTTTGTCTACACATCGGGCTTTTTGTATCCAGCTGTCTCATTCATGATTGAGAACCAATTCATTGCAGCTCCTGTTTATTTATTTATTTATTTATTTATTTATTTTTGAAAAAAGACTGGTGCGGCTGCCCTCAAGCCTGCATTAATGAAATTGTAGAATACAATGGGGGGACAAAGAACTTGAATCTCATATTACAATAGACATTGCAGCTCCTGTTTATTGATCAGCGGAGTTTATTTCGACGCTGGCTGCTACAAGTTTGTGTCATTCAGGCCGTGTGTTTCATGATGATTGATAATATATGTCTTTGAGTTGAGCGTGTCTAACCCATTTACATGTTGTGATGTTCCCATAAACCTCGTCGTTGTTCCATTGACTACTGGAAGGCTGATATTATTTGTGATCTTTGCAAGGGTTAAATAGAAATTAGTTTTACTCTGTGTGTGTGTGTGTGTGTGTGTGTATATTGTTCAGGTTAAGGGATTTGATTTTGTTGATTCCTTTATTTTTTCGGTAAAAGCAATAACTTTATTGATAAAGTTTGTAACATCACAAAAAAAACTTGTCATGGCGTTTGCCTTGAAAAAATAAGTTTCTCACCTAGTCTTAGTTACATACACTCAATAATGTTCGTCTCATCAGTAACTGATCAAGAAAATTATGTTCAACTATGATTAAATGTAAATCAAACGGTAATAAAAAATTATAGGGTTAAATACTGTTTACTCCTTGTACTTTTGCTCGGAAAACACTTCAGTCCCTGACTTTCTAATTTCACACGTTTAGTCCCTCTACTTCAAAATTTCAGACCAATAGGTCCTTGTCGTCTAAAAGTCACGGTGAAATGTCTATTATGTCCTAAGTTCTATTTTTTTAATTAGTTAATTATTTTTTTTTTGGAAAAGGATTTTTTTTTCCTTTCTTTCTTTCTGTTTTTTTTTTTTCTGTTTTTTTTCCTTTCTTTCTTTCTGTTTGAAAAAAAAAAGAATAAATAAAATAAAGAAAAAAAATTAAAAAAAAAAAGAAAGGAATAAATTTATTATAAAAAAAAGAACTGAAGGCATAATAGACATTTCACCGTAACTTTTAGAAGGCAAGGACCTATTGGTCTGAAATTTTGAAGTACAAGGACTAAACGTATGAAATTAGAAGGTTAGGGACTGAAGTGTTTTATGTTGAAAAGCTCAAGAACTAAACAGTATTTAACCCTTATTTATGACCAAGTGCACAGTGAACACCATTGTTTGTATAAATGTTAATCCGCTGAAATTCAATCTCACTACTTTTATTTATTCAATTCCTTGTTCACACTCTTATGTTTGAAAGCATGGAGCTTTTCCTTAACACAGCTTAACCCTAACTCTGTTTGCAAGATCGGACTATGATTCATTGTCTGCAGTGTTTAAACACCTCAATGTCACTACAAATAATGCAACCCTTCGTTGATTCTTGTACAGAAAACAAACTTAGAGAAGAGATTGGAACTGTGATGGACTAGGGTTTGGGTTGTTCATATAGGTTTAGGGTTTCGACCTTAGAACAGAGGTGTGACTGCATTTATTTCTGACGAATTTGAGGATGAAATTGAATGCGTTGATGTCACTAAAAGTAATGGCTAAAGTTACTTCTAGATTCTGTAATCCTCGCCTGAATACCATAGATCTCGAACTCATGGTAAATAATCATTTCTTATGGAAAAGCCTGCCGCAAGGAAAGGTACTTTATTTACAAGAGGAAGAACCATTGTGAATATGGGATTGACCAAATAACAACGATACGAGACTACTAGTAGCTTTCTTCCATAAAATGAATTATCCAACTAAATCAACACAACATTACCTAAATATGCACCATAAGGTTAAAATTACATAAACAAAGATATCTAAAGTAGAAACTACCATTCTGAAAATGAAGTAACACAACTAATAAACTCTAAGAACTTGATTTAGAGAGAGAAATAATAAAATCAAAATCAAGATAAAAGAACCCTACCCATGTCACCCGGTACAATCAATGGGACAAACAAAGCTATAATGCACATCTCATCACCAAAATCTGATGCTTTGAAGATCGAAGAGAAAAAAAAAAATCACAAAAAGAATCACACCTCTAGTTTTGCTTCATTTACACAATTAGCAGAAAGAGGATGGGTGTCAATCAGCAGTTTCTTCCTTTATTGCAACTTTACTTTTATTTTCCTTTCGTGCGGCTTTTCGTGTGGATTGGATTTGGCGTACATATTCTGCAACTATCACATGGAACTTAGGAGCAAGCTTACTTGATGAGGAAACATTAAGCCCTGCCTTCCGCAAGGCCCTGATTACATGCTTCTGAGCCTTTTGGAAGTGAACAGTACAAAGAGAAGGGGTAGTGGATCTCAGTATTGGCTTCCCACATGTTATAGGTCCTGCTTGAGCACTACAAACACAAATGAACAAAATTATCAGTAAAAAAAAACAGAATTTGATATCTGCTCATTGATGGAAGAATAGACCCAACTAAACAAAAAGGAAAGTTTCAACTAATGACGTGTTGCGTTTTTACATGTTATGAGCTCTCTTATTTGAAATAAAATATCAGGAGACAGTTTCACAGGTTTTCTTTCTTTTCTAAAGCAAAAATATCCAAGAAACCATGTAAAATGGATTACTTTGATATTAGTTTTTCACCAAGCTGCTGGGGTTCATTGACTACCTTCCTCGGTCAGATTGGGGAGTGGTCGTAGTTGCCTGTGCTAACATACGGAGATGAGAAGTAGAGCACCAAGAAATAGTTCCCACTAGTTCTTATGATCAACGGTACAACTCAATCCATATACTGAGATCCACTAGTTCACATGAGTGTATACACAAATAGCATTATTAATCACCCCTTTCCCTTCTAATACAGAAGGTAGTGGTTTCCCTCAGTTTCCTTTATCTTGATTTTCTGTTTTTCATTTACCTGTTCCTTCATTCCTTTTGTTTTCCCAGATATAAAACGAAACCCTTCATCACTAAGAAAGAAAAAACTACAACATGTCAGAGAAGAATAACCTTCCATATTAGTGGATTATGTTCTTCTTGGCACAAAATACATTTTGCTAGTCTTAAATGTAATTTGGCAGCTACCTTTTTTTGTCCTCCACTGTCTTGGTTTAAAGTTCTTGAGGTTTGTGTTTCATTTAAATGTAAGCAGAGGAAGGACATGTGGAATATGGTTTTGCCAAACCAGTAAGGCTTAACTTTAAATAATTATGCCTTCTAAGTGACGAGAATGACAGAGAATATATTCTAATAGTAATCATTTGGATTAAATGCATAAAAGTTTAGCACGCTTCTTAAAATTACAATTTGTATAGTATTAGTAGCATTGATATCAGAAGAAACAAGAGTTGATGCACTGACAGTTGTAAACCTCTCGGTAATGCAGTAGTGTGTGGAGTAGTTGTACTGAAAACAAAACAAAGTACAACCCACTGCCAACAAGGAGTCCACAATAGAAATACATGAATGAAAATGAAATATAATCAAATGTAGGAAATTGTCTTACAACCAACAAAATCCAAAAACAGAATTAGAATCTAAATGGAAGTGGCTTTTCAATTTGGCAAAATGGAAATAAACAGTATGTACTACAGCTCAAGATACTAGAGACCAAAATCTTACTTTATCTATAAAACCCCCACTCCTCCCCACCGGGATTCTCAAAAATCCATTTAATCCCTCTACGACCAAATTTCCTTATTCCCATCAGCAACACCTGCCCATGGAAATGAAGTTTCCAGCTTCAGAGTCACTCTCTTTGGGAATCTTCAACTGGCTGACCTCCCCCCTATTGAAGGAAACACTTCCCTGCACCCTTCCAATTGGCTTTCTACAATCTCCACAATCAGATTCCAAAGTTATCTACCTATGGCATTACTACCCAATGGAAGTCGTAAATAGTCAGTAATATGCTCTAACCAATACCACACCCCAAAGAAACTACTCAGCCTTCCACTTTACTTTCTCCTGAAGTTATTCCCACAAGTAAATACCCTCTGTTGCTTAAATGACAGAGTTCTAGATTGTGTAATTTGGACTTGCAATGAAAACCGGAACTACCACATCCGAAACACAGCCCAAATCCTTATGCTCATTCTATCCCCACACCGTTTTCTCTTTAAACTAGTGTCTCAAAATCCTAGCAGCATGATCATATGTTTCCTCAACGTCCATCATGAATAAAAACAAGGTCCAACACTCAAATACACCTAATATCATACTCTAAAGATTAAATTATCACAAAATACACATGAAACTGAAATTGAACAATAGAAATAAAAGAGAAGACGAATACCTCTTGATAACATAATTGCAAGCCTTGTAGAGCCTCTGCTTCGAATCCGAAAGAATGTGGAGGTGGCAGAAGCTGGTTAAGGCCATGGCCTTCAACTTACAACCAACCGAAGCGCAGCGGCGATTGTTATTGTGGTTGTCATCAGTGCCTTCAACAGCAGCGACTCCATTGTTGTTGTTAATGGTGGTGGCGGCGTTGTTGTCTTCTTTGAAAGGGCTGACACCGTACTTCCAGTAGTACTCCCGGTACTGGATCTTGAGGTGCTCCATGAACCCCCAGTAGTGGTCTTTGTAGCATTTCGTCAGCTCCTTGAGGTTGTGGGAGCGGCGGCGGAGGAGCTCTTGGCGCGTGAGGTGGGTGGCGCGTGAGAGGACAGCGTCTTCACGGGAAGGAGTGATGGCGGAGGTGGAGGGGTCCAGGTTTGGGATTTGTGGGTCGGCGATGACGATTTGGTTCTTGGGAGGCTTGGAAGAAGAGGGAGGAGGGTTGTGGTTGTTCTTGGAACCAGAGGCAGCCATTGGGAACACACTGGGAAACAAAGACAGCAATTTGCAGAGTATATGTTTTTATTGTAAGATTACAAGATAACCCTCGAGCTTTATTCATTTTACTTTTAGTCTTCATAGTTTTTACAAGCGCTGTCACTCGATTGGTTTGAATCGGTTATAGGTATTACTAATTTTAAAACTAAATTTTTCAGTTTTAAAATTGAGCTAACAATTACCAACCAAATTTTCAGTTTTAATCATATTTATCAAATTCGGTATTTCGGTTTTTGATATTATTAACTTTAAAATAATTAATTATTTGTAATACAAATTAGAATGAAAACTGCTAGGTTTTTCAATTTTACAATTATAAGCTTTGTATTCGTCTACTTATTATAGCCATTTCTAATAAAAGTAAGTTATTTAAGCATCTCTGACTAGTAAGTTATTTAAGCATCTTTGACAAATTAGAATGAAAACTGCTAGGTTTTTCAATTTTACAATTATAAGCTTTGTATTCGTCTATTTATTATGTGGCGACCTGAAAGGGTATACTATAGCACCGTAATATTAAGCCAATAGGAGCTCGATATGTCGTAGACGTACCGTGGATCTATCAACTTAATACTACAAGGCCTTTTGAAAATGCAAATTTTAGAAAATAGGAGACCAAGAAAACTTTTAAGAAATGACTTTAAATCAACAACCCAATATGCAAATTAACTAGTCTGGAAATGCTTCAAAATAAAGTGGGCAAATGCACTGTGACGCCTTAGGGCTTACATCATAACTGAAATGAGAAAAGTTCAACAACAACAATTAATCAAAGGGTGAAGCGCGCTCCTAGGTAGGCGGACTTCATAGAGTTCAACATTGAAAGAAAAGCGAGTAAATCGATAGAGTACCAAAGGGAAGAACTTCAAGTGACAAAGATAGCAACACACGGACTCAGCCAACGACCCACTTTTAGTCCAAATTTTCCGGAGTGACCTCGTTGTAACTTGAAATGTATGGGTGAGCATTTCGTCCTCGCTAGCCCAATAAGGGCCGACCCAACCTTAGTTAGGTTTGAAAACTAATAGGTAAAACATAGCTACTAGAATATAGATTGCGCGCATTTGTAAAATTGAGTAAAACAAATGCAAACAAAAACAATCATTTTTGTTCTTTCTCCGGAAATCATATGCAGCATACTTCACACAACTTGGAGCTCCGAGATACTTACCTGCCAGCGAATCTAAAACAAATCGGTGACCGA
Source organism: Rosa persica (assembly GCA_025331145.1). NCBI lineage: Eukaryota > Viridiplantae > Streptophyta > Magnoliopsida > Rosales > Rosaceae > Rosa > Rosa persica. The sequence continues at coordinate 22,386,097 of WFKR01000004.1, read as the reverse complement.
CCCGGTTCGTCGTCATTCGAGAAGGCAACTACTCTATAGTCATTGTGACTACAAGTAGCGAAAGTGTCCATTTCATGGCCCTGAGTGTCCTATGATTGGTTCACTGTCGGTACTCACCCTTCCTCGACAAACATAGGAGCACAACCCCCTCCAAAGGTTCACGGTTATCGACATCGTGGGATCCCTAGGAATCTACGCGCCTAGGTCCCATACACTTTTAGGTCACAAGTACAAACATACAATGGGTACAATATCTCAACATGCAAGTCTAGCCTTACTTTTCGCAATCAGCAGTTATCAGTTATGAAAACACAGATATCACGAGGCATCAACTAATGAACAACCAAAAACGTACTTGCAGGCAACATACTATTATACTAGAGAATTCCACGTATATTGAAAAGCATCTAACAAGGAAAGGACAGCTCACCCTACCTGGAAAAGCCGGCCTATTCCACACTCTGGTGCTTTCCGCTAAAGCTTCCTTAACAATAGTGTTTCCTGAACCATTACTTAGTTTGTAAGTAATTATCCAGGTAAGCATCATGATCAACTCCAAGTAATCGCGCATACTAAATCATTTTATTTCAACGAGGCCATTTATTATTTCTTTCAACTTTTACCAATTAATTTGGGAAACTAACTTCATTCTTTTTTGAAAAACGTCATTATCGCTCAATTAAACTATCGCTAATCTGAGCGACCAAAGTCGAGTCGATCCTCTAGCTTTACGAGGTTGGTCAACGCTGGTCAATTCTTGGAGTTGACTTTTGACCAAATATTTCTTTATTTACCATTATTTCTTATTTATTAAAAATAAATAAGTGTTCAAGGAAATCCAGATTATGTGTCTGGCCCAAACTCTAAGTTACTTGATCTAGTGGTAATAGGGTTATAGAAGGATTTAGAATCCTATTCAATGTAGAATTACTTTCTTTGTATGTTCAGATTCTATGCATTATAATCCTCTATATAAAGAGACTCCTATTATCAATGAGAATACACAGCAATTCTCTCTCAATTCTGTTTCTCTAAAACACGTTATCAGCACGAGCTCTAACCCTAGCCCTAAAAACCAAAACCCTACATTTCCTCAGCATCCTCGCGACATCCCTGCAGCATCCTCGTGGCCTCGTGACATCCCCGCAACAGTCGCATCCCCGCAGCGGCCCCACAACAGTCCTCGAGGCATCTCTGCAGCATCCTCGCGGCCTCGCTACATCCTTGCAGCGACCCTGCAGTATCCCTACACTGCCAAGCCAACAACTTTTCCGACCAAGATTTGTGGCATCTTTTCGAGGTAAACTTTTCTAAAATTTCCCATTTTTGAAGTTTTTCAATTTCTTCTTCTTTTCTTGGGGACTTCCAACCTCCTTTCTTCTACCCCCCTTTCTTCTTCATAGGGGACACCGAAAGCCGAATTGTGGGGGTTCGTGCTCACTCCAAGCTTGGAGCTTGTAGAGTCCACCAAACTTAGAGTTTGTTGAGATGTTATGATCGATCGCAAACACATCATTGTTTCGATCTAATCCAATTCCTCTTGGAATCAGATTTCTTAGAAGCAATTACGCTCAGAAATCACTAAATTTCTTAGATGCGACTATGCTCAGAAATTTCTGTTGTTTTAGTGGTAGCCTTTTACTCTCTGAAACTAACCCTAATTTCTTGTTCTCTTTCAGGATGAGTAACCTGAACAAACTGGACTTCGCTCCATTAGGAACAACTGGCTCTGGATATCACAAGTGGGTTCATGATGTTCGCCAGCATCTCAAAGCCGATGGAATCCTGAATATGATTCTCGAGCCTAGCTAGGAAGTGCTAATTGTGGAAGCAAATAGAGCAGCCTTAGAGGTAAATAAGGCGAAAGCCATCATCCTAATGACTCGTCATGTGGATGATTCACTCCAGTACGAGTGCATGAATGAAGAAGACCCCAGAAGGTTGTGGGTCTCACTCGAATAAAGATTTGGCAACGTCTGTGACTCCTTGCTTCCTGAATTAGAAGTGAGATGGCATAGCCTCCGCTTCTGTGATTTCAAGTCAGTTATTGATTACAACTCAGAAGCATTTCGCATTAAATCCTTAATGGAATTCTGTGGAAAAGATATTGATGTTGATTGAGAAGACTCTCTCTACCTTCCCCGTGTCTTCATTGATGTTTTCTAAGAACTATTGAATCGATGTTGCTGCAGGACTAATCACAAGGTTTCATGGGCTCATTAGAGCTATGAATGTCGCGAAAAGCATGACAACATCCTTGTGAAGAACTATAATTCGAGATTTGTGGGAACATAGCATATTCCAGAATCTAATTATAGTCGCGCCCTAAAGAAAGGGCGTCAAGAGCGAAACCTAATCTTAGGAATACATTTGGACGTTCTGGTCCATATAATAGCTCTACTTAGGAAGGTGACCACCAAAATAGGCGAGCAATGAACCGAAAAGGCCATGTTGGTGCCGCCACCAACATTAAGAGCCATCCTAATAACGCTTTCAAAACGCCTCAATCAATGGAGTCTGAGCATAGAGATGTATGTTCTCGATGTGGAGTATCCGGTCATTGGGCACACATTTGTAGAGCTCGTGAAGAAATTGTCACCGCTTACAAAACATATTGTGAAGCAAGAGAAGCTCACAATGTGGAACAAGAAGATCAAGATGATGATCTAGAGTGAAGGGTTAAATACTACAAATCTGGCTGGGATCAATAGATCGCCAATTCTGTTTAAGTCTTTATTTTTCCAAGAGATGTAATAGGCAATCGCCATATTATTTTTGTAGTAAATGCCTATGGTTTAGTCTTTCTTCAAAGTAGGCTCACCCAAAGTAACTGTGATGTCTAGGAAGGTTATGAGATTAGTGGTACTTAAGCGAGCCTTGCTCCACCGACATCTCTCTACTTACCTGGTCACATTTATTTTGGAATTACCGAAAGAAGTTAGACGGCTACCATTGTTTTGCATTCGCTAGCATTTTGGATTAGATTTTCTTTGGTTAAAGAGACAATGATGTAACTCTGTTGGCTTATGAATGCAATTTCGAGTTCTTTTCATTATGACTCCATTTTGATTCAGAACATATGACTTTGTGACTACAATGGCTGGACCATCAGTATTAACTCAAGGACATGGAATAGCCCAAGTTCACTTTACCAAATGGCACCTTGATTACTGTCATTCTCTACGCTCCTAAGGCAAATCGCATCTATGATAGCCAACGGATACTATGCGAAAACGCATGTAGAGAACGAAAATGAGTTCTTTTGCAATACCTCTAATGATTGCGAATAAATGCGCATCTTAGAGAAGTTTATGTCCCTCTAGTGGACTCTATGTCACTATTCGAGCTATTAATCTAATAAAAGTTATGAGAGAAGATCTCTTGGATTTAGACACATATTGGCTTTGTCACGACATGATAGGTCATCCTAGTTATGATATGATGATCCGTCTACAAAAGACTTCACATGGACATCCTTTCTCTCAAGCGAAACGAAGCATGAATCAAAAGTTGATTCTTGGATTTAGCAAGACCGCAACAACCGCAGCCTCTGGCGCCGCAGTTGTCTTGGGCCGCCATAGGGCGGCCAACATCCCTTGTGATAACGCCATAAATGGCGCCAACCATGAGCATGACACCATTTTTTTCCTCCCAATGGCCATGATGTCATACATACTAATTCCCATGGCTCCAACGCTATGATGGAAGATGTAGTCACACATTTTGCTTCTAATAGCGCTACAGACGCTCAGGCTCAACCAAAATCCTCATTGGTTACTTCTAAGGCCTCTCGCTCATTTTGCAAAGCCTGTCCCTTCAGGAAATTAGGACTAAGACCGTCCTATGCAAAGGATATGAAAATACTCATTATGTTCTTACATCGAATCCGTGGGGATTCTGTGGACTGATTCAACCAACTTGCGGACGTTTAAATATCTCATAATGTTGGTTGACACGCAAACACGCTGGTCACGTGTTATGCCATTGTCCACTTGTAAATGCTGCTTCTGCTACACTCCTAGCAAATACCATATGACAACGGGCTCACTCCCTGGATCATCATATTCCGTCAATTGGACTTGATGATGCTAGAGAGTTTACATCAAAGACTTTCGATGGATATTGCAATGGGATTGATGTTGGACATCACACTCTCATGAACACACCCAAATGGTTTCGTGGAAACGACTACGATGGTAGTCAAGACATTGGTAATGCGCACCAATCTCCCTATATCCGCTTGGGGTGATGCAATATCGCATGCAGCTATGTTAATTCGTCTACGACCTACCACCAGTCAATCTATGTGTTACAGCTAGTGACTGGGTACAAGTATTTTGTACTTACGCACATTTGAGTGAGTCACTTATGTGCCAATTGCGCCGCCACAGCGCACTATAATAGGTCCTTATAGATGAATGAGAAAATTGGATTTGAGACCCCAACCATTGTCCGCCACTTAATGCCCTTGCTAGGTGATCTCCTTACCACTAGATTTGCGAGTTGTCACTCTGTTGAGACAGTCTTCTAGTCGTTAGGGGGAGATAAGAACATGGATGTTCAACAGGAATGACAAGAATTGTCGTGGTCTGTCCCCACTATGTCTCATCTCGATCCCTACTAAAAGTGACGAGATCACACATCTGCTGTAAATATGCCTGCAAGGAAGTATGTCCCTACAAGAGGACGTAGCGCCATCCTATACGGAGGTAGGCATGGTGCCAACGCCAAAGAGAGTGGTACTCTGGCGTTACAGGCCATGGCCCCAGCTAGGATGCATGGGAGGCCCGTGGGTTTGAAGGATACTTTGACACAACCCAATCCTTGGATCATCGACACTCAAAATCCGTCTCATGAGTATCTTTCTGATTATAGTTATAGTTGGGGGATGCCTCAACGTCAGAACCTACTCTTGAGAATATAGAGCTCTATGAAAATTACACTAGTGTACATGAGACGTGGGATAGAAACTCCATCATAATTGATGATGTAGTCACGCATTTCGTTGCGCATGAGTTTGTTGAGTCCGATGATATCGAACCACGCTCCGTTGATGAATGAATGTCAACGTAGAGAGATTTAGCCTAAATGGAAAGATGCGATCCAGGTTAAGTTGGATTCTCTAACGAAGAGGAAGGTTTTTGAGCCAGTGATGCCAACATCTCATATCATAAAACCTGTTGACTAATGGGTCTTCGTTAGAAAGCGTGTTGAGAAAAAGATATGGTAATCTCGCCTTATGGCGCAAGGCTTCTCACAAAAACGCCCTGGAATCGACTACGATAAGACATATTCTCTCTTAATGGATGTCATTTCACTCCACTACCCTGTTAGTTTGGTAGTTTCCAAATAACTGATCATGTAGCTTACAAATGTGGTCACTACGTATCTATACGGGGATCTAGATACAGAATATACATGAAGGTTCATGGTGAACTTCATCTACCCAAGTCAAGTGGCTCTAGACCACGGAGCGCATTTACAATAAGGTTGAAACGCTGACTAAAGTGACTACTTGATTGGGAAGGGATATGCCCTCGTGTTTCCATAACATGTTTTGGATTCTATCGCAGTTCATGTTGGACATGACCTTCATTGGAAGCTCTTAAAGAGTTAAGGGAAAGTTGAACACTTGAAATCCTAGTTTGAGATAAAAAATTTTGGGAGAACACGATTATGTCTCGGTTTGGCACTTGAGCATCGTATCGATGGATGCTTAGGCATTTTGACAAGGTCAAGCCTTCAAGCACCCCCATGATCGTCTGTAGTCTTGATCCTGAAAGGATCCTCTTCGTCCAAAGGATGATGGCGAAGATGTGCTAGAGGTAAAAGTGCCCTACTTAAGTGCAATGCGCGCATTATTGTACTTAGCTCAATGCACAAGACTGGACATCTCATATGTTGTGAACTTGTTAGCTAGGTATAGCTCTGCGCCAACGCGACGCCATTGGATTGGTGTAAAAGATATCTTTCGATACTTGAGATGTACGATCGATATGAGGTTGTTCTATCCCTACAGAGAGATGATGGATTTGGACCTATAACACACCAGAAACGCCTCCAACACTGGCCTACATTTCCTATCCCCACCCCAAAACAACATGTGTTTTAGAAGGTTTTGCTGATATTCGGTATCTCTCTGACCCACACAAAGGTCATTCCCAAACTAGTTAAGTGTTCACCATAGGTAAAGACCATGATATCTTGGAGGTCTACAGAACAGACCCTAGTCGCTATATTTTCGAACAATGCAGAGATTATTGCTCTTCACGAAGTGGTTCGTGAATGTATATGGATTGGATCCATAATTACGTATGTTCGAACAGTTGTGGTTTGAAGTCTACCACAGATGAGCCTACAAGCGTTTAGGATAATGCTGCTTGTTTTGAACAAATGAGGCAAGACTACATCAAAAGCGACAACACCAAGCATAATCAGCAACAACAAACTCTCCTCAAGATCAAAGTGAACTAGGTTCAATCTGAGGATAGTGCGGCAGGCTTGCTCACTAAGTCATTACCTAAATTCCACTTTCGAGAAACATGTTGGTAGCATCGTTTGCGGAGGTTATCCAAATCCCCATGATCGTAGTCATCAGGGGGAGATGCAGACATTAGTGGGAGATGTCTACATGTATGGTCTCGAAACGTGAATGGTGTGTTGTGCTCTTTTTCCCCTTCGACCGAGGTTATTTTTGTCCCATTAGGTTTTTGTTACTCGGCAATGTTTTTCATGAGGCAACGAGAGAAACACCACGTTTGGGCGACAGAAGGGGGAGTGTTCAAGGAAATCCAGATTGTGTGTCTGGCCCAAACTCTAGGTTACTTGACCTGGTGGTAATAGGGTTATAGAAGGATTTAAAATCCTATTCAATGTAGAATTACATTCCTTGTATGTTCAGATTCTATGCATTGTAATCCTCTATATAAAGAGGCCCCTATTATCAATGAGAATACACAGCAATTCTCTCTCAATTCCGTTTCTTTAAAACAATAAGTAAATAATTATAAATAAACTTTTACTTTTAATTTTACCCAATTACTCCTCCTTTTTCACTTTTTTACTTTACTGTGATTTTCACCTCCACACTTTCACTTTTACCATTTTACCTTCTTTTTTTACTGAATTTACCTTTACTTTCACCCTCCTAACATTTTACCACTTTGCCATGGTAAAAACTCATTTAACTCATCTTTTACTCATTTTCTTTATTTTCTTTTTCTTCCAAAAACAAAGACATTTATTTTTTGGAAAATGTCCATTTACCCAAATTTGACCTACACTAACCTCACTTACCAAACATCTTATAAAATTACCTACTTACCCAACAAATTACATATTTTTGCCCTTATACCCAATTAAATATTTTTTATTTATTTTTGTCTATTTTTTAGACAATTTTGCCCTCCCTCTCTTTGTCACTTGAGAGAGAAGTGATTAGAGACTTCACCAACCGCCGGACTCCGGTCAACAGTTGCCGGACTCCGGTCGTTGGTCGTCGGAATCGGGCAACCGGACTCTGGTTATCGGTCACCAAAAACCTCGCCGGATGTCCCTAAAGAGGTCGTTGGAGATCTTATAGATCACCAGAGAATATTATTGCCCCAAGAAAATACCCAATAGAAAGTTTATTGCCCCCCCCCCCCCCCCAATAGAAAGTTTATTGCCTCCCCATAAAAAGTTTATTGCCCCCAATAAAGAGTCTAATGCCCCCAATAATAAAATTGTTGCCCCCTAATAACCTTTTTATCCTCCCTTCCCCCTCCAAATAATAAATTTCCCTATATAAATTACAAGAAATAAGAAGAAAAAGTTGTACAGTTTGATACATTAAGGAATAATAAGAAGAAGAGCACGACACTACACCCCTTTCAACGGGGCCTATAGTAAAGCTAAAACATCAATCAGCTTGCACATGATAGTTTAATAAGCATGAGCTTGGAATAAGAAATTACAGGTTCAAGTCAATCAACTGAATATGTACAGCACTATGTTGAGGTGCAAGTGGAAATAGTGAAACCCACAGTACCATGTGAAATATCAAATTCCCATAAATGATCATAATTTGGTTGCCATTCTTCATCAGCTCGAGCAAAGCCAAGACAACTAGTCTCCTTTCTAGAGTTGAAACATAGTTTCTCACCGGTGGCTCAAAGCAACTAGTCATCCTCTTGAGATAAAGTTATTTCACCTACAATCACATACTATATCACAGAAATCAAAACCGAAAGCTAAGATCTGATTTGATAGAGTATTTACAGAGGCATTGAATTATCATACCTGGCATAGTTGCTATTCAAAGGAGGCAAAAGAGTTGGCATTCTAACCAAGGCGTGGATAAGTGTCGACTTGCCGGAACCGCTAGCTCCGAGCACCGCCAGCATTTTGCCCTACCGTGGGAGGCATGTGGGAAGTCGTCGAGCTCCATAGTTAAAAATGGCGATATTTGATTCTCTGACACCGATTGGAATTTCACCGGACGACGAATATCGCCAAATCAAGAGGGGAGAGAGGGGGCGAGAGAGAGAGAGAGAGAGAGAGAGAGGGGGATCTGTGATTTGGATCAGGGTAGAGAGGTGTGGTTTTAGTGGCAGAATGGTAGATTTGTAATTTATTAATTAAGTATAAGATAAAATTATAATTTCACCCTTAAATTAGGTAAGTGGGAACACCAATCTCCTACTGGAGTAAGTGGGTTCATGTTAACTCAAATTTGGACATTTGGTCAAGATCCCTTTCTTTTTTTCTTCCTTTTCTTTTTCTTTTGGCCAAAATTACACAACAACAATCACCAAACTCCTCAACACAAAATTCCAACACTTTGAAAACTAGCCTAATAAAATCCTGCTAATTAAACCCTCCTCAAAGATCTAATTTTCACAATTTTTCCAACAACAACAATAGCTCAACCAAATCAAAATCAACCAAATAAATTCCAAAAATTCTAGGGTTTGTCCAAAACCCATTCCTTACCCTTTCTTCTTCAAAAACCCACGGCTCATTCCTCCTCCTTGGGCTTCTTTACCTACAATTCCATCCAAAATCAATATCACAACCAAAAACTCAAAACAAGGTTGCATGGATAGATTACCACAATTCCTTGCCAAGCCTGTAGCCTAGCCTCATGGTTTAAGGGAAAATCGGGTTCATGCACCAAAATCACAAATCAAGATAAAAAAAAACTCAAATTTGGGATGAAATAAGTGTAGATTGGATGAATAGATGCTAGATTAGGAGGAAGATTACCTTGATTTGAACCAAGAATGAAGAAATCACAAAAACCCCCAAATTGGCTTTGGGTTCTAGGGTTTTTGGAGGATTAAATGGCCAAATTTCATGATTTGGTTGGAGAAATGGGAAGAGGGAATGAAGAGGAGGAAATCTTGAAATTTTGGTGAAGATCGGGGTTCCGAAGATGGCGGCGGTCGTCCGGCGATGTTCGGAGAGAGAGGGAGTCAGATGAGAGAGAGGGAGAGCTGGAGAGAGAGAGAGAGAGAGAGAGAGAGAGATAAAAGGTGAGGAAGAGGTTAGAGGCTATGGTTTGAAAGAGTGTGTTGCTTAAATACCTCTCCCCTTTAATGAGTGCGAAAGAACCAACGTATCTGGTGCTGACTGAACCATTCAATACCTTGTCTCGAATAAAATGACAATCCATTTTAATGCAAAACTGGGTTTGCGAATATGTGTAGGGCTGCTTGATTATCACAATGCAAAATAGCAGATCTAGAAATAGGCATATGTAAATCAGTAAACAAATATTGTAGCCAAGTGAGTTCATAACATGTACCAGCCATTGCTCTATACTTGGCCTCGGCACTAGACAATGAAACCGTCTTTTGTCTTTTGGTACGCCATAAGATCAAAGAATATCCTAAGAAAACACAATATCCATTAGTAGAGTGACGAGTAATAGGACAACCCACCCAATCTGAATCAAAAAAAGCTCTCAAATTCAAATTGCTATTGGAACTTAAAAGCAAACCTTGGCCAGGAAGGGATTTCAAATATTTGACAACTCGAAGTGCAGCAGCCATATGAGGTTGACGTGGCTCATGCATGAATCAAGAACATGAACAGAATAGGTAATGTCGGGTCTTGTCATTGTAAGATATACAAGTCATCCAACCAAACGTTTATATGCAGCTGAATCCTTAAGTAGCTCACCTCTATTTGATAATTTGGCTTCTTCCATGGGAAAATCAATTGCCTTTACACCCAAAATTCTAGTGCCCTTGATAATTTCTAAAGCATACTTGCGTTGAGATATATAAATGCCCTTTTCTGAACGAGCAATCTTAAGTCCAAGGAAGTATTTAAGTACACCCAAATCTTTGATGAGAAAGCGGGTGTGAAGAAATTGTTTGAGAGCTTTAATGGAGTCAAGGTTGTTCCCAGTAATGAGGATGTCACCAACATAAATTAATAATACTATGAGGGAATTACCTACCTTTTGAACAAAAATAGAATAGTCAGCCTTTGATTGAGTAAATCCGACGGCAAGAATTGCTTCTGTAAACTTTGCAAACCATTGACAAGAGGCTTGCTTCAAACTGTATAAGGATTTGTTAAGATGACACATAATTCTCCCCCTTTCACCGAAGACCTGGAGGAGGAGACATGTACAACTCTCCTTGCAAATCACCATTAAGAAAAGCATTATTAATGTCAAGTTGGTGAAGAGACCAACCTTGACAAGCAGCAATGGCAAGAAGACAACGGACAATAATCATCATTGTTATGGGTGAAAAAGTATCATGACAATCAATCCCAGCAGCTTGAGTGAAGCCCTTGGCAACAAGGTGAGCTTTATACCTCAATAGAACCATCAACATTATATTTAATTCAATAGACCCATCTGCAAACAATATGATGTTTGCCAGGAGGAAGTGGGACAAGTGTCCAAGTGTTGTTGGCAGTGAGAGCAGCAAGTTCATCATCCATTGCTTGCTGCCATTTAGGATAAGAGGCTGCATCTGCATAAGAAGAGGGCTCCTCAGCCCTGCTGATGGAAGCAACATAAGAAAGAAGGGACAGTGAGTACCATTGATAAGAGATGAAATTACAAAGTGGGTAACACATACCTTCTGGAGGAATTGGCGGAGGAGATGATAAATGGTGTGGTGGCAGAATCACCTGCGAGCAGACATAATCACGGAGACAAGTGTTAGGCACACGGGACCAGTAGAGTATGAGTTCATGTGCTTGTGCTAGCACAGGGTTAAGCATGGGTTCAAGTGCAAGTTCAGGTCAAGCACTGGGTCAGGAGTAGGTATAGGAGCTTTCGACACCGATTCAGTCATTGAATCGGGCGTGTGTGAGATAGAAAATGGTGGAGAGTGAGACGCCGTATATCAGAGGAAGATGATGGCTGTAAATCTGGGGCTGGGTTAGGTAACACGAGATCCGAAGAAGAAAATGGAGAATGAGTTTGGGGAGGAAAATGAAAGGTATCTTCAAGAAAAAGAACATCACTATTGGTAAAAATTTTCTTTGTTTCTAGTTAATAGATTATAAGCTTTTTGGCCCATTGGATACCCAAGAAAAATGCATTTTTGAGCTCGTGGATCAAATTTTGAAGTTAGGTGAACAGAAGTAGCAAAACCAACACATCCAAAACCACGCATTCGTGAATAGTCAGGAGGCTTATGATAAAGAACTTCAAATGGGGTTTTCTTGTTCAATGAAACTGTAGGAAGTCGATTAGTTGTGTAGCAGCGGTAAGAACACATTCCCCCCAAAAAATCAATTGGTAAGTGAGATTGGAAGCGGAGGGCCCTAGCAATTTCTAGAAGATGTCTATGTTTGCGTTCAGCAACACCATTTTGTTGGGGTGTGTAAATGCAAAAATGTTGAAAAATAACCCCTTGTTCAAGAAAAAAGCCTGTAAAGAAAGAAATTTATGTCCCGTTATCAGTACATATTTGTTGATCATGAGTCTGAAATTGAGTTTTGACATTAGCAAAAAATTTACAAAGGTTGTGTTTCACTCTCATGGCGCATTAAGAAAACTCATGTAAAACGAGAAAAATCATCCACAATAGTTAAAAAATAATGAGCGCCATTGAGTGAAGAAGTTTTATGTCGTCCCTAAATATCACAATGTATAAGAGAAAAACATCGAGAAGTTGATATTGAACTAGAAGGAAATGGTTGGCGAGTTTATTTAGCTAATGACAAATTTCACACTTACTATTGGAATCAAAATGAAAATGAAGTGACTCATTGGCTATATATTGTTAACGGGCAGGAGAAGGATGCCCCAAACAGCGATGCCAAAGGTCGAAAAAGATGGTAAGATGAGAAGCAAAAGGGTGCTTGGATGGGAAGATGAAAGCCAGAGCCATAAGATAATAAAGGTCTCCTCATTGCTTACCCACACCAATTATCATCCTCGAAGCCAAGTCCTGCAAAATACATCAAGATGGAAAAAACGTTACCGAGCAATGTAGGTCATCTATAGTTCTTCCAACAGATAAAAGATTGGCATCAATTGAAGGCACACATAGAACATCTCGAAAAAAGGCATTATTGATTTTAATTGACCTTTTCATGGAAATATGAGCCTTGGCACAGTAGGCAAAGAAACTGGTGGCAGTAAAGTATTATTCTGACTACTTGCAAACAACTTTGGTAAGTTAATAATATGATTGGTCGCTCCATTATCAATAATCCATTGATTAGGGGCAACTGGTGACAAACCAAACTTGGAAGCACAAGTCATGAGAAGATGATGAAAAAGATAACGTAGCAAATGGTGCGCCGCAAACAAAATGTAACGTCCCAAACCTAAATTTACCAGTTTACGAGTCTTTCGATGGGTAAACGACATTTACATTTACTTTTTGGCTCCGTTTCGATATTTTAGGGGGCCCTAAAAGTTGACTTTTTGTTTTGGTCAAAATTTGAGAAAATATTATTCATTAAAGTTGTATAGGACGTTAAACCGAGAGCGTGCATATGTGGTACATAAAAATTGGAGTTCGTATGCAAAAGTTATAAGCGAAAAGGAAAAGTTACTATTCATGATAATTTTCTATAAATAGCCGAGTTACTGTGGTAAGTTTCCATTTTCGGAAACTTACCGAGTTCTCTCTCTTCTCTCTCCCCGATTCTCTCTTCCTCTCCGACCTCTTCACCTTCTTCCGACCATAACTTCTTCCTCCGAAGACGGATTTTGACGTATAAGATGTCGTTGGAAAGCTCTCTTCCTTCTCTTCATTTTTGGATTTGTTTGGTAGCTTTTTATGAACTGTGGAAGGTGCAGCAACGAGAAGAAAAGGACGGTCATTGTAGTAGATTGAGGTCATCGCCGGTTTCTTCCTATTCCGGCCACCCCAGACGATTAAGTTAGGTTCTTTAGAAGCGGCTTAGGATGTACAAAATGCTCCCCAAGTATTTTACGTCGATTTGACACGAGAAGGAAGAATCGAAGATTTGAAATTCTGGGTTACTATTCATAATTCAGGTTCAAACTTCTCCTTAATTGTTGAGGTACTTCTGGTAGTTTTTTGGATTTTTTGTAGTTGTAAAAGATGCTTAGAATGTTGAGATGATGTTGTGGATGAAATTTGGTGGTCATCGAAGGTGGTGGCCGGCGGCGCTTGGGGCCCACGCGCTGCCACTGTAAATGGCGCGTGGAGGTGCGTAGGGCAGGTTTTTAATTCTTGTTTTTAGCCAATTAAATCCTATAAATATTGTAGAGCTTGTTATGTGATTTTGGTGGACATTGGAGAAGTTTTGTATCGATTGTGAATTTTTCCGAATTTTAGAATTTCGGTTAACGATTTACGAGAATCCGACAGCCGGATTTCTCTTGGTTCTACACTAGAACCTTTAAATTAATGTACTGGTGTTAGTGGTGAAGTTTGGGTCAAATAGGAGAAGAAATGAAAATGTTAATTTATGAGAATAGGACATTTATTTTAAATTAAATGTGCATGCAGTATATTATTATTTTCCGATTGAGGTTTAATTTATTATTTGAATTATTGAGTATTATGATTTTATGAGGTTGATTTCTTGAGATCTATTATGCTCTATGAGTGAAGGGATTTTTAGTGGATTTCCTTCCCGAAGGCTTTCAATAGGTTTTTTTTAAGCTATTTATTTATGAGTTAGTGAGTTGGGAAACGATTTTCAGGAAGTGATTGATTAAGAAAATATTATGAGAATTATTGATTTTGAATATCAGTTTATATGATGGTATACGAGTACGAAGGATTTAGCAAATGTTTGAGCATGGTTGATTATCGAGATTTATTAAGTTTTGAGCTCATCACTTATCAGCCTTGAAGTTAGATTCATATTTTTTTTTCCGAAAGCATTTATTGATTTACAGAGTATTTGATTTATGCTTTGGAGGATTTATTGAGATATTGAGGTTTGAGTTAGCGAGATAATCCTGAGTTATGCTTTCGGTGAATTATTAATGATTTATTGAAGTATCATCGAGCTTCTTTCTGAAAGTAAGTAATTGAAAGAGGTTGTTTCCAGTTTATTGAGGAGGCTATCTTCGGCGTATGCGTACATTACCCAGTCAGCAGTCCCTTCTAGGTAATAGTGGTCGGCAGTCCCTTCCAAACTACATCCCGGTTCTTCTGGTAAGTCATCTGGGTGGCTATCCCTTCCAGATGACATGAGGTAGTTAGTTGGCAGTCCCTTCTAACTACCTGTCGTTAGTTGGCAGTCCCTTCTACCCAACGCCTCCTAATACATTTAGCAGTCCCTTCCGATGCGTCATCTGGGTGGCAGTCCCCCCTGATGGCATGAGATGACTAGACAACAGTCCTTTCTAGTCATCAAACGAGCCTCTAGAAAATGATTTTTTTTATAAGGATTGATGATGAGATTTTAAGAGATCGCAAGATGTTCTATTTTTTACGGTGATTAAGATTGCAGTAAAAATGATGATTAAAAGTATTTTCAAGATACTTACTGCATGCGAGATTTTAGAGAATAACTTGGGAAAGCATTGCGTTTTACTTATTCATTCGAAATTACTATTTTTTTGTCCACTTACTTTAACGGTTTTTTTTTAAATGTTTTCCCCTGTGCCCTTCGGTTTCAAATGCCCAGTTTACATGCCCGTTTAGCTTGAGGTCGAGCGTACATGGGGTTGAGGCATAGCTGTCATAGCTTCCGCTTTATAAAAGTATCGGTCCTTTATCTTATATTTTATCATCTTGTACGCCTGTACTTTAGATTGCTCCGATAACCCATGATATTAATATTCTTGAGTTTAGAATTGTATGTAAAATTGGGAGGTGTTGTGATTTAGGGAGCATGGTGGCTCCAAAAGATTAGGGTGGATTATTTTAGAAGTGTAAATGTCTTTCTACAGGTTTTTGGGTAGTCCATTTTTAGAGGGAGTTTCGCCATATTTTTGGTAGAATTTCTTCTAAGGTGGGCCCCACAGGGCCACTTTGGATTTCAAGGTGAAATCTGAGGCGGGTCTTGCCACAAAATGAGAGCTAGGGTTTTTTGGCCTGCTCTGATACCATGTAAGAAAAATATTTGAGGTTGAATAATATTTTCATTGATACTAGAAGATTATATACAGACTAGGTTTTTGTACAACAAGTAAATCCCTACAAGTTAGAGATAAAAGGAATATTACAAATAATCTCCTAAAGATTCACATAATTACAATATTAATTACAGAATATTCTTAATGATAGGAGCATAATTGCTATGTTTATGATGTTTAACTCCCTATATTTTGCTAAGTTATTTTCGTTAACTCTATCAATTTAACTTAGTTAGTGTTTTATAAGTAAAATGGAGTCTCAAAGTCCAAAAATGACTAAGAAAATGGTGCAGAAATGAAGAGAAATGAAGAAATGGAAGTTCTCCTAGTTTGACTAGGAGAAGGAATCCCAGTTGGAGTAGGAGTTTGAAGCTGATTTGGACTAGGAGTTCTACTTGGACAAGAAAACCCAATTCTACTCAGATAAGAAAACCTAGTGGGACAAGGAGTCCATGTTGGATAAGGATTACTCAAGAAGGTTCCGGAAGAGTGTAGAAGCATCTCAGAAAAGAAGTTCGTATTTAACTAGGAAATTTATTTGCATATAGAGTTCTACTCATACTAGGAGACCTATGGAAGCTAGGAGAAGGCCATAGAATGTCCAAGAAGTTTATAAGTCTCAAGAAGGATCATATGCCATGCACATGGAAGAGGAGTACACTTTGAATTCGGTTTTGAGAGAAACATGGATTTGGAATTCGAAGTGGAAAATGATTGAAAAGAATTTCCGTGACATTCTTGAAGGTTCTTGAAGTTTCTTGATGTTTCATTCTTCAACAAGGCGTGGAAGACATGTGAGAGGCATGTGATGGCAAGGAAATCCTAAATGGACATGAGTTGTGCTTTGAAAGTCAAATCCATTACAGATTCACAAATCTGCCTCTGCAGATTAGTCAACTTCAACTGAGCATAGAAACCAGCTCAGAGCTCAAAAAATTATGATCATTATATGGTTGGAATCTAAGGATGTCTAGTTTCTAGATATTTTTACGGTTTGTCAACAGATATTTTCTAGAGGAAGTTATGGCCGATTTAGTGCACAGAGGTCAAGTATACCAGAAATCTGTCTTGTGTCAAACAGAGTCCTACATCAACAAAACTTAGGAGAACTCAAGTAGGAACGAATTGGGAGTGCTTTGGACGTCTCCCTATATATACCTAGCGTATATGACGTTCAAAGGGACACCACATTCTCCACAATTTCGTTTCTCACTTGTTCTCTATAGTTTTCAGGTTTTCATAATCTTCAAGGAGCTTTGATGTGACCATTCACCTTCCTAGCCATGATCACCTCTTGTACACCACCTTGGAGATGCTTTGGACCTTGGGACGTAGTCAAGGTTGTTCATACCACCATCTTCTCATGTATTTTTACGGTTTTGTCTTTCTTGTAGTTAGAATTTCTGCTTTGGAATTTCTGTTGTGTGAACCAAGACTATGATGTGACAAACCTATTTTTAGATTCAATTTTGATGTTCTTTTCAGTGACTGATGTGTTTATGTGTTCTTGATCTTGATTAATTGCCGAATCCTTGGAATGATAATCTGATTTTGTTTGATTGAAATCGTTTGCATGTTCTTGTTCTTTGGTGGCCAACTTAGGATGATTGCATCTAATTGGAGTTAGTAATTAGGTTAATGCATTGTGACCCTAATTCACTATGGTAGTAAAGGCTTATGACATAAGTCGAAATTGGATTATGCATTTAATGAAAAGACTTGCTTTGAGTACTTGAATTTGCATGTTTATTGACCAAACTTTCACTTGTTCTTAATGATTCAAAACATGAGATCATGAGTTGCTTTGATTGTGTGATACCTGTTCTCGAAATATATTGGTTAGGGGCTTGTTCTGATCAATTGTGTAAAGGGAAGTCATATAAGAGACATTGTGTGCTTTTAACTTTGTTTCTTGGTTGATATCGTTCCATGGTAACGTACTACAAAGATTAAGAGATGCATGAATGAATTGATCTTGATTGGTTCTTGATAAATTATTCTTCGAAAATTCTTCTTTTCCCACCTATGTATATAAAACGTTTTCTTTCTTTATTGCTTTCTGAAAATTTAACTTTCAATCTTCAAAACCCACCTTGTTCTTGCGTTTACTTGTTCTTGTAAATAATAAAATCGGTTTTAGGTTTTTTAGGTTGCATATAAACGTAAATAATATGTTAATAACCTGAAAATATATTTAATTTTCAGGAATAGTGTTTTCATGAATAGTAATTCATGAAAAGTGTTTCTCAGGAATTGTGTTCGATGTTTTTTTTTGGGATTCTACTTGGTGTTGTTTAGGGATTTTGTTTTCTACTTGTATTTGGATTCCTAATTAGTGTATGAATAGTAGTTCTTATTGTATGTGGATTCTAATTTGACTATGACTTGTAAAATATATTCTAGTAGGAGTAGGATTCCTGATTTAATTCTAACTTGTATTTCTCTATATATTTTGAATTATTGTCTATATATACTTATTATTTTCGTTGCATACTTGTAAATTCTTTTTCTTATTTTCGTGTTACATGTGAGTACGCTCAATCCCCAGTTTGAACAATCTCTGCTTATTCTATACTAATAACTTCATTTTTCAGGGTTCAAATTGGCACTCGTTTTCAAGTGTATCACTTAATACATGTAATGCGCACGAAGTTGAAAATAAGCAAAACTGAAGTGGTGGCTTTTGGCATTTTGGAGCTTGTTAATTTTGTCCTCTAAGATCTACATTTTGTTGTTTGAACGTTGATGTTCTTTTGCTATTTGAGCCTTCATTCTTCTTAGACTTTTGTCTTGAAAAGTTAAACTTAGCTTGTTACGTACAAATCTGTTTGAAAGGCTCATTTTGGTCTGTATAAATATCTAGATCAGTAATTTATGTTGAATCACACCCGTTAACCAATTTTGGGTCATGCATGTGTATAACCATACATGTTTTTTTATACCCTAATTTCTGATGCAAACTTGTATCATTTTTCAATTCATATGTCTAAGTTGTTATCTAGTCAATCTGTTGAATCACACCTGTTAACCTATTTTGGGTCATTTTTCAATTCATATTTCTAAGTTTATTCATTCTATTGAACCCATCAAACTTGGTGTTTTTCATTGCTTGAAAATTTTACCAAAACTATACTATGTAACCCTCAGATTTTAAACCCTCCTTAGATATATTTAGTTCAGTCTATAGCAGACCACATTTATTGAAGTTGGTATTGGACCTTAAGTATTATTCTTGTGCTTATAAGTTTCCTTAATACTGAACTCAACCTATAATTCATCTTAACTTTGAAATATCTCTACTCCAACTACTTAGTTGCGTTAATAGAACAAAACTTCAATTGCCTCTGTAAGTTTATTTATTTTCCTTCAGCTTTAAAAAAAAACATATATATATTTATCCCTACTTTTCAAGGCCTTGTGCATCTTAAGGAGTTTGAGTATTGTATTGTCGATACTTAACCTTTATAAGATTCGCAGCGCTATGACGTCAACCATTACATGAATTTTTGCTTAGAGATTGATTACCTTTAGGCAAAGGGGAGCATGAAAGCAAGGTGTGTGGGGATAGTGAGCTAAACTCACCTAGAGGTAGGATTGGTTTGCTTACTTGGTTGCCAAAACTCTAAGCTTTATGCATTTAGGAGCAAATGATTGAGACTATCCAGTAATTGAAATTATACCTAGGTAGTTAACTATAGATTTATCTAATTAGAGTTAATAAAATCAAAAGAGTTTAAGCTTTAGTAGTCCTATCCAGGTCCTAAGAGGGTAGTTGGATAATTAGCTTTACATCATTATGTCGCTTTAATACTTGCAACGGAGGCAAAAGGTGAAACCCCAAAGCCCTAACTCCAATCCATTTTGTAACAACTTGTTTAGCATACCTCAGTTTACATTACTTACTCTAGTTGTTTCGATTTGAATTTTAACTATTCTCAACATCAAAATCATATCTCTACACACCATCCTGCATCTTCTCACCATGAACATTGGTTCACTTCTGAGCCTTTCTTTGTGATTCTACATTGGCATATTCTTTCTAATTTTCTCCTATGTCTTCCCCAGCTAGAGTGAGATTTACCAATCCTCGTGGGTTCAACATGCTTACTTAATCCCTTATTCAATAACTTGTACCTCTTTCACTTGAGGGTGTTTCAATGCTAACAAATGATGGTGTCTTTATTTGTCATTTGGTTGAATTCCAAATAATCTTAAATTTTTGCCTCTTATCGTGATAGTTCTTCTTATTCAAAGGCTGTTGGTCGGTGATGCAATCAATCAAGGCTTGTGTGAAGGCTTTCATGTGATTGATTTCTCTAGAAATGGCGCATTGCAAATATATGCCGAGTTATTCAGTTTCTTGATACAAGTGTAACTTGCTCTATTTTCATTGACTGACATGTGGTGCCAATTGAAGATGCAAGATTTGATCCACTTGATTAGTCGGAATAACCACTCTGAGCATTATGAAAAGGAAGTTTCTATATTCACTTAAGCATAAGGTCCAAGAGATTATAGCAATACGTGGAGTCACAACTATCACATGGACCATAGTGTAGGTTTCTACACTCAAGCATAAGGTTAAAGATATGACGGTTCTTACCTTATCATCTGCTGCAATTAATTTGATGCTAGGTTCCCTCCCATTAGCTTGAGGGGGATGATAAGGGTAAAAGGGGTGAATTACCCCAAGTTAAGTCAAAGATATACACGAAGCTCTCTCTTTTTTTAGGTTTTTCCCTCATCTTCTTCAAGCTTTCTTATATCTAACAATTTCCATGTTTGTGTAGTATATGAGCTATATACATAAGAGAGCAGAGAGCCTTATCTAAAGTTCTGCACCTTGTATAAAACCAATATGCGTAGGATTAGCTATATACATCCGTAAACTGGCTGGTAGATTTCATTTTGTAAATAGAAAATATATTCCATGCATTTAGTTGGTACTAAATTAACTCCATGTTTATTTGTACTTAGATTTATCTTAGGAAGGTTTTGTCTAACGTATATCATAAACATTTCAAAATGCGGAAGCTGGCCAACATAAATTTCTTGGGCATTGATGCAAATATATCGATGTATCTAGTATTTTTAGTTGAAGGTGTCGGTGTTATAGAATTTGTGTTATAGAATTCTGTCATTTATGTGTTAACGACCTAATTAATTCTCAAGCAATGTAGATTGGGACGATCGCATCCTCTGCATTTTTTGTCACGCCCCGTATTTTGAATAAAGAAGTTCAAATCAAACAATCATAAGAAGACACTTAGGAATTTTTTCATTTAAACAAGCTCACCAATGTCAATACCGACTCGTTCTTTAGAGTCACATATTACATTACAAAATGTTTACAAATTAACTGGACAACAATTCAATAGATAAACACACTACACTCTCTATACACATCAAAGGATTAAAACTAAGAGTACCCTTCAACGTCCACGCTACTGAATGTGCATCTCAGCTTCGATGACAAACACTTGATATTCTAACTTGCGGAATAACTCTACACCATAGAATAGTGCACTGGGTTGATAACAAACCCGGTAAACTTGTGAAACTCACATGAATAAACCTAAATAACCACAAAACACCCTTCTGACCCAAGGACAACAAATCCACACAATGATTAATTTCAACATCAAAATCCTTTTCTTTTTCTTTTTAAGGAACACACATGTCACAACCGTGACAACTCAAATCATTCTAAATGAAAACAGGTAATCCTTGCATAGAATTTTAGTTCAGGAAATCACCAAAAGTATACAAACCCAAAACCATAGTAATCCCTGCATACAGTTTAGTTCAGGAGATTATAATTAAAATCAACAATTTGAATGAAAAGGAAAATCGATTATGAAGTCAAACAACTCACAATAAAGTCGATGATCACCCATCAACTTCAAATAAATCATCTCACAACATGACTTGTTTTCAAAACTCGACATCCTTACCCCTTAAGGTAACATACATCACAAAAATTATAAAAATCATATTATCTCGACTCACCCATAATATGAAAATGAAGTCCCTCTTAGACAATAAAAAGAAAGAACCCATCCGAACTCTCTTTTAAAAACACCTGTACCCATGCACCTCAAATAACCCCAACACGTCACTCCCATGCAGTACAATGGCAGACAGACTAGAGCTCTAACTAATCGTAACCACTAACTTGGCCAAATGTGTGATTCCCGATATAATTACCCCAGTCACCACTATGACACCAGATCCATAGATCCGAAAACATTTAAAAAGTTGCAAAACATTACCGAACCCGATACTCATTCAACACAATAAGTAACAGTTCAGACGATATCCTGAATAAATCACAAATCAACCCTATCACGATATCAATATATATATATATATATATATATATATATATTCCAGGTATACACACACAGACACACACATAGTCATCCACTCAGGAATGCCTATTAATATGAACTATAGTTCATACGTATTAAAACCAAAAAATTTCTTTTATACTTAAATTATTTTTTTACCTGTAAGCCTTAGTTCTATGAACCGTAGTCGATCGAGTTCATATTATTTCAAACAAATCTTTATTTTCAAAAATGATTTACAATTATCAATTAATTCTGACTATTAAACAACTTGATTCGTAAATGAACCACATGAGATTTACTCACCTCAAAATCCCGTTGTGTCTTCTCTTACAGCAGATAAGATAACGAATATGCTCCATCAGTCACCTAAGTACAATATGATATTAACTTAGTACCCAAATTGAAAACGATTATATATTGAACACCCATTTCGTAAAAATCTCGAAAGTAATGCCAATTGAGACGAAACTTCATTCGAGACCATTTAAGGTCTCCATAATAGTTATATGATCAATCTATCAAAATTACAAGTCAATCGGATGGCCGAATCCTCACGGATTGAAAATCGATAGAACCAAAAACCCAAAAACTTTGAAAATTCATAACTTGCTCAAACGATTTCGCAAAATTATGTATTGTACATCGAAATGATCACATCGATGTGTAGGATAAAAAGAGGGATAGAAACTGTTCCTCAGTGGTCGGAAACCACCATGACAGTGGCGGTGCCGCCGCTGGCGCAAAGTCAAAATTTGACAAAACTTCCAACACAAAAATTCCTCATCTCAACTCCAATTACAACTTTCATAACTACTCCAAAGTCAAATTATAAGCCAAAATGTCTAATTTTACCTCGATAACTTTGAAACCTGAAGAACCTAGTTTCCCAATCTTTAAAATTCGAGCTCCAAAGATTTAATCATTGCAAGCGACCACGTTGGGAGAATCCTTCCCCAGCCTCTAGGTGATAAAACCCCTCAGGAAACTCCTACAATGGTGGTCGGAGGAGGGAGAACCAAAAGGGGCGATTTTTTCCCCGTCATGGCTTCTTCTCGGCCTTGCAACGCCTACCAAAATGGAAACTTTTTCCGAATACCATAACTCCTTCATACAAACTCCAATTTTCACGTTCCACTTATGCAAAAACTCGTATCGACGCGCTCTACGATTTTATGAAGGAAATTTTTACAGAATCTAAACGTACAAAAGTAAAATCTTGAGACGAAGCAGTCCGTGCAAATAATTGTTCAAAATACTTTCCTCTCCACCTTCGAACCACGAAATCGTGTTATCGAAAACTTTAATAGTTTCCAAAACATTTAGAAATTAATAACGAATTTCCAGGGTCTTACATTTTTTGTCTTTGCAACAGATCTTTGTGCACTTTTGAGGTATTTTTCTGCTGGTAGTACTCTTTCCTTGCCTCCTCAATTCAAAGTTTAGTCCCACAAAAATATACCTGGCAAAGTTTTTAATGAACTCAATTTATTACTTTGTCGCAGTTTTCTTTGTTGAGCAAGGTTGACCAAACAGTCAAGTCTCTACCATTATAATACTCTGTTGTTGTTTGGTGGAGCCATCTTTCCTATCTTGTGTTAGTTATCACACCTCGGATGTAATTGTCATACTATCACTTTAGGTGGAAGCGAGCATGTTCATCCTGTCAATAACTGACCAAGAAAATTATGTCAAACTACCCTTAGATGTAAATCTAATGTTGGTAAGAATTATTCTTGTATTATTTTCAACTGTTGAATTTACATCCAATGGTTATTGAGCATAGTTTATTTGGTCAGTTTAATTGACCTGATGAACACTTCTTTGTTGGCGGAAGATGCAGTTTACTTACTTTACTCCCATTGTAACATTACTATTTTGTCCTATTTATAACTCATCAATACAACTGATATAGTTCACTCAAAAAACCAAAAATAATAATAATAAGCAATGTAGAGTAAGAGATTAAAGTGTCTCTAATTTCCCAAACTTTTTTTTATGTCTACATGCATAAAAGTTTCTATTGCGATGGTGCACAAGATGATTAATTCTATTTCTTGCATGTGGATGTTGTTGATTATTTATTATTTTCTATTTTTTATTTAACCCTGTGTTTGAAGTGAATTATCAAACATGTTAAGGTTGTTGGAAATAGCTAGGTTCTGAAAAGTATCACATCTTGAAAATTAGGGTTTGAGATTTTCTTCAATATATATGTGTGTGTGTGTGTGTGTGTGTCCGTTGTAGAGAAAACCTCCTTACTTTAAGAATTTAAGGATTTTTGTTATTTTACACAAGTATGTGACCTAATTCAATGATCTCAACTAGGGCTGGGACTGTTCGGGTGGAAAAAAAAAAAAAAAAAAAAGCAAGAACCGAGACCGAACCGACGAGATAAAGTTCGGATCGGTTTGATGATTTCTAATCTCTGAAACCGAGCAAAACCCGAACCGATTCTTATCGGTTCGGTTTCAGGTTTATTCGGTTCCATTTATGCTTGAATCCTGATATGAATATATCTGAAAAACTGGAATAATTGCTACGAAGAAGAAGTGAAGAAGAAGGAGGACAGAAGAAGAAGAAGAAGAAGAAGAAGAAGAAGAAGAAGAAGAATGGTTCTGGTGATAGAACAGAGAAATTGAGAAAGAGAAGAAAAAGGGAGGTAGTGAGGGAAGAGATGAGGGACTGATTAAAAAGAAATAAAGAACAGAGAAATTGAAGAAAAAGAGAGGTAGTGACTGGCTGGCCGACAGAGACAAATGGGATAAAGGGAAAAAGAAAGAGGGTTATGTGGTGGGGGCCGACAGAGACAAATGGGAATGAGAGAGAGAGAGAGACAAAAAGAGGATGAGTTTAATATTTCTTTTTTGAAATGAGGATGAGAGAGGCATGCGCGGCAGAGAAACATGGGCTTGCTGACATCAAACATGATAAAAATATACAATAATATAATAAAAGCACCTCGGTTCGGGTAAAGGCAAAAAACTGAATATGGGAACCGAAACTGAACCGTTACCATTACACAAGAACCAAACCGGCAAAAAATGACTAAATTAAGAGAGAAAACCGAACTGAACCCACGGGTAGGTTTGGACCGGTTCCTCAGTTTTTCGGGTCTAAAATCCCAGCCCTAATCTCAACGTTGATCCTTTAGATTCCTATGCAAGAATGGTGTATACAAAGAATCAACTAAATTCATATTCATTTGGTCATTCAAAATTGTGTAAACAAATGTAATCCATTGAATAAAATTAAAACAAACATTGTGCTAATCAAATGGTTGAATATTTTCTGATTTGGCTAATTTTTTTTAGAATTCATGTGTATGTAGGTAACTAAAGAATGAGTGGTTGTGATTATTAAAATACATTCTAAAAATAAAAATATCTTTTCTATAAGAATTTAAGGACTTCCTTTCTTGATCCTCCATCTATATAATTAATTAATTAGAGGTGACATGAAGCATATAACAAAGTTAATATTTCTTTACAATCGATGAAAATCTCAAATTTAGTTGGTTTTTCTCTAATAACTCATTCTCCAACCTGCAAAGTGATTTAGGCGGTTGATTAATCATTCACAGAAAGGTTATGGAAATAACTGCAGATATTTCATAACAACATTAGACACAGCACACAGCCATCGACGAAGACACGAAGTCATAACGGTTTATTATATGATACAGCCTAAACGGTACAATTCAAACACATAATATAGTAAACACTGCTTACCATCTAATATATTATTAAGATTCTGGGCAAATCAAACATGTGTCTTATAATTATTTTGGATACTTTGGCCACATGCTATTGAGTTCCCCTTTATTTATTACCAAAAGTACGTACAAGCTAAACATATTATACATATTACACAACATCATTGATTCATGCATGAAGGTTTTAAGGCTCAGTAGTTTTACAATGCGGCCTCCCTCGAGGTGTATCTGATATGCATTGGATTGTAGCATGAATCTCGTTCACGTCATCTTCGTCATGATCATCATGCTTTGCATCTCTGTTGCTGCTACCCTTACTTGTGGTCTGGGACTGAGACTGAGATTGATCTTTTCCACCACCACTAGCAAGAACCTCTGGGTTTTGATCCATATTTGGATCAGTTTTAACTTGAACCGAGTGACGGTCATGCAAAACAAACCGTTTAGCATCGGCTTCTAGAGATGCCACCGTCAACAGCAAGCCAACGACGCAAATGGTAAGTATAGTCCTCATGATGGTAAGCACAAATCAATCTACACGTATGAAAAGCAAAGGTAAGTAAGTCAATTTTAAAAGCAAAGGTAAGTAAGTCAATTTTAATGAAAGTAATTGCCATTGCTATTATCAACACAAGCCAACTATCAACAAAAAGATCAAACCTAAGAAAAGGTTGAAACTAATTAAGACCAACTAGGGTTGTGGAAGTATAGAATAATACCCTGCACTTTTAGGAAGTTTTAATATCTGAAGCAAAATTTATAATCCGAAGAACGGAAAGGTCACAATTTATAGGCAACTGAGATGCACTATTTCATTAGAGCATGCATATGTCAAGCTGGTGGTAGCACATTCAAAATGCTGTGGCACCATGTCTGTCGAGAGGATACAAGACCACCAAAGAACTGAAGGTGGTGATGTCACATTCAGAATGCTGTGGCACCATGTCTGTCGGGGGGATGCAAGGCCACCAAATAAGTAAATTTGACTATGGACTGATAATTAGGGTACATAATGAATTTCGTTCTTGACTTTCATGACTTGATAATGAATAATGGGTATCACAATATTGACAGCTCCAGTACTTATTAGCTAGTAGGTTTGATTATTTGTGTACACATTGTTCTTAGACTATCATAATATAAATGCTTAGGAGATAACCCTAAAAATAGCTAGAGATAAAGCTAGGTCCGTTTGCATTAGAACTGTATAAGGAAATTGCGCGCACGTAGGATGGTATGGAATAATGGAACTATGGATCAATAGAGAATCTATATTAGCCGGTTAAATAGTAAATAATATATATATATATATATATATATATATATATATACAGTCCTTCTTGGCTGCAGATGTCTGTACCGAAGGTTTTGTACGGATTTCCTGTTTTTCCCCACTTTCCGATCACATTTTCACATCTTAATCGTTCAGTTTTTAGGTCCTAATGTATAGATCACCCCTAATGTATAGGACCTAAAAACTGAACGGTTAAGATCAAAATATGAGATCGGAAAGTGGGTGAAAACCGAAAATCCGTACCGAAATTTCGGTACGGATGTCCGCACCTGAGAAAATTCCTATATATATATATTGTTAAGCAAATAATTAAATAATATTCACTGTGTTCCAAATTAACTCGGGTTAATTTAGGGCTTTTGAAGAATTATATGCCCTAGCTTTTAGAGTTTTGGAAGTATAACATTTTGGGGTTTGGAGGGTATACTTTTCTATGACAAATATCTATGTCTGAAGAAGCAATTATATTACATAATTAACGGTTTCGAGTTGGCATCTTTTGAAGGCGATTTTGGGTTAGTCTCTGGATCAGTGTCACGCCCCGAATTTTAGAATAAAAATTCAAAATCCGAAACATGAATTACTACAACTTAAAATAACCATCCTGAAATTTTTTTTTCCTTAACAACCTCACCACACAATTTAATTTCAAAAACCGAATTTAGTCTCGGTTAATTATTACAACTCACTCACCAAATAAAATGTAAAGCTCTAAATGAGCATACAAACCTCACAACTCAAAGAAATAAAAATAAATGCTGCAACACCTAAGCAGCTCGGTCACCTCCCTGGTTATCCTGACCTGCAGGAATATCCGCTACACCATTTGAATAGTGTATTGGGATTGCCACAACACAAAACCCGGTAAGCTTTTGAAAGCTTGTATGAGTAAAAGAAAGAACGGTTGTTTAATTAAATCATATTTATTTCCACTCAAATCAACACTCAACAATTTCCACATCCATGAAGTACCAACAATCTCAATCAATCACCAATTCAACAAATCAACACAAACCCTAACTCACATCTTTCTTCACAAAACCTCAACATCGTATTTATAAAAAATACGATACTTAACTGACTAGAGCTCTAACTGAATCGTAGCTCGTCACCTGGCCTAGGTTATGGCATCCGACATATTATTTTTTTCGTATTTCATCAATATGTATACTTATATACATATTTACAACGTCCGATACTTGTACATACTCAACCAATCGTATTCCATCATCCACCTAGGATTAGAGCGTCCGATTCCCCCATACCGGACACTACGTTGACCCTAAATCCTTAAATGAGCACAACAATGTATTATCACACAATGAAATCAACCCATCCAAGATACACAATATTATTATAAAATTTAAGCATTTGAAATATAATCCAAATCATCAATCCAATCCAATCGTATCAACACTCAACAATCCACCAATCAATATATATATTCCACGTAAATATATATACGTAATCATCCACTCAGGAATGACCACTAATACCATCTATAGTTCACACAAGAAGATAGTGAAATTCATTTGTATAATCAAAATTCATTTTACTTACCTATGGACCATAGTGATCAAGTCCATGTGATTTTTAAAAAATAAATATTTAATCCACAAATATTTTTCAAACAATTATAAAAATAAATAATTTAAAGCGCTCGGTTCGTAATATGAACCACGTGAGTTTTACTCACCTCGATACTCCTGCTGCGTCTTCAATAAAAATATAAATCACACCGAAACAACTCACCCCTTCGTTTCATCATTCTGAGCAGCTTTCATAACTCGCACAAGACCAGAAAATAACGGAAAGGGATCGAAAAGTACCAAACACAGTCAGGTGGCCGGAATTTTTCCAGAAACCAGCGAGCATGAAACTGACGTAAAAACCGCAACAACTCGCTTCGATCTCTTCTGCAAACTTTTTCAGAACTTCATTGTGAACTCACCAGACCAAGAATCACAAGAAATGAGAAATGATTGTGTATAACTCGGGATATCCTGATCGAAATGTTGTTTTTTGATCTAAACAAGTCGAACTCCGACGAATGTGAAAACGATCGACCCAGGTCCGGTCCTTCTTGGTGCCTGTTAAGGAAGTTGAGGTGAGTCCAATGAGCCAAGAAACATAAGAAATGGTGACCTGTAGCTCGAGATATTGAGATCGGAACGAAATCGAGCTTTATCCGTTTGGGCCTCGCCGCCGTCAGTACTGGCAGTGTCGCGACGCAAGGCTGCCTCTGGCAGCTACGTAAGGTCGAGACGAAGCTAATGAATGTGGTTTGAGGCCTTAAGGTGGACGGAGGAGGAAGAGAGAGCACGGTTTCTCCGCGCTCTGTTTTCTGGGTTTTGGCCGCGCGGGGGGAGAGAGAGAGAGACCGAGCTACAGTTTTTCCAAAAAACGAAAGGGAGGCCGGGACAAGAAAAGAGGGTTTCCAAAAAAATTTAGGGTTTTTTCCCTATATACTCATTTCGGAAAGTTCTTCTAAATGCGATAACTAATTCAGAAAAAAATCTGATCTTTGTGTTCCGCATATGTACGAACTCGTATCGACGAGCTCTACAACTTTCATGAAGGAAGTTTACCCAAATTTGTACGTATAAAAAGTGATTTCTCAAATCGAGCATTTCGAGCTTTTCATTAAAATAATCGTTTCGAACTTCGATAATTCAAAAAAAATGAAATTATCAAGCAACAATCGTCAAATCGTATAATAATCGTTCAACACAATTACACGAATTTAAAATGGAAATTGCGGTTATTACAATCTACCCCCCTTAAAGGAATTTCGTCCCGAAATTCAAGTATCCACTTCCGCAAAAAGCTGTGGATACCTCACTCTCATGTCAGATTCTAACTCCCATGATGCATCACCCTCGTCATGATGACTCCACAACACCTTCACAAGATCAACCTCCTTCCTACGAAGCTTCTTCGTGGACCTATTCAAGATACGAACAAGTTCAACTATAAATGTCACATCAGTGTTTACGTCGATCGTACCATGATCAATCACGTGAGACTCATCTCGGGCATACTTCCTGAGCATAGACACATGGAAGACATTGTGCACACCAGACATGGTAACAGGTAGAGCAAGTCGATATGCCAAGTTCCCAACCCTTTCCAGAATCTCAAAGGGTCCAACATACCTCGGTGCGAGTTTTCCCTTCTTGCCAAATCTCACCACACCTTTCATAGGTGAGACCTTCAAGAACACATGATCGCCTGTCTCAAACTCTAAAGGTCTCCTCCTCAAGTCAGCATAACTCTTCTGTCTACTCTGAGCGGTTGGGATTCTGTCCCGAATAGTAGTGACCTTCTCTGTAGTCTCCTGTACAATCGCAGGACCGATGAACCCTTTATCTCCTGCTTCTGCCCAACAGATAGGAGTCCTACATGGCCAACCATAAAGAGCCTCGTATGGGGCCATACCGATACTGGAGTGATAGCTGTTGTTGTAGGCAAACTCTACCACAGGCAAATGATCTGCCCAACTTCCCTTAAAGTCCAAGACACAAGCTCTAACCATATCCTCTATCACCTGGTTCACTTTCTCGGTCTGCCCATCTGTCTTTGGGTGAAATGCAGTGCTCATAGCAAGAGATGTACCAAATGCCTTATGGAACCTACGCCAAAATTCTGAAGTAAAACGAGCATCACAATCAAAGACAATCGTCACAGGCACTCCATGAAGCCTCACTATCTCGTTCACGTACAACTTACACAACGCATCCCCTGAGTACATTTTTGCCACGGAAAGAAAATGTGCTGACTTAGTCAACCGGTCAACGATCACCCAAATCGAGTCATAACTTTGCCTAGACCTAGGCAATCCAGTCACAAAGTCCATGGAGATATCTTCCCATTTCCAAATAGGAATCGGCAAGGGATTCAACATTCCTACGGGTCTCTGATGCTCTGCCTTCACCTGTTGACATGTAAGACACTTCGTCACATATTCTGCCACATCCCTCTTCATTCCATACCACCAAAATTGCCTTCGTAGATCCATATACATTTTAGTACCTCCTGGATGTATAGTGTATCGAGACCTATGTGCTTCCCACACGATCTCCTCTCTGAGGTTATCAACACTCGGTACATACAATCTCCCTCGAAATCTCAACCCTCCATTTGCCCCAATCATCCACTCTGAAGGACCCTCTACATCTGGATCAGCAGTCATCTCAGCAATCCTCGCCTGAGCAAACTCATCAAGTGTCTGACCCTGAGTGATCATGGTGAACAAGGTGGGCTGTAAGGTGATACTACCGAGAAAGATTACATGTCCTGCTCCTGGGGGCATAAGGTCAAACTCTGATACAGCTTCTAACATGCGCCACTCTCGCACCTTAATCGATGCCATGATTACTCGAGGTTTCTTACTCAAAGCATCCGCCACTACATTCGCCTTTCTGGGATGGTACTCCAAGGTGAAATCATAGTCCTTGATGAGCTCCATCCATCTTCACTACCTCATGTTCAATTCTTTCTGGGAGAATAGATACTTCAAACTCTTATGATCAGAAAAGAGTTCAAATTTCTCACCATAAAGATAGTGTCACCAAATCTTCAAGGCAAACACCACTGCTGCTAGCTCCAGATCATGAGTGGGGTAATTCCGCTCATGTACCTTTAACTGTCTAGAATTGTAAGCAACAACGCTACCATTCTGCATCAACACACACTCCAAACCCTGATGAGATGCATCGCTGTAAATGGCTAATCCACCACCACTAGTAGGAATAGTCAACAGCGGAGCTGTAGTCAATCTAGTCTTCAGCTCATTGAAAGCTTTCTCACACTCATCCGACCACACGAACTGAGTGTCCTTCCTTGTCAATGTGGTCAAAGCCGAAGCAATACCAGAAAACCCTTCAATGAAGCACCTGTAATACCCTGCCAAACCAATGAAGCTACGAATTTCTGTAACCGTAGTAGGGCGACTCCAACTCATCACTGCTTCAACCTTCGAAGGATCCACAGAAACTGCATCCTTCGAGACCATATGACGAAGGAACTTGACTTCACTCTGCCAGAAATCGCACTTCTCAAACTTGGCAAATAGTTTCTCCTTCCTCAATATCTGTAGCACAATCCGCAAATGCTTCTCATGCTCATCTGACGACCTTGAATAAATCAAGATGTCATCAACGAACACTACCACAAACTGATCCAAGTAAGACTGAATGTGCGGTTCATCAAGTCTATAAATGCTGCCGGTGCATTCGTGAGACTAAAAGGCATGACAAGGAACTCAAAATGTCCATACCTGGTCCTGAACGCCGTCTTTGGAATATCTTCATCCTTCACGCTTAACTGGTGATATCCAGATCTCAAATCAATCTTTGAGAACACAGTAGCTTCCCTTAGATGATCGAACAAGTCATCAATCCTAGGTAAAGGGTACCTGTTCTTGATGGTCACCTTGTTCAGCTGTCGATAATCCACACATAACCGAAGTGAATTATCCTTCTTCTTCACGAACAACACTGGTGCGCCCCAAGGAGATACACTAGCCTGAATGAACCCTTGTGCAAGTAAGCCTTCAATCTGAACCTTCAACCCCTGAAGTTCAGTTGGTGCCATTCGATAGGGTGCCTTCGATACAGATGAAGTACCTGGTATCACATTAATGGAGAAGTCCATTACCCTTTTCAGAGGTAACCCAGAGATCTCCTGAAACACGTCAACATACTCTGAAACTACAGGAATCCATGTAATCTTTGAAGCACTACTCCCTGATTCAATATGGGCCAAAATCCCGACCTTTATGGCGATGTCAAACTTCAGACAACGGTAATGAAACACCGGTTCTCCAGGAACATGGAAGGACACAATCATCCTAAAGCAATCAATCACAGCATGGTTCGGACTCAACTAATCCATACCCAAAATCACATCATACGTGTGATCCGGACAATCAAAGATGCAGAGAACTCTCTGCCACCAATCCCAATAGGGCAATCATCACAAAACATGCTAAGCTCATGGGACACACCGAGAGGTGATGTAACACATAATGATCTAGTCAGACGCATAGAAATCAAACCCAATACATCCACAACCGAACTAGATATGAAGGAGTGTGAGGCTCCCGTATCAAACAATACTCTAGCAAGATAGTGATAAACAGATAAGGTACCTTCCACTCCCGTGCCTGTCTGACCGATGGCAAAGTCTCTAGCAAGTGCATGTGGTAGCTGCCTCTGCTGGTTACCCTGCACTCTACCCTGATTCTGGGGACACTCCCAGGCCTGGTGCCCTATCTGTCCACAACTGTAGCATACCCTGCCCCGTGGTTTCGTGCATGCACGAGAGATGTGGCCCGGCTCGCCACAGTTAAAGCACTTCATCAGAGCTATTAGTGTTATCTGCCTAATAGGCATAGTCTGATAGGGGGAGCTACTGCTGCCCTAGCTAGAACCTGATGCTGGAACTAAGTTCTCTGTTTCTTCCAGAAACCACCCCTGAAGTCTCTGGATCTGCTGCTTCCTGCTATGGCCTTTCCCTTACCCTGGAAGTCTCTCTTAACATACTCCTTCTCTCTGCGAATCAGGTTCTGCTGCTCAATGATCTGTGCCTTAGCCAAGATCTCTCTCTTGGTCTTCAGCTCCAAGATGGCCACATCACGCTCAATCGATAAGCTCAACCCTCTCTGAAACTTCTTGGCCAAGTCTTCGTCATCCATCTACTTCACATACTTGTACAACCTGGAGAAATCTACATCGTACTCGATCACGGTCATCTTCCCCTGTTGAAGTGCGAGGAATTCTCATTCCAACCTTTCCTTCACAGCTGGTAGAAAGTACTTCTCCCTGAACAGCCTCTCGAAGCCATCCCATGTCAAGGTAGCTACCTCAATACTCCTCTGTGTGACGTTCCACCACACTCTGGCCTCATCCTTCAGCATGAACGTGGCTAGCTTCCTCTTATCAATCTCACTGCAATCAAACAGATCAAAATAGGTCTGTAAATCCTCAATCCACCTATCTACAACCATATGATCAGTGCCTCCTCCAAACTTGGTTGCTCCCAAGCGGGTAATTTCCTTTGCTAGCACCAACAAGCGAGCAGGATCATCAACCATGGCCACGGGTGGAATATGCTGATCCTCATAAGGTGCCTCTACCTCCACCTCATATGCATCATCGACCGGAGGGGCCCTACCCCTACCTCAGCCTCTACCCCTACCACGAGGTCTGCCTCTACCTCGACCTCTACCTTCGTTCCCCTCAATCTCTATTACCTAAGAAGCATGGTATACTTGATTAAAACACGCATAACACTTAAACATGGCATAAGTCAAATGCAAGTCCATATTAACCAAGTAAATAAGCATACAAGACAACGCCTAAAGTTCTTAAGACATGCTAACCAATGACATTGTCAATACCAAAGAGCACAAGATGGGGATCTGCTGCAGACGGGCCATCACTCGGAAAGTATTGACATATCACCAAATATGTACTTTACGCTCTGATACCAAACTGTCACGCCCCGAATTTTAGAATAAAAATTCAAAATCCGAAACATGAATTACTACACCTTAAAATAACCATCCTGAAAATTTCTTTTCCTTAACAACCTCACCACACAATTTAATTTCAAAAACCGAATTTAGTCTCGGTTAATTATTACAACTCACTCATCAAATAAAATGTAAAGCTCTAAATGAGCATACAAACCACACAACTCAAAGAATAAAAATAAATGCTGCAACACCTAAGCAGCTCGGTCACCTCTTTGGTTATCCTGACCTGCAGGAATATCCGCTACACCATTTGAATAGTGTACCGGGATTGCCACAACACAAAACCCGGTAAGCTTTTGAAAACTTGTATGAGTAAAAGAAAGAACGGTTGTTTAATTAAATCATATTTATTTCCACTCAAAGAAAGAATGGTTGTTTAACTAAATCATACGATATCCGAAAAATGTGTATAATATGTCGAAATGATCGTATTGAAACGTAGAATCATAAAATGGATAGAAACTATATTTTAGACCTCCGGAGGTGGCTGCCGGCCATGCCGTGGCACAAGGCTGCCTCTGGCAGCTGCGCAAGGTCGAGACGAAGCTAATGGATGTGGTTTAAGGCCTTGAGGTGGACGGAGGAGGAAGAGAGAGCACGGTTTCTCCGTGCTCTGTTTTCTGGGTTTCAGCCGCCCGGAGGGAGAGAGAGAGAGACCGAGCTACAGTTTTTCCAAAAAAAAGAAAGGGAGGCCGGGAGAAGAAAAGAGGGTTTCCAAAAAAAATTTAGGGTGTTTTCCCTATATACTCATTTCGGAAATTTCTTCTAAATGCGATAACTAATTCAGAAAAAATCCGATCTTTGTGTTCCTGTCATACCCATAATTTTCATTTTAAATTCGTGTAGTTGTGTTGAATGATTATTGTACGAGTTCACGAATGTTGTTCGATAATATTTCATTTTTTTTGAATTATCGAAGGTTCAAAACGAATATTTTAATAAAAAGCTCGAAATGCTTGGTTTGAGAAATCGACTTTTTATACGTGTAAAATTTGGGGAAGCTTCCTTCATGAAAGTTGTAGAGCTCGTCGATACGAGTCCGAACACGTGCGGACACAAAGAGCGGATTTTTTCTGAATTAGTTATCGCATTTAGAAGAAATTTCGAAACATGCATATATAGAAAAAACCCTAGATTTTTTGGAAACCCTATTTTTTTTCTTCCGGCCTCCCTTTCTTTTTATGGAAAGGAATTGTAGCTCTCTATCTCTCTCTCTGCCGAAACACAGAAACAGAGCACAGAGAAACAGTGCTCCCTCCTCCTCATTCGGCCACCCCACAACCTCAAACCACCTCCAAGAGCTTCATCCCGACCTTGCGCAGCTGCCAGAGGCAGCCTTGTGCCACGACATGGCCGACAGCGGCAGCGGCGAGGTCCGAACCGAATAAGCTCGTTTTCGGTTCGATCTCGATATCTCGAGCTATAGGTCACCATTTCACTTGATTTTTGGCTCATTGAACTCGCGTCAACTTCCTTAACAAGCATCAAGAAGGATCGGAACTAGGTCAATCGTTTTCATGTTAGTCGGAGTTCGACCCCGTTAGATCGAAAAATAACCTATCGATCCAAATATCTCGAGTTATACACGATCGTTTCTTGTGATTCTTGGCCTGGTGAGTTCACAATGAAGTTCTGAACAAGTTTCCAGAAGAGATCAAAGAGAGTTGTTGCAGTTTTCACTTCGGTTTTCAAGCTCACCGGTTTCTGGAAAAATTTCGGCCGCCGACTGTAATTGGTAATTTTCGATCCCTTCCCATCATTTTTTGGTCTTATGCTAGTTATGAAAGTTGTTCAGAATGATGAAACGAAGGGGAGAAGCTCTACCCCGACACCATTGGTGGTGGTCGGCGGTGGCTCTGTCCCTAACTCCGGCAGCCCTTTCCGGCCACCTCCGGAGGTCTAAAATTTAGTTTCTGTCCATTTTATGATTCTACGTTTCAAAGCGATCATTTTGGCATATTATACGCATTTTTCAGATATTGTATGATTTAGTTATGAATTTTGAGATTTCGATCGATTTCTATCGTTAGATTTATGATCTGTGAAAATTGAACCGTTCGATGGACTTATAGTTTTGATATGATGATCATATGACTATGCCAATGGCTTTGTGTGGTCATGGGCAAAGATCTGACCGTTGGATCTTCGTATAAGTGCAAAACGGTGATTAGGGGAGCGATTCGTGAGAATCAGTCCGTCGGATTTTCTTTTAATTAGAATCCGGCCGGTAAATGGTAGTTCGGTTATGTTTTGGAATTATTGGCTAAATTCGAATCTCATTTGATTAGATGATTAACGGATTTTAATTGGGTGAGCTATTTCGGCGTGATTTATATTTATTTGAAGACGCAGCGGGAGTATCGAGGTGAGTAAAACTCACGTGATTCATATTATGAACCGAGCGCTTTAAATTATTTATTTTTGTAATTGTGTGAAAAATATTTGTGGAATAAATTTTTATTTTTAAAATCACTTGGACTTGATCACTACGGCCCATAGGTAAGTAAAATGAATTTTAATTATACAAATGAATTTCACGATTTCTTGTGTGAACTATAGATGGTATTAGTGGTCATTCCTGAGTGTATGATTACGTATATATATATTTACGTGGAATATATATATTGATGGGTGGATTGTTGAGTGAGGATATGAGTGAGTTGAATTGATAATTGAATTATATTTCAAATGCGTAACTTCATAATAATATTGTGTATCTTGGTTGGGTTGATTTAATTATGTGATAATACATGTTGTACTCATTTATAGATTTACGGTCAACGTAGTGATCGGTATGGGGTAATCGGACGCTCTAATCCTGGGTGGATGATGGGATACGATTGGTTGAGTGTGTGCAATTATCGGACGTTCTAAATATGTATATAAGTATACATATTGATGAAATACGATAATGATAAATATGTCGGATGCCATAACCTAGGCCAGGTGATGGGCTACGATTCAGTTAGAAGTCTAGTCTGTCAAGTACCGTATTTTTATAAATACGATGTTGAGGTTTTGTGAAGAAAGATAGGAGTTGGGGTTTGTCTTGATTTATTGAATTGGTGTTTGATTGAGATTGTTGGTACTTCGTGGACGTGGAAATTGTTGAGTGTTGATTTGAGTGGAAATAATTATGATTAAATTAAACAATAGCCCTTTCTTTTTACTCATACGAGCTTTCATAAGCTTACCAGATTTTGTGTTGTTCCAATCCCGGTACATTATTCAAATGGTGTAGCGGATATTCCTGCAGGTCAGGATAACCATGGAGGTGACCGAGCTGCTTAGGTGTTACCGCAGTTATTGTTATTTCATTGAGTTGTGAGGTGTGTATGCTCATTTAGAGCTTTACAGTTCATTTTGTATTTGAGTTGTAATAATTAACCGAGACTAAATTCGGTTTTGATTTTACTTCGTGTGGTGAGGTTGTTAAGAAAAGAAATTTTCAGGATGATTATTTTGAGTTTGTGGTAATTTTCATGTTTCGGATTTTTGAATTTTATTCTAAAATTCAGGGCGTGACAGTTCCGCATATGTACGGACTCGTATCGACGAGCTCTACAACTTTCATGAAGGAAATTTTCCCAAATTTTGCATGTATAAAAAGTCGATTTCTCAAATCGAGCATTTCGAGCTTTTCGTTAAAATAATCGTTTCGAACCTTCGATAATTCAAAAAAAATGAAATATTATCGAGCAACAATCGTGAAATCGTACAATAATCGTTCAACACTATTACACGAATTTAAAATGTAAATTGCGGTTATTACAATCAGCCTATCAGATTATTAAGTGGAGGCTAACATAATGAAGATTCCTAAGCACTAATAGATCAGATATCATGTATGAATTGGTGGTAACGCTGTGGCACCATACCTTGGAATCAAAGAAGTAATTTGAATATGATCAATAATTATGTTATTTAATTAATTTTACTGTTGAACTTAATTATTTAATATTCAATTGCGGATATCCCAATAATGACTGCTATTTAACTCCGATACAAGGATTGAAATATCGGTTATTACATATCTATCAAAGCTTTGAAAAAATGAGATATCGGAAATATCGGAGATATTCTGAAAAATATAAATTTTTGAAAGAGTCAATTTATTGGATTTACATATAAATAGATATGAATGTCAACTTCAACTATATATAAAAAAAAAAAGAACTATAATTGCTTCCACGAAGTTTTTGAACTACAATGAGTTACTTTCTGAAACATGGGTCCATCAAGTTTGTTTTCTTTTGTTGAAATAGCTCCATCATGAATTCTCCTTACCTAGATTCGTCTTGAGGGAATTTCTTCTCACCTAGATTCCACTACCCACTCGGGTTTCCCTCGAAGAGAATACTCCTCACCTAGATTCACTTTGAGGAGATTTCTTCTCACCCATATTCGCCTTGAAGAGATCTCTCCTCACATAGATTTGTATTTAGGAAATTACTTCTCACCTAGATTCATCTTGAGTAGAAGATTTCTGCTCACCCAAATTCGCCTTGAGAGGATTTCTCTTCACCCAAATCTGCTTTCGGAGGTTTAATTTCGAGATATTTTTCCCAAACAGTTTAATTTGCCTCTTTATTAGGCCATATCCTAACTAGAAACCGTG
Source organism: Rosa persica (assembly GCA_025331145.1). Classification (NCBI taxonomy): domain Eukaryota; kingdom Viridiplantae; phylum Streptophyta; class Magnoliopsida; order Rosales; family Rosaceae; genus Rosa; species Rosa persica. The sequence goes on along the minus strand of WFKR01000004.1, from coordinate 22,347,054 downwards.
GTTAAAATTTTACACCCCCACATACCCTCCTCCATATTTCATAATGTATGTTTATTGTGAATAACTGATTTTTTTTTTCTTTCCATTCTTTTTGTTTTTTTCCATACTATTTTATAGATATTTTTTTTATCGAGATATATCCTAAATATGTTATATATCAAAGATATTTGACGATATTAGAGAAATTTAGCAGAAACAGTGGAAAATAAGATATTTTCCCCCTATGATATATTGGTCTCACCAAAAGGGAGATATCGAGGGATTTTTCAATCTTGCTCTGATCTAGTTCTTGATTCTCTGGTAAGTTCGATTACTTCTATTAATGAGAAATTTGATCAACCCTAAAGAGGGAAGTAGTGTAAAAACCGCATCAGTGTTAGGGTTCTTACGAATACTGCAATATTGCATTCAACACAAAGAACTAGGCAATCAATTCGCGTTTTTTTTAAGTCAGCCGAATTATACATATTCTAGAATTTTTCAATTAAAAATAATCCAAATTATTAAAAAAATATAAAAGAAAATATTTTTCCATTATGATTTTTTAATGAAAAACTAACTTTAAGATTAATTTTGAATTTTATATTTTTTAATTAAAAGATTTTACAACTAATAGTCACAAACATCTCAAAAGTAATTATTTACACTTTTTATTTATTAAAACAACTTATATGTTTCGAAGTTTTGTATATTCAAATGGTAATATTTGGAGAAAATTATAGTTCACCTTGATCTTTTTCTTCCAAATTTGTGTTTTAGAAGTCATATTAACTACATATAATATATATTGATATTTATATATATGTATTTTGTATCCGTAATTTTCCTTACATTTTTTTTAAACACGTACTTATCGAGGTTTAGATTTCTGGGTTGAAACTGATGTTGGTCGATTTCTTATCTCCAATATTCACACTCAAAATGGTCTCGCAGAAGCTGCCATTAAAAGACTTCAAATGGCTGCTAGAGCATTCGTTATGAGTACGAATTTCCCTGTTTCTGCTTAAGGCTATGCAATATTGCATGCAGCTGTGCTTATTCGTTTGAGACCCACTACCACTTTGCCTTTTTCTTCGTCCCAGATGGTTACTGGGTATGAGCCTACTGTCTCACACTTACGCATATTTGGGTGTGCAGTTTATGTGCCAATTGTGCCGCCACAGTGCACCAAAATGGGTCCTCAAAGACGATTAGGCATTTATGTTAGATATGACTCTCCAACAATTATCCGCTATTTAGAACCCTTGACAACCGATCCCTTTACTGCCAGATTTACGGATTGACACTTTGATGCGACAGACTTCCTGTCATTAGGGGAGATAAGAACACAAATGTTCAACAGGAACTACCGGAATTTTTGTGGTCTATCTCCACTTTGTCTCATCTTGATCCCCGAACTGCACAGTCTGACATGGAAGTGCGGAGAATTCTCGATCTTCAGAAGGTAGCAGATTCAATGCTTGATGTGTTTACTAATATCGCTAAAGTGACGAGATCACATATATTTACTGCAAACGTGCCTGCAAGGATTGATTTCCCTACAAAGAGATGAGGACATGACGCCACCCCAGGAAGGATTGGGCACAGCACCAATGTCACACACGATGATGGCGTTATGGCTCAGGCCAGGGCTCTTGCAAGAAAGTGCGGAAGGCCAACAGGTTCGATGGATTCTTGTCCAAGAAAGAAAGCAAATTTGGCACAAAATAATCCATTAATCATCGATGTTAGTAATCCATCTCATAAGAATATTCTGGATTATGGTTATGTCCAAGAGACATCATTGGGGGACGTTCCAATATCAAAACCAGTTCTAGAGAATAGAGAGATCTCAATGAATTACACTAGTGTACATGAGATGTTGAATAGAGACTCTATTACTATTGATAAGGCCTTTGCATATTCTGTTGCAAAAGGAATTATAGAGTATGATGATATAGAACCTCACTTTGTTGAAGAATGACAACGAAGAGAGGATTGGCCTAAATGGAAAGATGCGATCCAGGGTAAATTGGATTCACTAGCAAAGAGACATGTATTTGGGCCGGTAACGCTAATACCCCCAAGTGTAAAGCCTATTGGCCATAAATGTGTCTTTATTAGAAAGCGTAATGAGAAAAATGAGGTTGTTAGATATAAAGCTCGCCTTGTGACGCAATGTTTCTCACAACGCCTTGGAATTGACTACGAGGAGACATATTCTCCTGTAATGGACGTAATAACGTTCCGCTACATTGTCAGTTTGGTAGTTTTTGAAAAACTTGACATGCAGCTTATGGATGTGGTTACAACATATCTCTGTGGGGATATAGATTCAGATATATATATATATATATATATATATATATATATAACGGTTCCAGATAGACTTCAATTACCCAAATCAAGTGGCTCTAAACCACGGAGCATGTTTTCTATAAGATTAAAACATTCACTATATGGATTGAAACAATCCGAACGGATGTGGTATAACCATCTAAGTGACTACTTGGTTAGAAAAGGATATGTCAATAATGAAATATGCTCATGCGTGTTCATTAAAAGGACAAGTTCGGATTTGCAATCGTAGCAGTTTATGTTGATGACATGAACCTAATTGGAACTCTAGATGAGTTAAAGGAAACTACTAAATACTTGAAATCTGAATTTGAGATGAAGATTTTGGGAAAAACACGGTTTTGTCTTAGATTAGAACTCGAGCACTGTAGTGATGAGATTTTGATCCATCAGTCTAAATATACTCAGAAAATTTTAAGGCGCTTTAATGAAGATAAAGTAAACCTTGTGAGTACTCACATGATTGGCCGTAGTTTTGAGCCCGGAAAAGATCCATTCCGTCCAAAAGATGAGGATGAAGACATATTAGAGGCTGAAGTGTCCTATCTAAGTGTCATAGGTGCATTATTTTGCTTAGCTCAATGCACAAGACCAGGCAACTCCTTTGCAGTGAACTTGTTAGATAGACATAGCTATGCGCTAACACGCCGCCATTAGACTAAGGCAATCTTTCGATGATTAAAAGGTACGATCAATATGGGCTTGTTTTATTTCTACAGAGAGAAAAGGAATGACGAAAGAATGTCAAAAACAACCTCGAGGAGAAGAAAAACTGTACAACACGTCCTTCACTCTTCGAGATCGAACATGTAGACATCATGCTTGCCCCTGATGTCGACATCTACCTCTGATTGCTATAATCATGGGAGTTCGGATAATTTTCTCAATCCGATGCTTTGAACATGCTTCTTGAAAGTGGATTTGGGTAACAACTTAGTGAATAAGTCCGCTACATTATCTTCTGATAGGATTTGATTCACTTTAATCTTTAGAAGTGATTGTTGTTGCTGATTATAAAAGAACTTGGGTGATATATGTTTGGTGTCGTCGCCCTTGATGAAACCTAACTTCATTTATTCAATACAGGTTGCATTATCTCACTAATGTTGGTTCATCTGTGGCAGACTTCAAACCACAAGTTCCTCGAATATGTCTGATTACAGACTTTAGCCATATGCACTCATGCATAACTTCATGTAGAGCAATAATCTAGCATGGTTTGATGAAGTAGTAATAATGGTATGTTTTGTAGACCTCAAAGATATCGCAGTGCTTTTCCATGGTAAATACATAACTGGTTTGGGAGCAACCTTTGTGAGGGTCAAAAAGGTACCATGCATCAGCAAAACCAAACATCACAATCATTTTGATGGAGTGGAAGGGGGTGATGCTAGCCACGCCGCCACCGCTAGCGACATGGCCACAAGGTTTTTATTACTCGAGCAAGGTTTTTAACGAGGCAAAGATTGAAGCATCACTACCAAGTTTGAGCAGTACAAGGGGGAGTGTTAAAGAATGTTGACTTGTGTGCCATATCAAACTAGGATCAGTTCAATAGTTGTAATATGAGAGAATTCCCAATTAAAGTTAGAATATGAATCTTTGTACTCCAAGACATTGTACATTGTAATCTCTATATATAGAGCTCCTATTATCAATGAATACACGCAACGTACAATTCTCTCTACATCTTCTCTCGAATCTCAAATTCTTAAACAAGAGTTTCAATATTGCTAGCTAGTGAGGCCTTTTTTAACAAAACTTGGCATTTTTTATATCTAGAATTCAAGATGTGCCATACATCAAGATGATAGAGTTTTACGAATTAGCAGCTTTGATTGGCTATGAATTAATTCTTTATAAACCTATTTTCTCAAACCACGACATACGAATTTATCTCAAATATCATAATTCAAATAATATAACAATTATTGAATTACATAAGTTATTTTATGAAAATTCGGGTCTTCACACCTTGTACCTACAGTTAGGATATATTGTATTCCAAGATATTATACATGTAATCCTCTATATAAAATGCTCTTATTATCAATGAAAGCATCTCAGTATATATTCTCCCAAGTTCTCTTATTCTACAACACTAAGCTTTTCGTTAGATGAATTATTTTACAGTTTGATGGTTACCAGGTCCCTCTTTTGTTTATGAGTGGATCTGACCTGTTCTGATGTTTTACCCTTGGCTTCTGTTTATGGTTCTTATTCCCCAACAAAAAAAAAAATCTAGTTAAACACAGCTTATGTGGTACGTTTAGTGTTCAGTAGTTCATATTTTTCATAGTTTGGTGTTAAAGAAGGTGTCGGTCATGCAAACATAAATAATTGTTCATCAAATCAAATATATATGGCGATGTTTTCATAACCATGCGAGTGACACGATTAAGCATCTATAATATTTTTATCGTAACTTATAATCTAAAGAAACTTATTATTATAAGCAAAAACGTGATACTCCAAAATATTGTACGTATAATCCTCTATATAAAGAGGTTGCTATCATCAATAAAAGCATCTCAATATTCTCTCAAGTTCTCTTATTCTACAACCCATAAGACGACACACACAAAAATGATGTGGATTACGAAAAGATAAAAGTATAGGTGATGTGGATTACAAATAGATCTTGTGCGAATATTTCTAATATGGAATAAATTAATCACCCACAATATCTTAATCTTATTGGACAAAAACTATGACATTAAATCTCTATTGATCAAGAACTTTGATATTTGAGAAATTTAATCGCAAAATTATGATGTGTTTGTGCGGTCCCGATCACTAAGATGTCGACATGGCATGCAGATAGTAATTGACAAATTAAATTACCAACGAAACAAGACCACATGGCCTAATTAATTGTCAAAAACTACATGCAAAGTAATTTTTCTTTTTACCCTTTTCTATGTCACTCTCTTATTTTCCTTCCCTTTAGGATATAACAGGGAGAGAGAACGTAAGAGAGCGCAACGTCGGCGAGACAACCGACACTGGAGAGCAAGACGTGGGTTATCAGCGGCAGTCGGCGCTGATGCGGTCTGGCTGGCAGAGATTGAGTAAAACAAGAATATAGTGTTCATTCACTTCAATAATTCACATTCAAGGCCAGATCGAATACGTACAGAAAACAAATTCTGGGTTGGGACATGGAAACTTGGGACGGGGTGTCCCCTACAATTTATTATGTACTTGGGGCGTGTAAAGATTTGACGGGATCACAAATGTGATAAAAAGACTAAAATGTATGCGCCAATAAAGGCCAGGAAGGAAGGCCAGCTGCTCAGCTCACAAACCCATGCAGACTTGCGTATTCCTTGCTGACTATGATTGATTAAGTTTGAATTTGGGTTAGGGCACAGCACACCAGTTGAGAAAGAGTATATCGATGGCGTAGAGTAGAATGAATGAAAATTCCACTGGCCATGTGCCTCCCCCAACTCTCCTTTCACACTGTGCCGGCCTTTATTAACAATAATTAACTGGATGGCAGCATAGCTCGGTTTCGGTTCTTCTTTGATCTGATATATATACAAGCTATCTCGTAAGGGTTGTATACTTGTTGGTGGTGGATACATAGCAGCGCACAGCGTAAGTAGCTAAGTTCTTGGTGGGAGAAGAAGAATAAAATGACAAGAAACGAAAGAATATTTGTGTTTCTTGTGGTCCTTCCACTTCTAGTGTGTGTGTGTTCGTCGGCGACCTTGGCTCCTTCTTCACAACCACCACCACCACCACCGCCACAGCAAAACAAGTTGACCTGGCATTACTATAAAGTCACTAACACATGCCGCAATGCAGAAGCTTTCATCCAGTACCAAGTCAAGAAGTTTTGGGAGCACGACAAAAGCATCACCGCTAAGCTTCTCCGGTTGCTCTACTCTGACTGCTTCGTAACTGTACGTACCCCTCAACTGTTTGTTTTTTTCCTCCATCTCTTGCTGTAATTATATATTTAGTGTTCATCATCCCATCATAAATTGTGTAATCTTACCAAGCTGCACGCACGTAGTCTGCGACTGGTACTCAAGTTTGTAAACATTATTAATAAATAACACACACTTCTATCTTCCAGCTTCTGAGCATAACTAAAAGATATGTCTATCGATACTGCTTGCTTATAATTAATCAATTAATTTATAAGGATTGGAATTTGTAGTCAATGACGTTAAAAATTTAAATGCAGGGTTGTGATGCATCAGTACTGCTGGATGGTCCAAACTCGGAGAAAACTGCACAACAGAATTATGGACTGGGAGGTTTTGTTTTCATCGACAAGATCAAAAAAGTTCTTGAATATTACTGCCCCGGTGCAGTCTCGTGTGCTGATATTCTCAACCTTGCCACCAGGGATGCTGTTCATTTGGTACTCCAGCTCTTACTAATTTCATTTCATTTTAATTCAACTTTGCATTGAACTTTATAATATTTGGGAATTACGCATAATTATATTTACTCCATCAATCCATTTTACAGGCAGGTGCACCGTCTTATCCTGTTCTTACTGGCCGAAGGGACGGCCTAACATCAAGCAGATCATCAGTCGACCTTCCCTCACCCTCCATTTCATGGAAGGCTTCACTTGACTACTTCAAATCCAGAGGCTTAAATGTATTGGATATGACTACTCTACTAGGTGAGCTAAACTTTTTCTTCGGCCAATAGCCCAACCTTTTTGTTTTAAACCATTCCATGTTCTTGTTAGCCAAAAAAATTAATCATTCCTTGTTCTTATAATTGAAAACATGTGTTGGCAATCAACTATGTACTAGTAAAATCAAACAAAACAAACAAACACGAGGAAAATATCAAATTGATGGAGAAGACAATGGTATGTTAACACCGGTTTAAATTTAAGGTTGTCTGTTTTACGTTCAGGTTCACATTCAATGGGTAAAACACATTGTCGCTTCATTTTGGATCGGCTCTACAATTTTAATGGCACAAACAAGCCAGACCCAAGCATGGAACCCTCATTCTTATCCTCCATGAGAAAGTTATGCCCACCAAGAACTACAAAGGGACAGAGTGACCCGCTGGTGTACCTAAACCCCCAATCCGGGGCCAATTACAATTTTACACAATCCTACTACTCCAGAGTTTTATCCAAGAAAGCTGTGCTGGGAGTCGACCAGCAGCTACTGTTTGGTGAAGACACCAAGGATATCACCGATGAGTTTGCTGCTGGTTTTGAAGATTTTCGGAGGTCATATGCTTACTCAATGAGCAGAATGGGTGCTATCAAGGTTTTGACAGGTAACCAGGGAGAGATACGCCGGAATTGCCGAGTTCCAAACCACTAAGATGGGGTTGGCATCTGATATTGAGAAGAGCAAGGGCAATGCTCAGTTGGCTCGTACTGTGTTTTTGTTTTGGTCAAGCATAAATAATTCATAATGACCTGAAGAAATAGTACATTTCCAATTCACAAAATAAAAGCATCTCAAGTTTCAATTTTGGATACTTTCGATCGCTCAAGTACTTGGTACACGAAATGTCACATCCCACGGCACCCACTTTGCTCTTCTTATTCATAACATGCATTATGTAACTACAAAATTGCAACATAATCCTTTTTCTTAGACCTGTAAGTCTGTAAAGGGTATTCAGAATCCCCTTACATCGGGTCCGGGTAGAGACCCGATCCGGCAGTCTGTCAAAAGCTAACCAATCAAATACCCGTGCACAAACATGGAAACTTCTCCCTCTGCTGGATTCATAAACAAAGGTAAAACAAAAGGAGAAAATATAAGTTCAGACAAAGATCAACTAAATATGACGGAAAAAGAGAGAAGGATACTCTTCACAAAGTTTTTTGCCGATCGTAATTGGCTTACTCTAGTTTGATAAAATAAAAAGAACAACAGAATAAATGAGAACTTACTTTACTCTAACAATAACCTTATTTGCTTTAACATGACTATATCTAGTTACCACATCAGGTGAATGCTTGGCTCACTTATTCAATAAATACAGGTAACATATTTTCTAATCAGCACCTCAAGATCCAAAAAATAGTCACCAGAGTTGAAATTGTATTTCACAGCCGCAAATCGGATAAAAATTTAATGCACAGTTACCACAATTTAAACATGAGCCCTCCAGCATAATCGCCTTACTCGAAGGATATACCAACCAACAGAATTCATAACATTCCCCTTTCGAGCACTTTGTATATTTCCATACTCAATAAGAGAACCTGATTCCAGGTAAAAAGTAGAGAAACTCTTGACTTTAAATATATTTTACATATAAATCAGTAGTATCTTGTGGCAATCATATAACAGTTGGATGACACTTCTCTCCCACATCTGTAAATAACATTTTCTAAACCATTCTGGCTCACATCCCTTGTATCGAGGGTTAATGTCACGATACCACAACATCTAAAAACCACAGCAACAGTTACGGCTGCCAACCATACTGTTGATTGCGGTTTCCACCCATCATGTTTGACCCGCGACCAGAACCAGAACCACCATATGGACCATTTTGAGGATAGTTTGGACCTCCAACTCCGTATCCACTGCCTCCACCCCGGGGACCAGCCCCAGGCAGACCACTAGAACCAAATGGTGCACCGCCCCGTCCTTGTGCAGGATATGGGCCACTGCCGTAGCCACCTCCACCGCCTTGACCACCCCGATTAGGGTGGCTGTATCCCCCACCAGGATTTCCACCAGCTTGATATCTGTTTGCCCCTCCAGAGGGCCCACGAGGCTTTGCGTAATGGTGGCTAGGCCCTCCAGCAACCACGGGCTGGGTACCATGAATGGGCTGGTTAGGTCCAGGCCGTATTTGGGCATGTGCTTGTCCAGATTGCTGATTGGGTGGAATGCGATGTTGCTGTGGGTGTTGCAGTTTCTGACGTTTTGCATTTTCTTCATGTTGCCGTTGTTGCTGACGCTTTTTCTTTGTTTGGAACTCGTGTGATGATTCATATTTAGGTAGACTGAGCCACGGTAGAATAAATGATTTGGTTAAACAAACACAATATGTGCAGGAATAAAGTTCTTTTTTAAGAAAAAGAGAAAAATAAGTGAAGTAATATACTATTTGGCAAGTAGAAGGAACCAACCTCTTGGGATCACACGGTAATGGATCAGTCCAAAAATACTCAGCATCTAGAGCGTCCTTAGCAGATATTCTCTATTATTAATCACAAGATAATGATAAAGAGTATGTTAGTACCCAGCCTAATTACAAGAATACTAATCATACAAGTTCACCATCACATTTTCTTATTCCACGAAATAACACAACAGATTACAACAGAGGACTGGTAAATGATATAATTCCAGAAACACATCTCTGAAAATGCATGCAAATGTAATGCAAGACATGACCACTCAAGCTTGTCAGATACCATGGTGAAATTCATCGAAGCAACAATTGGTTGCATACTGATTTAACTTTTTTGTTTCATTTTCTGGGCCGTGCCTAGAGAGTTTCTACCGAAATTGTTGACGTTTTATAACAAAAAGGTATGCATGTTACTTAAGTAAACGATAAAAAGGCTATGCCTTGACAATAATAAGGCCTTTCAGCCCAAAATATTCCAATATCGCATTTAAGGCAGAATCTCAATCTGTTTTGTTTTCTAAGCCGTGCATAGAGAGCATCTACCAAATTGTTGACATTTATAACAAAAAGGTATACATGTTACTTAAGTAAATGATAAAAAGGCTATGCCTTGACAATAATAAGGCCATTCAGCCCAAAATATAAGTCTATAAAACACATAACTAGTTATTGTTTAATATAATCTAAGTAACGCTTAATTGGTTCAACTCCAAAATTTGGTTAAGTTTCACTGGTCCATTCCTAGTAAGTTATTAACAACAACTTTTTCTCTGTAAGAATAAGATTTGAACCTATCTGGAGGCTACATGCTAATCTATGGCTTAAGACATAACTTCACTTAATTCCACCTTTGTTCATGGACCATGTGGACCTGTTATCCCACAAGGTCTATGATTAGACGGCCAGATAAAAGATTATCACAATGATAACAATTGAACTAAATGCCTAAAGCAAATTTATGTTTTTTAAGTCACCAAGAAAACTAAATCAAAAGCAAATTTATATTTACTCATTTACCTATAAATGAACTGAAGCTTCTGTCGAGGTGAATACTCAGTTCAAAATCATCTAGATATATTTACAATCAAACAATCTACCTCACATAATGCTGGTACAATGCTGAAAATTGCAACAGAAGCAAATAGCAAGAATTTACATCGCAAGGCATAGCAAAGAACAATTTACATACGTTCTACACAATCCCACATAATGCTAGTAAAATGCCAGGGACCATTAAAAATGAGAAACAAAGACAATAAATCATTTTGCAAACAAACATCTCAAAGCATTTACCTGAGAAGGATCAAGCGTGAGCATCCTCTCCAACAACTCCAACGCATGGCGGTCGAAACTATAAAGTAAAGAAAGATGTAAGCTAAGATACAGCACTTGGGCTTGACATATCATGCTGATAATAGAACATATGAAGACAACAATAGCATTGGAGGTACTCACTGTCTGAAAACCTCCCTGAGGCGTCTCTTCATAGGCCTTGTTGGCTTGAAGTTGTTATACCAAGGAATCTTTGTAACTCCAGGCCAGTTGACCTCATCTGGAGCTCCGCACAGCTCAAAAATTTTGTTTAATTGTTCTGGCTGCAATAATTGAATCCAAAGACAATTTCATTGTTGCCACTACAATAGTATCCATAGGAACGCTTTATTACTTATGGGTTTAACAACATATGCCCCATATGACTTCTTCAAAACCAAAGAGAAATGACAAAACAGGTCAATTTAGGACATATCTTTCATCCAGACCTAATAATATGCGTCAGTTAACATCGTAAATGAAGATAGGAAGAATACAAAGTTTTCCATCAATTACCCGGGACTGCAGACACAAAGAACCACACCCAAAACTTAATTTGCAGCAAACTGTTGCAGGGTACAGTTTGAAAAATAGAAATACTCTTTTAGTGGACCAAATGCTTTTCAACTAGAATTACACCACTGATTTACTAGATTGTTAGAAAAAGGAGGGGGGGAGCTTGCTGCTGTAGTGCTTTAAATAATATACCAAATGATAGAACAAAATAAAGAAGAAGAAAAAACCCTTGTTTTGTATAACTCTCCATAAATTCATAGCAAGGAGATAAAACAAACAATACCGTAAAACTGCAAAAGGAATTAGAAAAGGAATGTTTATTGTCTTATGCTGGATAAATCTCAATGTGGTGTCATGTAATTCCGTGTCTCAGCTATGAGTACTATAACCAGCCTTTGCACGTACTGGATCTTCTTCTTGTGAATATGTTATTTCTTAAGAAAAAAGAACATTTAAAATAATATACCACAAAAATCTACAAAGTCCCCCAGGTTGTACGCCATCCACTATAGCATTACAGTAGAAATCTACCAAAAGGTTAACAAATTTACTAGAAGCGTTTTAGCCCTTTCCTTGTCAAATGAACTTGTAATAAGCTCCATGGTGTTAATGCATATCTATCTTCGTGAGTTATTATCAACAACTTACTTTCAAACTCATCTATATTGCAGATCTGTTGGACACATTTCCTGATCAAAAATTATTGTGGCATCACATCATGAGGAATTCCATACTCTTCAATTTTTTTGCGACTAAATAAATACCAAAAAAAAACCTCAAAATCATACTCGCATTGCTTTGCCTTACAGATTCTTGGATATTAACATATATTTTCTACAAACTCATCAATCCATGTGGCAAAATATTAGCCCAAAAATCAAAACAAGTTAAACCACCTTATAAGTTATACTGGAGAAATGTTATTTATGATTTACCTCATCTTTACCGGGGAAAATTGGCTTGCCGTGTAGAAGCTCAGCAAATATACATCCAACAGACCACATATCAACAGCTGGACCGTACTTGGTGGCCCCAAGAAGTAACTCTGGAGGTCTGTTCAAATGAAGGCAATCAGAACTTGTTTACTACAAAAAAGTTATTGAGAGAGAAATGTGCTTCTGGTTATGATGAAAAAGGGAACAAAAAACAGATTAAAAAAACCTATATAAACCAAAAACCCTTAATAAAGAAGCAGGAGGGCAACCAAAAACTAACATCCTTCCATAAAGAAACAAAACAAAAACCGACTTCAACTGCAGATGATATCATTCCTCTCCTTCACATTGCATCATCAAATGCTTAAAGATCATCAAACACTCAAGATGAGGGGCAACAGAATAACAACTAAACAACACCAGACCACTAGAAAACAAGACTAATTCCACCAAAAAAGAGTATTGATGCGACAAAAGATGATCACCATTACACATACAAAACCAATCCAACCACCCATGCTCTTTGTAGGAAATCTTGCAATTTTCATGGAAGAATAGAGCAACCTAGACAGATACAGAAGAGCCTCCACTCATGGCGTTAAATGCTTACCTATACCAAAGAGTAATGACACGATTTGTGAGATTGGCATTGTGATCATTTGAAAAGGAACGAGCAAGCCCAAAATCTGCAAGCTTCAGATTTCCTTCATTGTCTATGAGAAGATTAGAGCCTGTGGAACAAATATAGAACATAAGGTAGGCCTCATAATATCAATACCTAAAAATGGTAATGATATACTTGTGTATAAAAACCTTTAATATCCCGATGAAGTACTTGATTCACATGACAGTAGTGAAGCCCCGTCAATAATTGTCTCATGTAGCACTGTTAGACAAGGGGGGGAAAGGAAGGAAGGTGCTTCAAATACCAATATAGTTCCTTACAATACCAATATAGTTCCTTACTAAGTACACTGAGAAATCCTGCTATTTGTGATACCTTAATCTGGGGTACTGAAAATCTCATCCCAGGTCGATCAGCTAGACCTGTCAGATCATGGTCCATGTATTCAAAGACCATATAGATGCCCCCCTTATACTTGTTACCATCTGCAACTCCAAGAAAAACAGATTAATTTAGAAATTTGCTGATATCAGATAAGATAAAACCAATACGAAAAACTTTGGTTGATCAAGTTAGCTCTAGTCAACCGAAACCATAATGACTTTCTTTTTCTTGTAATTCTAGATAAAAAAAAAAGATGGTCCATGACCAGCTCTAACCAAGAAAATGTTGATAACCAGAATATGTTAAAACTGAACACAAAAAGGATTCTTGCCTGGCCTGCCTTGCTCATCCTTCTCTGGCCCTGCAAAACACCAGAATTACAGATAGCAGTGTGAAACTTGACAATGAATAAAACTATCTCTAGGAACAAAAAGCACGTTACAAACGCATGTCTATAGTTGTATGCACACAAATAAGTATTACTACTTATAATTCATACTATTACAAGTCCACACTACCTGGAGATGTCACGATCTCTTTCAACTTGATGACATTGTCATGGTGCAGCTTCTTTAGAATTTTGATTTCCCGTATGGCAGTTATGGGGAACTGGACAAAATCATTTAAAAAAGGTTGCAAATAATTGATCATCAATCACATATTGATGGCATCTTTCTTAATCGAGTATATTTGGACAGAGTACTAGAAACCCAGTACTTTAGAAGAAATTAAAATAGTAAGCTACAAGTGAAGGGCTAGCAGCACTAATCAAACAACATGACTCCTACTAGCTAAATGGAACAAACGAGAATGGCATACCCCCTCTCTCTCATTGTCCATCCGTATTTTCTTCAAAGCTACAATTTCACCTGTCTTTATTTCTTTAGCCATGTAAACTTGTCTGCATTCATGGATCAGTTCCATAAGGACAAATATACAAAAAAAAAAAAAAGGAAGATGAAGAGATATCCTCCTAATCTCAACGAGGGCTAGATCTATTGCACGCGTTTGAAAATGTCAGGTAATAAAAGAGGTCAATCAATAATTAAATATAAACTAACACTAATGAAGTCACTGGCGCACCGATAGCCAACATGATATTTAAAAAACCATCACAACAGTTCGTCATGAACAAGCAGCTCTATCAACTGAGACTTGCAAGGGGAATGGAGGGACTAATGACATTTCAAACTCAAGAATGTAGTACCATGAGAGGACTTGCAGTATCAGAATTTACTGCAGAACTCACGAAAACAATGCATGCAAAATATAAACTTTTCAACAAATTTATCCATACAGCACTTCCATTCTCTCCTCATTTCTGCTAGAAGAAGATGACTTCCTCTCGTTCTTTCATATTTACTCTTTCCTAATAACAAGGATGCTATTTCTAACTTCACCTATCTGTGCACCTGCACTGTATATTTCTTGGCAAGGTTCTTTAGGGGGTTCATGATCTTCAAGTTATATGTTCAGAAAACTAGGCATTCTAACCGGACAGTGTTGGGTCAAGGAAGCGTACAGGCTAGGGTGGCTATATGATTATGTCAAACCAATGTTTCGGCTAGGCATTCAGCTTATTTGACATACAACGAAGTTCATTGTTTCGTGGATTCTTCTAAGTGCATAAAAAAATACACTTTAGAAATCACAACTGCACAGATTAGACAAAGCTATTCATGCTTAAAAGAAAAGAGTCTTTAACTAAATACAAAAATAGAAAGGAAATAAACTCAGTCGGGCAACATAACAGGGGAAAAATGGATCAACACAGCATGCAGAAGTAGCAGAAGATAGCAAATTATATGCGAAACTCGACAATTTAAAGAGAAAAATACTTGAGTTGAGTGCAATGCAGGAAATTGAACTAACCCATAGGTACCCTCGCCAATCTGTTCCAATTTCTCGAAGCAGTCGACGCCTCTGGATCCCCATGAAGGGACTTCGTTGAGGTTGAGCTGCCCAGGGGCTGCTATCGCCATATCCCCCCTTCTTCTCCTACCTCACTTATTGCCCAATTGATGTGTCTGAAACACAAAAAATCACATTGGATACCCGAAACAGAAGAAACGCGAAGAAAGAAAGTTGCAGGGGATACCTGAACCAAGTCTCAATCCCAGTGGTGTGGTGGTTCTCAAATGCAAGTAGAAGAATTCACAAGTATGAATCTTTTTGAATAGCTCAGCTCTCTATCTGAAGGTGCTTCAATCTCAGATTTCGCAATTAAGGTGGAATAAGGGAAAGAGAAGGAGAATCCGATTCTGCTCAGTGGGAGAAAACCCTAGCTCTGCTTCTTCAGCTTGAGCAAAGAGAGAGATGCAAAGGAGACTACTCCAATCTGAAACCAACCTTTTTGTTAATTCCTTTCAATACCCGACCCGAGATCCTTCGGGTTATCCGAGTCTGTATTTTAAAGGAAACTGGTAGAGATGATCTTACTTGCCTTAAAGCAAGTTCACCTGTTGGGTCATCCGGTAACCTATTATTCACTATTTTTTTGTGTATATTTTCATTCTCTGGATCACCAAATACACTGTACAGGGTGACCCAGGGCACGAAATACACTGTACTTGTGACACAGAGAGCAAAATAACACATAAAAGCAGTTAATAGTGAGTGACATGGTGACCAAACGGATGAACTTGCTCTTATATTTTCACATTTTTCCCCTTTGGTCTTTTTTTTTTTTTTTTAGAATAATATTTCTCTTATGGCTTAATTTTTAAAATACTATCTGAATTTGGCTATAATCGGGAGTTTACATCCTAATTTTTCCTCTTAAGTTTGGCAAAAATTACCAATCTATACATTTCCATCCAAATGGGAGGCATGTGTCATTCACTCAAGGGATATTACAATAATTTTTTTGAAGTGTATTTATTCATACATCCATAGTTAGCCTTCTATATGCTTCCATCCTCATCGACCATGTTCCAAGAACTGAGACACCCGATCATCGACTGGTACCAAGTTTTTTGGATTGCTTGGGTCATTAAATGGTTTAAAGTTGATTTATTTCTGTTTCTACACCTAATTTGCCTTATATTCCTCTTGATCTATCGGTTATTGAGTAGATTGGGAAGCCGAGCACTTTATTGTCCAAAGGTTTTTGCAGGTCTTCTTCCTTCTTCTTCTTCTTCTATGTTCTATATCTACTCTCTAATCATATTACGTGCCGGTTTGTTAGTGTTTTCCGATGTCCCATCTTTTCTTGGCTATGCTTTTTCGCTCTTTTTCTTCTTCTAGGAGCATGTTTGCACTTTCTCCAAAGTTCTATTATACTCTTTCCGATGGATGTTTGCCATGTGTGATCTGAGATCTGGCGTCATTCCGTATTATCCTTCCTCTGTCTTCCTTAGGTTGGCTTGGAGGATGTGTATATTTATGGTCTTCACTCTGGGTTCTCCTTTCACAGCTATTTCCTTATTCTCAACTTTTCATTTTCTGTGTTGCCAACTCTCTTCCTCGATCCTTGTTCTTTGTTGTTGCCTCATGGTTTCTCCAACTTCTTCCCCGCCGAAGTCTCTTCCCACATCACGACCTATTCTAATTCCCTTCAGGGAAGGAACTAGCAGATCTCCACCACCTGAATTGCTTGAACATGATATTCCAATTCCACCACCAGCTTATCAGGAGAATGAATTTCAAGCCATTCCATCTCAAACTTATTCTCCTTTCACTGTCAATCGTGGTTAATACTCGATTCCTTTTACTGCTCCTCCTCCAATCGTCAATCTGCTAGATGATTCTATGGAAAATCAATCTGTTGATCAGGGCAAAAGATGTCTAATCATTCAAGTTTTTGGTGAGCCTGTTTTTGTTAAGAGTATAAGGGCTAGATGCATGGCCAGTTGGACGGGTCTTTTGGGTGGCTTTCAACTCAATTAATATGGGCCTGGTTAGATCCGGATAACTTTTGAGTTTGAGGAGGATCTGCTCTATGTTTTGAACAATAAGCCATGGTTTGTGCAAGATCAAATTCTCGAGTTGAAGGGATGGTCTCCTGCCTTTTGCCCTTTTCGGTCTATGCTTTCAACTTTCTTTGTGTTTGGACCCAAAATGCGCAAGAAAAGAGACTGTTGACCAGCTCAAGAAAAACTGGAGCCAAACACTTTGTTTGGGTTCATTTTCCCCTATTACCCCCTCACTGCTGGACAAAAGAAAAGGTTATCAAATTAGCGAATGTTGTTGGCCGGTGCTGGATGGTTGATATGAAATCCTTGAATCCAGAAACATCTCTTTTTGCTAGAGCTATTGTAGAACTCGATCTCACTAGAACCCAACCTCGGGCACTCTGTCTCCATGCAAATCCTTTCTCCAATGACTTGAAGCTTATATATCTTAACTACGAGACACTCTTTGAAGCTTGTTTCTTTTGCAGTGGATTTGATCACCCTCTAGGCACCTGTCCTTCTCGTGCTCCTTGTAGAAACTATCCCATGCTACCTAGACACCCCAGTGAGCCTAAGAGTATCCTAGACCAAGATTCAAAGCGGGTACCCCCTAATCTACCTGATGAAAACCTCTTTATTTTTCCATGTACCCGAGGTCCTGTATAGGATATGCCTGCTTCACCCAATCAAAATCTTATACCGGCTAGACCAACTCCAACACCACATCGAAATATCCCTAATCAATTTTGCCCTCAGCCTATACCTCATCGTTCTGGCAATCGAGCCACTTTTCGTCACCCTGGTGTAACCTATGTGGATGCAATGTGTACTTTGCATGATACTGGGAATTCTGGTTTTGGGTCTCAATCTGCTGATGTTCAGCAAACTGTTTCTCCTATGCTTCTTGATGACTCGCAGGCGCAGGCCTTAGTGGTTGTTGATTCACCATCAGAACCTTTAGCGGTCATCCCTCCCCAGGTGAATCCATAGTCTAGATTGGAAGATGATGATTTGGCTGCTAACGAAGAATTGGACCCGAAAATTGATGTGGATGAAGATGCGAAAGAAGAGATAGAGGTCATTGATGTGAGTTATGATTCTTCCTCTTCTAGCTCCTCTATGGACTTTGATAACTCAATAATTACTTCAGACACAATTGAATATCTTTATAATCCATATCTTGCTCCATATCATGATTTCTTAGCACCGGTTCAATATATAAATGATAATCTTGTTCCTTCTGTTAAGGATGATGATGCTACTAATCAAGTCAATATTGAAATATTATGGCTATGTATGATTAATCTAGTCAAATTGGGTCTCCTGCCACTTCTCGTAATGTTAGGAAAAGAGGTCGAGATGACACTGAGACTTTTGCTACAGAACCCTCTTATGCTAATATGCCTGAATGAGTATATTATGTTGGAATTGTCGTGGTTGTTCACGATAAGGTTTCATGTCGCAAGCTATCTTTTTGAGATCTTTGGTAGCTTTTGATATTTTTTGTTTGTTAGATATTATGTTAATTGATGATGCAGCAAAAAGGTTGGCTGATAAACTGTCGTTTTGTAAATATGTGTCTATCCCTGCAAAAGGGCACTTTGGTGGCTTGTTTTTGCTTTCGAACAGTTCGATATATAATATTAATGTTTTAGTTCCTTATGCTTGGTTTCTTGATTGTCATGTTGTGTATATCCCTTCGATCTGGTTCTCAATGTAAGATAAGTAACTTTTGTTTATATGTACCCTCAAAAACATCAACAACTTGATCTATGGAATGAATTATGCTTGCTGCATACTAATGTGAATGATCCTTGGATCCTTATTAGTGACTTCAATTGCATCTTAAACTTGACTGAAAAAAAGTGGGGGTGTTAGAAGAACAAAAAAATATATGGTACATTTTTGGGATTTCCTTAATAAAAGTGGTTTAGTTTCTCTTCTGTTACACGGGTTAAAAAAAACTTGGACCAATAAACAACTTAATGATGATCGTATTTCCTAAAGATTAGATCGAGCCTTGGCAAATAGTTCAGCATTTTTTATATTCTCTCATATGTCACTTAATAATTTTCCAATTGCTGGATCAGATCATGGTCTGATTCTGTTATCTTTTAATTCCCCCAGTCCTAGGAAACATATGGCATTTAAGTTAGAAGCTATGTGGTTGAACTCTAATGACTTCCCAAATATTGTTCGCACTTTTGGTTGTACCCGGAAGTAGGCAATGCCACAGAAAATTTTCTTTCTAAGGTCAATGTTTTCAGGCTTTGGCTAGAAATTGGAATGTCTCAGTTTTTGGTAACCTTTTTCAGCATATGAGACAGTTCCATGATCAGATTCACCATATTCAGAGTTCTTATACAAGTAATGCTTCTGTGCATAATCAGTCTCTTGAATTTCATTTGGTCTCTCAACTTGAATCCTTATTTTGTGATGAAGAATTATTTTGAGCTTAATGTGCTAAAACTAATTGGTTGCAACTAGGTGATAAAAATACAAAGTTTTTTCAAATGAAAGTTACTCTCTGAAGGAAAAAGAATCAAATTTTAAGTTAAGGATGACCTTAACAATTGGACCAATGATCAAGATCTTATAGCTTTTATGCTTATTAATTCTTTTAAAAAACGTTCAACAACTTCTACTACACCCTCTTCTCATGCGTTATCTCATTTCCTCTTTTTTATCCAACCTTGCATTTCGGAGAATGATAATGCATTGTTAATGGCTCCGATCTAGTTGGAAGATGTTTTTAATGATGTTCATGGTATATGCACTTTGAAGGCCCTGGGGCCAAATGGCATTTCTGCTATTTTTTATCATACATTTTGGAATCAAATAAAAGATCTTTTTAATTCGATTAGTTTCTGATTTTTTCTCTTCCATTGTTAACTTGTTCCTCATTAATAGGACTAATATTGTTCTCATTCCAAAAACAAAAAATCCAGAAAACTGTGAATCACTATCGTCCAATAAGTCTATGTAATGTTGCTTATAAGGCCATTACGGAAATTATGATCAACAGACTTTGTCCTTTACTAGTTAAATGTATCTCTCATAACCAAAAAGCTTCTCCCAGTAAATCTATACATGATAACATTCTTATTGCTCACAAATTATTTTCTACCTTCAATAAGAAAAGAGGTATGACCGGATCTATGGCAATCAAAATTGATTTAGAAAAAGCGTATGATTTTCCTAATTGGGACTATTTGCTGGCTTGTCTGCAAGTGTTTGGTTTTTATAATAAGTGGATAAGTCCAATTAAGAATTGCCTCAGTATTGTTTCCTTCTTAATTCTTGTTAATGGTTATCCACATGGTTCTTTTATGCCTAACCAAGGGATTCGCCATGGAGACCCTTTATCACCTTATTTATTTGTCCTTGTTATGGAGCCTTTTATTCCAAGTTTGAATGACCTTTGTACTAAATGCAAAACACATGTTGGCATTTTGACTTCTCCTCATGGTTTTAAGTTTTCTAATCTTATGTTTGCAGATGATTATCTGATATTTGTCAAATCGTCCCATTTTGCGCAAAAAATATTTTACATACTTTGACATTTTTCTCCGAAGCATCTGGTCAACAAATAAGTTACCATAAATCTAGTATTTATTTCTCCAATAATCTTTTATCCTCTGTTAAATGAGATATTTATTACTACTTAGGCATCTAGCATAAATCCTCTATTGGTAAGTATCTAGGTATTCAGAATATTATTTGCTGAAAAGATCCTCTTAATTTTAATGATCTTACCGTTAAGATCCAGAAAAAGCTTATTGCCAGTTGGAAAACTAATACACTTTCTCGTCCAGATAGGTTGACCCTACTTAAATAAAATCTTTCTGGGATGCCCAATCATATTTTAGAAAAAATTTCAGTTGACTATCCTGCGGTTTGCACTCAACATCATGTCAGTCCCTTCCCTTTTAATTTCATCAGCAACACCCATGTGCTTTCAATTTCGATCCGCCGTGTCCAAATTTTACTGTGTTGTCTAATTTGAACGTTTACTTTGACAAAGGGGCCCACTTAAAGGGTAAATTTGTCATTTCACATAATTTTCCAAAAGGAAAAAAAAACTAATCTGAAACCCCATTCCCCCATCTCCACCCACCTCCTCTCTCTCAACCCTCAGATCAATACATTGGCCTTGCTAGAGCTCTCCAAGGTCGTTCTCCTCTTACCTCGCCTCAAGTCTTGCTTCCCCGTATCAACAAACTGAGGAACAATAGCCAAGGCACTCACAACACTAGTCAATATAAACTCATTCTCTCCCTCACTCTCCTCACCTCTACGCATCAAGTTGAGAAGATCAAACGCATCTCCAGAAATCTTAGTAGCCCACAAAACCGAATTCCTCTCAGGCATTCTATCAAACACCTTATGTGCATCCCCCACATGACCCGTTTTGCACTACATATCAAGTAAAGAAAAAGCTCGCTGCTTTGATCACAAGATCATGAATCTTCTATCCCCAAAAACGTTAGATGCTTCATAGGAAGTAGCAGTGAAGACTTTAGCAAAAGCAATGCCAATTCATATGGCAATTACCGAATTTGTCAAATCATAGAGCTTCTTCTTGCCACCATCGAGCAGAACACAGGTCTCAGTGACCAAATTCTTGTTCTTGGTTTTAGATCTCCGAACAAGTATAGAGTACCGTAGCCAGACCTGACCTCAATTTGGATCGGTCATGGCTCCTCCGGCCATATCGTAGAGATCTTTGGCTCTGTCGCAGCCCTCCAGAAAAGGCTAAGTGGCGAGATTCAACGACAAGGACAGGTCTGGATCGGAGTTCCGAGCTACAGTTCGGGCTCGTGACGGTGCTCGGTGTGCAGGTGGAGGAGCAGACAGGTCAGGCTCTACAATAGTACGGCCTGCTGAAGAGACTCTGAGCTTGAGATGTTCATCATGAAGTAATCAGGTATGGTGGCCATTGTAGATGATGAGGAGGAGGATGAAGAGATTGCAGTGAAGTAGAAGAGGAAGAAGATGACAAGAGTGGAGAATGAGGGCGGTTAATGCGATGGGGTGGAGAGGGTGAAATGGGCCAGGCCAGAATCCATGGCAACGGCGATCGGGCGGACTAGATTGGAGAGGGAGAGGTACTAGGCGGTGAGCTCATCGGGAAGTGATCTATGGGGCCGGGGTCATTGGCGTCGAAGAGGGTCTGGAGGTCGGAGAGAGTGGAATCGGAGATGGGTTGGGATTGGGTATTGGTCCTTCGATTAGTTTTTTTATTTTTTTGGGAAATTGTGTGAAATGGCAAATTTAGTCCTTTAAGTGGGCCCCTCTATCAAAGTAAATGTTAAAATTAGAAGGCACAATAAAATTTGGACACAACTGATCGAAATTGAAAGCACAGGGTTGTTGCTGATTAAATTAAAAGGGGAAGGATTGACATGAGGTTGAGTACAAACCATAGGGTGGTAAACTGAAATTTTTTTTCCATATTTTATCTTGCTTTAAGTGCCCTGAAACTTTATCTGATCGTATCAATAGAGAATTTAGGCAATTCTTTTGGGGTAGATCACATGGTAGTGTTTATTGGAATCAAGTATGTCTACCAAAACATAAAGGTGGTCTAGGTGTCAGATGACTGATTCATTTCAATAAGGCCGCTTTAGCTAAATTAGGTTGGAAAGTCCTAACTGGTGGGTTTAGTTACCAGAAAATACTTAAAAAATCATAATTTGTTTACTGTGCAGAAAAAACTTCCAATTCTTTGGCTTGGAAAGGTATCCTAGATGCTAGAGACCTATTATCACAGGGTATTAGATAGATCATTGGGGATGGTCATACTATCTTATTTTGGTCTTTTAACTGGGATTTCTTGTCCTGCTGTTTTTAATGTTGCTTGAAGATCAAAGATCACATTTAGACTAGAATCTTACGGTAGCACAACTCATCATGAATAATCATACTTGGGATATCCCTGCTCTTCAGAATATTTTACCTCCAGATATTGTTCAGCAGATTATAACAATCCTTATTTCATTACATCTGACTTCGGATACTTATCTGGGGTCCTTCTTCTTTTAGGGAGTTTTCAATCAAATCTGCATCCTAAATTCAAACCCACAATATGTTCCAAGTCACTATAGATCTTTATTATTATCAAAAATGTGGAAACTTAACATTGCTCCTAAGGTTAAACTTTTTGCTTAGAATTTAATTTGAAACGCACTAAAAACACGAGATAAGCTATCTCTCTATGACCATAACATTTCTCCTCTTTGTCCTTTTTGTTCAAATTCTTTAGAATCTATCGACCATTTATTTATGCGATGTTCTTTTGCTTCTTAAGTTTGGTCTTTTGTTCCTACTTTGAATTCTTTATCTTGGAATAGATCTTTCTTAGATTGGGTTGCTCATATTGGAAATAATAATTCTTCATCTGATCATTTTGCTTCAATTCTCTACACTACTTGGGCCATTTGGCATGGGCGAATAAATTAATTTTTTCACGGTCTCTCCTACTTCTTGTGTATTTCAAGCTTATGTATTGAGCTCTAGCTATTTAAAAGCTAATCCTCGATTCTCTCATCCAAAGATCTCCAAATTCTTCCATATCAAGTGGCAACCTCCAAACGTAAATTAAGTGAAATTGAACTTTGATGGCTTTGTCAGAAATGGTAT
The DNA here is from genome assembly GCA_025331145.1 of Rosa persica. Classification (NCBI taxonomy): domain Eukaryota; kingdom Viridiplantae; phylum Streptophyta; class Magnoliopsida; order Rosales; family Rosaceae; genus Rosa; species Rosa persica. The sequence continues at coordinate 22,323,316 of WFKR01000004.1, read as the reverse complement.
GGCTACTATTGGCTTTGTTATCCACAATGAGGATGGTAACCCTCTTTTTGCAGCCAATAAAAAGATTGAAAATGCGTCGGTGCTTGTTGCGGAAGCCATGACTCTACGCGATGGTCTACATACTGCTTTTCTAAATCAACATTCAAATATTATTGTTGAAGGAGACTCCAATTTGTTAATCGACTGTATTCAAGGTAGAAGTTAGACTCCTTGGCGGATTAAAACATTAGTACAGGATATTAAGGCGCTCACTTTACAGTTTCAGTCTGTGATCTTCAGGCATATCTATTGGGAGGCTAATTTTATCGCAGACCGCTTAGCTTCGAAAGCGCATTATGCTCATAATCATTCTATTTTGTTTTTTTCTCTATCCCTTTCGGTGTCTCCAGCATTTCATTTGGATCAGCTGGGATGGGGTCTTTCGCGTGGTTTTGTTTTTAGTTTTTGTATGGTTTTTTCTACCTTAAAAAAAATAGCATTTGGACCTCTTTATTTTTCGGAGTAATAATTAAATTTGCCAACTCATTCAAAATGACTAATAAAGACACAAAAGAGAGAAAAAAAAATCAAATAATTTCTTTTAGCTTGTTCAACAAACCCAGCGTTCCTTTTGCTTGTTCAAACTCATGTCCTCTTGATCTTTATGGTTGGCCAAGAGGTACCGTTCAATAAAACGTCTTCCTCAGACTAATGGTTTTTAATTAAAGTCTCCAATAATATTTCCAAAGATGTAACAAGTTTTCATTCTCCATCTCCTCTAATATTTAACCATAATTTATGCATTTATGAGCAAGAAAATCAAAATTTAGTAATTGGGAACAATTGTCGTCCTAGAATCTTTGTACCAAGTAATGCGTAAAAGCTTTGTAGTTTCATCTTCTACTGTGTTTTGTCAATAGTGTATCAAAAGTTTTTATTTTTCCATAATAATCTTGTAATTTGGTGGTATCAAATGGACCATCAACAAGTAAAATTGACTTCCACTTCCAAATGTGATGCCCAAAATGTATTCGCAGCTTTAAATAAATTCTAACCATGATGACCTCAGCTCAGATGGAGTTCTTGTTGATGAAGCAAAGGTACTTTTGAGTCATTTTCAGTCTTGTAGTTGGAGTTACATCCCTAGAGAGTGTAATAAGACTGCCATTGTGTGGCAAGAGCCGAGCTTTCCCTACATTTTCCTAATTAGTGGAGGATGTCACCGGAGTGGCTTAACTCAATCTTAGTTAGTGAGTCAAGTATTTGAGTGTGTGTAAATAGAGTGTGGTAGCCTTCCAAACCAATATATATATTTTTTTTTTTTTGGGTTGGGGGGGGCACTATATACTCCTTGATGTAGTTTTTTTTTTTTTTTTTTTTTTGAAATAGAATTCCGAGCTTTTATTAATCAATTACGCTGATTATAATTGTACATAATGGAATCCAAGATTAAATCTGGAGCTTGAGCGAACCACTTGCATTTTCAAAGACATCACTAGTTAGCCTATGAGCAACACAATTTGCAGAACGAGAAGCATGAATAAAAGAGAAGTCCTGAAAAACTCTTGTACCTACCTTGATATCCTCAATGAGAGCACTATAAGCAGACATATCAGGCACCTCTGAAGTAATTGCTTGGATGGCAACTAAGCAATTACTTTCAATAACCACTTTATTAACCATCATAGCTTGACACAAATCCATCCTGCTTGTATAGCCATCAATTCAACTTGTAATGCTGCTGTAATGTTACGTCACGAATCTCAAGTTACCGGTTTACTGGCCTCTCGAACGGTAACAACATATATTTTTACATTTGACTCCGTTTTGACATTTTAGAGGGCCCTAAAAGATTACTTTTTATTCGGGTCAAAATTTGAGAAAATTTTCTTCACGAAAGTTGTAGAGGATGTTAAACCAAGTCCGTGGATATGTGGTACGTAAAAATCAGAGTTTTTATGCGAAATTTATAAGCGAAATACTAAAGTTACTGTTTGGAGTAAATGGTATAAATTTGAATTTTTACTGTGTTGCACAATAACTTTCTATGTCTCTCTCTCCTCCCTCCCATGGTTCTCTCTCTCTCCTCTGCAACTCTCTCTCTCGGCATATCTCCATCTCCAGGCCACCTGATGGCGTGCTACCAGCCTGGTTAGCTTCGTCTCCTGCTCCTCTCGACGTCTATTGTGGTAGCTCACTGAATCTCTACCGGAAAACAGCGAACCAAGCCTGAGAAGTTTAGTGTAGCAACTGAGGTCAACGTCGGTTTATCTCAATTCCGGCCACCTACGGTGACAAAGCCATGCTTTTTAGAAGTGCCTTGAGCCACCCTTCATGCTCTCCAAACCTTTTGCAGTAGATCGAAGCGTGGAAGGAGAAATCACGTCGGGAAATTTTCTACACTATTCCTCGTCGGGTCCTTTCAGGTTTGCTTGAATTCCGGCCACTTCAAGGTATTTTCTGACTTTATCACAGTTGAGAAAGTTGTTGGAAATGTTGAGATGATGTTGAATATGAAATTTGGTTGCCGGAGGTGGAGGTTGCCCGCGGCGCATGGCCACTTTTGGTGACACGTGGAGGTGCGTAGGGCCGGTTTTTAATTCCTGTTTTGGCTAAATAATTCAACTGTGAGTTGTAGAACATGTAGATGTGTTTTTGGTGGAAATCAGAGGAGTTTGTGTCGATTATGAATTTTCCAGAATTTGAGATTTCGGTTAAAGAGTTACGAGAATCTAACTGTCAGATTTCTCTCGGTTCTGCACTAGAACCTTTAAACTAACGGATTGATATTAGTGATGAAATTTGGCTTGAATTCGAAAAGAAATGGAAATGATGGTTTGCGTGGGGTTTTCGGGTTTCGTTTTAGAATCATATTTATTTATTGAATTGTTGTTTACGGAATATAATTGTGTACATGACGAGGTACCAACTCATCGTTCGAAGAGGATCATTATGCTTGGTGTACCACATTAGCCGTATAATGTGAGTGGACTTTTGTTTTAAACAATGATGCATATGTTTTGTTTCTTGAATGAATGTTTTATTTAATTATCATTTTATTGGTTGAGCATATTAATTAGTTTCAGATATTACTTGATTTTGAATATTAATGGAATTTTGATTGGATTTTCCATCATGATTTTCGAATGTGAGTTTTCTATGCTCGAATTTGGACTTGTGATTTATAATGATATTCGACGAATTATTTTTTTGAGGTGATTTCTGGAATTATATACTACATTTCTATTCGTCGATTTTGAGATTTCTGAAAGACTTTCGAAAATGAGATTTTCGAGGGAATTATACTCATCTATGAATTTTCGCTTATTTGTTGTTGGTTTTGAGAATGCTTTGGCGTGTGGGGACACATCATTAAATTTCATTGTTATCTTGAGATTTTCCGAGTATGGTTGGGAATCGAACTCGTGATGTTATTTGCAAGATTTTGGGGAAACTTTATGGATTTACTGGTTTTCAGATATTTTTCTTAGGATTAATTTCAATTTACCCCCCCCGGAGATTTGGTCTTCTTAATTTTGAATTCTTACCCCCTGAGCTTTTCAATTTTGCTCAACCGTGTCCAATGTCCAATTTTCCGTCCAAATTGGACATTAAGTCAGATAATGAGGCCCACTTAAGGGCTAAAAGGGTCATTTCAATACAAAAACTAAATATAAAACAAAAAACTCTCATTCTAACATAATCCGACTTTGTTTTGACACCTTGCCCCTATTCCACCAACCCCATTATCCTCGTCTCAGCCTGTCACGCCCCGAATTTTAAAATAACAATTCAAAATCCGAAACATGAAATACTACTAACTCAAAATAATTATCCTGAAAATTATTCTTTTCTTAACATACTCACCACACGAAATAAAATCAAACCGAATTTAGTCTCGGTTAATTATTACAACACAAATCCAATTGTAATGTAAAGCTCTAAATGAGCATACACACACCTCACCACTAATTAATAACAAAACTGCTGAAACACCTAAGCAGCTCGGTCACCTCCCTGGTTATCCTGACCTGCAGGAATATCCGCTACACCATTGAATAGTGTACCGGGATTGCAACAACACAAAACCCGGTAAGCTTATGAAAGCTTGTATGAGCAAAAGAATGAACTGTTACTTAATTTAATCTCATTTATTTCCACACTCAGTAACACTCAATTATTTCCACATATGCAATTAATAAACAATCTCAAACAACACCAATTCAATATATCATGACAACCCCACTCACAACTTTTCCCACAACTCTCATCATCGTATTTATAAAAATACGGTACTTGACAGACTAGAGCTCTAACTGAATCGTAGCCCGTCACCTGGCCTAGGTTATGGCATCCGACATATTAATCAATTATTGTATTTCATCAATATGTATACCTATATACATATTTAGAACGTCCAATAATTCCACATACTCAACCAATCGTATCCCATCATCCACACCAGGATTAGAGCGTCCGATTACCCACACCAGTCATTACGTCGACCCTAAACCCATAAATGAACTCAACATATAATATCACATACTGAAATCAACCCAACCAAGATACATCATATTATTATGGAATTACACAATCGTAATAAAATCAACTCATCAATTTCACTCAATCATATCATCAATCAAACAATCCACTCATCAATATATATTTTCCACGTAAATATATATATACGTAATCATCCACTCAGGAATGACCACTAATACCATCTATAGTTCACACAAGAAAATTATGAAATTCATTTGTATAGTTAAAATTCATTTTACTTACCTATGGACCGTGGTGATTCAAGTCCATGAAATTTTAAAACAAATATTTAATCCGCAAATATTTTTCACACAATTACCAAAAATAAATAAATTAAAATGCTCGGTTCGTAATATGAACCACGTGAGTTTTACTCACCTCGAAACTCCCGCTGCGTCTTCAATATAATTATAAATTATAATTTATAATTAACGCCGAATAGCCCACGCAATTAAAATCCGTCAATCACCTAATCAAATGTGATTCGAATTTAGCCAACAAATTCAGCTCATAATTTAACCACTAATTAACGGTCAGATTCTAATTTACATTAAAATCCGACGAGCGGTTTTTCACGAATCGCTCCCCTAATTACCGTTTTTCACATATACGAAGATCCAACGGTCGGATCTTCGCCCATGACCACACAAAGCCTCTGGGACAGTCATATGATCATCATAACAAATTTACAAGTTCATCCAACGGTCATAATTTCACAGATCAAAAATCTAACGACCGAAATCGATCGAAATCACAAAATTCATAACTAATTCAGAAAAAAATCCGATCTTCGTGTTCCGCACGTGCACAGACTCGTATCGACGAGCTCTACAACTTTCATGAAGGAAGTTTCTCCAAATTTCGTACGTAGAAAAAGTCGATTTCTCAACCCGAGTATTTCGAGCTTTTCGTTAACATAAACGTTTCGAAACTTCGATAATTGTAAAAATGAATGATTATCGAACATAAATTGTGAAATCGCATAATAATCATTCGATACAATCACTCTAATTTAAAATGGAAATTACGGGTATTACACAGCCCCTGTAGCAGAAGCCGCCTTGTTCGATTTCTTTTCATCCTGGCCTTTGCCGCTTGCCCCTGCAACATGTTGGATCATAATTCATATACATATATGTGCCATAAAACATGGAAATTATTTGTTCTAAAGTCCAATTTATGGTTGATTAATCTAATTTCATTATTCCCCTAATCTTGTACTTTTACTTAACCTTTATGTTTATTTATATATATATTTATTATGCTTTCTTTATCATACATGGAAACGGTGGAAAAGCATAGGAATGAAAAGTCAACTTTAGCATTTTCCTACTCCGGCTAGGGGAAAATGAGCTAAATAAAGAAGGAAGGGTGGCAGCCTAATCAAATGAACTCTAAATGAGCTGAAACTTTTCAAATCAATTCTAGACATCCTAAGGATCATTTCTTATGAATGGTTCAAGAGCTATTTCGGAGTGGAAAGTCTTCAAAAGATCAGTCCAAGTTTCTGCCTAAAAGACAAAAAAAGCTGCAAAGGAGGACCTGTACAGATTCCTGTAGTAATTCCGGAAAAACCATGATGCCATAAATTCTGAAATTTTATCAGATAATCTAAACTTATCAATGAACATTTTTTATGAAGAAGTCAAATACAAAATCTGAAATCTTAGTGGAGATTTAATTGAAGAAAGAAAGGAGAAGAAGTTCTCATGCTTGTCATCTTGACTTTGGTGACCCAAAACCACTCCAACACTATTCATTTTCATGTTTTCCCATGCACAATAAAGAGAGCAGCTGCTCCTCTCTTCTCCCAAAACATATTTATCTATTCTGCACTTTTATAGCTCATTATTATTTCCCTCTTTTTCTTTATTTCTCCATAACTCTTTCTCTTAATTTTAGGATTTATTACCACTTTTATATTCTACCTCCATGCTTCTTACATTGCTTGTGCTGCTCTCTTTGCTTCAATTCATCATTTTATTCTTCTCTCTCTCTTCTCTATATAAGCATCATTTTATTACACTCTTAAGACATCATCCATTCCACTCCATTACATATTCTTTCTCTTTTCATCTCCTTCATAAAACCTCAATATCTACCTCCCAAAATCCAAACTCATACTATCCATACTATTTTATCTCCTCCATCACCACCACAATTTCTTATCCTCTATCTCCATTAACGCTATCACTACTACATCATTTCTCCACTCTCTTTTCTATCATCATTTTTTCCATCTACTCTACATATTCACATAATACAAGCTTCACTATATTTTACCATCAACTCTTCAATAGAAAGAAGGAGAGGGAATCACCACCACCACCATCACCGCTAAGACGTGAGCTTGGAGACCATTCAACACACTACTAAGCCAACTGTATCCCTTTTACTCTAGATTATATTTTGGTTTTTAATTTGATTATGAAGTTAATATATATAATTATGAGTGAGTAGTACTTTGTTGGGGCTAGGGTTGAAAGCTCTAGCCAATCTTGTATGAATTGATGTTTTAATTTACATTTGAAGTTATTTGTGATTTTTATCTTCGTATGCTAATTCAATAAGTGAATGCATTCATTCAAACTTAACTACGTTGAATATGTTGTGTTTTTCATCTCATGAAAACATGTTTAGGGAGTAGTTAACCTTAAGCATTGATAGCATGATAGCATCTTCTATGTGCATGTGAAGGTTGTGAGTTAAAATCACCTAGATCTAGGATTGGTTTGCTTGCATGATTTTCTAAACTCAAAGCTTTATGCATCTAGAAACAATGAATTGAGACTTAACCGGTAATAGGATTTGTTCTTAGGTTGTTAATTCTAAACTTATCTGGTTGGAATTGATAACATTAAAGGAGTTTAAGCCTTTGTAGTCTTATCCGGATACAAAGAGGGTAATTGGGAAATTAGAATAGCATCACTTGTATTTGAACTTCAATACTTACAAGGGAGGTTAGTGGTAGACAATCCAACCCCTAACTTCATCAATATTATTATTAGTTTAGTTTAGAGTAGTTTAGTTTATATTTGAGTATTTATTTTAATTTGGTTCACCACTCTATCTAACAAACAATTTCACTATCACCACAATGCACATACACACCAGGAGCCTAGATTTCCTCGTGAATTTAGGTTTGTGATTGTACATTTGCATATTCTAGCTCTCCTTAGGTTAACACCCTAGCTAGTGAAAGGAATCCAATCTTCGTGGGTGCGACAATCTTTCTTAAATCTCTATACTATTACTTGTACCTCTTATACTTGAGGGTGACTATTTGGCTAATAAGGTTTTGGCGCCGTTGCCGGGGATTGGAGTAAAATCCGATTCCTAGCTCGGTTTACCTTCGGGGAAACTTGAAATTTTACTTTTGTTTTGTGTTTCAACTTGTGTGTTTATCTTTTCTTTGTTTTATTAGTTTTTGTGGTAGTTAATTTATTTTTGAAATAGTGGTAAGTATTTTGGATAAGTAAGTTAGTAAATTGTGATAAGAAAAGGATAAATTGTGAGTTTGTTGAAAAAAAAAATTAATCTTGCCTATTTGCTTATTACTTATTGCAATTTCACTTTTTAGTTGCAAAATTAAATATTTGGTACTTAGATTTATTTCTTCTAAATTAGAAGTTGGTTGAAATTTTTAAAAATTTAAAGTAAATTAGATTAGGAATTTTATCTTTGTAACGTCGAGCTTACTCACTTAACACAACAAGATCCATCCAATTAATGCAATGTTTAGGCCAAGGATCGAATAAGAGAAAGGTAACCGAAAGGTTAAAAAGCGAGCATTGCTCCACCAAAATATCTTCCCTCCTTACCTGGTCACATTGAAAGGAGTTACAGAAATGTTGGGCAATAGGCAACACCCAAAGATTGGATTCCTCTTCTCTTTACTTGGTGAAAAAAAAAACTAAAAAGTTAAAAAAAAAATAGTCACAATTTTCAGTTTTTGTATATGCCTTGCATTTTATTTTATTTCTTGTTACTAATCCTTGGGAACTTATAGGTACATATATAATTTCTTTAAGCTATGGATGGATGGAACCAAGGATGGAATGATCCAAGAGAGTTTAAGCAATAAAGCTATAATGGTTAACTTTATCAACAATGGGAGCCTTACACCCAAAGTCACTTGCCTTTCAACCATATTTGTGCTTTGTGTGGATCTCTACAACGCTCACCTCTTGATTGTGTCTTGAGATTTGAGTATCTGGAGTTCATACAAGAGTATGAGTTTGAAATGAGCATGCATCAAGAGACTATGGCATCCCAAGCAAATCCTAGATCAAGAAGAAAAAAAAGATGAGTCTCTAAGATCTCTACTTCAAGAAGCCATTGCCGAGATGAAAGCTTCCAACGTAAGAATGAAGGAAGAGATTGATCAACTCAAACTTCATTATGCATTAGAGCAATCATCTACCACGTTGCAAGAGCCACAAGTTTTCTATGACCAAGTGAAGTCAACCTCAAATGAAGAATCGTCTATTCCACATCATGAGCAGGAGTTTCCTATTCAAGTTCAAGAAGATGATGTAGATATACAAGAAGAACCGCTTGGTTACCGAAGCCATCAAATGAGCAAAGAAGAAATGAAGCAAGACAGTGATGGTTTTGTGCAATTTTGGAAAGTAAGGGGGCTTGTTGTTAAAGATAATCTTGAAGAAGATGATGAGCAGTTTGAGGAGAAATATGCAACAGATGAAGCCATGCACCATGATCCCTCCACCAATGAGGTCAAGACTGTCCAAGATGAAGAAAGTCTTTACATGCCTTGTCATGAAGAAGAAGTTGAAGAATCAAGGATTTTCCTTCGTCCACCATCCAAGGAGCACCATCAAGAACTTCCCAAGGAGCAAGATAGAACATTGAGCACTCATGTTCACAATGAAGAAAGTATTGAGATCAAGGTACTTTTACCTTTCAATCCACCATTTAGTGATCAGTGCTTTTATGATGAAGTGAAAGATTGGAAAGGAAGTAGTACACTTATTCACAACCTTCCATCTCACTCTCACATACCTCTACTACCTACTCCTTCTCCAAGCATCAAGTCCACATCAACTCTGAAGGAGGAGTCAAAAATGATACTTGAAAGATCCATTGCAAAAAAGAGGAAGATTAGAAGAAAGCCACTTCTTGGGTCAAACATTGGAGAATTCATGGATTTTTTTTGTTCTTATCTCTATGACATCTCAAGTAGTCCTTTGGCTCCAAATAGTACGGTGGTCTTGCACAAGAAGTATCCTCCCTAATAAATGATGGTAAAATTCTAAGGACCGGCAAAAAGTCCTAAAAAATAAAGCCCAGCCCTACTTGGAGGTAGCCAAGCATGAATAAAAAGTTTTTGAATAAGAGATGATGATGAAGAAAGAAAAATGTCATTTTTGAAGCAACACCAAATTTCATGTGCTTGGATTGCAAGGCTTTGATGCCTTGTTTGTTGGTGATTATTAGTGACATGTAGAGAGTATTATAGTCTTCAAAGGGAGCTTTTCTAAACTCTTGCATTTTAGTTTGTGTTTTGTGTTTACTCATTTTGTTTTTGTAATTGTGTTAAATTTATTTTTGTTTTGTGTTTTTGTGCTTGTGTTTAGTTGTTTTATTTTAGTAATTATGTAAAGTTGTTTAGTTTTGCTCCATTCATGCTTGATTATTTCGTTGAAGAGGTTTTAAGAACATCATTTTAACATTGAGGACAATGTTAGATTTAAGTATGAGGGACTGAAAACTTCGTTTTTTGTCTTAAGTTTTATTTTGGTCCAAAACCTTTAAAATGTCTTAAATTTAAAAATTTACTAGTTTCGATCACTTTGTGTATTTAGTTGTTCATTTTGTTTAGTTAGTGCCTTCCAACACCGATGATGAGATTGAACTTAATTTAAAAATGGGGTAGAAAGAATGTTTGGGTCTTATAAGCTTTATTTTTCAAAATAAACCATTATGGATCAAGAGTTTGATTTCATTTATATCGATATTTATCATGTCAATATATTGAGCTAGAGAAGCATAGTGAAACTTGTAGGAGCTATTACATGTCATATAGTGAGATTTGAGCTTAATTGAAGTGCATGCATCCTTATAAGCACTAATTCCTTCATGAGTGAACATCTCATTTGCTTTTTACTCTAGAATTTGTTTCATATCTTTCGAAACTTTTGTCTCAATTTTATATCTTGGAAATGATTTAGGCACCTAGAAATCCACCATGGCCAAATGAGTATTCCCAAAAGATTGAATATCCTTAGATTGCCATTTTGAGCCTTTGTATAATTAGCCTTCAATTCTTCACACCACAAATGTATGTCCCTTTATTTTAAATACTTGCCTTACCCCTTCAAGTTTACTTAATGAGCAATACGAGATTGTTTATGTCATGATGCTAAAAGAAATAAGTTTGGGGGTACTCGGAAATGAATAAATGTGGGGGTGCTCTTTGTTTTGCAATTTTACTTTATACTAGTGAAAGAAAAAAAAAAGTAGTATAAAAAAAATTAAAAAGAAAGCAAACAGAGGAGAAACAAAAGAAAATCTCAAAAGAATATCATTTCAATTCAATAATTAGTTTTTGTTCAAGTTTGGGGGAGTGGTGAGAAAGTGGAAATTTTGAGCATCTTTAGTTTTTAATCTCAAAAGGATTGTTGCTTATTAAGTTGCTTGAAAATTGTTTTTGCATTCCATTTCATTTCTTTAACGTCTCACCCTAAGCCTCATTACATCCAATAAAAGTCATTTTTCATCCAAAATGAGATTTTGCTGATAAGTGGAGATAAGATTGAAGAGCAAACATATGGCGATATTGCATAGGGCTACCAATTGGTATGGTAATTACCAAACCGACCGAATACCAACTGATGTTTTAAGTTCGGTAAACCGACTTTTTGGTAACTGAGACAGATAAACTGAAATCGAAAATTACCGAAAAAGTTGGTTTGGTTTGGTAAATACCAAATATACCGATTATCTAAATATTAGCTTTATATACTATGGTTGTCAATACACATACATGTATATTAAGAAATAAACATAAAAAATTTCATAATAGTATGAACATTACTACATATACTACATTAATATTTTAAGTAACCTAGTCAAAGATGGTTAAATAACCTAGTTTTATTGAAAATGACTCAAACTTGATGTTATATATACAAAAAAAATCTATAATTAGGAGATGAGTACAAAGTTTACCAAATAAAATTGAAGAACCTAGTATTGTTCGTTCTAATTTTAATTACAAAGAATTAGTTGTTCTAAAGTTGGTAATACCGAAAACTGAAATACCTAATTTGGTAGTCCTGATTAAAAACAGAAAATTTTGATTGGTAATTGGTAGCTCAATTTTGAAACCAAAAGCTTTGGTTTTGAAGTTAGTAATACCTATAACCGATTCGAACCGACCGAGTGACAGTCCTAGTATTGCATTAGATTGTTTTAAGTATAGAATAGTTAACCCCTAAACACTTGAGTGAAAAATTAAGTGAATATCTTGTGAATTTATGGCTAATATGGTTTGACATGCATTCTCAATTTTGGTACATTGAAATGATAAATTAGAGACATCTTACACATTTCAAAACGCAAGCATTTGATCTATGATCCATGAAGCTTTAAGACTTAACTTTATTTGACTTAGCTTTATTTCCATACCCTATCTATATTGTGTTCTTCGAGGAAATTGTTGGAAGGATTAGGTAGTTGTTATAGTGTCAGATTTGGGTTAATTTGCTTGAGGACAAGCAAATATCAAGTTTGGGGGTATTTGTTGGATCATAATTCATATACATATTTGTGCCCTAAAACATGGAAATTTCTTATTCTAAAGTCCAATTTATTGTTGACTAATCCAATTTCATTATTCCCCTAATCTTGTACTTTTGCTTAACCTTTGTGTTTGTTTATATATATATATATATATTTATTATGTTTTCTTTATCATACTAGGAAATGGTGAAAAAGCATAGAAATGAATAGTCAACTTTAGCATTTTCCTACTCCGGCTAGGGGAAAACGAGCTAAACAGAGAAGGAAGGGTGGCAGCCTAATCAAACGAACTCCAAATGAGCTGAAACTTTTCAGATCCATTCTAGACGTTCTAAGGATCATTTCTTATGACTAGTTCAAAGAGTTATTTCGGAGTGGAAAGCCTTCAAAAGATCAATTCATTTTTCTGTCTAAAAAACAAAAAAAGCTGCAAAGGAGGACCTGTATGGGTTCCTGTAGCAATTCTTGAAAACCCATGGTGCCATAAATTATGAAATTTTACTAGAATAATCTACACTTATCAATGAACATTTTGCATGAAGAAGTCAAAGGAAAATTTTGAATCTTGGTGGAGATTTAATTGAAGGAAGAAAAGAGAAGAAAGTTCTCATGCTTGTCATCTTGATTTTGGTGACCCAAAATCATTCCAACACTCTTCATTTTCATGTTTTCCCATGCACAATAAAGAGAGCAGCTGCTCCTCTCTTCTCCCTAAAGCATATTTTTCTACTCTACACTTTTATAGCTTATCATTATTTCCCTCTTTTTCTCTATTTCTCCATAACTCTTTTCCTTAATTTTAGGATCTATTACCACTTTCATACTCTACCTCCATGCTTCTTATAATGCTTGTGCTGCTCTCTTTTGCTTCCATTCATCATTTTATTCCCATCTCTCTTCTCTATATAATCATCCCTTCATTACACTCTTGAGACATCACCCATTCCACCCCATTACATCTTCTTTCTCTCTTCATCTCCTTCATAAAACCTCCATATCCACCCCCCAAAATCCAAACTCATACTATCCATGCTACTCTATTTCCTCCATCACCACCACAATTTCTTATCCTCTACCTCTATTAATGTGAAGACCCGAAATTTTAGTTAAATATTTCGTAATTCAATATTTGTCAAATTATATGAATTATGAGTAGCGGGTGTGATTCGAATGTCGTTATTTGAGAAATTTGGTTTCGAATGATTTTAGTATCGAAATTTAACGTTATTTAGGGTTATTAAAATTGACTTATTTATATGTAAGGAATTTGAGGAAACTTCCTTCACGAAAGTCGTAGAGCTCGTCGATACGAGTTCGTGCATATGCGGAACGTAAGAATCAGAATTCGTACGAAGAAGTTATAGCATTTAGAAAAGTTGCCAAATTGGGTATATATATAAATGGAAAGTTTCCCAAAATAGGGTTTCCATTTTCAGTCAGTGGCACTGTTCACCTTCTCCCTTTTTCCTCTCCCGCGGGGTACCGACCTCCGAAACAGAGCATTTTTTTTGCCTGCCTTTTCTCACAGCTCTGGCCACCGTTTGAAGCAAAACGAAGCCCAGATCGACTCTACTCCTTCCTGTGAGTTGACTGGTGGTTATGGTTTCCCCTCTCGTGGCTTCTATGCGGCGATGGAACTCGAAAATCAATCCGAGCCCTAAAACGAACCAGCGGCGATTTCTCCTATATTCGGCCACCAAAACCTGAGTTCTTTATCTTGTTGAACTCGTATTAAGGAGTAGAACACGCAGCAAGAAGACCCAGACCAGAAGTGAAGCTTTTGACGTCGAACGGAGCAACTATAAAAAAAATTTCGGTTTTCCAGCAAACCGGACTGTTTTTAGGTATTTTCGACCACTTCCACTTGTTTTCTCACTTCTTGCTAGTTATGAAAGTTGCTCAAAATGATGAAACGAAGAGGATAAGCCCAGCCCCAACACCATTGGAAGTGGTCGGTGGCGGCTCTGCCCTAAACTCCAGCTGCCCTTTCCGGCCACCTCCGGGGGTACCATGAGTAGTTTCTGCTCATTTTTAGATTCTACATGTCGATACGATCATTTTGATATATAGCATATGAATTTTGGATATCGTATAAATTAGTTATGAATTTTACGATTTCGATTGATTTCTATCGCTCGATTAGTGATCTATGAAGTTTGGACCGTCCGATAGAGTTCTAGTTTTGATATAATGATCGTAGGTGACCTTGTGTGGTCACGGGTGAAGATCTGACCGTCGGATCTTTATAAAAGTGTGTTTTTGAAATTATACACTAAGTTAATTATCGTTTTGATTAGGTGTTTGACGGATTTGTTAGCGGACGATTGTGAATCGTATTTTGGGCTGTAAGAAGACGCAGCGGGAGTTTAGAGGTGAGTAAATCTCACTTGGTTCGGTTACGAACCAAATTTCCTTAATTGCCCAATTTATTGGTTATGTGTGAGAAAATGATTTTAAGAAATGAGTTTTAAAGTATATTAAAAATGAATTTCTTGATTTTGCATCGTGTGAACTATAGTTGGTATTAGTGATCATTCCTGTGTGGATGGTTACATATATATATATATATATATATTTTACATGATTATATATTGAATGGTGTGACATTGAGGTGTGGAATTGTGATAATATATTGTTGATAAATGTTGATAATATGATTTTATTATGTTGCTAATATTTGATAAATATTGGTGATAAGCATGTTGATTTTGTGAGTTGAATAGAAGATAGAGAAACGTAGGATTCCGAGGATTGAATGGTCCAAGGATCTTTGGTTAATGATAACCGGAGTGTATGTGTTCTAAGGACAGGGAGGTCCAAAGTTCGACCGTTAAATAATAGCGGGGATATATTGTTCTGAGAACATGAAATGGTCCAAAGTTCGCGGGTTACTGAGTAATCTGGAGGTGCCGTTACTTGACCCTGGACCAAGGTGTCAGAGGTAACGAGGCAGTTAGAGCTCTAACGTGGGGCCAAAGTGGCGATAGTTGTGATTAGGTGCCAAGTGGCGAGAGTTGTGATTTGGTGATTATGGAAATGTGTTCCATGTTGTTTCCTGTGTGTCGGTTTGATGTTTCTTTGTGGATGTTGAGGTTGTTGATTGTTTACTTGAGTTAAAATATTTGTGATTTATTAAATCAACCGTTCATTCTTATTTACTCATACGAGCTTTCAGAAAGCTTATCAGGTTTTGTGTTATTACAATCCCAGTACACTATTCAAACGGTGTAGCGGATAATCCTGCAGGTCAGGATAATTAGGGTGGAGAGCGAGCTGCGTAGGACAGCAGGGTCGAGACCAGCACTTGGTCTATTTTGGTGTGTTTTGTAGACTCTTGTGAGCCAAACATTTTATTTATATTAGTATTATAATAATTGACTCGAGAGATAGTTTGCTACGAGATTTGTGTTATGGTTTATGAAATGTTGGTTTTGGGAAAAAAATTCAGGACGTTATTTGTTTAGTTGTATTCATATTTCGGATTTGAATTTATTATTCGAAATTCGGGACGTGACAATTAACATCATCACTACTACATCATTTCTCAACTCTCTTTTCTATCATCATTTTCTCCATCTACTCTACATATTCACATAATACAAGATTCACTATATTTTACCATCAACTCTTCAAGAGCAAGAAGGAGAGGGAATCACCACCACCAAGACGTGAGCTTGGGGACCATCCGCACACTACTAAGCCAACTCTATCCCTTTTACTCTAGATTATATTTTGGAGTTTAATTTGATTATGAAGTTAGTATATGTAATTATGAGTGAGTAGTACTTTGTTGGGGCTAGGGTTGAAAGCCCTTGCCAATCTTGTATGAATTGATGTTTTAATTTACATTTGAAGTTATTTGTGATTTTCATCTTCGTATGCTAATTCAAGAAGTGAATGCATTCATTCAAACTTAACTACGTTGAATGTGTTGTGTTTGTCATCTCATGAAAACATGTTTAGGAAGTAGTTAACCTTAAGCATTGATAGCATGATAGCATCTTCTATGTGCATGTGAAGGTTGTGAGTTAAAATCACCTAGATCTAGGATTGGTTTGCTTGCATGATTATCTAAACTCAAAGCTTTATGCATCTAGGAACAATGAATTGAGACTTAACCGGTAATAGGATTTGTTCTTAGGTTGTTAATTCTAGACTTATCTGGTTTTAATTGATAACATTAAAGGAGTTTAAGCTTTTGTAGTCTTATCCGGATACAAAGAGGGTAATTGAGAAATTAGAATAGCATCACTTGTATTTGAACTTCAATACTTACAAGGGAGGTTAGTGGTAGACAATTCAACCCCTAACTTCATCCATTATATTATTAGTTTAGTTTAGAGTAGTTTAGTTTATATTTGAGCATTTATTTTAATTTGGTTCACCACTTTATCCAACAAATAATTTCACTATCACCACAATGCACATACGCACCATGAGCCTAGATTTCCTTGTGCATTTAGGTTTGTGATTGTACCTTTGCATATTCTAGCTCTCCCTTAGGTTAACACCCTAGATAGTGAAAAGCTGAGGGGGTAAAAATTCAAAATTGAGAGGAGAAAGGGTGAAATGATGACACCCCCAAATCTTAGGGGAGTAAACTGAAATTAATATGTTTTCTTATGCCATACTTTGGGTGATTATTTGTCATACTAGCATTAAGTCCGCCTTTGTGGTGACGTGATGGGATCACGGAAGCCCGTCCGCCTTTGTGGCGCTAGTTACTGCCTTTGTGACAGTAATACTGAAGTCCAGTATCCTAATCGCCACATATAGTGGCGTAAGTGTATATATGGGAGTATGGAAGTACTTTAGCCTGGGAGACTATTACTCAAGCTTGGGAGGCTCACTCGTATGGCTATCATTTTCCCCTACTTACTATACTATTTTGACTAGCGGGGCTAGTCCGATTTCCCTTAACCAGCGGGGCTGGCTGTCTTTACAAGGTTCTCGATTTAAAGATAAATGTTTCTTAATTGTTGCATGTATCGGGTTTTTAAAGGAATACATGTGGGAAAGTATAAACTCATTTTTCTTTACAATTACTTATTTTTGTCCACTCACGCTAACGTTTTTATCTATTTTCCCCTGGGCCCTTCGGTTTCAAATGCCCAGTCTGCAGAGTAGCTGGTTCGGCATAATAGGATTTGGGGCATAGCATCTGTTGCTGTTGTTTTCTATATTGCAGGTTAACTGTTGAACCTACTTGTATTTTGCTTTCTTCCTCCTATTTTAGATTGCTCTGATAATCTATGGGTTAATTGCCCTAAAGTTTGGAAGTTACATTAGTGTAATTGAGAATATGTTATTTCGGATCTCAGTTGTTTATTGTGGAGTTGTTGGGATTTGGGGAGCAGGGTGGCTCCAGGAGATTATGGATGATTTGTTAGAAGTGTGAATGCGCTTTCTACAAGATTTTGGGTAGTCCATTTTAGAGGTGACTCTACTGAATTTTTGGTAAAGTTATTCCTGATGTGGGCTCCACAACGCCACCCGGATTTCAGGATGGAATTCGAGGAGGGTCCTATAATGTAATATGACTAACCTGATGCGCAATAGCAACAACAAAGCCACCTTGATCATTCCGGATGACCCCTCCTACTGCACCATAGCCTACTGATGGAAAAAAAGCACCATCAATATTCAACTTGAGGATGCCTCCCTGTGGTGTTTTCCAAAATTGGTGAACATGGCCTTTCTTCTTCTTACCATCAGGATACCTATTCAGTAAGAAACATTCATACCATGTCATGGTACTCAAAGAAATAGCTACTGCACTTTGAGATTTATTTGACCATAATTTCTCATTTCTATTCTTCCACAATGCCGAAATAGTCATAAGAAGCTTTGTAAAAATATCAGAAGACATGGTGGTTGCCTGCTTTAACATTCACTCCTTGAAACTAAAAGAAAATGACATGTAGTGGCAAATTAAAAGGAGCAGCACCTAATATCTCTTTGGTCACTGGACAAGCACAAAAGACATTCCTACCATCCTCGTAAGGTTCAATACACAACAAACAACCCAACTCTCCTGTATACCTTTTAGTAGTTAATCTATCCTGTGTAGACAACAGATTATTACACACCCTCCATAGACAAATGTGAACTTTGCCTAGGACTCTAGCATGCCATAAAGTCTGCCAAAGCATTTCAAAAGGATCAGCCACAGATGTTGAAACTCTCAAATTATCTAACACAATATCTCAAGCCACCCAATAAGCACTCTTCACAAAATAAAATCTTTTTTTTCTTCAGTTTCCAGGTTATTCTCTCTCCTCACATTTCGACTGAAAGGGATGCACATAATTTTTTCCACTATATTTGGAGGAAATATAGAATGAAGTACCTGTGTAGACCACGTCCTTGAGCCACCATCTATCAAATCTGCCACAAAGTCAAATGCACAATGAACCATCTAGATAGGGTACCATCAGGCACATATGGTATCCAATTCTCCTTCCATATATCAACCTGCTGCCCTGTACCAATCTGCCACTAAACCCCAACTCGCAATATCGGTCTACTTATCAAGGTTGACCGCCAAGAGAAGAATGACTCCCCCATGTCTGCGTCCCAAAACGAACAATTAAGGTAGTATCGAGTTTTAAACAATCTAGCAATTAAAGAAGACGGATTCGAAATTAGGCTCCACCCCTACTTTGCAAGCATAGCCAAATTGTAAGCATATAAATTTTTGAAACCCATTCCACCCTCTGCTTTAGTAAGGCACATTCTATCCCAAGACCTCCAATGACTTCTTATCATCTGTATCATCCCAAAAAAATGGAGCACATAATTCATGCAAATCGTCACATAATCCTTTAGGTAAACAGATAACAATTCATGGTGTACAAGGGCATGGTTTGTGCTACGACCTTTATCATAATCTCCTTTCCTGCTGAGCTCAATGTTTTTTTTTTTTTTTCCAACTAGTCAGCTTCTTTGTAATACTCTATCTGATATACTCAAAGCTCTTCGTTTTGGACTTCCCCACATGCAATGGTAAACCCAAGTATCGATCATGCTCTTGGACACATTTCACTTCTAGAATAGCCGCTAACTGACCTTGCAAACTTAAAGCCACATTTTTACTGAATACCACACTACTCTTCTGCAAATTTATTCTCTGCCCTGATGCTTGCTCATACACATCAAGCAAAACTCTGTATTTTCTACATTATGCCTTCACAGCTGACCCAAAAATGAAGCTATATCATCTGTAAAAAACAAGTGATTAAAAGTAGGGGCACCTGGACACATACACAAACACTAT
This sequence comes from Rosa persica, assembly GCA_025331145.1. NCBI lineage: Eukaryota > Viridiplantae > Streptophyta > Magnoliopsida > Rosales > Rosaceae > Rosa > Rosa persica. The sequence continues at coordinate 22,303,755 of WFKR01000004.1, read as the reverse complement.
AAGCTATTTTCAGCCACTACATTTGTGATCATTGAAGACAATCCCTCTGCACACAAAATAAATAAATAAATAAATAAATAAATAAATAAGGGGATAATGGATCTCCCTGTCTAATTCCTCTCATAGGTGTAATATAGCCAGACAGTTCTCCATTGATGAGAACAGAATATCGAACAGTAGTCAAACAACTCATCACCATTTGAATCCAGCTCAAATCAAAACCCTTCTTTCCAGAATAGCTTTCACAAAACTCCATTCCAACCTGTCATATGCCTTACTTATATCCAATTTTGATGAGAAAAAACGTTCTGCATGTCTACACAATTTATGCATAAAATGAGCTGCTTCGGTGGCCACCTAAGTATTATATGAGATTAACCGTCCAGGTACAAAAGCACTTTATAGTAGTGACATAATCGCCGGTAAGATTTTTTTAATCTGTTAGCCATAACTTAGAGCTAACCCGATATATCACGTTACAAAGTGCTATTGGTCTCAACTCTGTAGCATCCTGAGGGTCCGTCACTTTTGGGATCAAAGCAATATAAGTAAAATTTGACTCCTGCCACATAACACCTGTTTCCAGAAACTCTCGCACTGGTAAACATACATCGGTACTTACTGTATCCCAGTATTTTTGAAAAAAAAAAAGGGGACATACCATCCAGTCCTGGACTCTTTGAAGGGTACATCTGAAATAATGCTTTCTTTATCTTCTCATCCGAGTAAGATGATAACAACTGCTCATTCATAGAGGCGTCACCCTACAATTCACCCCGGCCAACACCTTCTGAACAGCCTCCTCATCCAACCCTGCAGACTTATATATCTCCTCATAATACCCAAGAAAAAAAGCCTTAATTGTTTCCAGTTGAGCACACCACTGATCTTCATTATTCTGCGGTCTTTTAATTCTATTTCCGTACTTTCTATTTGATGCCCTTCTATGAAAAAACACAGAATTTCTATCTCCATCCTTCAACCATAAAACTCGAGAGATCGTTGCCGCCAATAAGTCTCTTGTTGTGCAAGTAATTCACTGTATCGAGTATGTAGTAGTCGCTGCTTCTCATACTAAATCTCAGAAAAAGGCGAACGCCTAATACCATCTATTTTCTCCTGAATCAGCCTCATCTCAACTTTTGCATGTTCAAACACCCCTTTAGGCCAAGTCATTAAATGTTTCCCAGTTTCTGCAATCTTCATGGCAACCTGGTTTAATGGATTCCCCGTTGAAGGCCGAGACCAACCTTGGCTAATCATTGTTCTTACAATCTTGGTGTTGTGGCCACATCTCTTCAAACCTAAATTTACGTGGTGTACGCCAAACCTGCAATCACTTAGGGCTCTCCATCGAGCACATTGAAAAGCTCTGTCCAGTCGCTCCTTTGTATACCTATTTGACCATGTAAAGCTACTTCCATAATACCCCATATCCAGCAGCCCTGCCTCTATATAGTGTTTCTGAACATCCACATAGGTGCCGTTGCACGCGCCTACCTCCAGATTTATCATCCCGACAAGCAACCTCATTGAAATCACCCACCATCAACCAAGGTAGTGTCTTTTTAGCCGTTAGAGTTCAACTCCCACGTTCGCCAACGCTGACTTCTGGTAGCAAACCCATAAATCCCGGTAAAGTGCTAAACCTCAGATGACCCCAAAACACCCACCATTTGCCATCCATAATAGTGCCACTCCTTGTGAATCTTCCTCACATGGATAACCAATGCAGCCTGCAAATCCCATTCGAGTTCAGAGAGACTCTAATAGACTTGGCTGTGCAAGGGTTTTAGAAGGAAATAGCAAACTTGGTCTCTTTGCATCTACCAGATCGACCAATGCCTTGGCAATTCCAGGTGATCACATTAATCAAAATCATCGATCACAAGGCGTGCTGCTACTAAGACAACGCACAGTAGCTCACAGAGATGCAGCAATCAGGCTGCGCTAAGGTTTTTTTTTTTGTGAAGATTTTTTTTTTAGGTAAGTGTGGATTTCATTAACTCATGCCAAGATGACCATTACATATCCTTCTGCTGCCTTTAACTAGACAGATCAAGAAGTTATAGAAAGAGAACTACTGTGATACATAGAGATAGACCACCTATATTCGAACTAACCGCTCACTTATTTAAAAGTGAGCCTATAAACTATGGAAAAGATAGACATAGCAAATAGGCTCCTACCACATCCATCTATATTTTTTCTTTGCCCTTCAACCTAGAGCTTGGGGGCTTACTTGAGTACAAAACTATTAAGACCTCATCAGCAGAGACCTTCTTCGACTTTGGGGTTTTATTTTTGGACCCCAAAGGCCTTCCTCTCTTCTTCTTTGTATCTGATAGGTCAACTAGCTTTGGCATCATGACCTCAGCCGACACCAACATTCCTCCAGGGGTTTCCACAAGACCCAAAGACTTAGCACTGAATTTAGAAGAGAATTCAGGCATCTTCACTCTTTTTGCAGAGGCCACAGAACTGTCTTGCCTTCAAGCAGGTCGGACATCAAAAATTGCAATTTTTTTGGGGAGGGAAAAAGTCTACCCTGTTTATCTTGGCCCTCAACCTCTACTAGTACAAGAGCAAGGGAGTCCTCCTTTCTAACCGTCCTTGCCTCAACATTTTTGATGATCACCGGCCTCGTTGGCTTACCGAACTCTGCTCCACCAAACAGTGTACGCCCCACAGGTGGTAGAATGGGGTTGGTGATGCCTTGAAACCTGAATGTTCCTTCCTTGAACTGAGGACCATGTAAACCTAGAATTGAGTAATAAGATCCAGCTTTCTAGTGACCGGCTACTCAATCAGCTTGACAGAAGATGACAAAATATCCGGATTGCAGGGGCCTTGCTCATGGAACACACGATCACATATACCACATTTTCCCACTAATTTTTCAAATAGAAATTATACCTCTTGCTCAACCCTTTTAGCAAACTTTAGGGTTTTCTTCTGAAAGAAAGGCTTCAAGATGGAATGGGAAAAATGAACCCCAATCTCCCCATAGCATCAAACAGTTTTCCATCAATGTCCCGGTACTTTCTAGCCACCGAGGCAACATTAGCAATGGTTTTCCGCTATTCATACGCCGACGACATGTTGGTTATGCGAACCCAGAAGAATAGGTCCAACATCTGCACCGATTATAGCAGCTCAACACCATCATACGGTTATAGGACGACAAGGGATCAGTTAAAGCTCCACGGCCCTCCCATCATAACCTTCCTGGAGTCGCTTCGAAGATCGAAGGAGAACAGGAACCTATCTGGGGTCCTTTGCTGAACATTAAAGCCTTGATTCATACCCACACACGCTAGAAATGGCGCCTCAGATCCATGACCATCGTCGGTTTCTTAGTGAGCGGCCAGGCTAGGAGGTAGGACTGAGAGGTTAGCTGCATACCTCCTTCTGACATTCCAGAGATGTCGATGACATCATTACCGGCAATGGCGAGTGAAGTGGCAAAGCTTCTGGTCATCGAGTCAATGATGGACATGCTGAGCAGTGAGCCCGGTTGAAATCCAGTTGGTTTAGTTGCAGAAAACGCTGACGCAGAGGCCAGAATGGGTACTAGGGTTTCTAGGTTTGTGCGGCTACGAGAGCCTTTAGGGTTTTTTATCCTACTTGTGGAGATTCTCTTATGAGAAAACTGTTTGGATATATATATATATATATATATATAGATATAGATATAGATATATATAGAGTTCAATCTTAAGAATGTGATTTTAATTTCAATGTAATATTAATGTATTTCCATGATTTTCTAATGTAATATTATGGAAACAATTCATAATTAAATTTTAACTCGTGAACCTACCTGTCATTAAATGACATAATAGATAAAAAATTAGTTTACTTGGGCACATATATAGGTGAGCAACTTTCCCATAAATTAATGCATGTGAAATCAAAATTAAGGCCATATGTACACATATACTTACAGTTACCCGCCGGCGTATGTGTACGTAGGGAAATATGCAGGTGAAACTTCTCCTTCATTATGAATGGTATACATGCAGTGGTCCAGACCATGTGTAGGGATGACGTGATGATGAGTACAAGTCCTTTGTTCCCTTTTTACTCTCAGAAAAATAGTCCTTGTGCTTCCTTGATGTGTATATACGAGCCTCACAATGGTTCTACACAACCTGCTGGAACTAAAGGCTAGCTCTATTAAGTTTCTGTCGAGATCATGTGTAGGGATGAACTCGTTATGATGATTACAAGTCCTTAATTTTGTTCCGTTTTTACTCTTAGACAAATAGTCCTTGTGCTTCCTTGATGTGTGTATATATGAGCCTCACAATTGTTCTACACAACCTACTGAAATAAAGGCTAGCTCTATCAAGTTTCTGTCGAGTTCTTTTCATCTTTGATCACTCACTTTATGGGTTCCATATATATATATTTGTGACTACTCCCTAATACAATAACATTTATTCAAAAGGAGAATAAGGGATTGGGGTGGCTTGTCGACTTATGGTACATTTATAGCATATTCCCAAAGCATGATAGGTGTCATTTCAGCACCAGTTGCCCTCCTTTCTCGAATAGAAACAGATCAGAACCATGGTGGCCAGTCACCCAAAACCTCATGCAATCATGGTACCTCGATCTGTCTTTCGAAGGCCACGTCAACCCCTTCACTCATTTGGCCATGAAGCTTGCATCGCAAGGCTTCATCACTTTTGTCAACACCCATTACATTCATCACCAGATGACCAAATCACAACCCAAAAACACCGAACTTGATCATCCAGACCAGCATGACATATTCGCCGCAGCACCTGAGTCCGGTCTGGCTAGACACACACTACAGAACAGTGAGTGATGTTTCCTTCAGTCATTTTCAGAACCTTGACTAGTTTCTTGCGGGTGCTTTCAGTGTCTTCCAGCCCATTTTGATGACCTTGTTGGAGACTTATTCCAGTCTGATCGGTCAATCAATTGTTTGATTGCTGATACCGTGGATCCATGGATGGTCAGCAATGATAGCCAAAAAGTACAATCCCTTGTCAACATTTTCTGGCCGGCCGGACTGAACCAGCTCTAGTCTTGAACTTCTACTACCATTGGGACCTCCTCATAAAGCACGGTCACTTTGGTTCTCATGCTATATATATATATAACCCTAGCTTAAATATCTTCAAATTTTGTTTACGTCGTTACACTGAGAAGCATGCTATACATGTTGTCGACTAGATTCTTATATGAAGGTGTACGACTCTACTTTTAGTTTCTATAAGAAACATGCATGTTGTGTTGTCTAACTATCAATGAGTATAATATCATAATATTGTTTTGGAGTTTGTAGGATGTTTGATTGTATTAAACGCAATACATATCCAATAATTCGTTGATTATATGCATCTTACTGATTTGAAAACTTTGTTCAATTGACTTAGAACTGATATATGAAATAATGAAAAAACTGTTTATCATTGCTGTGATAGATATCGTTAAATTATTCCTTGACAATTTAAACTTGTTTTCAAATCTGAAATGAAAACTCTGGTTACAAAAAGGAAACATTTGTTAAATATTAGCATATATCTCAAATTAGACGTCATTACGCACTTGCAACGTAAAAAGAATGGATTACTAGCATACTCTGTGGGAGGGGCCGGGGAATTTGTGATCGTAAATGCATGTGAAATCAAACTCAAGGTCGGCCGTATGCACTGCGGCTTACAGGTACCCACCGGCGCCCTCGTAGCCTAGGTGAAACTTCTTATTCATGAATGGTAGCTACGGTGGTCTAGACCATGTTTGAGACTATGTCAAGGAATTTACAAGTGCATGTCCTTGTCTCCATGTATACGTGAGGTTAGAAATATATCAGTCAGATTGAAGTTTTCATTTTGCTATGTGGTTCTACAAAACCTCTGAAAATGAAATCTCGATCGTAAGTTTTTGTTGGGTTCTTTTCATCTTCACTTGCTTTATGGGTTTCCACGCGTGACTGCTCTCCTAGTCTTATTTATCTCAGTGGAATACTTTTCAACGTTGAACTAAGGGTTGGCAGTTTGTTGCCTTCTGGAGCAAAACTTCCCAATAAGAAGACAAAGCTTTCTAAAAATGATCAATATAATGTTGGATACATATCGAAAGAAACGATGAAATAATAACACACTATAATCTCACAGCAAGATGATCACCATAGTAGCCTCAGCAATAAGGATGCACAAAGGCAATCCTTATCCAAAGGAACTATCTGGAATTCTTCCCCACAAGAGGAGACTGTATCAATAGTACAAGAAACCAGTTCTTTGTTGCAATATGTCAGCTCCAGATTTCACCCGAACCACACACTTCAATTGTACATCAGACAACTCCTTCACGTGTGATCTATTGTCTAGTAGTAGCTTGGTCTTCATCCTTTCTCCTGTCAATTTCTTTCTTGAAACCCCATTTTGTTAACATTATCATTCTGCTATATTAAAATACTAAAAGGGTTGGTGAGGTTTCAGCCTATGCCCTCTTTCTAGAGCTAGCAAATACTTGGAACCATGGAGGCCAATCACCCAAAGCCTCATGCAATCATGGTACCTGTTCCTCTCCAAGGCCATGTCAGCTCCTTCACCCATTTGGCCATGAACCTTGCATCAAATGGCTTCACCATCACTTTTGTCAACACTCAATACATTCATCACCAGATAACCAAATCCAAAACCAAAAAAAACACTACACAAGAGCAAGATCAAGATCACATCTTTGCGGTAGTGCGTGAGTCCGGCCTTGACATACGCTATAGAACAATGAGTGATGCTTTCCCGCTGTCCTTCAATCGGTTTCAGAACAGTGACCAATTTCTTGAGGGTATTATCTATGTCTTCCCTACCCATGTTGATGAACTTGTTGGAGATTTGGTACAATTTGACCCCTCAATCAATTGTTTGATTGCTGACACCTTCCACACATGGCCTGTGATGATAGCCAACAAGTACAACCTTATCAATATCTCCTTCTGGACTGAACCAGCTTTAGTCTTAAACATTTACTACCACTTGGACCTCCTCATAAAACATGGTCATTTTGGTTGTCATGGTATGTTGTCCTCACTTGAGTTTTACTTATGTTACATTTGAGAAGCATGTTATGTTATCCAACTGTGAATATGAACATCATTAACTCCTAGATATTTATTTGAGAGTCTTAACCTGTATTTAGTATGTTCGAGAAACATGTTATATTGTCAGATTGTCTACGTAAGATCATGTGGATTCTCGTTTGAAAGTGTGAAACGAATTCAGTCTGATAACATAATGTGCTAGGTACAAACTAGCTAGTAAGACATCATTAATCAAGTTACATGCATTTATTACCTGACTCTGTTTTTGTTGGTTAATTTATCAGATAATTGTGAGGACACCATAGATTACATACCTGGTGTGCAGGCTATTGAACCAAAGGATTTGATGTCACTCCTGTACATTACTGATACCTTAGCTCCGATACTGTGAATCGTTAAGAAGGCGTTCCGCGAAGTTAAGAGGGCAGATTTTATACCGTGTAATACAGTGCAAGAACTTGAAGCAGAGTCTCTTTCAGCCTTGCAAGACAAGCAACCTACATATGCAATTGGCCCTGTCTTCCCCAGTGAACCCACCAAGAATGTTGTGGCTACTAATCTGATGTCCGAGATTGACTGTACACAATGGCTCAAGTCCAAGCCTCAAGGTCCAGTTTTGTATGTTTCATTTGGTAGCCATTGTCAGGTTACTAAGAATGAGTTTGAGGAAATAGCTCAGGGGCTTTTGCTTAGTAAAGTGAGTTTCATTGGGGTACTACGCCCTGACACTATAAGCTATGACGAAGAAGGGTATATTGTTCCCTTTGGATTGGAAGACCAGAGTGATAAAGGGTTAATGGTTCCTTGGTGTTCTCAGGTTGAGGTGCTCTCAAATCCAGCAATAGGAGGGTTCTTAACTCATTGTGGATGGAATTCCATACTGGAAAGTATGTGGTTTGGTGTTCCAATGCTGTGTTTTCCTATTGAAACAGACCAAATCACTAATAGGAAACTAGTGGTTGATGATTGGAGGATTGGTCTCAATCTTTGTGATAGGAAGCCAATCACAAGGTTGAAGGTAGCACAGAAGGTCAATCGTTTGATGAATGGAAATTTGGGTGATCGAATATTGCAGAAGGAGATCAGGACGCTTTGGCTGTAGATGGGTCATCACAACGGAGTTTCCGCCGATTTATTAGTGACGTAAAGGCTAAAATTCAAACACGCATTTGAGAAATTCTTATATGTGTCGATTCATGTAGTTTCTCGTAATAACGAGTCTCATAAGAGAAATTTGTTTAAAACCGACACGTCAGGCTTCCACATTGACACTATGCGTTTCTGCTTCATCATCCTCATATTGTCTTTGTTGTATTTGTCATTGGGTAAGAAGTGATACGTCCAAAAGAATAGAGATAATGTGACATATAACAGGAACTTATCAATCCATCAAGCTTGATTGATCACCTTTTGGTTGTTTACACATTGTTTGGGCCACAAAGCAGGGATGTGTTTCTAGACAATTTGGATTAATGTAATGTCTTTATCATATTGAGGCAATAATGTTATATTAGTTTCAATCCTAAAATTGATGCTCAATCAAGAATATGTCCTATCGTCTGATGCATGAAGTCCAAATTACGTAGTAATCTCATAAGTCGACAAATCAATTACGTTGTTTCATCCACTACCTGTTGGAAACTTGTATCAATGAATTGAGAATGTGCTTATATAATATATATACAAGTAATTACAGCAATAATTTATACAGTAGTATATAGATTACGATACACAACATGCATATGAAGTAAAGGAATTGTAATTGCAAGAACTGACTTGTGATTTGATAGAGGCTTGCAGATTGGCAATGTCCTTTAGACAGAATTTCGCCCCTACTCAGTGCTTGTAGTTCGTTAGGCTTCTGACTACCAGGATACAACTATCGATAATCCAAGAGCCTAGCACCAGACCTTAGATTCTAGTGAACGTACTAAGTGTTTTTCTCTCTGAAGGAAAGGAAGGAAATAAGTTATTGTCTCTTTTAGAAAGAAAAGCCTGTTGGGTTTATATAATGTTTGAGGCACCACTTCAGTTCAATTTGAAAGGGTAAGTTGTTTAGACTTATCCTTTCAATGACCTTTTTGATTCAAATTCAAAAGTTAAGTTGATCAAACTTGTCCTTTTGATTTTAAATCCGAGAGAGAAGAAATCTATTTGAGAAAGATTCAAGTGAGGTGAAATCTCCTTGAGACAAATCTTGGAGAGGTAATATCCCCTTGAGATAGATCCGGATGAGGAGGAAAATCTTAGATAGACCTCTTTGAGACAGGTCTAATCCTCCTCAATGGAAACCATATTATTTGAATAAAAAACCTTTCCTCCTCAATGGAAACTGATTTCTATTCAAACTCTAACAGTTCCCCACATTTGATAGAAAGATGAAAATAAGGAAATTAGATAGAATTGTACTAATGATGAAACACTTTGAGAGAAACTTGGAATTGATACGCTTCGGAGGTGTCTTTTGGACTTGAACCTACCTTAGTGAATATTTATCGGACATACTTGGTGACGCAGTGGATATAAAATCTTGAAATGTTAACCGTTGTAGTAGGCCAAGACAACAAACATCACACGTATCACTTGCGACACTTTTCAGTTAATACGTTTGTGTTCATTTTGGTCCTAAGCATCACACGGATTCATGAGATTGAGCTCTAGAGAACTTAGCCATGTAATTCTCATAAATGCGACCCCACATTTACTCTCGTATAGGTGACACCTAATTTATGAATATCCTGCTATATTCCTCTTGGAATGTAAGAGATTAGTATCACTAAAAATATTAAATTCAACCTTTCACTTCGCACAGGTAACACACTTTTCCATCTTAGGAATGAGTTATGTTGTGTGTTCAATGTTTTGAATCTCACTCAACTAGTTTGCCTAGTGAACCTAGACCATGGGATCTCCAATCAACTAGGTTAGGTTTCCGCCAATTTTGATTCATTGAATTGGCTTTAAACCCATTCCCCTTGATCATCAACTATCTCTCTAGTCAAACCTTTATAATCGGATCCATACGGTTAACAAAGGAATCAAATTCCACTTGAGAGTAGTTGCTATACCCTTTCGATGTAGATGCCAAAGCATACCAACACCTTTTGATTTTATTACAGCTTCTAGACTTTATAGATAACCCCCACTTGAGAAGTAACTGACATGGACCCGCCCCGGGTTTCACCCTGAAACCCGAAGAGGCCCTGTGGGGCCCACCTTAGAAGAGATTCTACCAAGAATTTGGCAGAACTTCCCCCGAAAGTGGACTACCCACAACCTGTAAAACACACAAAACACTTCAAGCAAACCAACCTTATACTCCTGGAGCCACCCTACTCCCCATTTACCATCAACTCCATTTTCACAAAACACAAAACTCAACTTAACAATACTAATCCCAAAGGTTATCAGAGCAATACTGATACACAAGGATATAAAAAGAAGAGTAATCAGAGCAATACTAATACACAAGGATATAAAAAGAAGAGTAAAGGACCAAGGGATCTTACAATGCGGAAGTAGTGACAATTATGCCTCAATTATGCCTCAAATGCCATACCTCCACTAATTCTTCTGCAAACTGGGCATTTGAAACTGAAGGACCCAGGGGAAAGTAATTTAAAACACGTTAGAATGAGTGGACAAAAATAAATAATTAAGATAATTCGAATAAAAGTAAAGTTTTAATACTTTCCCACATGTTCATCTTTTAAAAACCTTGATGCATGCAACATGAATAAAACATATTTCTCGCAACACAAAAATTCGTGAAAACATTCCAGCCCCGCTGGTCAAAAGAAATCTAGCTAGCCCCGCTAGCTGAAGGTATCAATCAAATATGGGGAAGAAGTTCTCACCATACAAATAAGGGAGCCTCCCAAGCTTGGGTCGGAGTGTCCCACACTCTGGGGAGTCCCATGCTCTGCTCTACTCACCAACGAACACATAGCAAGCAGGGAGGAGTACTAATAGGCTAGCTAGCAATAAATAATACGACCCAGGTATGGTGGGTTAAAATCCATACGAAAATCGATAAATCAGTAAGGCTTCCCTAATCTCGCAACAAAACACGAGTATGAATTCCATCCATACTCGAAAAATTTCAAGAAAATACATATACTCCAATGACGTGGTCCCACACGCCAAAATATTCTCGAATTCATAAACCAATAGGCAAGAAATAATCGATAAAATAATTCCATCGAAAATCCCATTTTCGAAAATATTCCAGAAATCTCAATATCGACGAATAAAATATATTAATAAATTCCGGAAATTACATTGGAAAATTATTCTTCGAAAATCACTTAAATCATGATTTCAAATAAAAGCCATATATCGGAGATACTTATCGAAGGCTCAAAATCAATTTCCGAATCATAATTGAAAATAAATCATAATTAATCTCCAAAAATTTAATCATATTTCTGAAAACAAATCATAAATCCAAATCCGAGCATAATAGATTCGTATCCGAAATTCATATGGAAAAACAATGCCAAAATTATAATCCAAGGCAAAATATTATGTTTGATAAATAAATTATTATTTCGGGAAAAATAAATGCATGCATCATTATTTAAAAATAAAAGTCCACTCACAGTACTATTTAGACGTTCACGCGTACAAGTTCCTTTGTCGAGCAATAGCTCGGTACGTCGCCATGTACATAAATATATTCCGTGAATAACTATTCTAATTAAATACGATTCTCAAAATCGAATCCTCATAAATCATCTCTCCAATTCTTCTCGGATTCAACCCACATTCTACCACTAGTGCCAATTCGTTAATTTAAAGGTTCTGAGGCAGAATCGAGAGATATCCGGCAGTCGGATTCTCATAAATCGATAATCGAAATTCTGAATTTCCAAGAATTTATAATTGATTCAAAACTTCCATAATCTTCACCAAACTTCATATATAAGCTCTACAACATTTATGTGATTTAACTAACTAAAAAAAAAGGCATAATTTAAATCACTGTTCATACACCGCACTATTCACCGTCGCATGTGATACTGTTCATGCGGCGGCCAACTCCTCCTCCGGCCACCAAATTTCATCCACAGCATCATCTGAACATTTCCAATAACTTTCTCAACTATGACAAAGTCAGAAAATACCTTGAAGTGCTCCAATTTTGCCGATGAACACAAACCCGGAAATCTCCAAACCCACCAATTTGAAAATCCTTCAAATTCACCTTCCAAATGTGGAAATTTCAGCTAGGGAAGATGATCAGTGACTCGAGGCGCTCCTAATAGAACCAATTTCACCGCCGTAGATAGCCGAAAATTGGAGATTTTCGCCGGAGAAGCAAACTGCTACAGTACAATGATTGCATAAATTCGGGCTTTTCCGGCCAAAGCCGATACCCACTGGTACCACCGCGTAAAGGAGGAAGAGACGGTCCAAGCGCAACTAGAATCATGTCAATCGGACGCCGGACGGTGAAGAAATTGGAAGAAGACGATGCGGGAGAAGAGGGAGAGGAGAAAGAGAGGGTCAGAGGGTAAGTTCTGAAATGGGAACTTACCTCAGTAAGTTTTCTTATATATAGAGAGTTATCATTAACAGTAACTTCACCTTTTTACTTATAACTTTCACATACGAACTCCGATTTTTACGTACCATATATGCACGTGCTCGGTTTAACGTCCTCTACAACTTTCGTGAAGGAAACTTTCTCAAGTTTTGATCCAATCAAAAGGTCAACTTTTAGGGCCAGTAAATGTCGTTTACCGTCTAAATGCCAAGTAAACCTGTAAATTTCAAGTTCGGGACGTTACATAAACTTACTCATATAGGTTTTGCAACGCAATTAAATAGTAATGTATTCCCACAATTCTCCTCATTTGGGAGCTACTATCTGAGTATCTGTGGAATAAATTCTCTATCTTTCTTTATGCATTTCTCCAACTTTCTGTGTATCTTTAGTAATTTTGAAGCAATATTCCTCAAACATCTTTCTCTTGCCTTTGAACTTTCAAGGTTCTTACAACGAGAGTCTCACTTAAATTTGTAAAATGCTTCTCACTTATAATTGATCATAAAGATCTTGAAATCTTTCAAAGATCATATAATTACTTCAATTTCAAATGACTTTATGAGTTTCATGGACACCCATAACATCAAAATTGGCTCTTCCATTTAAGACACCAAAGACGCCTCTTCTAATCGTTCCACTAGAGATTAATTTTATTAATCTTCAATTCTTCATGGAATTCTGACCATGAGGAATATGGTTCATCATCATTGCAGCAATAGCATACCAGAATACTAAAAGAATTAAAAGAGTGCAGCACTGTAGACCTTTGTGCCTTCATACATATGCTTAACTATAAAGGCATTCAAAACTCTACTCGAATTTACTGCATCATTCATGCTATATTGATTATAGCATGATAAGTAGTGCACGAGAGAAAATATGACAGTTACGTTTAATGGTGCCCTTTTGTTTCAAATATATTTTAATATACAGAAACTTATCTTACTTGAAGCATGCATCTGGAATGCAGTAAACTAGTTATGATTGTATCAAACAATATACAATCATCTCCCCACAATCTGTTGTAAAGTCTAAAGTGTAGTGCTTCTTTAATCTCCCCTCTCAATGTGATATATCATGCATTATTGAAATATCATTGTGGTTCTTGAGGCAGAGAAACATGTCCATTAAATTGGAAGGACATTATGCAGATATACTACACGTCAATCTTTTGTGACACGATATTCATATGTTTCACAAATCGTTGCCCATAAGGAAACAGAATCCATATGCAGCTAGATCTAGAACTAGACCCCCACATATGCAACAATTATGTTTATCCATTATGGCCTTCACATGATTCTTATCAAAGGTGCGAACACCCTTCTAACCATGTAGTTCATGTTCATGGCATAAAAGCCAAAAGATGTAATTGTTCTTCAAACACTTTTCTTCTCATTATTACTCATAGAGACCCCTGCACGGGGCCGGCTCTTCTCATCTTTTAAATTTCTCTATGTAGAAAGAGATTCAATGATATGAAGGTAATCATGTCAAGTCTTATTCAAGCATGACTACATATATATGGAACTTGACCAACTAAACCATAGTTTCAAACAAGGCATTAATAAAATATCAAGATATATCTGGGTGAAGAAAAGCTAACTGATGCAACTTTTCAGAAAATGCAGACACAATTAACATGCCTTTTCAATTATATTCTTCTAACCAAGTTGATTAATGAAAATCAATTCTAAAAATAACCTGTAACTGCAACGTCACTGCATGTACTGTAACTCTTCAAGCATAATACTTCACAAAGTCATGGACTACAGTAAGCTGAAATCTGTACTGCACGCTATGTTAAATAACAATTATATATATTTTACTAATTTTTCTGTTCTCTTCCTTAATTAGAACATCTTTCATCAATCTTACGTTCTATGTATACTAAATATACATCAGATGTATAACTTCTCATCTAGCCCTTTAATATTTCAAATCTTTGTTGAGTGACTATAAGGATTACTCCTACCAAAGGATCTGAGCACATTCCTCTACCAAATCGTTTTTCGCTGGCTAGGATTCATGATATTGTTAATAAAACATCCTCTGTATCTTCGATTTGAACACGAAGTTAAATCATACAGATTGTTCCAATTGACTCTGGTTTCTCACCACGAGTTTTGACGCCATTCACTGATATTTGATCCATACATTCTATCTAAAGATTGTTGGAAATTTGTATCAATGAATTGAGAATAAGCTTGTATAATATATATAAGTAATTACAGCAATAATTTATTCAGTAGTATATAAATTACAATACACAACATGCATATGAAGTAAAGAAATTGTAATTGCAAGAACTGACTTGTGATTCGATAGGCTTGCAGATTGGCAATGTCCTTCAGACAGAATTTCGCCCCTACTCAGTGCTTGTAGTTCGTTAGGCTTCTGACCACCAGGATACAACTATCGATAATCCAAGAGCCTAGCACCAGACCTTGGATTCTAGCGAACGTACTAAGTGTTTTTCTCTCTGAAGGAAAGGAAGGAAATAAGTTATTGTCTCTTTTAGAAAGAAAAACCTGTTGGGTTTATATAATGTTTGAGGCACCACTTCAGTTCAATTTGAAAGGGTAAGTTGTTTAGACTTATCCTTTCAATGACCTCTTTGATTCAAATTCAAAAGTTAAGTTGATCAAACTTGTCCTTTTGATTTTAAATCCGAGTGAGAAGAAATCTTTTTGTGGAAGATTCAAGTGAGGTGAAATCTCCTTGAGACAAATCTTAGAGAGGTAATATCCCCTTGAGATAGATCCGGGTGAGGAGGAAAATCTTAGACAGATCTCTTTGAGACAGGTCTAGCTAATCCTCCTCAATGGAAACCATATTATTTGAATAAAAAAGCTTTCCTCCTCAATGGAAATTGATTTCTATTAAAAGTCTAACACTACCTACCTGCATTCTGGTCATATGCCTTTTCTCAACAAACAGAACGATAAGCAATTGAATTGTACTAAAATCGAAAATATGAATCTATTGAGGACAAGCCTTCAATAACATGCACTCCACATGATCACTATTACTAGAAAAATCACACCAAGAAAGCATCTGAGAAGTCGAAACAAAATCGACAACATAAGCTACAGAACAAAATTGAAGAACGAAGAATGTACTGATAACATTAACAAGTTCGAATGGTCAGTTTGCAGAGGTCATACATCAGCTCTGAGTTACAATTTACAAAAAGAAAAACAAACAAAAAGGTGAGCAGAGTAATAATTTGCCACTAATTTCATGTCTACTTAGCACAAATTGAAGTCATTTGATCTGAGAAATGTACACCCAGCTAAAATTCCGTTTGGGCTAGCATGGACACCTTTGGCATGTGATCCTCAAGTCAGCTAAACTAAGAAAATGTTATAGTCACTGAACTGAAGCCCCAGCATGAAGAAAATCTTATCCCTAATATTTGATTCGGCAGATTTCAAACTCCATTGCCAATTTTAAAATCTGAGAAGGAAATAGTTTCTCGAGCCTCAACTGATGGCGTTGGTTCTTTCTTGTTTGAACCAAAGAAAGAGCAATTTTGAAATGCATCCAGGCTGCTGGCAATAAGGCAGTTCAGTCCACTGAGACTATCATTCAGAATAAAATCTTCGTTATGGTATTTAGATGATGGTAGCTCCAAATCTAATGGTCCTAATGATTCAGGCTGTACAAAAGAGGAAGACAAAAATCAGAAATATCCACAAAATAGCTGAAAAATGCCTGCATATACTACAATTAAAATTTATGAATCCACTAGCCCTTGTTGACAGGATTTCAGTTAAGGCACGCATAAATGCACTTGTTTAGCTTCAGCAAAATGACCCTGATTCTTGACAAAACAAGGGGCAGGTTTGAGCAGAATTCAATAAGTCATAGGAGGGTCATGGAGCTTAAAGTTGAAAGTATAATGTGCTGGAAAAGAAACATACCCAGTGTATATATATCTGCTAAAGCGTTGAAATCTTTCACTGAACCTTCTAGGATATGTGGATCAGACTGACACTCATCCATAGGATCTCCTTGAGAATCATTAATTGGCCACTCTTCTGCAGGTAAGTCCTGTAGGAAAGTTGTATTTTACTCGTGTTAATATTCCTATTTCCCAGCCACTATGATTACATGAGAAACACAAATATTATGTCAACACTGTAAAACAAAAATAATATTGTACTCAATCTAAGAACACAAAACATAATTAAGATTAACATAAAGCATAACATTAAGATGAACAAAAATATTAAATCATGTATACCAACTTGAATTAGTCATGATAGATCTTCTCCATTATCCAATCCTGTATGCAAACTTTTATGGGGCAAAGCTTATGAATAGGGTGGTAATTGATAGAGTAGGGATCTAAGACTTTTATAGGCATCAAGGACTAGGTACATCCCGTAAAGGATTCTTAGTCCTAATTGATGTAGGCCTTCAAGCTATTTCATGTACATTTAGGATTACTCTATGATTAAGTAATCAACAACAATATATACCATATTCAGTACTGATTATAGATAAAGAGGTCATGGACTTGAATTATTCAAGCATTGTCTAATTACTTATTCTGCAAATAAGGTAGCTAAGTTGTTGTGGTCCATAGTGAACATTGATAAGTCCACATTAATTCTTACAGTCTCCCACTTGGACTATCAATGCTCAAACAACAAGAATGCTACAGCATCAGATATAGTAAATATGAAGTGTGCACATAGACAAGCCAAAATCATCAAGCCATCCTTAAACTCAGTCATTCTATTACTAATCACATTAAACTGCAGGAAATCAAACACTTAACTAAGCATCAGCACTCTGCAATTATAATGCAACAATTCACAGAACACAGGAGCTATTCTCTGTACATGAAAACTCAGTTTACTCTGAATAAAATCTGCAATGCAAGTAAACAAATGTATGATCCAATCTTAAGGATTCTTATAAATATAGAATCTATAACTTAATGCTTCTCAAGAAGCTTCATACAAATTTCGTCAGTCATGTTGTAACTCATCTGCAAATTAAGAACGCTATAATACTGAAATAGCTCATTACTCGAGTAAAATAAATGCAGATAAATTCAACAAAATACTACTTAAGTCAGAAATTTGTCAAATACTAAATAGGAACTTCAAAGGTTAATATTATTACATAATAAAATTTAACTAGTAAATCCTTACAGCAACAAGTTCTAAGAATTACCAAAGTAGTTATGTACAAGTACTCCCACTGTCCAAAAGCATGTAAAACTTTTAGGTACTCTAATAGTCTACGCATGATTTTATAATTATGCAATTGCAGAATTCTTGTTAAATGAAGGTAACCAAAAGAGGTACCAATCTTACAATCTCATCTTCATTATCTTCCAGTCCTTTTTATAGCATTCCCTGAAAAAGATTCTACTCCCACTGATCTCTTAAGGTATATGTATTCAGTAAAAGGACAAAACAAGGCAGATGCAATAAAGCCCAACTCTTAAAACTTGGTTTCTTCAACACATGCATATGAAGGACTACGTTGCATGTCCTTTGATAGATTAATGTGAATGATAGCTGGATTAAACAAAGGATAAAAACCATATAAGTCAGAGTGTCACTCAGAGGTCAGAACAATTCATGAGAAACAAATGAATTTACATTACCCCTGTCAAATATAGATTAGCTATAGACACCCTATAAAGGTCCTTACTAATTAGTATAGGCAATTTCAATTTCAAGATATTGCAATTATCAACTAGATAGAAACGCAAATGAAATGCAAAAACACACAAGGACAGATTTCACTACAAGCCTGGTATCTATATCTTGTAATGCAAATGAACTTGTAAATCAAACACAAATTTTCCACAATTATGACCGATCTTGAAACAATTATTGTTTTCATATTTGATCAAATGAAAATAATCAATGTCCATGTTAATTTTATAGCTACCCTTCCACCTGGGAATAGGGCACAGATAAAATTCTTTAACCAAAACGAATCGAGATTGAAAAACAGAGACGAAAAATAGGATTACATATACCCATAGTCCGCTCATGTAAATGATTCTTAGTAATCAATGACTACAACACCTGTCATGTAATGTCACTGTTTTTCACATAGCATGATATAAGAATGTTTAAGTTACTAGAACAAATTGATAGTATAAGCAAATAGGTTAATGCAGTAAGTTGGGTATTTGGACCAAGGTCAACATATTCTCAAGAGAAGTCACAAATTATACTTGTATATTCTATACACAGAATGATCTTAATTTCCCAAGGCATTAATAAAGGAGAATAACATAAAGTGAACACAAGATCACATTCGACATAATGAAAAGTAATCATAAAGGAAATATCCCTGTAAGTATATATCATTTTATCTGGACCCTAGATGTTCCATTATACCTCTAAACTTAGTTCCTTTAATATTTCCTAAACAGAAAGACAATTGTCAAAAACAGACTATTTGTAACAGAAATAACAGCATATATCAGATTGTCAAGGCATTAGAACAACACACAGCTTGTTTCCATCCTTAAACAAGTAAATACAATAAACCAGCCAATAACAAAACATTGTTTTTATTACGTTTAAGTATCTGCCAAGTGTTTTGCTTAAATCACATTAATATACAGAGAAAGATTCATGGTTATAATGTGAATAAATACCAAAACATATTTTATTTGATAAGTAGTACAGTAGCGTTTATCAAAAGGTCATTATCTGTGGGAAGAAAGCGAAATCCGATTAAAATTTAGCTTTAAAACAAGTCAATGTTTAAAGATCACTTTACTTATG
This sequence comes from Rosa persica, assembly GCA_025331145.1. Lineage (NCBI taxonomy): Eukaryota > Viridiplantae > Streptophyta > Magnoliopsida > Rosales > Rosaceae > Rosa > Rosa persica. The sequence goes on along the minus strand of WFKR01000004.1, from coordinate 22,284,356 downwards.
GCAGTGGCAACTTGAAGTAGATTTTGATGTAGAGAATGAAAAAGCAAATTTAATATTGAAAATGTTCAAGGAAATCCAGATTATGTGTCTGGCCCAAACTCTAGGTTATTTGACCTAGTGGTAATAGTGTTATAGAAGGATTTAGAATCCTATTCAATATAGAATTACTTTCCTTGTATGTTCAGATTCTATGCATTGTAATCATCTATATAAAGAGGCCCCTATTATCAATGAGAATACACAGCGAATTTCTCTCAATTTCTGATTCCCTAAAACATGTTATCAGCACGAAGCCCTAACCCTGAAACCCTAATTTCGTAGCCCTCAAATTCCAACATCCACCGCCCCACATATTGAAGCCATAACCTCAAGGAACCCAGAACCGGCGGCGGAACTACCGGAACAGGTGGGAAAACCCCTGAACCGACCACCAGAAAAACTGAACCGGCCTCTATCCCTGCCAAACACCTGTCGAAGTCCAGCCGGGTCCTGCCGAGTCCTGTCGAAGCCCTGCCAAGATTTGCGACAGTTCCCGCATGCATCTGCACAACCGCTGTCCATATCTGTCGACAGATATCAACAGCTCTCGCACAAGCTTGCGCGTGCCTCTGGCTACGTGTCCCTGCGCTCGACAGCTCCCTGCGCATCTGTCAATAGATATCTACAACCCCTGCTACTCCTACCGACACCTGCACCCAGCCCCTCCAAGCCCTCGCCTACTCCTGCCGAGCCCTGCGCGCAATCCCTGCACCATCTGCCGACAGCTGCCGAGGCACCTACCTACACCCCTGTAGCACTTGCCGGCAGCCTCCGCACAGCTCCTGCACAATCCCTGCAGCAGCCCCGCACAACCCAGCCTAGCTCCGGCCACCACCTGTCTCCGGCCACTTTTCCGGCGACCTTAGGAGACCTTTTTCGGGCAACCTTCAAAGGACTTCTCCGGTCAAGATTTCCGGCAACTTTCAAGGTAAATTTTTCTAAAAGTTCCCGTTTTTGAAGTTTTATAATTTCTTCTTCTTTTCTCGGGAACTTCCAACATCCCTTCTTCTACCCCCCCTTTCTTCTTCATAGGGGAGACCTAAAGCCGAACTGTGGGGGTTCGTGCTCACTCCAAGCTTGGAGCTTATAGGGTCCTCCAAACTTAGAGTTTGTTGAGAAGAAAAACGATCGACCACATACATCATTGTTTCGATCTAATCCAAAACCCCTCTTGGAATTGGATTTTCTTGGAAGCGATTACTCTCAGAAATTCCTAATTTCTTGGAAGCGACTACGCTCAGAAATTCTTATTGTTTTCGTGGTAGCCTTTTTATGCTCCGAAACTAACCCTAATCTTGTGTTGTTTTTCAGGATGAGTTACCTGAATAAGTTGAACTTTGTTCCACTAGAGACAACTGGCGCAGGATACCATAGGTGGGTCCGAGATGTGCTTCAACATCTTAAGGCTGATGGACTTCTGGAAACCATCCAAGAGCCTGGTCAGAACGTGCTTTCTGTAGAGCAACTTCGTGCTTTCGAAGCAAATAAAGCCAAGGCCATAATTCTCATGACAAGGCACATGAATGATGCTCTCCAAAGTGAATACCTCAATAAGGAAGACCCCAGAAAACTATGGGTGGAACTTGAGCAGCGATTTGGCAATGTTCATGACTCCCTGCTTCTTGATTTAGAAGTGAGATGACATAGCCTCCGCTTCTGTGACTTCAAGTCCGTACTTGTTTATAACTCGGAAGCCCTTTGTATCAAGTCATTGATGGAGTTCTGTGGACAAACCATAATTGATATGATGTTGATCGAGAAGACTCTCTCTACCTTCCCCGTCTCTGCCTTGATGATTTCGAAGAATTATCGGATCGATGTGAATGCAGGAAATATCACAAGGGTTCATGAGCTCATTGGCGCCATGAACGTAGCTGAGAAGCACGACAATATCCTTGTGAAGAACTATAATGCTAAACATGTGGGAACTAAGTCTATTCCGGAGTCTAATTATAGTCGCGCCCCCAAGGGAGGATGCAATGAGCGAAATCCTAAGAGTAGGGACAATTCTGGACGTTCTGGTCCATATTCTCGTCCTAAAGAGGAAGGAAATCACCAAGATAGGCGTGCACGGAACTGTGGAGGTCAACGTGTGAAGAGAGAGAGAGAGGCGGAGCCTCCGGCCATGGTAGTGACACCACCAAGAACAATGGCCGTCCAACTCGTGCATCAAATGCACCTCGATCAAAGGAGCCTGACCATAAAGATGTTTGTCTTCGATGTGGATCAAGTGGACATTGGGCAAAGAAGTGTAGTGCATCCCAGAACGTTGCAAACGCATACAAAATGTATCATGAAGGAAGGGAGGCCAACTACATGGAACAAGAAGATCAAGATGGCGATCTCGATCTAAGGGTGGAAGACTATAAAGATCAAGACCCAGAACTGGCGATTTTGATTAAGTCTTTTTATTTTCCAAGAGACGTAGGCAATTGCCATATTATTTGTAATATATGCCAATGGTTTAATCTTTCTTCAAAGTAGGCGTACTCCTTGTAAATGTGATGTCTAGGAAGGTTTTAAGATAAGTGGTACTTAAGCGAGCCTTGCTCCACCGACATCTCTTTACTCACCTGGTCACATTTGCATTGAAATTATCGAAAGAAGTTAGATGACTGCCATTGTTTGCATTAGCTAGTTTCTTTTTGGATTAGATCTTCTTTGATTAAATAAATGATGATGTAATTCCGTTTGGCTTATCAATAAAAGTTAAGTTCTTTTCTTTATGACTCATTTTTAATTATGAGCTTTTCTTTTAGGAATGGATGAACTACAATGTCTCGCTGATAGTGCGACTACGCATACTATTCTACGACATAGGCAATTATTCTTAGAGATGTTGCCTACATATTCCTCTGTGACTACGATGGCTGGGCCATCAGATTTAGTTCAAGGACATGGAATGGCCCAATTCCTTTTGCCAAATGGCACCTTGATTAAAGTCACTGAAACTCTCTATGCTCTTAAGGCAAATCGAACCTTATTGAGCTTTAAAGATATAAGAGCCAACGGATTTCATGCGGAAACGCATAATGAGAACGGAATAGAATTCCTTTGCATTACCTCTAATGATTGCGGCAGAAAGCGCATCTTAGAGAAACTTATGTGTCAATTTAGTGGACTTTATGTCACTACAATTCGACTAATTGAATCCAATAATGTCATAAAAGAAGATCTCTTGGATTCAGACACATATTGGCTTTGGCATGACCGACTAGGACATCCTGGTCGTGATATGATGCTCCGTATACTAAAGACGTCACACAGACATCCATTCTTCAGAATGAGAAGAAGCAAGAATCAAACATTGATTCCCGGACTTAGCAAGACCGCCAAAATTGCAGCCTCAAGTGCTGCTGCTGTCTTGGGCCGCCACAGGGTCGCTCTTGTCCCTCGTGATGATGCCACAAATGGTGCTGACCATGAGCATGACGCCATGGTTACTCCTCCTAGTGGCCATGACGCCACACACACCAATTTCCATGGCTCTAGTGCCATCAAGGGAGATGTAATCACACATTTTGCTTCTAATAGCGTTACAGACGCTCCGACCCAACCAAAATTCTCATTGGTTGCTTCTAAGGCCCCTCGCTCATTCTGTAAAGCCTGTTCATTCGGGAAATTAGGACCGAGACAGTCCTACTCAAAGGATCCCAAAATACTTATTCCGTTCTTACAGAGAATCCAAGGGGATATCTGTGGACCAATTCAACCATCATGTGGACCTTTTAAATACTTTATGGTATTGGTTGATGCGTTGACATGCTGGTCACATGTCGCGCTGTTGTCCACTGGCAATGCTGCTTATGCTAAACTCCTTGCCCAGATTATCCGTCTACGGGCTCACTACCCTGGCCATCCAATTAAGTCAATTCGACTTGATAATGCTGGGGAGTTTATATCGAAAACATTCGATGACTATTGCATGTCATTGGGGATTGATGTTGAGCATCCAGTTCCCCATGTTCATACCCCCAAAATGGTATCGCAGAAGCTGCTATCAAACGACTACAAATGATAGCTCGGACATTGGTTATGCGCACCAGTCTTCCTGTTTCTGCTTGGGGATATGCAATATTGCACGCAGCGACGCTCATTCGTCTACGACCTACTGCAACTCAATCTTATTCTGCGTTACAGCTAGTGACTGGGTACGAGCCTGATATCTCGCACTTACGCATTTTTTGGTGTGCTATTTATGTGCCTATTACGCCGCCACAGCGTATTAAGATCGGTCCTCAATGACGAATAGGAATTTATGTTGGATCAACTATCGTCCGCTATGTTGAACCTTTGACAGGCGATCTCTTTACCGCTAGATTTGTGGATTGTCACTTGATGAGACAGTCTTCTCGTCGTTAGGGGGAGATAAGAACACATATGTTCAACAGGAATGACAGTAATTGTCATGGTCTGTCCCCACTATGTCTCATCTCGATTCCCGTACCGCACAGTCCGAACTTGAAGTGCGAAGAATAATCAAGCTCCAGAATGTAGCAGACACTCTGCCTGATGCGTTTTATGATGTTGCCAAAGTGACGAGATCACACATACCTGCTGCAAACGTGCCTGCAAGGATTGATGTCCCTAATAATGGACATAACGCCACTCCTGTGACACCAAGAGATGGCGCCATTGCCTAGCATGGCAATGATGTGGCATCAATGACCGCATGTCCCGCAAGGAAGCGCGGTAGACCAATTGGTTCGAAGGATACTCGCCCTAGAAAGAGAGCGAATGAGGCACAAATAAATCCTTTGATCATCGATACTCAAAATCCGTCCCATGAGAATGTTTCAGATTATGGTTATGTCCAAGAGACATCATTGGGGGACTCCTCAATGTCAGAACCTATCCCTGAGAACGTAGAGATCTCTGTGAATTACACTAGTGTACATGGGAGGTGGGAAAAAAGCTCCATCATCATTGATGATGTATTCGCATATTCAGTAGCGCGTGAGATTATTGAGACCGATGACATCGAACCACGCTCCGTTGATGAATGCCAACGTAGAGCTAATTGGCCAAAATGGAAAGATGTGATCCAGGCAGAACTTGATTCTCTAACGAAAAGAAAGGTATTTGGCAAAATTGTACCAATACCGCCTAACACCAAACCAGTTGGTCATAAATGGGTATTCGTTAGAAAGCGTAATGAGAAAAACGAGATTGTAAGGTACAAAGCTTGCCTTGTGGCGCAAGGCTTCTCACAACGCCCTGGAATCGACTACGAGGATACCTATTCTCCCGTAATGGACGTCATTATGTTCCGCTACCTTATCAGTTTGGTAGTTTCCAAAAAAGTGAACATGCAGCTTATGGACATGGTTACAGCGTATCTATATGGGGATCTAGATACGGAAATATACATGAAAGTTCCAGATGGAATTCAGTTACCCAAATTAAGTGACTCTAAACCACGGAGCGCGTTGGCCATAAGATTAAACCGCTCACTATATGGATTGAAACAATCAGGACGGATGTGGTATAACCGTCTAAGTGACTACTTGATTAGCAAGGGATATGTCAATAATGAACTATGCCCATGTGTGTTCATAAAAAGGACAAGTTCCGGATTTGCAATAGTAGCAGTCTATGTCGATGACATAAATATAATTGGCACCCTTAAAGAGTTAAGGGAAACCGCTGAACACTTGAAATCTGAGTTTGAGATGAAAGATCTTGGGAAAACATGGTTTTGCCTCGGTTTGGAACTTGAGCACCGTGAAGATGGTATTCTGATTCATCAATCAGCTTATACCCAAAAGATGCTTAGGCGTTTTAATACTGATAAGATTAAGCCTTCAAGCACCCCAATGGTCGTCCGTAGTCTTGATCCAAAGAAAGATCCATTCCGTCCAAAAGATGACAACGAAGAAGTGCTAGAGGCAGAAGTGCCATATCTAAGTGCAATAAGCGCATTATTGTACTTAGCACAATGCACGAGACCGGACATCTCCTTCACTGTGAACTTGTTAGCTAGATATAGCTCCGCGCCAACACGACGCCATTGGACTGGTGTTAAAGATATCTTTCGATACCTAAGTGGTACGATCGATATGGGCTTGTTCTATCCCTACAAAGAGATGATGGATTCGGACCCATCAAATAACAGGAACGCCACACATGGTGGATTGCGTTCCCTCTCCCTATCCCAAAACTATATAGGTGTTTTGGAAGGTTTTGCTGATGCTGGGTATCTCTCTGACCCACACAAAGGTCGTTCCCAAACTGGTTATGTATTCACCATGGGAAACACCACGATATCTTGGAGGTCTACAAAGCATATCTTAGTTGCTACCTCTTCGAATCGTGCAGAGATTATTGCTCTTCATGAAGCAGTTCATGAATGTATATGGTTACGATCCATAGTTACGCATGTTCGAAGTAATTGTGGTTTGAAGTCCACCACAGATGATCCAACAAGCATTTATGAGTATAATGTTGCTTGCATTGAACAAATGAAGCAAGGCTACATCGAAGGCGACAACACCAAGCATATATCACCCAAATTCTTCTATAATCAGCAACAACAGAAACTCCTCAAGATCAAAGTAAACCAGGTTCGTTCTGAGGACAATGTGGCAGACTTGTTTACTAAGTCATTGCCTAAATCCACGTTCGAGAAACATGTGGCAAGAATTGGCTTGCGGAAACTATCTGAACTCCCATGATCGTGATCATCAGTGGGAGGCGCAAACATCAGGGGGAGATGTCTACATGTATGGTCTCGAAACGTGAATGGTGTGTTGTACTCTTTTTTTCCTTCGACCGAGATTATTTTGTCCCTCAGGGTTTTTTGTTACTCGGCAAGGTTTTTAATGAGGCAACGAGAGAAGCACCACGTTTGGGCGACACAAGGGGGAGTGTTCAAGGAAATCCAGATTATGTGTCTGGCCCAAACTCTAGGTTACTTGACCTAGTGGTAATAGGGTTCTAGAAGGATTTAGAATCCTATTCAATGTAGAATTACTTTCCTTGTATTCTATGCATTGTAATCCTCTATATAAAGAGGCCCCTATTATCAATGAAAATACACAACGAATTTCTCTCAATTTCTGATTCCCTAAAACAGAAAAATCCTTTTCTAAAAGATAACATGAAATTATGAATTGATTATATGAAGATCCGGGAATTCAAAGTAGTCAAAGTAATATATAAAAGACGCCTAAGACTTAAGTTTGACATTAATAATCAGATATGCGAGAAATATTTTATCATGAACAAGCCTCAAAGCAACACTCAGACATTCAACATACAAACAGTATACCATATACGTAACTCAATAAATATATAATTATGTAAACGATCACATCTTGGCTATGTAAGGTATTGTCTGATGTATCATGCATTTTATAACAACCTAGCAAATGAGAAAATAAATGGTTCTCTTTAATTAAGGCTCCATGAATAAATAATGTAACACTCCAAAAAAAAAAAAGAAAAAAAAAAGAGCCATGATCGAGCAAAAACTAAACATTTAAAGTCAACACCAATTTAAAGCCTGCACCATAACTATCCAAGTCATTCAAAAGGATTGATAAGCATAGCTACTTATTTTAACTAAGACATATATATGTAGTATATGCAGCAACTTCAGGACATAATTACATTCATTTTCCCTTCAAAAGAACCATGAAACCAGTAGACCTATTAAGGTATGATAAATCTCTTCCCCCCAAAGTAAAAGAAAGTAGTTATTTATGAAATTGATGGAAGATTCAAACACTCAACTCTAGTTTCTACCCCAATTTCACCTCTTAAAAGAAGAAAGTGGAAAAACTTTATGGAATACTTATTGCTGTAACTGATCATTAACAGTTCCTTAAAATTTACCCTAGTTTGAAAATTAAGAACTAGGCATTAAATCTGGAGAGCCCCAAAGTGCTTCATCGTGTCAGCCTTACCTAGAGTGGCAAAAGGACAATTGACAGTACTAAATCACATAACCAAAGATCAGAACTCAACAATAGGTCGGTTAGATGATGTCAACACCTAGGGTGGCAAGAAGAACATCTCTAATGACCTCTGAATGTGAATTTTAATTTTTGTTATGTGCTAATACTGAATTTAAAAGTTGTTATTGTTTAAACCTCCTACGGGGAGCAAAGACACTAGCTTCCAAACTCAATATTACAAGGTATTGCTCCAATACTTATGTTTAATTATAGTTTTCTACATGGGATTGCTATCCACAATACATTATGTAAAAGACTTTAATCAAACCGAACCAAAAATTTTATGCATAGTTGTATGTATTTTACTCGAGTTTTATGAAATTGTTCACAAATGATTATTACTGAATTGGGAGAACAAGTAATCAGCTGTTATTAAGCATACAATGAATCAAACATGCAAACAGAAACGTCCAGGATCATAAACTCGATAAGATACAAGGATACTGATTGATTGTCAAAACCATACATGCCTTACCAAGGTCATGAAAATTACTTAAAACCAAGACAACTGATCATGTAAAGCATGTAGGAAATCATGATTGAACTACTGCAACTATACAGTTTTGCTTAATTTTGAGATAGGTACGGAAGCATACCTGGAAGCAAGCTTCTCCTGTAACTTGGAAATAGCAACAAAATGAAAGCATACCCGCGGCAATAGGCTTCCTCTCAGCAATAGTTATAGACAAATATAGGCGGAAAAAAAGGTAAATCAAAATAATTTGTCAGAATAACCATTGTGAAATCGGGTTGATTTTATTAAACTCTGTTCTTTTCAGAAAATTCTTTCTTTCTGAACATAAAAGGATCAATGTTTCGTGCAAACTCATGCATGAAATCAAATCATTAGTTGCACATAAGAGATTTGAATTGAAAAATATTGAGACTTGAGAACTGAGAAGTAACAAATCAATTCAGCATGCATAAAACATTGTAATCCTTTGATCTTTTATTTCGGAAAACAACCATTAACAAAATAGACAAAGACAGACTTAAAATCAATTTGGCTACACTTCGCTTCAATTATAAATACCAATTTAGTGGTCCTTTAATTCATACAATTTAGAAAGGAACTAAATACTGACACCTAATGATAAGAAATTTTACACTAATATGAATGGTTGATGATTATGCATTTATGCATACTAATGAAAAAGACCATGAGGAACAAAACATAAACAATAGAAGGTTAAAGGATGAGATTTTAAAATTCAGGTCAATTAATGAATTAATCAACTTTCCAATATACTGCAGTATCATCCATGACTAACATTCAGCATAAAATTGCTCTAAGAGATGAGTTTACTAAAATTGAATATAATGTTTGCATGAAAAACATGTAATTTGATTAATTGAAAGGTATAAAACGATATGCATAAGTTTCAGTAGTAAATCCATCAAGCCAATTTCAAAAGAAAATAAAATAAAATAAAACCTCAGTCATTCAATTATGAAACCACAAAGAAAATAAAACTTTCGAATTTCTCAGAAAAAGAGAAAGGAGAAACTAGGGATTGGAGATTAATTAGATGCTGGGAGAACGCATCTTAAGTCAAACCCAATTAACAGAATAATGAAGAAATATACTGAAGAACTCCAACTTTTCAAGGTTTTTGAAAATTTGCTGCAAAGATTTCAGATTAAGGTTCACAATACATTGAAAATACAAGGACATAATGTGATTTTCTGGAAAATGGGGATTGCAGTATACGGATCAATCCTTACTGGGTAGCAGAAACCAAAATTAATAAATAGATAACCAGATTTTGGTTACACAGTGAAAACCTCAAATATGAGATTAGAAACACTTATACATCCTCTCTACTGATCTCAAGAGAATTTTATGCATGTGAAGAACATGATCAAGAACACTTATACATGGACCAAGTGTTTTGACTCTAGTGAAGACCTTCGGCAAAACAAGCAAGACTCAACAACTAATTCTTGCGTCTCTAGGTTCACCACCTCTGACCGTGTATGTTTCTCAATATATGATAGACCAACGATAAAAACTCAATAACCCAAGATTCTAACCTAATTAGACTTTCATTAGGAAAGAACTTTTAATACAAGATATCCACCGAATCCTAAAGATAATCAATTAGAAAACCTACACATCCTAAAAAGCCTAGGACTTAAAAACCACGATTTTATCAATCATAAAAAACTTTTAGACATGTAATTACATAAAACCCAAAACCTACTTTCCAAAATCGGACTCCAAATGAAACTGACTCCCATGCATATGCAGATGCATTTACTTGTGATTCTCCAAGATCAATAAAGGAACTTTTACATAGCTTTGTATGGGAATGCCAATACTATATGTACAAGAATTGTACCTACATACATACCTTAATCGAGTTGCAAAAGTATCTGGAACAAAATCCATAAAACGATTCTGACAAAACAAATCGCAAAAAACCCTTTGTTCTCTTTTGTAGTTTGCGCTGGAGGAAGAACAACCGCCAGAAAAGAAAACATTTTTTTTTTTTGATTGAATACCTAGTTGACCGATTAAAGACGGGTCCAACAGAAGTTATATGGCTCAATAAGGCAAATGAACAGAATCTTAAATTTAAACATGTAGACTGATTTTCTTCAAAAATTGTTTGCAGCAGTTCGAAATCATACCAGGATACTACAATGTTTGCTTGTTGCTAATGAAGGGAGACCACTCCAAGACTCATATGACAGCTTTTACGGTAATTCGATCACAATTTAAAAAAATTTAGACAGAAAAGTCATGACGGAGATCGCCATCAAAGAACCACTAAAATTTTGGAAATCAAATTTTGGGGCTGACTGTTGCAAGAATACTAGTCACCTTGAATGAAGGTTGTCTTACAACATCGGGCCTTGGACTTGTCTCCTAGTAGGTTGGGCTTTGATAATGAAGCGAGGCCTAGCCAAAACTTTATACAAGAAAAAGAACTCTTTCCCCACTTTTAAGATCATCCAATTCAGAAAATTTTGATTCTTAATTGAGCACAAAAGGCTCTGACACCAAATGTAAAACAAAAATAATATTGTACTCAATCTAAGAACACAAAACATAATTAAGATTAACATAAGAATAACATTAAGATGAACAAAATATTAAATAATGTATACCAACTTGAATTAGTCAGGATAGATTTTCTCCTCTATCCAATCCTGTATGCAAACTGTTATGGGGCGAAGCTTATGAATAGAGTGGTAATTGTTAGAAACAGGGATCTAAGACTTTTATAAGCATCTAGGACTAGGTACCTCCCATAAAGGATTCTTAGTCCTAATTGATGTAAGCTTTGTCAAGCTATTTCATGTACATTTAGGATCACTCTATGATTAAGTAATCAACAATATATACCATATTCAGTACTGATTATAGATAAAGAGGTCATGGACTTGAATTATTCAAGCAATGTCTAATTACTTATTCTGCAAATAAGGTAGCTAAGTTGTTGTGGTCCATAGTCAATATTGATAAGTCACATTAATTCTTACAAACAGCAGAAAAGAAAATATTATAAAATGATACCTCAACCATACGATCACAACCCACTGAGCTTGCTCTAGCCATCAGTTTGTAGTCCTTTGAAGGGGCAACACCAGATGAACTGGTAGAATGTTGATTGAAAGCCGAATTCTTTTGAAACAAAGGCATCACATGTTTCTTCTGCATCCCAGATGGAAGATACATGGGATACCATAGTAGGCTCACATTCCATTTTATTCTTTGTCTAGAAATATCAGCAGCAATCACAACTAAATGGTATTTGCGGAAGACACTGGGACCTTCAAGTGAGAGGTTGATCAATGCAGTTAGCATCTAGATCATGAGGCACCCTAGAAAGGAGATCTCCAACACTAATGTTGGTTAGGTTATATCAGCCCACTCTTTGGCTAATAGTGCAGTGCCATTATGTAATCTCAGACCATCCTAGGTATATAAAAACAAATTAAATGATCAGAAAAAACAGATAAGATGAAAAGTTGAACATGAAAAAATATGTAAAACATTTCTAGCATAAAAAATCACAATAAGTAGTTCCACTTCTATATTTAAATGGACTTGCTGAAAATATGTATTCCTATAAGCCGTATTAACATCTAAAGCATAGGAAAGAAGATAATTTACCACTTCTCTTGATGTCTTAAGATACCCTGATCACCTGAACCTTTTCAATCCATGATGCATTTTCTGTAGGGTCTCCCTCAAGGTTATTCTTCTGGTTGGGCTCACCATCTGAAGTTTGAGAAAGAAAATGACTTTTTGTCACTAAGGTTAAGGGGTCTTTCTGGATATCTACACATTGATTACTAGTTGATAGTGGAGAAATAGATATTGATTCCAATATAGGATCCTTCATCTTCTCCACAATCATATCATGCTCAACTAGAATCTTGCAAGATGCTACAGGTGCTTGTGATGCAACAGATCCAAGTGTTGAATATTCTAGACCATGCCATATGACTTTTGAGTTCCCCCATAAAGATAGTTATTGTCTCTACACATTCCTATACAAGTTTCTTAGAAGATTCATGAATGTGGAAGATTAATGAAGGAGTATATATTTAAATAGTTGAATGGAGCATTAATGAAGACATCTAGAGGTTTCCTCCTTGGCTAATATAAGGAGAGGGGTCATTTGCTCATTCCAATCATCCAATCTAATCCAATCTCATCTAAGAGAAACATCTCATCCAAGTTGAGTTGAGAGTGTTATAGTTGTTAGGTAGCAAAACAAGTGTGAGAGAAACTTTCTTTCAAGTAGTGTTCTTAAAGTTGTATATCTCTTGCACCCACCTTACCATAGTAGAAGTTTTTGTTGTTGCTGCCCCGTGGACGTAAACACCTTGCCAAACCATGTTATATCCGGTGTTCTCTTTCCATTACTCTTTTTCCTTTGCATATTATCCTTTTGTGGTTGGAGTTATTATTTCTATTTTATTAATTTTCTCAATAGTGGTATTAGAGCCCTTCGTTTGTAAGGCGTTAGAATGGAATGTTCAAATAGTACCATGATCTGACTTAACCTCTCTAATTGGATTACTTGGAAGCAGAGAATGGAGGATATTCTTTATTGTAAAGATTTGCATGAGCCAATTGAATGAGAGGAGGCCAAGCCGGAAGAGACTTCGGATGCGAATTGGAAAAATGAACTGCAAAGCCATCAGTTATATCCGCGAATGGGTGGATGACAGTGTATTCCACCATGTGTCCAATGAAACCAATGCACATGAATTGTGGTTGAAGTTGGAGTCCTTGTCTAAGAAGAAGACCACTGCGAAGAAAGCATTCATAATTAAGGAGCTTCTAAACATGAAGTACAAAGATGGTGTTAGAGTGACCAAGCACCTCAACAACTTCCAAAGTACAATCAATCAATTGGCCACGATGGACATGAAGATTGATGATGAGTTGCAAGCCTTGTTGCTATTGGGATCGTTGCCGGACAATTGGGTGACCTTCGTTAAGTGTAAGTAATTCAGTTCCAAATGGTGTATTGTCTATTGATAATGTTAAAAGTAACATGTTGAATAAAGAAACTAGAAGAAAATCTTCAAACTCCGACTATACCCAAGTCTTTGTGGCGGAGAATAGAGGAATGAGCAAAAGCAGAGGTCCCAAAGGCCATGGAAGAAGTATAAGCAGATCGAGAACAAGATTCAATGGAAAGTGCCATCATTGTAGTATTTTTGGCCACATGAAGAAGAATTGCAACAAGTTGAAGAATGATTCAAAGGAGGGTCGAGATTACAATACTCATCAACCGAAGGATGACACAAAAAACACTACAGCTTTCATGTCTCATGATCAATGTGAGTTTCTTTGTCTTGAAGGTTAACGTCTACATGTTGATGATGGTCCCAGTGTTGCACGGGTTGTTGATTCCAGAGCCTCTTTCCATGCCACTCCACACTTGGAGCACTTCCTTACATACAAAGGCGGTGACTTTGGGATTGTGAAGATGCGCAACAATGGCTACTCCAAGATTTCAGGAATTGGAGATATTTGTTTTGATATCGATTTGAGTAACAAGCTTATGTTAAAAGATGTTAGAAATGCTCCGGGTCTACGTCTCAATCTCATGTCAACCGGTGTGCTTGATCGATATGGGTTTCATTATCATGGAGATGATCAAAAGTGGAGGCTTACCAATGGATCATTGGTGGTTGCTAGAAGGAAGATATGTTGGACCCTCTACAAGACATATGGCAAGATATGCAAAGAAGAGTTATATGTTGTAGATGATTCTTCTCCAAATCTATGGCACAAGCGGCTAGGCCACATGAGTGAGAAGGGATTGCAAGTTTTGAAAAAGAAGTCTCTAATTCCCTTTGCCGAAGGTACCTCACTTGACTCTTGTGATTACTATTTATTTAGTAAGCAACATAAAGTTAGTTTCACAAAAACTTTTACAAGGAAAGAAGATGTATTAGACTTAGTACACTCAGATGTATATGGCTCCATGGAAGTTCAATCGCTAGGTCATAACAAATATTTTGTCACTTATATCGATGATGCTTCACGAAATGTTTGGGTTTATTTGTTGAAATCAAAAGACCAGGTATTCTAGACCTTTAAGGAGTTCCATGCCATGGTGGAGAGGGAGACAAGAAGAACCTCAAATGTATCTGAAGTGACAATGGCGGAGAGTACACTTCAAACGAGTTCAAAGATTATTGTTTGAAGCATGGCATCAAACACAAGAAGACAATTCCTGGCACTCCACAACATAATGGTGTAGCATAGAGGATGAACCGCACCATTTTAGAAAAAGTGATAAGCATGCTGAAGATGGCCAACCTGGCAAAAGAGTTTTGAGGTGAAGCACTGACAACCACATGTTACCTTATTAACCGAACACTATGTGTACCGTTGGGCTTAGAGACTCCAGAAGACATGTGGACCGGTAAAAGCACTTCATATTCCCACTTGAGGTGTTGGGTGCAAAGCATTTGCACATGTGCCAAATAAGCAAAGATCAAAGCTAGATGACAAGGTCATACCATACATCTTTCTTAGGTATGGTAATGAAGAGATGAGCTACCGGTTGTGGAATCCAAAGACCATGAAGTTATTCAAAAGCAGAGATGTGGTGTTCCATGAAGGTCAAACCATTGCGGATTTTGACAAAAATGAAGTAGAACATGTAAACCACCTCACCTACGATTCATCACCGCTTCAACAAGAACCTAGTGACAAAGCTCAAGATATGGTAAATGAAAATGTTCCTGATATAATGGAAGTAGAAGCGGTAAAACCTAGAGATAATGATCAACAGGATCATGATCAAGGGGAGCAGCTACAAAATGCCCAAGTACCAGTTCGAAGATCCAACAGAGTGCCAAAGCCAAGTACCAAGTTCTTCACAGTATATTTTGGTGACTAGTGATGGAGATTATCGATATTCCAGATACATTCTGTTGACCAATGATGGAGAGCCTGAATGCTTTGAGGAGGCAAAAACTCATGTAAACAGTGATAAGTGGATGATGGCGATTAAGTCTGAAATAAAGTCCTTATTGAAGAATGACACCTATGAGTTGGTGGAGCTTCCTAAAGGCAAAAAAGCACTAAAAAATAAATGGGTGTTTAAGTTGAAGAGAGATGAGAATGAAAAGCTGACAAAGTTCAAGGTTCGCTTGGTTGTGAAAGATTTTAGGCAGAAGGAATGAGTAGATTTTGACGAGATCTTCTCACCAGTCGTCAAGATGACTTCTATCAGAGTTATTTTAGGCATGGCAGCTAGCATGGATCGTGAGGTAGAGCAATTAGACGTGAAAACAGCAATTCTTCATGGTGATTTGGAAGAAGAAATATACATGGAGCAACTAGAAGGTTTTGAGGTTGAGGGAAAGGAGCACATGGTTTGTAAGTTGAAGAAAAGTTTGTGTGGGCTTAAGCAAGCGCCAAGGCAATGATACAAGAAATTTTACTCATTCATGGTGGATCATGGGTACAAGAGAACTGATGCATATCGATGTGTGTATATTCAACGATTCACTGGAGGTAACTTCATTATTTTGTTGCTATATGTTGATGATATGTTGATAGTGGGCAAAGTTGTTTCTATGATTCGAAAGTGAAAAGCAGATCTATCAAAGTCATTTGATATGAAAGATTTAGGACCAGTTAAGCAAATTTTAGGTATAGAGGTTACTCGTGACAGGCAGACAAAGATATTATGGCTATCATAGGAGAGGTATGTTGAGGGTGCTTGAAAGGTTCAACATGAAAGAAGCTAAGCCAGTAAGCTCACCTCTAGGCAATCATTTCAAGTTAAGCAGATTATTATGCCCAACAACACAAGTAGAGAAGGACAAGATGGTACATATCCCTTATTCATCAACTAGTGGTAGTCTTATGTATGTCGTAGTATGCACTCGCCAAGATATTGCACATGAAGTTGGTGTTGTTAGTAGATATGTTTCTAATCCTGGCAGAGACCATTGAAAAGCTATTAAGTGGATACTTAAATATTTAAGGGGCACCTCAAAGTTGTGTTTGTGTTTTGATGGATCAGGACCAATCGTGGAAGGTTTCACAGATGCAGCTTTGGTAGGAGACCTTGATAATAGAAAGTCCACTTCTGGATACTTATTTACCTTTTCTGGGGGAGTTGTGTCATGGCAGTCTAAGTTACAGAAGTGTGTTGCCTTATCTACCACAGAATATGAGTATATAGCAATAAATGAAGCTGGCAAGGAAATGTCATGGCTACACAGGTTCGTTCAAAAGTTGGGTGTGAGGCAAGAAAATTATGTGGTTCATTGTGATAGTCAAAATGCTATTCACTTTAGCAAAAATTCAATATCACCCCTGCACTAAGCACATTGATCATCGTTATCATTGGATTCAAGATGCAGTGTCAAAGAAGTTTTTCCAGTTGAGAAAAATTCACACCAACAAGAATATTTCAGATAGTTGACTAAAGTTGTTCCCAAGCAGGAGCTGGAGTTTTGCATTAAGGCTGCTGGGATGGACTTCCATTGAGAGGTCATGGTCCTATAGTATAGAGGCGGAGATTGTTGAATATTCTAGACCATATGACTGTAACGTTGGGTTCTGCCATAAACATAGTTATTGTCTCTACACATTCCTATGCAAGTTTCTTAGAAGATTCATGAAGGAGTATTTATTAAAATAGTTGAATGGAGCATTAATGAAGACATCTAGAGGTTTCCTCCTTGGCTAATATAAGGAGAGGGTCATTAGCTCATTCCAATCATCCGATCTAATTTGATCTCATCTAAGAGAAACATCTCATCCAAGTTGAGTTGAGAGTGTTATAGTTGTTAGGTAACAAAACAAGTGTGAGATAAAGTTTCTTTCAATTAGTGTTCTTGAAGTTGTATATCTCTTGCACTCACCTTATCATAGTGGAAGTTCTTGTTGTTGCTGCCTCGTGGACATAGCCATCTTGTAGAACCACGTTATATCTGGTGTTCCTTTCCATTACTCTTTTTTCTTTGTATATTATCCTTTTGTTGTTAGAGTTATTATTTCTATTTTATTAATTTTCCCAACACCAAGCTCAGTAGTGGAGAACCAACCATCACTGCAAGGAGATATTGTAAGTCAGTTATTACATAGTGATTTAATGTGTTGTAATTTGGGAGTTGAAAAAAGAAAAATTAGGAACCTTAATCGGAAAACTGGGGGATCATATACATCTCCTGCACTGACATTTGAGTCTTATGTCCATCTCAGATAGCCTGTTGGACTATCCTGTTGGACACTATTAGGGAAAAGCATTAGCTCTGCTGATGCCACACTTGAACGACATCATTTGCGATTTAGGTGTTCCATAACTGAGGATATCTTACTCTGAGTAGGGAGCATAAGCTCCAGGTGAGGCTTATGTTTATCCTGTGACAGATTAAAATGCCAAATTTGTTTACATGAGCTAAAAACTGATCCGGTCATAAAACTTTATAACAAACTGTACTTAAAAATATATGTAATGTTGCTGCTCACCATTTCCAAGGCTTTTGTAGTACTATAATCAATTGGGAACAACTGGAGTTTAAGCTTCATAGAGTTGTTTATGTTGTTTTCTACATAAATGTTTTGTGGAAAATGGGGCATAGGAAGTAGAATTGACTTTATATAATTGAATCTGTCTTTCGATCAAAAAAAAATAATTGACATCTTTAATGGGGAAGGCATCCTTTTATGTTCTAGAAAAGTTTCAATTAAAAAGAGTTGTTCTAGTTGGTTAATATAGCTTCTGGTGATCAAGTTTTTTTTTTTTTTGAAGGGGGGTAGAAGCCCCATCAGATGTTATTATTGATGGAATTACTATACCGCGAGGGGGTCATGGTGCCTGTACCTCCAGTATAAGTGCATACATCTTCAAGAACATCCTCAATAATAGAGGGAGTCTCCCCAATCCAAACATCATCAAAATAAGACAAACTAGCAAAGTGTGCCAAAAGATGAGGAACACTATTTGCTTCACGATATATATGTTGAATTTGAATAAAATCAAAAGCACTCATGTACTCTTTGCAATCATCTACAATTCGACCTTCCTCGGAGTAGTCCTCATTAGGATTGGCCAATGCACTAACCAGTATAGCACAATCTATTTTCAATTCAACCTCAGACCACCCCTCATGTATGGATAACAAGAGCCCAGCTCGGACAGCTTCCGCTTCCATATGCAAAGGAGAGGTAACAAAAGCTAGGGGTCTTGCCAGAGAAGCCATGCAAGTCCCATCACCATCCCTTGCTACCACACCTACACCATACTGCCTAGACTCACTACGATACGCCCCATCCACGTTGACTTTCAGCCGCCCATGTGGTGGGCACAACCATCTAGTCTTTGGCCTACTCTTACCCTTAAAATCATGAGAGTGTACCTTCTGGAATTCCTTCAACCAATGAGCTGCCCATGCAGCCATGTTCCATGCATTATAACACCTACCCTTCCATGCAATGTGATTTCTTTCACTCCAGATAACCCACAAGCACGTAAAGAACTTGTCCACCTAAAACTTAGTGTATGAACCAACCACCTCACTAATCCAAGATTGTACCCATATTTCCGGCTGCGTACTTGGTCTAAAGCCAACATTACATGCAGACCAGAAACACTCCAAAGCTTCACAGTTCTTGAACACATACACATCAGTCTCCACCTCCTTGTTACAAAATAGGCAACAAGGATTTTCAATAGGCAGTATAGCCCGTAGCAATTTCCACACAAAACTCTTCACTTTTGGTGGAACCCCGGCTCTCCAGACCGCCTTCCAAACCTTATTAGCTTTACTCCCTACTCTGACAGACGATGACGCGGCCTTTGTATGTGTCTCCAGCATCCTAGCTACATAATAACCACTCTTAACATTAAAGATCCCTAACCGGTCTTAAACTCAAAGGAATTCCCAATATTATCTCCATCTCCCTTTCCATAAACAACTTTCCAATTATAGGTTGAAGCCATTCTTGCTGTTCTGAATCAATAAGATCACTCACCAACCAATCCTCTGTACCCACTATGGGAGTGGAGAAAGGCTTAAAATTATAAGGAACTGGCAACCAAGGGTCCTCCCACACCGAAACAGAATTACCACTACCAATTTGATACCTCAATCCCCGAGCTAACACTTCCCTGCCAGCCAGGATGCTCCGCCACGTGAACGACATATCCTATCCAACCTCCGCATGCATAAAATTTGAACTTGGAAAATACTTAGCTTTGAACAACTGCGCTGCAATAGACTCTGGGTTGGTGAGGAGCCTCCACCCTTGTTTAGCAAATAACGACAGATTGAAATTTCTAAACCCCATTCCTCCACTCTTTGGTATGCACAATCTCTCCCATGCCAACCAATGTATCTTCTCATCCTCCTCCTTCACTCTTTAGAATCATGTCAATCACTTAGATGTTATAGAAAATTCCATAGTTTTGCTAGAGTCCAGCTTTGATGAACTGATGATCATTCTGACACTGTCAACATGAATATACTCATTTGCATTCTCAGATTGTTGGTTTCTCTATTGTGATACTCGTGAATTTTTATAGGCATAGCCATTCATTGATTGTCCAAATTTATTAGTTGCTTTCTAGGCTTTAGTTTAGTCTACTGTTCTGTTACCACTTTTACGACATTTACAATCCAACTTTTTTTTTCCTTGAAATAAGGACTGGTGTAGCTGTTCTCAAGTCTTCATTAATGAAACTACTGAATACAAAGGGGGGGACGTAAATCCTAAACCCCAACTTATAATAAGTGCCGAGAGAATATCCTGAATAATAACTAGAGCCTCAACTAAGCCTATGTTTTCAAAAATGCACCAACTAGCAAAGGAACTCTCTTAGACTTTATTGTGATAGAGATCTAGAAATTCTCCAAAAATGGGATTTGTAACCATACACACTAGGAATCGCATCTATACACAAATATTCTTATGGAGAGTTTTCTCAACTTTTATATGCATGCTTTATTGGCAGTGAATAGGTAAATGAACTGTTTAGCTTAGGGGTGGGCGCGGGTCGGTTTTGGGCCCAAACTGAGTCCGACCCGAACTAATCAGTTGGGCCAAAATCTGGATCGAGAACCAAAAAAGATTGGGCTGGGTCGAAAACTTTGGATTACCAACTTTTCAATTAGGCCCGGTTCGGGGTCGGTTAAAATGGGTTTCTTTTTTTTTCAATTTTAATGGGATTTTTCTTTGACAACTAAAAGTTTTCATGGGCTTTACTCTCATCTTTTTAATCCATATTCTTTTTCTTCATTCATATTCTTAACGAATTGATCCATTTATTATGTCTGATGAACAATATAATCCATTTTCTGGGCTTCAAGTTCCAAATCAAAGCTTCTTCATGTAAACTTCTTTTTTTTTTTTTATGGTGATGAACTTAAACATAAACATATGATCTTTGCTTCACATGCATAGATGATAGATCTAATCGTACATACTGCTAACAAGAGAAAACAACACAAAAACAAACATACTAATCTCAGCAAACAATCCAAAATCAAACTTTGAAGCTTAGTACTAATCTCAGCAAACATACCGATCTGGGTTTGCTATAATCAATGTGCCAAATTTCATAAGGAAAAAAATTAATAACAAAAAAATATCAAAACTTTAAACATAGCTTTCAATTCCCATATTGCACCAAAAAAGAAAAAATTCCGACTTTATCTCATCCATCCCCTCCAGATCAATGATTGCATATCCTTCGATACATAATTCAAAAATCATAAACCATAATCATATCTTATATAAACCCAATCTGATCTCAACCTAAAAAGAGAATAAAATTGAACTACTAATCTAACACTCAACTCAAATCGAATAGAATATGATATGCAATGAAGAAGATCACCTGATGATGGAGAACACCGAGAACGGCAACCTTGCATTAGGGGACAGAGTCCGTCGATTAGCTGCCGTGGGCGACGCGGTGGATGAATCTAATGGACTTAGATAACCTTATCTATTCTCAAAGGACATGACCTAATTTAATTGCGGCCTAAGTTTTTGTGGAAAATGGTAAGAATTGAGAGAGAGAATGAGAGATGGTGAGAGAGAGAGATCATAGTGAGGATGTGAGAATGTGGCTGCTATCGTTAGGGATATAGGGTTATAAGAATTTATATGAGGGGATTACGATTGTGTATGGTAAGGTGCAACATAAACAAAAATCATCCAATAAGAAAGAGACACCACTTTAAAAAAATATGTGCATTTAAAATTCGGTCAAATTCGGTTGACTTCGGCCTGTTTGAAGGGCTGAACCGGTCCAGTTCAGCTGATGAGTTTTTTTGTGAATTTTTCATCCGGTTCAGTCATCGGACCGTTTTTCGGCCCGGTTCGGTAGATTTTAGACTCTCAGTTTGGTTTATGCCCACCCCTAGTTTAGATTCATTTGGTTCTTGATGTAAATTCTTTTATGGTTGAGGATACTTTGGGGAAAATAGGGAGCTGTAGTTAGCATATTGCATATTTGAAAATGTAAATTGAAGGTCTAATAAGTGGGGAGGTCCAATTGCCAATTTCGAAGCTATGAATAGAAATACCTTTATTTTAATTCATAATACTTTAAAACAAAAAATAATTTACACCACATGTCTAGCATTCGAATCTCAATTACCACCAGTTTGTGGCCAGCATGTTTAAGAAGTTTTCGGGTTCATACACCTGCGGCCGGGGATTAGTCTGGCTTTACTGGGATATCCTCGTGGTCCAAATACTGATTTGGTGGATATGTTACTAACTCGCTAATGTAAATGAGGTGCCTTATTACCTCACCCCTGATTTTAAAAAAAAATTAAATCAGAGTGAAAACTTTATGGCTTTCTGCCTATGTATAACAATGTACAATTTTTTTTGTAAATAAATTACACTATATTATTTCAATAAAAAAAATTAAAACTATTGAATTGATGTTGTCACTCAATGACAACTACTTATTTTAATTAACAAATTAGAGTGCACATGGTTCTGGCCATAGTACCAAACCTTGTGACAGTCAAGTATTTGCTGGAGTGTACAATGGCTACTCTTCCTTGCCGAAGGAGCTCAACGATAGTAATGGTGATGGGGAAAGATGAAGTCGGCAGTGACCACGGTGGCTATAATGGAGATTGCTTTGGGCCAGGGCATGTGGATGCTACGTGGGCCTACTGGACTACGATTTTGCTTACGTTCATGGGCTGGAATTTGGGTTTGGGCTCCTGTTAGGGCACATGTTTCAATATTAGTCTTTATTTTAATTTTATTTTTATTTTGGTAAAATTTCTTTTCTTTTATGAAAAGGAATTCGTAGATTCTTAGCTTTGAGAAATGTAGTCAAAAGTACTCTCAATATCTATGCTTGTTTGAATTCCATAGATAGCGTATGATAATTGCGGATGTGCTTCTTTTTTTTTTTTTGGGTCGTCAAGAAGATTCATTGAGAGGCCCTTAAGGACACAAACAGCCAAGCCTGAAAATAAACCTAGCAGGATACAAATAAAGTTTTCGTAGTCACAAGCCCAATAGAAGGGATGTTGAAAGCGACCAAGGCATCGGCCAATGACAAGAAGTGGAGGTTATCAATGGCAAGTCAGTCACAACAATTCACTTAGTCTCAGCCACGCAATCTGACATAGCAACGTGTTCAACCACTACCATACCAACAACCTCATCTACAACCAGATCATGCAACTAGGGCAGAACACATAATGTATAAGTCATATATGATGGTTTACTAGAAATTCTATAGATGCGCTATTTTGATGGAAGCATGCTTAAAATGGATTGATTGTACTTGTTTCCCATAACAAAGTGGGTCAAGATATGGCTTCTTCATAGGTCAAGAAAACTTGCGGCATTACAACGAGTATAGGAACTCATGTTATTGTCAATGCAGCAAAAAAGAGAATTCCAATTAGGATGGATCATGAACAAAAACTCTCCAAGACCATCCAAGCTAATGTTATGTTTAGTTCTAAGATTGAATCGTTAACGTGCAAACATGTTCCACTTATTGTCAAGACTTGGAAAAAAGTCTCTAATAATGATAAGACTACTATAATAGCAGCTTTTACAGTAAGTTACTTTATATATTCCTATTTTGTAAATCATTTTGTTGTAGACTCACTTTTTTTTATTTTCATATCAGACAAAGTTTGAGTTTGACAATATAGACCCTGATATAATGAAGCACATTGAGGATCATGTGGTGAAGTCATATAGACAATGGAAATGCAAGCTTCACAAACACTTTAAGCTCTATGTCGATAACCTTAGAGTATGCACGAGCATAACCTTCTCCAAAGAAACAGTGGGGTAGAAGACAAATGGCAGAGTGGGAGTATTTTTGTGATCAATTGTTTACTAAGGAGGATTATCAAGTATATTAGTTGATTACAATGTTTTATTTTATTATAAAGAAGTATGATCTCTATGAACCCAAAACAATTCAACTTAGTTGATTACAGCTACTTATTTTATGGTACCAATTCCAAGATCATGATTTGTTCTCAGGAATTAATTAATTTCTTTTATTAAATTCAGTTTACCCCCCTGAGGTTTGGGGATAATTTCATGTTAGTCCATCCTTTCAATTTAATCAGTTTACCCCCAAACTTGTCAATTCTCCTCAATCGTGTCCATTCTATCTAATTTGGACGTTAAGTTTGACTTTTGAGGGTTAAAATTGTCATTTCAAGACAAAAAAAAAAACAAAATTTTTCATTTTTTTATATATATTTTTTTTCAGTTTTTTATTATTTTTATTTTTTTTTTGTTTTTTTTTTCTGTTTTTTTTTTTTCAATTTTTTTCTTTCTGTTTTTTAATTTTTTTTAATTTTTAATTTTTTTTTTAATTTTGTCTTCAACCTATACACCACGAGTTATAATAGGTTTATAAGAACAAAAAAATACTCTAGGTGGTTGAAAGTCACTCGCTGATCTACGATATTTATGATATATCTCCAATAAAGTAAAGAATTTTAGGAGATATCTCCAATAAAGTGAAAAAATATCTGTAAAATTGTTTTTTACACTTTACCTATAAATATCTATACAAAATGATTTTACATAGATATTTCTTCACGATTTTACACTTTATCTGTAAATATCTGTAAAAAAATAATTTTACACAGACATTTCTTCACTTTATTGGGGATATATCCTAAAATTCTTTACTTTATTGGAGATATATCATAAATATCTTAGATCAGCGAGCGACTTTCGACCACCTAGAGTATTTTTTTTGTTTTTATAAATCTATTATAACTTGTGGTGTATAGGTTGAAGACAAAATTTATATATAACAAAATGGAAAAAAAAATTTAAAATGCAAAAAAAAGTTAAAAATAAAACAAAAGAAAAAACGTTCCTTTTTTTAAAAAAAAAAAAGTTGTCTTGAAATGACAATTTTAACCCTCATAAGTCAGACTTAACGGTCCAAATTAGATAGAATAGTAGAAATTGGACACGACTGATTGAAATTGGAAAGCTTGAGGGGTAAACTGAATTTAATCTTCTTTTTTTTCTTGCTGCAATTGACGCTTGTAATTTCAGTTGCATTGTGTTTATTTCATGATTTTTTGAACTGTAGTAGTTAATCATGTTAGCAGCAGAATCAAGCTAAAACATAAAGTATAGCTGGTCTTGGTGGCCGTTGGGCAAGAATAGTCTCTTTCTATATGTAATTTACACTTTGACTCTCTGTATGTTGGTGCATAAATGCGAAGTACATAAAATAATAGCTTATGAGTGTAGAATTAGCATATCAAAATAAGGCAATGCTAAGCACTCTAATATGAAGTATTTTCAAATTATATAGCATTTTGTCAATGTTCTTTCTTTTTTTTTTTTATCAAAATTTTGTCATTGTTCTTGTTCATCTTTTTTCCCAATATTAATGATGAAAGAACCTATGCCTAGGTCTTTTTGCTACCACCTCTTTAAAGATGTGGTTTACTCTTTCAAAGCTTCTCATATATTTGATATTATTATTATTTTTAATGCAAAAACATTGCAAAACCAATGCTGAGAACCGAAGTAACTTAAAATACATTCATTGTGGGGGTTCACTGCCATTCCAAAAACATATGGAAGCTGCATTAGAGGTTGATAGGAGCATTAATCCTGGTCCAGCTAGAAAATCCTGGTCCGACTAGGAAACCCTGTCAAAGTAGGAATCCTAATGACACATGGAGTCCCAATTGAACTAGGAAAGCAAAAGAAGAATCCGGAAGGTTCAAGAACATTTAACATGAAGAGTCCTGATAAGGCTAGGAAACCTAAGAGCATTTGGAGACCATGTTGCTTCAAAATTACTCAAGAAAGCTCAAGATTCTTCTAGAATATTTTGGGATCTTCAGCAATTGAAGTAACCTAAATACTCTAGGGCTTTTGGGACATGAAAATGAGTATCTTTGGGGGATAAATACATGATTTTCCGTGAAAATAAAAGAAGATTCAAGAACGTGACGTTTTGAACTTACCCTGGAAAATTTCATGGGATTACAACAAGCAAAAAGTTGAAAGATACATTCCTTGAGCTCCACACTCCATCCTTGGTAGAAATTAAGGAGATAAATCAGAAAATAATCATGTAATTTTGGCAACAATAATTTCCCTAGAATCAAGGTGCTGTTTTGAAGGCTTCTTATCGGTTGGATGATGCAGAATTGCTGACATGGATTTATCTGATTGGTTGAAACTGTGTAGATCAATAAGATAAATCCTAGAAAATAAAAGGAAGAATTTTGAAGGCTTAGAGACTAAGTTGCTGTCCCCTAATATGAGCATCATGAGACGTTTCATTCACCACTTCATCCATAATTCCAACACCAAAAGTTCTGTTTCATTCTCTAGTCTTCTAGTTCTGCGTCTTCAAGCAAAGAGGAGAAGAAGTCATGCAATACATCAAGATCCAAGCTGCCATCCACTCTTGTGTCATCCCTAGAAGATTGTTTGCTTTCAAGGATCTTCAAGTTCTTCGTCTCAAGGCTTTGTCATTCATCTTTCATGATGTATCTTTGTTTGATTTCATAAAACTATGAATTCTAGTTAACAAATAACGTTAAGGGTAAAGTTTAAAGCCCGTTTATATGTTTTGATAATAAAGTTGTGATTTCTATATGTTGATTTCTATGTTGCTTATGTGAGATTGCTTAACTGATTTTGAATTACAGAAAACTTTTATATGTATGTGTTCTTTGGTAGCTATGCCAACTTAGGATATATGCATGTAATTGGAGCTAAATTTAGGTAAACAATTCACCTAATAGTTTTGTGAATCTAATTCATAAGTAGTAAAGGCTTTGAAGAAAAGTCGAAATCAATTAATGAGGATTGCAAATAGATGAACTTTTTCATACTAGGTTGTGCACTTTGGTTGACATCATTTCTTTGTTCTTCATGCATTGAATGTGTTCTTGAGTAGCTAGCTTTCTAGACTATGATTGCATATTCAATAGATTTAGTTTAGGTGCTTTCACTTAGATTAAATATTTAAGGAAGTAGAATATAGGAAATCATTTGCTTATCAATGTTTCACATGGTCAACTTCTTTCTCATGACATAAATAATCAACTATAGAAATTGTAATTGGATTTCATTCATATGGATTGTGGTTTTGATCTTTGTACGTTCCTTGCGTTCCACCCTTGTATATGTGTTTTCACATTTTATTTATTTTAATTTTTGATTTTATAATCCTAAAACCCCCTTATTTGTGTTTACTTGTATATATTTCTATTCTTTGTTTTAATTTTGTAAATAACACTTCATATTTATATTAATTCTTTGTTTATTTATGCAATTATAGGTGTACCCTTAATCATCGGCTTGAACATCCATACTTATTCCATACTGACAACTATATTTTACAGGGTTAAATCGGGTGGGGTGCTATTGATAGCATATCAAAGGTAAATTAGTGATCTTATTTCTCCGAGTCAAAACATTTGAACATATATATTTATTCATATATAATTGTTTCCTGATTGTGTAATTTATTTTTTGAGCAAATGCAAAAGGGTAAGGACATGACAATAGTTGACAATTGGGGTATCATGCATCAACATCAAGGTGGCTTGGCTACGTGGATCAAAGATGAAGCAGAAAATATAGGGATTAGTACTATTTAGTTTACTGCATTCACTATAAAAAAAACATATGATCTTTTAATCTCTAATAAAGTTCTTCTTCTTTCTCATTTTTTAAGAAGAAAATGTTGGATGAATTGGAGAAGGAAAAACAAAAATTGGCTGAGATTCAGAGTATCTTAACTAATGAAATTCAGTTCCTCTCCCTACACAATTGAAGATTTTGGCGAAGAGGGTTGGAGTCATGAAGGGCAAGACCATCCGAGCTTAGAATATGGTTTTCAAAGGGAGACCATTTGTACTGCTGTCAATTCTTCAAGCACAAATGAGTACACAACAGAGGAGTTTCTGAGCCCAATGAGGAAGATGACATTGAAGATAGAAGAATTGGAAACCAAGTTTACCCGCTTATGTAAAAGCAAATATGTGTCCCCCTTGTGATGATGGTACTAGTGAGAATGACTAAGAAATGTGTGTTGTAGATGAGGAAGAACTTGGCTATATGCATTAAGTGTATTAGGTTTTCATAAGTTACTATATGTTAGGACTTTCTTATTTCAACACATGGATGTTCCTACTTGCAAAATTCCAACACATAGATTTCCCATAAGGTGGGCCCCGTAGGGCAATTTTTGATTTTAGGATGAAATCTAAGGGTCCTTATGGGCAGTTTTCCTTTAAAAGTTCTCTTTCCGGACAACACATACTGTGAGCCTTGGAAAAATTATCGAGCTAAGATGAGATTGATTGAGAATTATTTTACGATCTTGGAAACTAAAATGGTGCTCGGAAAATTTTTCAAAATTTTTTAGTTACCCGAGCTTATTGTTACGATTTTTGGAAGTTTTAGAATTTTGATAAATAGATCAAATAAAAAAGAAAATGGGTGGTGCGATCCTAGTAGTCTAAAATATGCACTGCTTCATCACGACCATTGATTTCAAGTATATAGGTGTGGGATCAGCTTGGACGCCCCAGATTGTTCGAGAAGCAACAGAAATCTCGACCCATTCTCCATACTCGGCGACCCGATCACGGGACCAGGCCACAACTTCCGCGTTCAGCCACCCCATGACGGTGCTGTGCACCGTTCCTCGTCTTGCCATCGCTGTCACACCATTGTCCCTAGCTTGATTGCTCATTGACTGTGGAGAGAGAATCGACACCGAGAAAACCTGGTTGCTTCGGTGACTTTGTGGCAATATCCTATAATCGATTAACCTGTATGAAGTAGAAATGTAAGTTCTTTCCTTATGCTTTACATATTGGTACACTTAATTTTGACTATAGTTGAGATTTTAATCAACTTGGTGCTTTGGGTTAACGTCAGCTGTCTCCGTGTTCATGCTTTCTGGCGATTGTTCTGGAGCTCAACAATTCATTTTCGACAATAACTCTGTGCCAGACCTTGAAGTGAGACTTCGCTGGGCTTAATTAGTGAATGGGTGGAGTTGGAGAGCTCGCTGTCATTCATTGATGGGGAATTCCAGTGGATGTCAAGGTGAGCTAGTTTTTCACGAGGAATAGAAATCATTTTTGAGATTGCTGGAATAATTAATCGAAGTGTTATGTATATTGGTTCATTATGTGCTTTGTGATGTTGTGGAGGAAGTGCGCAGAGCATTGTGTGTGTTCATTTTCGTGAAGGTGAAGGCAGTAGCCTCAACAATTTATCCTTGATTGTGCGGGTAAAGGTAAGCTAGAAATTATGTTGAACTTTCTTGGAATCCATAAGTGGATTGTTACTGTAAATGTTGGGACTGAAATCGTCCAAGTTAAATAGTTTTGTTTGAATTTCAATATTGTTGGAGTGAATTGGTGATTAGTTAGAATAAAGTCAGGCAAATAAGTGTTGGAAAAGGAAATGAAGTGATAATAAGAAAGGAAAGAAAATTTATTGGGTGCCCTTAGTAGTTTTGGGTGCATCTAATATGAAATGGAATTAGCCGATATTCGAATTATTCTAATATGGTCATGATTGGTCGAATTGTGTATATGGTCGATAAAACTACGTTTAGAGAAATTGTTGGCACTTAACGCATGTTGTGTTGCAAAGTCAATGTTAGTCAAACTAGGTCAATCCTGGTCAAACCAGGAAATGTTAGTTGAGCGATTAGTTAATCGTCGAGATTTTAAATACTTGTTCGACGAATTACTAATGATAATTATGTCAAACTTAGGACTCCAGTTACCCGAGGAACGGTAGGTTCGTGACTTTCGGACTATGTGAAAGATAAGTGTCAGAAGGCAGGTAGGGGACTCGGGAGTCACTCGGTTAGTTGTTTTGCATGTTTAATTAAATAGTGATGTATGATTTAATGGATTGGTTACGTTAAAATGCAATGCATACTAAACAAACCGGGAGAGATGCTTGATGACTTGAGAATGAAGGGTGGCACTGACTTCCTTGGGTTCGATCCCTTTAACCTCCGGAGGGTTAGCTACGCTGGTCGGACGGTGCACAATCGCAATGACGACCCGGTTCCGTGTGTGTAGCTAGGTAGTGGATGCTCTTGCTACACTTAGTTATTAATTAATTTATGGTAATGTCATGTAGTGGGTCTACGGGACTGGCCATCAGATATTACTTGGCGCTGTATGTATTTGAATTTCATGCATTAGTGATGAGTTTCATGCATCGATTTTTGAGTTTGAAAAAATATTTAAGTTTGTCGTTCTTCAAAGAAATTGGTTTAAGTACGTTTTGATACTGGATACCCAAAATTATTATTTCATGAGTCAGATTTCAAACCTAACTAAGGTGAAGCCTCTACCGAGCAGTGAGGATGAACGCTCACCCCTATAATAGTGTGATTGCATGTACTGGGCACTGGTAATTAATATGATTGGACTGGACGGTGCGAGGTGTGCAGAAGCGAGTTCATTTAACCGTCGTAACGGTAACCAGGTTTCGAGTTTTATCTTGACTGTCACTTCTTGAAAATTTGTTTCCCAAAATTTGTTGAAAGTTAGTCTTGTATCGAAAATTTGCTAAACTCTTATTTCTTGAGGTTTGTTATTTTCCGAGAAATTCGTCATATCAAGTTATGGACGAACAAGATTAATTTAACAATTTAAAATATTTCACCTCAAAGATATCTAAAAGTTCCGCTGTGCATTTTACAAAAATTATTATTCTTAAACAAACTGTCTTGCGGGTTTCTAGGACGTAAATCAAACATTCGGTTTATGTTTTAGAGACACTCGACACTGTGACATGCTCAAGCTGATGAGGTGTAGTTTGGAGCATTACACGTCCAAAGTAGATCAGTTTGCTCAAGTGACAGGTGAGCTACGGTTAAGGGTTGAACCTTAAAGGATGAAATATTCACTTAGGCAATCGGTGCTACATGCCACTGTTGGAGAAGCTTCAAAAGACGGCTCAGTTGCAGTAATTGCAAATGATAGTGGCGGTTGTGCAGTCAAGCCTTCAAGCTCGTTATGAAATTGTTGACTTCATTGTGCATGCTCACTTGATGTTGGAGCTAAACAATTCATCATCTTGTTGAGACATTTGCGAAGCTGCGACCTTCAAATTGTCACCTGTTGTATCTCCAGTTGGGGATTGCGATGGACCATTGCAATCATCCAAGGACCAATTAAGAAGATTAATGGATGACTATCTTGCAAAACAATTTTGAAGAATTATTATATAAAAGGTGTAAAACAATTTCCAAACAGCTCTAATTAGAAAACTCAAATTTACTTTCCATTAAGTCACTACAATTGTAGAGCGAATGAAGCAGTCAGTAGAGCACTCCTTACTAATTGGTGCAAGTTTTATACATAATTTTAATAGAGTCATGATATTATTTCAAGATGTTCTGTTAATGCTAATTGTAATTTGAATTTTAGGCATCATGCCTCCGATATATTCGGTAGTTTTGTTACTGATCAAAACCTTAAGACATCCGAATTGGTCATTTCTCCAAAAAGAGAGGAAAAAAAAAAAACTCAAATTGAAGATGGTCATTTTCTCTACATCCCATCCAATAGGACTTCATGATTTTCACTAAGACTCACACGTGGCACTAGCTGCCTTGACTCCCGATCGAAATCTGAGAACTGAAAAGGTGTATTTTATTCACATGAAATAATGACGCGACCAAAGCCTGCCTACTTTTCTTAGTCCAAGCCAAAGAAACCTTACTTTAAAACTACATCAAATTCAAGTGAGAAAGAAACATCCCAACCTGAAATCCAAGACCAAAACCCAGCAATCTGATCTCACTAACCCTCACCCAATAACCCCATTGGCCCGGACGCTTCAACAGCACTCATTGACTCACCACTTTTCCATCTACACCTGACACGTCATTGGTCGGTCACAGTTAGTTGTGTCACAGCCGCAGTTGTGTATACTCAAAGCTTAAAAAAAATAAAAAGAAAAGAAAGAGAGAAAGAAGGAAGGGGGTGACAAAACATAGAAGCTGTTTCATTTCCTTCCCTAAGCTCTGAAATAATTCCTCTCTCTCTCTCTCTCTCTGCATATTCCTCGCATCTTTGGAAATTCGAATTCCATTATATGAGTTCAATTTGAATTTCCACATTCTCAGATTCCGAAATTCTCCACCTTTTCGCCGTTTCTCGCTTTCAATCTGAGTTCTTTTTTTTGTGTGAGGAGTTGAAATTGAGTTGTGGCGACTGTGGATCTGAATCGAACTCTCGGATCAATGAGCCGACCATAGCTCCGCCTCATTGTTCTAATTCGGTTAGTTCTACTCAATTTGTTTACTTTTTCTACCTAAAAAGTTTTGGTGGAATGATGATTAGTAAGATCCGAGCTGCCTCCGCCTTTTTTTTGATTCAATTCATGATTTTGGGGTTTTACGGGTGCTTATAATTTGTTTCTGTCAGTTTGTATGGGATTTTGTTTCGAAACAATGCAAGATCTGCTTGAATTATACTGATTTGTGATTGATTACATGAGGTGTTTGGTAGAATTCAGCTACCATTTGCTTGCAGTTTTGTCAATCGAACTTAGAGGATGTGAAATAGGATCAGAATACTATGGTTTGGCTGGGTTTTGAGATTGGAAGACTGAGTTCCTTTTGAGGGCTTAGGTGTATTCTAAGTGTGCGTTTCTAGAGTTGTGTCTTTCGGCTATAGTTTGTTATCATGTATTGTGTTTATATTGAGGGTGATGATAATTTAGCTGGAATGTGTATAATGTATTAAAGTGCTTTTCTCTTTTTGTAGATTCGACTCTGTGTCGAGTTTGACAGAGGGTAGGGCAAATTTATGAAGAACGGGATGATAGAATGCAGTGTATGCCATTCAAAGTTGGTTCCCTCGAATAGTAAAGCTTTCTCTAAGGCTTATGACCGGCACAAGAGTAGGCTATCGTCCAAGCAGCGTGCTCTTAATGTCCTCTTGGTCGTTGGTGATTGTATGCTAGTTGGTTTGCAGGTTTGTTTTCATCTATGAACTTATTTTCTTTCCCTTACATCACAGTAAAGTAGAAAAATTCAGGTATCTGTTACTCGAAGATTTGTGTATGTTCTGGTGCATAAATTAGTTTTATAAGAAATAAGGTGTTATATCAGCATTATCACCGTACCAGAAATGTTGCTATTTCTTCTACCAACGCTACAAACTAGCATCAAGACCACCACTACTAACACCATTCTCTTCCATTGCTGTCTGTCTCTAATGTAATCACCATTACCATGATGACTGAGATGACGCTAACGTTTTGCCACTGCTTCACCTGTTGCCAGTCTTCTTATACTAACATCATTTCTGACCTCCTAAGTTCCAGAACTGTCGTTGGTTTTGATCATTTGATTTGATATATCACATATATTCTTAGTTTTTGACTCTTAAGAAATTTTGGTTATCAAAAGTATGTGGAAATATAGGAAATCAAATGAAGATTATCTTTTATAGTAGATAAACAGTAACACAACTTTTTATAGCTAGCTATTTTAAAATTCTCTTCACAGTTCAATTCTCAGTTATCTGACATTTTAATTTTTTATCTGTTGTACCAGCCTATTCTGGTTTATGTGTCCAAGGTGGATGGAAAATTTGAGTTTAGCCCGATTAGTGTCAACTTTTTGACGGAGGCTGCAAAGGTTCTATTTGCTGTTGTTATGCTCTTGTTGCAGGTACAACCAACAACTTTTTTCTCTCCCTTGCTCAAGTATCTACTTAATATTCATGCTTATTGCGCAACCTTTCTTGGAACATACATATGAAGTGTTTTATTTAATGGAAGATTTCAGATTGAGTTACTGTTATTCCTTGGTGCTGTAAGTGTTTCATCATCTGCTAAGGTTGAGTCGTTCTTGTCAAAGTGGAATAAGGCATCGTAAGAATATTACTCATAAATCATCCACTGTTGTTAAAGATCAAAGGCATTGCCTCATATGCTTAGACTCCTGAGGTTAGGCTAGAAAGTGCCTTTTCCTTGCCTTTCTGGAGAAGTGAGAACCTACATGTGCTAGGAGCTCACCTTATTGAAGATTATGGATTTTATATGCTAAAAAGACATATATAACACACACACACACGTATAGTGAGGGAGATGTCTGATAGTTCATAATAGCACTCTATTCTTGTTTATACTAATGGAAGTTTGCAGAGTACTTGTAGACTTACATTTTTTATTTATTTTGTTTTTCGTTGGGCTTGTATGCATTTTGCTTATTGAGGTTTTGATTGATTCTGCAGGCTAAGAATCAGAAAGTCGGGGAGAAGCCTCTTCTCTCGATTTCTACATTGACACAGGTTCTGTATTCAGTAATTGTTGATTTTTTAAGTTCATGTATTCAAAAAGTATATGCATTTTAGTTCGAAACAATTGAGATTTTTTTTTGACGATTGGATGTCCCAAAATTTAAAACAGACCTAAGTGTTTCTTTATGTAGTTCTTCATGGTTTCTTTATTTAGTTCTTCATGGTTTCTTAGTAGCAAAGTTATGTGCTCCTTCATACTATAGAGGTTGTTTTATTTATATTTCATTATCTATCTGTTTTGCATCCGTATTTGAGTCATCTTACTTAACTTGTAAACTTGTTTATATTTTATATGTTCTATAAGACAAACACGGTCATTTGTGGTGGACAAAATCAACAATATTCTCATATTCTTTTTGCAGGCAGCTCGGAACAATGTGCTTCTTGCTGTTCCAGCATTTCTATATGCTATTAATAACTATTTAAAGTTCACCATGCAGGTATAGTTCTTCCATGGATTCTCTTAGCATTTGTATGTGGATCTGGGTGGTTTATACATGTTGATGCTTAAATTTTTAGTTTGTTTTAGGATTCTTGGAGCAGTCTTGCTATCCCTGTTGAGATTAAATTGTGTTAAATTGTGATAACCATGTTTAGATCTAAGCATTCTCTCCCATGCAGTATTTTATAAAACTAGACACAGTGTTTAGACAAGTATGTGTGGTCATGCACTGTTCATGCACGACATGCTATGTACATACAACTGCTTGGTTGTGTGAGATTGAGAGTTAGCTACCAGGTTATTCAGATTTTATTATTTTGTTAAATAGTACACAAGCATGAGTATTACTTTACATGCATTGCTACTTGTTCATCCAACTTTTATCCTTATCTTAATTGAAAGGGAGCTTTTGTATTACCATTCAGTGATAGAGAGCTTTTGTATTTATTTAAAGTCATAAAGGTATTTAATCCTATTTTGCAGCTCTATTTCAATCCTGCTACGGTGAAGATGTTGAGCAATCTGAAGGTACATGAAATCTCAATATAATTAATATCACCTTCTTCCTGATTAGTGATATATTACTAGCCATATCGTCATTTGGTTGGCCCTTGCGTTTCGGGTTTCTCATGGAAATATTACTTCTAGCTTGATGGCTTACTTCTAGTGATATATATATATATATATATTTTTTTTTTTTTTGCTCGGTAGATTATTGCTCTAAATTTTGTACGTGTGACTTTGTTTTCAGTCCTCTACATGCCTATCCTGTTTTAGTAGAGAACATTGCATTTTCTGTCTATTACCCTTGGATTAATTCAGGAAGTGTATAAAACACTGAATCAGTCTTTATTGTGTAGCAATAAGTGCTTGGAGGATATATTATTCTGGAGACAGCAGCAAGGATTCAGGTGTCATTTAAGTGACATCTGATGAGGACCTTACCTGTTCTTTTGTTCGATTGGAAACAAAATGTGGAATAAGAGTTGCTTACTTTTAGCATAATGGGCACTCTTAATTTGCAATCCAATAACACTAGCAACTATAAAGTGAAACTCTGAAACTCAAAACCTGTTAATATTGGTTTTTTGCCTTCTTTTCTTTCCGTGTTTTCTACAACTTGGCAAGAGGATGTCGTTGAATGCCTTCTGACCTGACAGTGTTAGTATACTATTTACAATTCTGGAGAGCCATCTGACAGTATTAGTAATACTAACCACAATTGTTGACATTGTTCTAGGCTATTAGAGATTCCAAGTAATTCATGCAGCATGATCTTTATTTGTGACTCAGTCCTAAACAAACAGATATCCTACTCTGTTAAACTTTTTTGCTTACATTGTGAGTAGCTACATGATCAGTTGCATTTATGCTACCATAATGGATGAGAGATATATTGGTGACCGTTCTTGTATATGTAAGAACCAATTGTATCAGATTGCTCAATGGGACATTGTCCATAATTTCCAATGTGCTCATGTAGTTACTCCAGCCTCCATGTTTCTTCCCTTTTTTATATTTCTTGAGCAAGTAACAATCTCCAGAAAGCAAGAGCCTCTGGTAGATGGGAACATGTTGTGAGATGCTTGTCAATTGTTAGTTTGGACTATACGATGTATAGTCACCGAACCCTGTGTCAATATGATGATAAGCCTGACATTTTGCCCAATTGAAATAATCTGCAGCAGTGATGTTATTTAAAAGAAGTTAATTGGCATACATATTTTATCCTGCATGAAAATATATGTAAAATAGGCCTTATGTTAGTGGTGCATGTAAAATTATAGTGGTCATTTCCTTTTATTAGAGTAAGACATTGTTGTCTTAAACTCATCACTTCTTAAATTTCTATTGTTTCACAATGGACATGCAGGTGTTGGTTATTGCTGTTCTCCTGAAAATGATAATGAAACGCCGATTTTCCATAATTCAGGTAAACCTACGTGCATGCCCAATGGCCTTTCTATTTTTTATTTTTTAAATCAAATGAAAATAGAAACGAAAAAGGGGGAAGGAATTAAAAAACCTTTAAAAATAGAAAAAAGAATAGGAGAAGTGAATATGTGGCAAAGTCGATTTTGGGTTTATTATTATTATTATTATTTTTTAAACCTGCTATTTTGTCATTTTACTGTTTTACACTCATTTGTCAATCCTGTTCTTGTCTATTGATAACGTATATTACTTTGATACAGTGGGAGGCCCTTGCTTTGTTGCTCATCGGGATTAGTGTAAATCAGTTGCGATCTTTACCTGCGGGTTCCACTGCTTTAGATCTAACAATTTCGACCGGCGCATACATATACACGCTGATCTTTGTAAGAATCTCTGATGTTTCTTTTTCCTAGTAGTGTTGAGTTCCTTTCTAACATGTACCTTTGGGCTTCTAAGCTTAATATGCCGACCTGCTTGAAGTGCTTTTAGCAGTGAAGAAAGTTTTTTCAAAAACCAAAAGCACTTTTCATTGCTTGGCTGAAAAGTGCTTTTGTGGTTATATAATGTCTTGTAATGCAAGAAAGATCTGTTTTTTAATTCCCCAAAAGCACTCCAAGATAGGCCCTTAGTATCCTTTTAGATTATGTGACCAAGACCTTTCCATCCATGATGGAGACTTATCTTTGGTTCATTTTATAGGTGACAGTTCCATCCCTGGCTTCTGTCTACAATGAGTATGCTTTGAAGAGCCAATATGACACAAGCATATACCTTCAGGTAGGATTTTGATGATTGATTTCTGTGTTAAACCAGGAAAAATGATTGCGGTTAAAAATGGTGTTGAGATTGATTTTCTAAAAGCTAGAAATAGCATTAGCTTCTGTACTTCCAGTTAGTGTCACTCAAATTTGGGCTAGCCTAGTATGTATGATTTTTATTTGTTTATGATTTGTGTTTGGAGGAGCTATATGCTAGGTTCCTTTTTAATTTGCCAAGTGATATATGGTTATGAACTTATGATTGTGTTTGGGGTTGAAATTGAAGTATCAACTACGATAAAATTTCTTAATAACTTGCCGTAGCCCAGGAAAGGTAAAAGTTGAAAGTCAAAAAGGGCCGGCTCTCGCTCTACAGGGATTATATGTAGTAATAAAAATGTGTGTTATTGGAAATAGCAGTCTGCAGTTTTATGGAACTATTGATTTATGATATATTCTCAAGCAAAACAGAAATGACATAAGTTTGCTTGAAAACATGTAAATTCCATAAATTACAGTGTGTGCTTGTGTGTGTGTGTGTGTGTGTGTGTGTGTGTGTGTGTGTGTGTGTGTTGAATAAATTCTGCTACCTCCCTCATGCATGAATGCTTCTAGCAGTGCACTCACAACCAGAACTCTCTGCTTTCCTTCTTTTTCTTGATGTGTTAAATCCAATAAAAACCCACATGAATGCTCATTTTTTTTGGGGAGCAAAACTCAGGCAGTTTAAAGAACAAAAAGGAAAGCAATTCCAGAGGAGAATATCAGTGATATACACTTTTATATACTGCCAGATTTTTGTGGGTTTTTTAATCTATATTTTGCACTATGTAAAAGTTTACTGACACGATGGAAACATATAGATGAGATGTTATTAACAGGTTGATGGATTATCTTTCCACCCACTTATATGTCATAAGTTATCTGGAGCTTGTATTATTATTGGGTTGGACGTTGACCTCTTTATAACTTCAATTTGCCCTCGTCTGACTTATGACTCGTTACATATTCTTGAAATTTTGTAGCATGTGTCTCATTTCTCTCTCTAATTTTGTTCTTCTTCTGTTAAATTCAACATTGTAAACTATTTCAGTTTATCTCCTCATTTTAACTCTTCTTCATTTGGCTTGCAGAACTTATTTTTATATGGGTATGGTGCTATATTCAACTTTCTAGGAATAGTGGTAATGGCCATTGTCAAAGGTATGTACTACATTATTTTAATTGTAGTTTCAGAGAAACCAGAGTGCTTTTTCTGTTTGATATATAAAAACTTTCTCAATAGATTAGTACTGAAGTAGAAAACACCTATTTAAATCATGAAGAAAGGGGTTTTGTTACTCCACATAAAATGCATACGTAGAACGTTATTCTTCAACCTTCTAAAATGGTCCAACTACCAGAAAGCTACTATTTTTTTTTTTATCCTTTTTCCCAGAAGTGCTGAAGCTTTTTATTGGTTGCTTTTACAAATAACTAAAGCAATAATTGTACTTGGCACCTGAAGATAGACAAACAGCCAAGACTAATAGCTAAAGGGCAGTGCAGAAAAGAGATGAACCATGATTTTTGCATGCGCCCTTACGTGCATCTCTCCCTCCCTATGAATTAAAGTATGTGACAAGTCCCTCAATGAACAGTACACAAGCAATATGGATTTAAATCCTAATTAGAAAATATCCTCTTAGAGACTCCAGCTCCCTGTAATCTTTATTCTCATTGAATGAAGGTTCCATAAATGCTATGACTTTTACCTCGACGTAATGAGTTATGACTGAAAGCTATATTCAATTTCTATTGACTTTTCTAAATCCCAGTCAAACAGGGGGAAAGAAACAAACAAGCACTATAAGAAAGAAGATTTTCAGGATTTATTATTGTAAAATTTTTCATCACCTCATTTTAAATGTTTCAGGTCCAAGTAGCTTTGATATCCTTCATGGTCATTCAAAAGCTACAATGTTTCTGATAGCAAACAATGCAGCGCAAGGAATACTGTCTTCTTTTTTCTTCAAATATGCAGGTCAGTTATCTTATCTGCATTAGCCATTTCAGGTTTGATGTCATGCCAATTTTAGATTGGAAGCAGTTGCAATATGAAGATTGCTATTAATGAGACACTTCTTTCTATTCAAGAAACTTCCGTCTTTTTAATTTCATTTTTATTCAGTCCTTTAATGAAAGATGCTGTTCAATGTTTACAGATACAATTCTAAAGAAGTACTCATCCACTGTAGCCACTATCTTCACAGGCATAGCATCTGCTGTGCTATTTGGTCATACTTTGACTATGAATTTTGTTTTAGGGATTTCTATTGTCTTCATCTCCATGCACCAGGTAATTATAGCAGATTTTTGTTTTTGTTTTCTTATTTATGCGAAGATCAATTTTCAATTCAATAAGTATAAATTAGGAAAAACTTTCTTTCTATATATTTTCTCTGAACAGTTCATTGGGTGACCTTGGTTTGTTTCAATGTTCCATTAGTTCTTTTCTCCTATTTCAAAAGCCAAAGATGAAGAACAAAATGGGAAGCTAGAATTGGTAGATGTCCATGATGATCACAGGTACGTGCTAGTTCTTTTTGCTCATTTCTGTTGCATATGATAGTGGTATGGGCATGGCATTAATTTGGGGTTCAAATTCCTTGTGAGTTATTGTGTTCCTGGTGTGTATGCTTCCAAACTCCATGTCAATAATTAACCTGTTAGCACATGAATAGGTATTTGATGTTTTAAAAGTTCTACTTATTTGATGTTTTAAAAGTTCTACTTAAGTTGATTATTTCATGATCATTTGAAACTTATAATTTTGTATTAAGGAATAGCTCAAGTACCGTCTCAATCTTTTAAGCAATTGATTCTGTAGAAAGAACCATAAGATTTAGCTCACTGTCTGAAGGAATTGAAAAACTTAAATCAATCCCTTCCAAGCCTCACAGATCACCATTGCTCACACACACACACATTAAAAAAAAAAAAAAATGAAGAAGAAGAAGAAGAAGAAAAGGGAAATGTAGAGCCTCAAGCAGGAGGTATAGTGGTGTGTTACTTGTTATTGTAAAGGAGGAATACATGGAAAAAGAAATTTATTCATCCATGATGATTACTAAATAGTTTTTCTCTTTCCCTTCTCTGTTTCAGCTCAAAGGATTCCTTTATAAATATGGCAGCAGGAGCAAACGAAGAGGTTTTAATAATGCAAATTTCTTAGCTTTGTGTAGATGACTTTCTAAGTGTTTATCTCATACTATATGTTTAAAATTATTCTTATCAAATTCATCGTTATTCAGGCTAGTCACCGTGTTGGCTCTGACGAAAGACAGCCACTTCTGCCCACCTAAAGTTATTGGAGTATGTTATTGTTTTTCAACTATAAGTTTGCTACATTTTCTTGGTTCTGTTGAATAACAATAGAGCTGCAAAATTTCTCCAATAATCCCTAAAATCAAACAAACTTTGTTTTCTTGCAGGTTTTAGTCTTTGGAAGGAATTCTTTTGGCAGGAATTAAATGATACAAAATATAAATGAGGTTCCTCAAAATCCAATAACTAATCTGAGGATAAATACTTTACTGTTTTTGGGGATCCCTTTCTGATGTCACAGGGTTTCCCTAAGTTGGTGTGTAAAGCAGTGTATAAACGAGCTTGTATTATACATGCCATACAGTGATCCCAATTTTTGCTCAGAAGATTTGGATAGAGAAAATAGCGACATGGGTGATGGTGTTGTCCACAGTTATTGGATTCGTACCTCTGTCTTAGTTACCAATTCTTTTACCTTGGACCACAGATATTTTCACCACATGTCATTTTTGGCTTTTGTTTTATTTTGTAATTTCTAGTTTATTTTTTTTCATACAAAATTAGATTTTGTGTTGCTATGGGACAACTATCTGGAAATAATGAATATGTTATTTTTCCTTCTTTATATGATAGTTTTTCGTTGCCCCCTTCTTTTTTTTATGTCGAATGTAACGTATCAAAAAAGTGAAAAGTACTTTGGTTTTATCTGTAACATTTCATAACAGCGAAGACCAAAGGCAAGCAACATTTGGAGTAGAGGATGACTTGTTTCCATCCGCTTCCTCTTCATTCATCAGAACCACCCAAATAGAAACCTCCAGTCCACCAATCCACCTCAACCCAAAAGGAAGCCCGTGTAGTCCACCTTAACCCAAAAGGAAGCCTATGTAGTCCATACAGCCTAAACAGCTCTTGTTCCATTCCAAGGCCCAGTTTGAGTAAGTAGCCCAATACCAGGCCCAAGCCATCCAACTAGGGCCTAGAAGAGAAAGGAGAAAAATTCAGTTACCGTCTCCAAACTATGCTGCTAAGGTCAATTTGATACCCGAACTCTTAAAAGTATCAATGTGATACGTAAACACGTATTTTGACATCAAGGTGATACATCCGTAAAAAATTCCTAACGGAACTGTTTGTTTGCTAATGTGGCAAGCACATGGGTCCTATGTGATATTTTTACCAAGGGCAGAATAGTCTTTTATTACTAACTGATTTAAAAAAAAAAAAAAACGAAGCACAGAGCTCCGTCTCCCCCACCTCACTCGGTTCTGGTTTTCGGGTTTCTGAATCAGTCTCTCGCTCTCTCTCCTTCTCTCAACCCCCGTCTCCTCTCTCTCACCAACTTCATCCTTGATTTCTTCACTATCCATCATGCCTCCATTGTGAAGACCCAGATTTTCATACAATAAATTTATGTAATTAAATAATTGTTATATTAATTGAATTATGATATTTGGGATTATTTGGATTGTCGTGGGTTGAGAAAATTGGTTTTGAATGATTTTATTTTCGAAAACAAACGTTATTTAGGGGGTCGTGAAAATCGACTTTTTATACGTTCAA
The DNA here is from genome assembly GCA_025331145.1 of Rosa persica. Lineage (NCBI taxonomy): Eukaryota > Viridiplantae > Streptophyta > Magnoliopsida > Rosales > Rosaceae > Rosa > Rosa persica. Next base: position 22,242,051 of record WFKR01000004.1, on the reverse strand, counting down.
AATTTGGGAAAACTTCATTCATGAAAAGTTGTAGAGCTCGTCGATACGAGTCCGTGCATATGTGGAACGTATTATTCGGAGTTCGTATGAATAAGTTACAAATATTTGAAAATAGAAATTTTTCTATAAATAGTGAAAAAATCTGAGTTTGTCTTGAAGGACGAAAAAATTCATTTTTTGCACATCAGCCCCCGTCTCTCTCTCTCTCGGCCTGGTCACTGTGCTTGCAGACCCGCCTACCCGACCCAACTGGAAGTCGACCTTTAAGACCGCGCCGCTGCCGGACCCGGCCCCCATCAGCCTCGCGCCCAGTAGATCCCCGCCGTCGCCACACCCAGCCGCCTCTCCTAGGCTTGGATCGAAGCCTCTATCCGAAGCCCAAACCCGACCCGGCCGGAAAACCATTTTTCCGGCGGTGCAAGGGCTGATCAATCCCATTTTCGTGACGTGCTCTTCCTCCTGATCATCCCCATATGTGGCTTGCATCACGATTTTGAGTGTAGAGTGGTAGATCAAGAGTTGAAGATTTCGACGTCCCGAATTTGATTTGGAGACTGATAAGAGGGCTGAGATTAATCCAACTTTAAAGCCCGATCCAGGACGATCTAGACCTCAACTCCAAAAAAAGTCAGGTATTAAAGTTGTTCACAATTTCATTTTGAAGAAGTTTGTAGTTGACGACTTTTGCATCGGAGGTAGTTGACCGGCGTTGACCGCCGCGTTGACCACCTTTTGACCGTCGCGTGTGGCGGCGCGTCGGACCAAAATTTGAGTTTTTATTACCTGGACGATGATCTATGTATCCATACGAGCGTTTTGATATATAACTTGGTCATGTTAGAAAAAGTTGATAAATAGTCAATTTCTGTTTTGACGTTACTATTTACGGTTTACAATTTACCTTCGCTTTGAGATTTACGGAGATCAGACCATCGGTTTTACTTCAAATTTTAATATGATGTTCATGTGACTGTCCCGATGACTTTGTGTGGTCACGGGTGAAAATCCGACCGTTGGATCTTCATATAATTTTAAAATAGTGATTCGGGAGGCGATTAGTGAAGATCCGTCCATCAGATTTTCGTATAATTTTGATAGGATGTTTCCAAGGACAATCCGTGAGGATCTAACTGTTGGATCATCATTTAAATTCAATCCGATCGTCGGATTGTCTTTATTTTTGAATCCGACCGTTGGATTGTCGTTATTTTGAAATCCGACCGTTGGATCACTATTTAGGTTTATTTCATGCTTCGTTGCCAAGTAAAGACCGTATTTGATTAGATACTTGACGGCTTGAGTTGACGAGCATTTGGATTATTGTGAGTTATATTCATTGAAGACGCAGCGGGAATTTCTAGGTGAGTAAATCTCACGTGGTTCATATTACGAACCAAATACTTAAATTAATTATTTTTGTTAATTGTGTGGAAAATATTTATAGATTAAATATTTGTTTTTAAAATCACATGGATTTGATCACTACGGTCCATAGGTAAGTAAAATGAATTTTAATTATACAAATGAATTTCACGATTTTCTTGTGTGAACTATAGATGGTATTAGTGGTCATCCCTGAGTGGATGATTACGTATATATATATTTACGTGGAATATATATATTGATTGGAGTGATTTTAGTGACGATATGATTGAGATAGAATGATGATTTGGATTATATTCAAATGCTTTAATTTCATGATAATATCATATATGTTGGTTGAATTGAATTAATTATGTGAAAACATACGGTTGTACATATTGTGGATTTATGGTCAACGTAGTGACCAGTATGGGGTAATCGGACGCTTTAATCCAAGGAGGATGATGGGATACGATTGATTGAGTATGTACAATTATCGGATGTTCTAAATATGTATATAAGTATACATATTGATGAAATACGATAAAGATAAATATGTCGGATGCCATAACCTAGGCCAGGTGACGGGCTATGATTCAGTTAGAGCTCTAGTCTGTCGAATACCGTATTTTTATAAATACGATAATGGGGTATTGTGGAGAAATATGTGAGTAAGGGTTGGTGTTGAGTAGTTGATTTATTGTGATTGTTGGTTTTTGTAGTTGTAGAATCGTTGCATGTTGACTTAGGTAGAAAAAAATATGATTAAATTAAGTAACCGTTCTTTCTTTTACTCATACGAACTTTCATAAGCTTACCGGGTTTTGTATTGTTGCAATCCCGGTACACTATTCAAATAGTGTAGCGGATATTCCTTCAGGTCAGGATAACCAGGAGGTGACCGAGCTGCTTAGGTGTTACAGTAGTTACATTTTATTTCTTTGAGTTGTGAGGTGTGTATGCTCATTTAGAGCTTTACAAATTATTGCGTATTTGTGTTGTAATAATTAGCCGAAACAAGATTCGGTTTGATTTGATTTCGTGTGGTGAGGTTGTTAAGAAAAGAAATTTTCAGGATGATTATTTTGAGTTTTGGTAATTTTCATGTTTCGGATTTTGAATTTTATTCTAAAATTCGGGGCGTGACGTCCATATCCATAGTACCTATTGGTACTCCTCCACCACTAGCCGATCCGGACACCATCGCCGACGACGATGCCGTCGGAGCCATCGATTTTGAAGACGACAAGGATCACCATCCCCAAAACGACACCGTTGTTTTCCCACTTGCAGTTCCCCAACGGCGAATTATGAACCAGGGGAAGAGGGGAGTGTCGCTCCTCAGATTAAACAACGACGTCGAGGGTTATGGGCAACTGCTGGCAGAGGTGGCGTCGGAGTATCGGTGGTGGAAGTGGTCGAGCGGCCTTGATGGTGGTGGTGGTCGTGCGTTCATCGACGGCTTGGGTAAAGATTAGTTTTTTTTTTTTTTTTTTTTTGTGGTAAATTCTGGGTGTGTGATATTGAGGATGGTTGATGTTATGGTTATTGGGTTTGTGATTGTGATTGGGTGTGTTCACATTGAAGAGAAGTAGAACGGCGAGCTTGTGGAGGGAGGATCAGCCGCCGGGAGGCTCGGAGAAGGCGGCGGAGACAAGATCGGAGACGACGAAGCAATGTTTTAAGCAATGTCTGGACTTTTACTTTCTGGGTTTTCAATCAATCTCTCTCATGAACATCTCCATTACTTTTGGGTTTTCAATCAGAGAACCTCAAACTCTTGATTGCTCTCTTCCTCAAGCAGCAAAGCAGAAACTCTTGGTTATTTTCTGGTTCGATTTCTGATTCTTCAAGGTTAAAGTCTCTCTCTGAAACTCTTGGTGAGTCACTGTGTTCAAATTGGAAGTATGTAGCTTCATACTATGCCTCAATTTATATTTAGGGATCAGATTTTAAAATGGCTTTGCTTTCAATTCAAGTCATGCAAAAATCATATATGTAATCTAGCCGAAATTATTTTTGTTTATGTGGTTTGTCTGGAAATTGAATTGCAAAGGTTATGGGGTGAGGCAAGAGGCTGCGGTGGCATACGGTGCTCTTTGTGCTGTGGTTTGTTCAATTCCTATAACTTCAAATGGAAGACAGAACCATGTTATGCTTGGGAGCTTGGTTGAATAGTTCGTTGGTTGGGCGCTGCCGTTGCTTAGCAATTTCACCGTGATTAGATTGATCGAGCTATCGAATTGTATTGGCTTGTATTGTATTATTGATGATTAAAATCATTAAATTGGGGTGGGTGGGTGGTGGCTGATGACGATGTTAGGTAAGTAAGGAAATGTGGTGGAGGAGCTTGCGGCGGAAGTTGCGGCGGTTTGGCTAGAGGAAAATCCTAGAAGAAGAAGAAGAAGAAGAAGAAGAAGAGAAAGAACAAAAAGAAATGAAAAGAAAAAAATGAATTAAAAAGGGTAAATTGGTCATTTTATATTTTTTTGGGGCCCATGTGCTTGCCACGTCAGCAAATAGACGGTTCCGTTAGGAATTTTTTACAGAAGTATCACGTTAATGTTAAAATACATGTTTGGGTATCACACTGATACTTTTGAGAGTTTGGGTATCCAATTGGCCTTGGCAGCATAGTTTGGGGATGGTGACTAAATTTTTCTCAAGAAAAGCCACTACCATAGAAAGCCGCCGCCATGGATCCACCACCACCTCTGTCGGCAGGGAAACACTAGAATCCCAAACCTGCAATATCGCACCTGTTGTCGCTTGTCAGAGTTGGCCTCGAGCTAACCAGTTGCCCAACCTTTGTCACCAATGACAAGAGAGGCAAACCAGTCATCGAAAGCCATTGCTTTGCTTGTCATTGACAAGATGGAATGTGGGAAGTCATCGGTCATCACAGCCAAGATGGCCATCATCTAAGGCTTTGATCCCCCAAGGAGACGAACCCAATCCAAACATGAAGTGCACTGTCGAATCCAATCGCTGTTGCCAGCAAGGAGGGGAGGAGAAAGAGTAACACTGCCATCCTTCCATATCCAAGGTACAAGACCACTAAGTAGTTGAGAAACATCTCTATCAAGAGTCAGTGAGTTTTCAGCACCGCTGCCAGTCAACACAAGTGACGACCTTAGGGTTGCACTCCAGAGAGAAAAAGCCTTGTTTTTTGTTTGGTTCGCGGAAAGGAAATCAATTCATTAAGAAATCCGATGGGAAAGGAAAACAAACTTCCCACTAATTTTCCTTTCCGCTGTTTGGAAACTTTGGGAAAGTGAGCAGAAAATATATGTTTGTTTCCATTCTAGTGTTTGGTTTGTGTAAGGAAAGGAAACAAAATCATAGTAATATTCCATTTTAATCCTCATATATAATTACACAAATAATTTTATACTATAATAATTTTCAATAAGGATATAAATGTATTTATACTATTTATCTATACTATTATTAAGAGAAGAGAGTTTGTCAGCCAAAACAGAAATGTTTTACTAAAATATCCCTCAAATATTAAAAAACATTTGAACTGAAATATTTGAGAAACACAAAATGGTCAATTTACAAATAGAAGAAAAAGAAAAAAATTTAACAAAAAAATTAAAAATAAAAAACAAAATATGTGCAGTAATTTTCTCTACATTCTATGGAATAACTTCTCACGTAATTATCCACACTCATAGGGTGTGTTTGGATTCTAGTACTATTATTAAGAGAAGATGTTTTGTTAGCCAAAATCAAAAATTTTAACAGATTTAACCCTTAAAGATTAAAAAAAATTGAAATTGAATTAAATTACAAGGGTAAATATGATAATTATAAAATGAATTTTCCTTACAAAAATTAAAAAGAAATTATCCCATAACTCCAATTTTTCTGTCCCACTATTTTATCTTTATACTAACTGTTTTATTTCATTTATTTTTTTAATTTTCTTAAAAAAAAAGAAAAAAGTATTACACGTGCAGAGCATATATGAAGAAGGCTAGTGTAATGTGAAGACCCAGATTTTCATACAATAAATTTATGTAATTAAATAATTGTTATATTAATTGAATTATGATATTTGAGATTATTTGGATTGTCGAGGGTTGAGAAAATTGGCTTCGAATGATTTTATTTTCGAAAACGAACGTTATTTAGGGGATCGTGAAAATCGACTTTTTATACGTTCAAAATTTTGGAAAACTTCCTTCATGAAAGTTGTAGAGCTCGTCGATACGAGTCCGTGTATATATGGAACGCATTATTCAGAGTTCGTATGAATAAGTTATGAATATTTGAAAATCGAAAGTTTTCTATAAATAGTGGAAAAATCTGAGTTTGTTTTGAAGGACGAAAAAATTCATTTTTTGCACATCAGCCCCCGTCTCTCTCTCTCTCGGCCTGGTCATTGTGCTTGCAGACCCGCCGACCCGACCCGACTGGAAGTCGGCCTTTCCGGCTGCGCCGCCGCCGGATCCGGCCCCCATCCGCTTTGCCGCCTCGCGCCCAATCGATCTCCGTAGTCGCCACACCCAGCCGCCGCTCCTAGGCTTGGATCGAAGCCTCTATCCGAAGCCCAAACCCGACCCGGCCGGAAAACCATTTTTCCGGCGTAGCACGGGCCGATCAATCCCATTTTCGTGACGTGCTCTTCCTCCTGATCATCCCCATATGTGACTTGCATCATTATTTTGAGTGTAGAGTGGTAGATCAAGAGTTGAATATTTCGACGTCCCTGATTCGATCTGGAGACTGATCAGAGGGCCGAGATTAATCCAACTTCAAAGCCCGATCTAGGACGATCTAGACCTCATATCCGAAAAAGTCAGGTATTAAAGTTGTTCACAATTTCATTTTGAAGAAGTTGTAGTTGACGACTTTTGCATCGGAGGTGGTTGACCGGCGTTGACCGTCACGTTGACCACCGTCTGACCGCCGCGTGTGGCGGCGCGTCGGACCAAATTTTGAGTTTTTATTATCTGGACGATGATCTATGCATCCATACGAGTGTTTTGATATATAACTTGGTCATGTTAGAAAAAGTTGATAAATAGTCAATTTCTGTTTTGACGTTACTATTTACGGTTTGACAATTTACCTTCGGTTTGAGATTTACGGAGATCAGACCATCGGTTTTACTTCAAATTTTAATATGATGTTCATATGACTGTCCCGATGACTTTGTGTGGTCATGGACGAAGATCCGACCGTTGGATCTTCGTATAATTATAAAATAGTGATTCGGGAGGCGATTAGTGAAGATCCGTCCATTGGATTTTCGTATAATTTTGATAGAATGTTTCCAAGGGCAATCCGTGAGGATCTAATCGTTGGATCATCATTTAAATTCAATCCGACCGTCGGATTGTCTTTATTTTAGAATCCGACCGTTGGATTATCGTTATTTTGAAATCCGACCGTTGGATTATCGTTATTTTGAAATCCGACCGTTGGATCATCATTTAGGTTTATTTCATTCTTCGTTTCTAAGTAAAGACCGTACTTGATTAGGTACTTGACGGCTTGAGTTGACGAGCATTTGGATTATTGTGAATTATATTCATTGAAGACGCAGCGGGAATTTCGAGTTGAGTAAATCTCACGTGGTTCATATTACGAACCAAATACTTAAATTAATTATTTTTGTTAATTGTGTGAAAAATATTTATGGATTAAATATTTGTTTTTAAAATCACATGGATTTGATCACTACGGTCCATAGGTAAGTAAAATGAATTTTAATTATACAAATGAATTTCATGATTTTGTTGTGTGAACTATAGATGGTATTAGTGATCATCCCTGAGTGGATGATTACGTATATATATATTTACGTGGAATATATATATTGATTGGAGTGATTTTATTGACGATATGATTGAGATAGAATGATGATTTAGATTATATTCAAATGCTTTAATTTCATGATAATATCATATATGTTGGTTGAGTTGATTTAATTATGTGAAAACATACGGTTGTACATATTGTGGATTTATGGTCAACGTAGTGACCAGTATGGGGTAATCGGACGCTTTAATCCAAGGAGGATGATGGGATACGATTGATTGAGTATGTACAATTATCGGATGTTCTAAATATGTATATAAGTATACATATTGATGAAATACGATAAAGATAAATATGTCGGATGCCATAACCTAGGCCAGGTGACGGGCTATGATTCAGTTAGAGCTCTAGTCTGTCGAATACCGTATTTTTATAAATACGAGAAATAAATGTGATTAAATTAAGTAACCGTTCTTTCTTTTACTCATACGAGCTTTCATAAGCTTACCGGGTTTTGTATTGTTGCAATCCCGGTACACTATTCAAATAGTGTAGCGGATATTCCTGCAAGTCAGGATAACCAGGGAGGTGACCGAGCTGCTTAGGTGTTACAGCAGTTACATTTTATTTCTTTGAGTTGTGAGATGTGTATGCTCATTTAGAGCTTTACAAATTATTGCGTATTTGTGTTGTAATAATTAACCGAAACAAGATTCGGTTTGATTTGATTTCGAGTGGTGAGGTTGTTAAGAAAAGAAATTTTCAGAATGATTATTTTGAGTTGTGGTAATTTTCATGTTTCGGATTTTGAATTTTATTCTAAAATTCAGAGCGTGACATGTAATTAATACAGGGAGAGTGGATGAGAAAATGATTCATTTAAAGGATGAGAGAATTCACTTTTCCCCACATTTTTCTTTTTTTCAAAAAAAAAAAAAGGAAAATTGTTCCTTATGGACACCAAATATAGGAAATGAATAAATTTTATTTCTAAATCTTGAATTCCGCAAACCAAACGAAGCCTTACGGGATAAAGAAGCCATAAACAAAATAAAAAATTCTCAAAAGCCATCTCAAAAAGGCCCATTTAGAACAACCTACAAAGCTAGAAGCCTATGATCAATCATTCACTCTCCAGAAGCAAGAGAAAGGAACAAATCCCTTTTGGAAAACAAGCCAAAATTTAAGAAATCAACAACAAAATCAATAGAATTAAGCTCACTGAAACCAAATCTAATTAAAAAAAGAAAGAAAAAGGAATCGGAGTAAATGATAATGAAAAGGAAAGGAGAAGAAGGAGGAGGTACATGAGGGAGATTGACAAAGAGGGTGAAGGCGTCGCTGGGGAGAGAGAGGTTGGTGTCGTCGGCGGAGGTCACGTCGAAGTCATAGGGTAATTTGAGTGTGTGTGTGTGTGAGAGAGAGAGAGAGAGAGAGAGAGAGAGAGAGAGAGAGAGAGAGTTGAGTGATGGTAAACGTAATTTCATAAAAGTTATGATTGACATTTAATCTTTAAAAGGTGAGTGAGGGTTCTAGTTTGTTGGTGAGGTAAGTGAAAATGTTTTAGGTAAAATTAGTTTTATGAGTCGAGGCCCCCTTTTTTCCACCTCTCTACTGATGAAAAACAAAAAGTTATTACCTGATTTCAGTCATGAAGACTGAACAATAAAAACCGGGTGGAATCTATCCAAATTTTCTTGATTTCAGCCTTTCTATTGGATTTGCTACTGGGGTAGATTTCAGTTTTGTATACAAGAGGTTATTCTCTGGCCCAATAGTGACAGCTTGTTTGCATGTGGTGAACTGGTGAAGTAGTCTCTTCATTTTGTGGAGCGCTCAAGGTTGCAAGCTGGCTTAGGTAATTGATGTTCTGTTTTGGTTTACTCTTATTTACTAGAAGCTTAGAATAGTAGTAGAGGAAAAAGAAAAAGAAAGTGAATGTAACCTGGAGAAAAATAAACGTGGACAATCACGCAGGATGTGTTATCAACTTGCTGCCCAGCAAAAAGTGAAGAGAGTAAATATAGAAGTAGATAAGCTTTAAAAAGAGCTGGTTGAAATAAAGCAAAGTTGTTGTTAGTTGTTACCGTAAACAAGTTCTACCTTGATCGATCAGAGATGCCAACTTTTTAAATTTGAATGTTTGCAAAAGGGTAAAATGGGATTTATTTGTACAAAAAGAAAACCTCTCAAACAAGTCTTAAGCATCAGCTATACATTTTATCAAATCAACTGTCTATACCTCTGTTTGTAGTACATCATCTGAGTCTATATATCTGTTCATACATCCACCTAAGCATCAGCTATACAATCTATCAAATCAACTGTCTATACCTTCAATCAAAGGCATCAGTCTATACCTCTGTTTTGTCGTACATCATCTGAGTCTATATATCTGTTCATCTGTTCATACATCACCTTCAATTTCCTCTTAAGCTTCCATATCCACATTTTGAAATATAACCAAATGAAATTCCAACCAGAATAGTGCTTATTGGTATCCAGAAACTCGCAAAAACCTTTCCAGCAACAGAACGAAAGTGCAGATCTCCAAAACCAACTGATGATACTGTGATCACTGACAAGTAAAAGGACTCCAGCCAGTCCATTCCTTCCAAATACTTGCAGCCAAAGAGACCTACAACGATGCATAGGGCGACTACTAACACAGCGAACCAAACTTTGTATTTTTCCCTGGACCATTCAGTTATTAGTTGACCTGAAGATCGACGACTCATGTATCCGAAAAAAAGGTTGCCGAAGGCATTGGCTAAGCAGTTAAACACTGCACTTAATCGCCCAGTGACAATTCCAACACCAAAAAGTATCCAAAAGCAAGTCAACAGTCTGGCACGGGTAGATTTGGGATACATATCGCCGTATCCTGTGGAAGACATTATGACCATGCTGAAATAAAATGGATCAGCGTTGCAATCATTTGTAGGTCCAATTATTTCTCCTGAGCCCTTCAAGAAAACGTACGGTAGTGAGCTAACAAGGACAAATACGACCAGCGATATCAATCCCTGACAGAAATAAGGACTTGATTTGGTGAGGAAGTCTGCAGTATCTGGTGCAAAAGGTTCAACAGCCGGAGGAAGCCCTCCCTCCTCAAACCAGATTGAATGTTGAGCATACCCATACACTGAATGCACACTAGCATTGAATGGAATTGATTGCCCTTTCTTACAAAGCCATGCGTAAGTGGAATGGACAGGCACATCTCCACCGCTCAACCTCACAAGGATCACTCTTGGTATCCTCCTAGCACCACCCGCCACTCTGATCCTTGGTATCCTCCTACCCCCACCTACCACACCTCCTTCTGCTTCTTTAATGTCCAGAACTAGTTGATGGTGAAAATCATTATCACCCTGTGCACCAATATTATAATTCTGCTGCTGCTTCAATCCTTGACAGTTGCCCTGCCAGAAGTTCATAAAATTGTGAAATGGAGTTATCATCCCTCCTACAGAAAGCAATGAATAAGTGCGTTCCAAGTTCCCAGCTCCAAGATTCGGCCTCGGGATTATGTTAGGTACTATAGCTCAACCTACCACACCTTCTTCAATATGAATAACAACATGATCTGCCCCACTATTTTCAATTTCCTGCTGCCTCTGATGATGAACACCGCTACTAATAATAACCATATCCTGAACAGGTGCACCATTATTAACCTTCTGATCCATACAACCCCCATCTTCTCGAACAGCATTCCTGTCAGGCATCACCTCTGGTTCATTAATTCCGATCCGAACCTCATTGTTAAATGCTCTCCCTTCATTTGAGCCCAACTGGTCAGTTTCATTCTCAGCTGGATTAGACCCACTTTTGTTAAACAGTTTCTTTAACAAAGGAGCTTTCTTCATCCCAGGAGCATCTGAGACTGTTTTTTTTATCTGCCCAGGAAATCTTTATCACCTGTCATTTGGTACCACAAACCTGGATGGAAAGAAGCAGAAAAGTCAAAGCCAATAAATGAAATCTATCCACAGACTATACTACCATGAAAACTATAATCAGGGCCAAGTGTAACCCGATTTCAAGACAAGAATTAAGGTCTGTTTTTCTCAGCTGAAGCTGAACTTGAAGAAGCTCACAGGTCTATTTCCTTGCCTTCCAAGAATGAAATTATACGACATGATGATAGTTTCAGAGGGTTTGCTCCTGCACCGACTCTTGTTACAAATGCCAAATATGATTCTAATGCTTTGATGCCTACAACTAGTGTTTCTTCTTCTATTGGACACACTGAACAGTCCATGTGTGATTCAAGGTATAAGATGAGGGATGTTCCTACTCCTGTGTCTAATAGAATCTGCTATGCCACTGCATCTGTTCCTACAATGAATTCTACATATGCTGCAAATACTGTTATACACGATGCGAGTTCCATTATGCAATCTATGCGCAACAATGATGCCATATTCAAACAATGGTTTGTACAACCACATGAAGATGCTGGATATGCTTACAATAGTGGTCGAATTCAGTACAATGAAGCATTCAATTCTGGTGCAAAACAGGGATTTGTACCAACCCAGGTTACCAGATATAACACATTAATAAACACTAAATGACACAATCTTTAACACAGAACATGCATTTGATTACAGAATTTGGTTGAATTTCAATAAAAAATCATAGATTCAGTCACTCAATCATACCAGCACTTTGTAAAAACTTGGCGCCCAAAACCATTTAAATGTAGTAGCTCAGAAAATTAGATTCAACGCGTAGAATAAACATGAAAAAGCAGTAATCTATAACATGGTTTTCAATTTGGGCATCAAGGTTAGTAAACCCTAAACCCATACAAGCATCAATCAAGAATTGAAACCCAGATAATTCGCCGAAAACGAGTGCTATAAAGGAAATCAACCAAGAAATGCGAAAAAACAAACACACCGGACAAAATGTGGAGAAGATTAGAACTTGCAGAGAACCAAGATTACCGGATTGAACTTAGAGACAGAATCGACGAGTACTACCCTCAGTGACTGAAAAATCGAACGTCCTTCTCAAGATTACCGGGTTTCCTCTTCTATATAGTGCTCCAATAGACGTGAATTTCAGAGAAAACCATCTTCCGAAAACCGAGAACAAGTAGCGTTCTTGAAACAGAGCAACAAGAAAAACCCAGAATTAACAGAAATGAAGAGTCATTAAGAATCAAGACCCATGTAGAAGCCGGGGGAGTCTTTTCAGCGCGCAGCAGTGCAAGTTAAACATAGTAGCACGTGACCTTTTTTTTTTGGCCCTTTCTTTTTTAATAAAAACAAGAAACGAAAAGAGAAAAAAAAGACTTAACTCATCCCATGCTTACATATGCCAATAAGAATCGAACACATCACTGTTTCAATGTTGGAAGGAGTCGTTGTCTTGTTAGAAGTACAAGACGGTGTTACAGAACGACAGTGCTTGCTAGAACAGTTGCGGTGGGTATAGATTAAAATTTCAAGAAAATATTTACCATCTAAAAGATGTGATATGTTGGTAAGTTATAATTCTGACATCGTAAACAATTCTCACTTATGCATTTACTGGTGAGGTGGGCAAATGGGTTTTTTTTTTTTTTTTTTTAAATAATAAATAAAATTTACCATCTAAATTTTTTTACCCTTTGACTCATTTTTTTTTCTTTTACGGTCAATGTTGACTGTTAAAAAAAGAAAGCTTTAATCAATGGTTCAGATGACTTCATTGCTGACCCCACATATAGAACGGCTCAGATTGCACCACTTGTTTCTCAAATTTTATGTGAACTTGCATCGTCTGTGTATAGAAAAATTTTCATGTAAAAACCCACAAAAACAATAAACGCTTTGAATATTAAGGTTCTTTCTGAAAACTGTCATTCTGGGCTTATATCTTGTGGGCTATCATTGTTGTATGGACCTATTTGAACTTTCTGTTATATGAGACCACCATCGATAGGCTTCTAGATGTTTTTCAACTTAAGTAGCCAACAGACACTTGTAATGGATCATTGAACAATATTGAACCAATTCTATTTCCATCATTTTCTCTCTGTTTCCTTCTTTACTACTCAATATCAGAGATCGCATCAGAATAGTGGTGGACTCACTTACAAACCCAAATTTGAGCCTATACTCCAAATCAAACAACAACAAGAACTACTTGTTGAAGAATCTTCTGAAGAAGAAGAAGATACTAGTGAAGATGAAGAAACTAGTTTCATCCATGAGCATAACCTCAAGCATTTCCAGAATAAAGCTTGAGTCTCAGAAAATTCTCGCTCTTGATAAAATCAAGAAACTACTCGAACAAAATATCGATGTAGACTCTCAGAAATTTTGGGAAAAAGACCCAGTGGTCTGTGAATTAAGATTACATGATATGAATGTTATCTGTCATGTCAAAGCAATTTCTCACTACAAAGAGGAAGATAAAAAAGAATTCAGAAAAGACATCGAAGATCTCCTGAACAAGAGATTAATTCGACCTTCCACTAGCCCTCGTCATGCACCTACTTTCTACGTGAGAAATCATGCAGAAAATCTGAGAGGAAAAGCTAGAATGGTAATTGACTACAGAGATGTCAACAAAAAGACTGTCAAAGATGGCTATCAAATTGCACAAGTAAGAGTTTTGATCAATCAGCTCAAAGGAGCAAAAGTCTTTTCAAAATTCGATGCAAAGTCGGGTTTTTGGCAAGTCAAGATGCATCTTAAGAGTATTCCTCTCACTGCATTTGGAACGCCACAAGGTCATTACGAATGGTTAGTAATGCCTTTTGGTCTAAAACAAGCCCCCTCAATCTTCCAAAAAAAGATAGATAACATCTTTAAACATGTGGTTGAATTCTTCGTCGTCTATATTGATGACATCTTGGTCTTCTCAAAAAACAGAGAAGAACATATGAAACACCTCCACGAGGTGGTAAAGCATCATGGAATCATCCTAGGTGAAAAGAAAATCTTCTTTATTCTCGATGAAGTTGATTTCCTAGGAATTAACATCAAGAATGGAGTAATAAAACTCCAACCCCATATTCTTGAGAAAATCCGAAAATTCCCAGATAAGATTCCTGATGCTAAGAGTCTAGAGAGATTCTTAGGAGTTATCAATTATGGGATCGATTTCATTCCCAAAATCTCAGGACTAACAGCAATGTTATCCCCTAAAACAAGTTCCAAAAGAAAATGGAACTTCACAGAAGATGATGAAAAAATTATGAAGTAGATAAAAAATCTCTGCAAAAACCTCCCTCCTCTCCAGCAACCAGAAGAGAATGATGATATTATCCTCCAGACAGATGCTAGTGATAATTATTGGTCTGGTGTAGTTTTGGCAAAAACGCCTGGAACTAACATTGAAAAAATCTGTAAATTTTGTAGTGGCAAGTTTAGCCCTGCAGAACTAAATTATCCCACAGGGGAAAAGAAAAATTTGGCTGTCAAGAATACAATTTTAAATTCTCCAGCTTTTCTTGGAAAACCCTTTACTGTCCGCACCGATTGTGCTAGAGTTAAAAATTTCAAAAATTTTAAACTTGATAAAGCAGCTAACAGAGGAAGACTAGCAAACTGGCAATTATTTCTTAATCAATATGATTATAATGTTGAATTAATTTCAGGAAACAAGAACTATCTTCCAGACGCCGTAACTCTAGAAATGGCGATGTTCAGAAGAAATGATGACGATGAAGGTCGCAATCCCAGAAATAGAAGAACTGGGAAAGAACACGAATCTGTAGAAGAACCAAAAGAAAAACTCAAAAGGTTTCTGCTAAGTCCAAAAGTACTAGCCACAACAGATCAATCCCAGGGCAGAGGGTTGACTAGCCCGTCTCAAACAATGGACAGTAAAGGCACATCAAGACCGTTGAAGGCTGTTGCTTTGCCAAAAAGCAAACACACTCTAACTGGAGTAATAAATGTTTTTAATTATGAATTGCAAACGTTTGATACTCATGTGTTCAGAACTGGCACGAGATTAGCTTACCATCAGAAGGCAATCCTTGACAATCTCTTATTTGTCTTTCAAGAAAGAAACAGTGGACTTATGTTCCCAGCTCTGTTTGCCCTAGTTGAAGAACTATATGAAAATGCTAGACCACAATTTGAAACACAGCAGAGTGCTATCCAGAAAGAAAAAATTCACTATCTTGAAGATCCAGAAAGTGCAAGAATACCTATTATTGCACTAAAAGAATCATACTGGTTTGACTTTCATAATCTGATTGGAAGACATAATGCTGAGGCATGTATTCCTCCAACGCTCTTTATAGTAAGTGGACCTTATGTTGGAAGATACTTAGTAACTGTTCATAGTGAGCATCCTCAAAAACACAAGCTTTGGCTTATTGAAAATGGTTTTGTTCATAATCTGTGGACTAAAACAAATGAAAATCTCAAAGGCCTACCCCATATCATCGTCAACACTGTCAAAAATGTCAGAAAAATGACGGCATGCTTCGATTAAAGTTCAGATCCACTCCACCAGAATGGATTCAGAAGGCAAATAGTGAAGTCGAGTATATTTCTCCATATCATTATGTGAGAATTATTCAAAGAAGATATCTTCAACCTGCATGTGTTGCTTACAATGGCCAGCCAAATTCAAGCATCCCATGGATGAAAGCCATGGCTTTAGACGACATGAAAAAGATCATCTCTGAAGATACAAAGAATACTTTCCTGGCAGCAGGAGAAAAAACAATTATCACTACTTACGATCATCCTGACCAGCAGTGACCTTTTCTTAGCTCTTACCAGAAAAGAGATAGACTCGACACTTGCATGCTTACAGTGGGTTGAAAGGCTTGAAACTGACAACCACTATAAAATGTATATTGATACAGATGTCAAAGAAAATGCAACAACTGCTAGAATGACCTAGGCAGACAACGACTCCTTTGTCCTTGACCACAACTCAGAAACTGATGAGAACATGTGAAGCTACAGGTGAAGAAAAGAGCGCCAAAAAGGCAACTATAGACTTTTAGACTTTTTCAAAAGCT
Organism: Rosa persica; assembly: GCA_025331145.1. Lineage (NCBI taxonomy): Eukaryota > Viridiplantae > Streptophyta > Magnoliopsida > Rosales > Rosaceae > Rosa > Rosa persica. Next base: position 22,225,928 of record WFKR01000004.1, on the reverse strand, counting down.
ACTTTTGCTTTTTCAAAAGAAAGTAAAAAATATTTCACTAAAGGATCTTTGCTTTTCCCCGTACGACCTTCATCATCAGGAGCACTCAGAAAAGCAGAAGGTCACAAAGTCTTTGTGTACATCTTTGTGTTTTGAATTCTAGTTTGAGTTCTGCTCCTTATATGAGGAGTCTGAGGTTTCATTTGTAAGGCATCAGAAAATTGAGTAGAAGAGTCTTCTCTCAAGAAGTAAGAAAGCCATAGTAGCAAGTGTGCTCTTTCCTTCCTGTTTGCTGTGCAGTATACTTTCAAGTAAGTAGCCGCTCTTATTCTTATGGATAGCTAAACAACCTTTGCTGTTTACCTGAGAATGAGGCTCTGAGTTTCTAGCATGTATATATATTTGAAGAAATAAAGTCAGATTACCCATCCACTTTTGTCAGATCTATTATTAAGTTATCTATTTCTTATTTAACATCTTGTTAAGTTCTGAAGTCTTAGATTTTTTTTACCAGAAAAAACCAGTTTTAAATTTAGGATTAAGACAAGCAGCAGTGATTCCGCCTGTTAAAGTAACCGTTAGGCAGGGAGCCGTTAGGTGAAAAACTTGGGCATGTAGAAGGCTAATTTTGTTTTTTTTCAGAAGTTTGAAACAAAGTTTCTAAGGTTGAAAAATAAATCTAAAACTAAAGAACAGTATGAGATCCTACCCTTTTAGTCTTTTAAGAAAATTTTTTGGCCGCACAGGAATTACCCCCTTTTACTAGTAATTCGCCCTATTTTATAAGCTACAGCCTTAGTTGAGGGAGAAATGATTATGATGAATCTTTAGCTTTTCCTCCTTTTCTTTCTGTTACGAGTTTGAACCCATTATTTGGTATCAGAGCATGGCTCCTTCCCAGACCATGCAAACTGCCGTCCCTTCCTCCACCCCTACCACCTCCGCTTTTGTCCCACCAATAAAACCCCACCACCAAGCTCCACCACACCCTCTGCCTCTTATCAGTCCAGCGACGACTCACGCATCCATGAGAGGAATTCCATCACTCTCTAGAGCAGCTTCGAGATGAGTTCCACCATTCCATGGACGGCATTCACCACGACCACTCCTCCTTTCAAAACCATATTACCGCCCAGATAGCCGCCCTACAGAGCACCATAGTGCAGGCCCTTACCAATCGATACCAACCGATACACTCTTCTCCACCTGCCTTATCACACTCACAAGCACATCTTTTTCACTCCCACCACCGCCCCAAACACCTTCCACCCTACCTCGAATAACTTTTGGCTCTCTTCCCTCATCGGCACCCCAAGCCTCTTCTCTACACACTCCACCGCCACTCTCCTCTGCACCACCCCAGTTCTCCACCATCATATCTTTACCCCAAAACCACATATCCTCTGGCCTATATGCTCCTCAACCACTCCTCTCTTTACCTGAATTTTCCGCTCCTTTGCCCACCACCACCACATATCCTAGAGGCCCTCCACCACAAATCCATGACTTTTACAACTCCAGACCACCAAAAATGATCCTCCCACCATTCATGGGTGAGGATGCCATTGGCTGGCTCACCATGGATGAGAGCTACCTCCGAACACACCGGATTCACCCTTGCGAACACATATCCACCGTCGCTTCCTTTTTCGGCCCCGACGCCTGCATGTTGATGAATTCCTTTGAGCAACAATTTCTGACAGCCACTTGGGAGCACTTTTCCTCTGCCTTCCTAGAGCATCACGGTGCCGGCAACATCATAGACTTCAAGATTGCTCTCTCACAACTGCAGCAGTCTGCCTCGGTGAATGATTTCATCGTGGCCTTCACGAAGCTTGCCGGTCGAGCTCGAGGGTGGTCGGATTCCGAATTGGTACCTCTCTTTCTCAGTGGACTGAAGCCGAAAATACTGCACGACGTGATTGCCTTGGAGCCCCAAACACTGGTCTCTGCTCAACGGCTGGCACGCCGTTTTGAGATCAAACTGGCCGACATCCGTTACTCAACACAAACCCGTACTTCTGGGTATCATTCTGCAAGACCCAGTCAGTTTCCCCACTCCTTCTCTGTCCCCACTACAAACCAAATTAGCTTGCCCCACTACCCCAACCCCACCACATTACCAACTCCTCAACCAGAGGCCAAACCTTGATGGGCCATTCCGCAAATGGTCCCCAGTGGAACAGCGAGAACGCAGAGCTCAGGGACTCTGTTACAGCTACGATGAACAGTGGTCCAAGACCCACGTTTGTAAGAGACCGGTCATGGCCATCCTGGAATCACCAACACCATTAGAGGAACTCCCTACAGAGGAAATTATGGATGAGGAAACGTCATCTGACTCGAAGCAATTTGTTCCGCTTCACGCCATCACTCACACAACAATGGGTCAGATGATGCGATTTGAAGGCTTCATTAACAAACAACCCATCGTCGTATTCGTTGATTATGGATCAGCCACAAATTTCTTGAACCCGGCTGTGGCAAGGCGTTTGGGTCTCACTATTCAACCTGCGTTGCACCTCTAGTTCACTTCCTCTTCCAGCGAACACCTAGCACCGTCGGGCCAAGCTATAGACGTCACCGTCTCCAGTTAGGGATACCAATTCACAAACTCATTCTTGTTGATGCCGGTGACTGGGTGTGACCTCATTCTCGGAGCACAGTGGCTAGAGACACTTGGGTTCATTGGCTGGCATTTCTCAGAGAAGGTCATGGTATTTACTGAGAAAGGGAAATGTCATGTACTTCACGGCATCACTAACCAGCCTAGCCATCTGGACCAGTCGGCCTTCATGGCCCTATTACCTGCTGAACATTTGGACTTTGTATCTCCCAGCAGTGGCCCAATTGCACCTCAAGAACCAGCCCACCTTCTTGAGTTACAACCACTCCTCACTCAGTACAAGGATCTGTTTTCCTCTCCCATAAGCCTACCGCCTAAACGGGCCATTGATCATAAAATTTCGCTGCTGCCCAATTCCGGCCCAGTTAACGTAAGGCCGTATCGCTACTCCCACTCGCAAAATACGGAATTAGAAACTCAAGTCCAAGACATGCTTTCTCATGGTCTCATTCGTCCAAGCTGTAGCCCATTCTCTTCACCAGTTCTCTTGGTGAGAAAGAAAGAAGGCACTTGGAGATTTTGTGTGGACTATCGGTCTCTCAATGCTGTCACCATCAAGGATAGATTCCCAATTCCCGTGGTTGACGAACTTCTCGATGAGTTACATGGAGCAAAGTATTTTTTGATTGGAGCATTTTAATGCGACGTTTTAAATGTTATTTCCTCATATTTACTTAGTTATTCCTTTAAGAAAGTTTCTATTTTCTATTTTTAGGAAGTTTCCTGTTTTATTTGTAGACAATTTCTATTTCTCATTTTTAGTAAGTTTCCCATTTTAGTTAAGGAAAGTTTCTATTTCTTGTTTTTAGAAAGTTTCTATTTTTAGTAATAGTTTCTATTTTCAGGTCCTTGGAATAAATGAGCTCAGAAATGGAAAGAGAAGCTAGAGAACGTTGGAGGGAGTGAAGATAGGACACAAAGGGTTGTATAAATGAGCTAAAATGAAGAAAAAAAGTTTTCCTGTATCAACCAGGAATCCTGTTCGGAAGAGGAAACTTTGACAAAGCAAGACTCCTAAGCCAACTAAGAAGCATGATCGAAATAATGAAAGGAAATGACGCTAGGAGACCTTAAGGCTTGAAGATGACACAAGAAGGCCCAAGATCCTTCTAGATTAATGTGGATTTTGGCAAAATGTTGAAAGCCCAATTAATTTTGGGTTGTTGGACGTAAGGAAGATATTTTAGGGAATTAAATCTGATTTTTCCTTGGGAAATCATGAAGATAACTTGAAAAATCAAGAAGAAATCAAGGAAAAACGTTGGAAATATTCTAAGGAGAGTTTCAAGGGATTGTGCAACAAGATAAGGCCCAAAAGAAGTCCAGATTTGTTCCTAAATCCCCTCAATATATTTTGGACGAAAATAAGGAATAAAATCTGCATTTTGTCATGAAAATCAAGGGGAGACGTTAAAGATAAGGCCATACAGAGTTTTAAGGGAGAAAAGGTTCAAAATGCGTCCAGATACGTTGTCTAGGTACATCCCTAGATATTTGGCCGAAAATGATGAAAAAAATCAGAAATAATCCTTAGAAATTCAGCATATATATATATATATATATTAAAGGATTATGGACTTATTTTGAAGGCTTTCGATTGGTTGGGTAACACAACAAAGCTGACATTGCGCTATGTGATTGGTCAAAGCTGTGTGGAATTATTAAACAATTTTTTGGGAAAATAAAAGAAGATTCATGAAGCTTGGAGACCAAGTTCACGTCCCCTATATATACTCCCCATAGCTTGACACCTTCCATTTTTTAGAATTTTCAGAAATACTCTCTCCATAACATCCTCTCCTCCTCCATTCTCTAGTTCAGTTTCTGCAATTTTAAGCAAGGGAGGAAGAAGGAAGAAGAAGCCGTGAGCATCCCCTCCATAATCCACCTTGAAGCCGTGAGCTTTAAAGATTGCTTTGAAGATTCAGAGTTCATCAATTCGAGTTCTTCATCACCATTTCCATTCACGGTGTAATTCGACCTTCAACCTTGTAACCTCTTTCAGTTTTCCTTGTTTGAATTTGCATGATTCTGTTCTAGTTAACATAACATTTGAAACAAGATTTTAATTTCAAATTCTATGATTGAATAAATTTCAGATTCTTATAATTGTGATTCTTGGTTGCTTTTGTGAGATTGTTCAATTAAAATTGTGTGATTGATATCTTTTATGTGTTTATCTTGTGTGGTACGAAACATATAGGTATTATGCATAATTGTTGCTAGATTTAAGAACATAATTCACCTAATTGTTTTGTGAACTTGAATCAAAAGTAGTAAAGGTTTTGGACAAAAACCGATTTTAATTGAAAAGAATTGCAATTAGATGAACTTTTTCATACTAAGTTGTACACTTGAATTGATAACCCTTCTTATGTTCTTCATGCGTTAAACATGTGTTGATGATCTAGCTTTCTAGAATTTGATTGCATGTTTGATAGGATTAATCTTTGTGCTTTCACGTAGGCTAATTAGTGATGGAAAGTAAAAAATGGGAAATTGTTTGCTTCAAATGTTTCACATGATCAATTCTTTCTCATGACTTGGAAGAACAATTGTAGAGTTGAATCGAATTTGATTATGGAATTAGTGTTGATCTTTGTTTCTTTTTTTTCATTCTTGTACTTGTGTTTATACATTTTCTTTCTTTTATTTCTTTTAATTTTCGAAAACCAAAAACCTAATCCCCCTTTTTTTTCGTAAATATGTTTATATTTTATTTTATTTTTGTAAATATTATACTTTGTGTTTTTATTAATTGTTTAATTGTCCTACATTGACAGGTGTACCCTCAATCCCCGGATTAGAACGATCCCTATTTACCAGATACTAACGATGATATTTGCAGGGTTTAAATTGCGCGCTTACTTTTAGCGCATCAATTTTTGGCGCCGTTGCCAGGGATTGAAAAATCACTTGTTAAATTGTTAATATTTGTTATGTATATATTGTTCGAAAATTTAACTTAGATTAATTACTTAGGATGTTATTTATATTATTGAACACGAATTTTAATTGTAGGCTGTAAATTAAAGAGGAATAGGTGAAGTCGTGTTTATTAATATTGGCCTAAACCCCTTATTGGTACCTAGTTCAGGTCCCTTAAAGTTGAGGGTGACCTTTATTAACATTCATTGAACTGTCTTCACACTTAGGTTTTTTTTTTCATCCAAGTAAGTATTGCCTATGTGGGATGGTGTCTAGGAAAGGGACAACGTTCATGACATGTTCTTGAATCCAGAAGTGCTTACAAATGGGCCTAAACCACTCTGTGGGAGTAACTCATGCCAAAATGGATTCTGCCTCTCGTGGTTGCCCTCCCCTACCTGGCCATTTCAGTAAGGTTGCCCAAAGGATGTAAGAGGGACTTTGTGTCTAGACGACTATACTTGGGCCGCACGTCCACTTGATTTATCGCTTGGGATTATATTTGATATCAGTGATATTAATAACAAAAGAAAATGTTGTGAAACACTAAGGTATATTGGATTAAACATAATCTTGGAAATGGGTAGCTGTTACAGTCCCATTGCACACCGAGATTCCCTGTTCCCGTACCTAAGTGTTGAAAATAATTGTAAATATAAGAAAAGAAAGAAATACTTGCACCTACCCTTCACGTGTAAATTGTTTTGTTTCTTACTTTTTATGCTTGTACAAACTTTTTATGTTTCTCTTCAATTGTATATTTGTGGATTTTGTGAAAGTTCTGTACATTATACTTCTAATTATACTCCGAAAAAAAAAAAGTGAATAGTGACATTTCTTGTATAAATTATTAACTTGTATTTGTTTTATTGTGTAGTTTACTAGCTTCTTTAATTCTTAATGTTGTTCAGGATTTTCATGAATGACTGAGCCTTCTAAAATCCCTAGTGCACAAGAGATTGAAGAAAGACTTGCTCGTTTACAGAATCCTCCACAACTTGAATACAGAAGGCCCTCTCCTTTGAAATTCAAGGCCTACACATTTAACGAGCAAGGGAATAGGATCTTTCCTTCTGAAGAGTCCACATCACCTACACCATCTCCATCACCACCCTCACGTACACCCTCATCTTTGGTTTCATCCAATTCACCTCAGATCACACCACCTCTTTCACCTTCACCACCCCCTGAAGAAGAAGAAGAAGAAGAAGAAGAAGAAGAAGAAGAAGAACAAGAAAAGGAAGATGATATGGGTAGAAACGCAAATAAGTCCATTAGGGAACTTTCCTCATTAGTGGTCGAAGGAGGACTCCCTTCGAGCATTGTGTACCCTGCAACTGCTGAACGAAGAACTGCAGATTTTGAGCTTAAGAGTGGATTGTTGCATAGGTTACCAATGTTCCATGGCCTTAGTGTGGAGGACGCTAACAAGCATCTCCAAGAGTTCCAGACTTTGTGTACCACCATGCAACCACAAGGAGCTGATGAGAATATCCTAAAGTTGAAGACATTCCCTTTCTCTTTAGCTGACAGAGCCAAAAATTAGCTATATGAGCTTCCTGCTGGACACATCACATCTTGGGACGCCATGATGAAGGCCTTCTTAGAGAAATACTTCCCAGCTTCTAAGATCATCGCACTCAGAAAGCAGATTAGTGGAATTGTGCAAGCCCCAGATGAATCTTACGCAGCATATTATGAGAGGTTCAAGTCCTTAATTGCCCAATGTCCTCAACATCATATGAAGGATGAGAATCTGCTCACATGCTTCTACGAAGGACTCTTGCCCTTGGAAAGGCAAATGCTTGATGCTTCAGCTGGAGGAGCCTTTGTGGATAAGTCACCAGCTATTAGAAAGGAACTCATTGCTAATCGTGCTTAAAACGCCCAACAATATGAGGGTGTAGGACTCACAACTCGAAGGGTGCATGAGATAAGTACCAATTTCGCCATTGAGGAAAAGAACAAACTGACCCTTCTCATGAACCAAGTTGTGAGTGCCAAGGGACAATGCAAGCTTGTGGGGTATGTTCTATGCAAGGGCATGTGACTGACCAATGCCCCCAACTCATAGATAATGGAGGATGGGAGTCTCTAAATGCTATAGGTGGATATCAAGGGGGCCCCCCACATCCAAGGTATGATCCTTATTCGAATACCTACAACCCTGGGTGGAGGGATCACCCCAACTTCAAGTGGACCAACAATGATAATGTTCAGAATCCTCTGGGTGGAAGTTTTCAACGTCCTCAAGGGACATGCTTTCAAAGACCCTATGCACCTCATCCTCAAGCCTCCGGAAGTTCAAACTCTAATTATGATAAGATGTTTGAGGCCTTAACAAATTCCACACAATCTTTGATCCAAGGACAATAGACCCATACAAAAGACATTGCGGATCTCAAGAAGCAAATGGGTCAAGTTGTGGATTTCATGGGAATGATTCATGAGACTGGGAAGCTTCCTAGTAACATAATACCCAATCCAAAAGGTAATGTGGAGAATGCATATGTTGTGACTACTAGGAGTGGAAGAGTGTTTATGGATCATCCTAAAAGATCAAAAGACACTCAAGTGGATATTGAAGCTGAAGAAGAGAATGAACCCACCAAGTTGAGACTTGAAAAGGACCCTGCAACGTCTAGGGTAGAAGTAAGGACATCCTCCCCATTAAAGGCAAAACCGGAAAATAAAGGTAACCATTCTAACTTATCAAATTCGGTTATTGCTAACCCTTCTTCTTCTTGTATGCCCTTCCCAAGCAGGTTTGCCCAATCCAAGAAGGACGAAAGTGACCAAGCCATCTTGGAAACTTTCAAGAAGGTACAAGTGAACCTACCCCTCCTAGAGGCCATCAAGCAAGTCCCCAAGTATGCCAAGTTCCTAAAAGAGCTTTGCACCACTAGAGGAAAAACTGAGAAAATGAGGTGGTAAAGGTAAGTGAGAACGTCTCTGCCTTGATTCAGAAGAAAATTCCTCCCAAATGTAAGGATCTGGAAGTTTCACTATTCCATGTACTATTAGTAATTCTAGATTTAAGAATGCCATGTTAGACCTAGGGGCGTCCGTTAATGTTATGCCCTACTCTGTTTATGAAACCCTAGGTCTAGAAGAACTTAAATCTGATAATGTTATCATTCAGTTAGCTGACAGGTCCAATGCATACCCTAGAGGTTTGTTGGAAGATGTGCTTGTGCAGGTTAATCATCTTATCTTCCCAGTTGACTTCTATGTCTTGGAAATGGAGGACTCTCCTGTGAGTTCTACGCCATTACTTTCGGGTCGCCCTTTCCTAAGGACGGCTAGAACAAAGATTGATGTGTACGAAGGATCTCTCACCATGGAATTTGATGGTGACATTATTGGCTTCAACATCTTTGAAGCCATGAGGTATCCTCTTGATGTTCATGATTGCTTTTCTATTGATATCTTGGATGATCTTGCGCAGAAAATGTTTGATATCATGAATGAGGATACCTTAGTCACTACACTCGAACAAGGAGTAGGGTACACTAAAAATGGCGCCACCATTCAAGAGGACATGCTTAGGGATACTTGTGAGGACAAAATCATTGAAAACGTGTCCTTCCTTGAGGCATCACCCTTCATAGGTAAGTCTACTTCTCCCTTGTCCATTCAGTTATCTTCTAACAAGACTCTACCTTCAGTGGTCCAGGCCCCAGAACTTGAGCTAAAAATTCTTCCAGACCATTTGAAGTATGTCTACTTAGGAGACAAGGAGACCTTACCAGTGATTGTCTCCTCTGCACTTACAGTTTCACAAGAAGAGAGGTTAGTGGAAATGCTGAAGCAACACAAGTCCGCTATAGGATGGACATTGGCGGATATCAAAGGAATCAACCCTACAACTTGCGTCCATAGGATACTTCTTGAGGAGGGGTCCAAACCCACTAGAGAGGCCCAACGTCGTCTCAACCCTCCAATGATGGAAGTTGTGAAGAAGGAGGTCATCAAACTGCTAGATTTTGGCGTGATTTACCCCATTACAGACTCTAAATAGGTGTCCCCAGTTCAAGTTGTACCCAAGAAGTCTGGAGTGACTGTTGTGAAGAATGCTGAGAACGAACTGGTGCCCCAGAGGACAGTTACAGGCCACAGAGTTTGTATTGACTACAGGAAGCTCAATGCCACCACAAGGAAAGACCACTTTCCTCTTCCATTGATTGACCAGATGCTTGAACGACTAGCTGGACATGATTACTACTGCTTCTTGGATGGCTACTCAGGTTACAATCAGATTGCCATAGCCAATGAGGACCAAGAGAAGACAACATTCACCTGCCCTTTTGGGACATTTGCCTATCGTCGCATGCCTTTTGGACTCTGCAACGCACCAGGTACCTTTCAAAGGTGTATGGTAAGTATCTTTTCAGATTATATTGAGAAAATCATAGAGGTATTCATGGATGATTTTTCTGTTTTTGGAAAAAAATTTGATGATTGTCTTAATAATATGGAATTAATTCTCAAACGTTCCATGGAAACTAACCTTGTGTTAAACTGGGAAAAATGTCATTTTATGGTTAGGCAGGGGATAGTACTAGGACATATTGTCTCTTCTAGGGGTATAGAGGTTGACAAAGCTAAGGTAGACCTTGTACGTTACTTACCCTCCCCCACTTCTGTGAGAGAGGTTCGTTCTTTCCTTGGTCATGCAGGGTTCTACAGGAGGTTTATAAAGGACTTTTCAAAGATATCAAGACCTCTATGCCAACTACTCCAGAAGGATGTGACATTTACCTTTGACAAGGAATGCCAAGAAGCTTTTGACAAGCTTAAGGAGCTTTTGACGTCTGCCCCAATCATGTTACCTCCAGATTGGTCCTTGCCCTTTGAATTGATGTGTGATGCCTCTGACTACACAGTTGGAGCTGTTTTAGGGCAAAGGAAGGACAAAAGACCTTATGCCATCTACTACGCCTCAAGAATTCTTAATGATGCATAACTGAATTATTCAACTACTGAAAAAGAGTTACATGCAGTGGTATTTGCACTTGAAAAATTTCGTTCTTATTTACTTGGTACTAAAGTCATTATCTATACTGACCATGCAGCTCTAAAGTACTTGATGACCAAGAAAGAGGCAAAACTAAGGCTTATCAGATGGGTCATACTCTTACAAGAATTTGATGTGGAGATCAAGGAAAATAAGGGTAGTGAGAATGTGGTAGCTGATCACTTGAGTCGTTTAGTGCATGCAGAGGACCCCCTCCCTCTAGTGGAGATGTTTCCAAATGAGCAACTCTTTGGACTCCAGGTAAGTGAACCATGGTATGCAGATATTGTGAACTACATTGTTTCTAGGAGAATTCCAGATACCATGTCACGGACATGTTTTTTAACCTTCTCTTCCTTAAATCTCTCCATGGACTACCTTCAAAGTCATCCCCTTGATTTTCTCTTGATTTTCATGGCAAAAATCTGATTTATTCTCCCAATAATATCTCCAACGTGATCTTCTTATAATTCTCTCTTGAGAATTAACGGTAAAATGTATAAATCCTCCAAAAATATCTCTTTGTGCGTCACAAACCCTAAAAATCATATGGGCTTTTATCCATTTTGCCGAAATCCACAATAATCTAGAAGGATCTTGGGCCTTCTTGCGTCATCTTCAAGCCTTAAGGTTTCCTAGCGTCATTTCCTTTCATTATTTCGATCATGCTTCTTGGTTGGCTTAGGAGTCTTGCTTTGACAAAGTTTCCTCTTCCGAACAGGATTCCTGGTTGAAACAGGAAAGCTTCATTTCTTCATTTTAGCTCATTTATGCAGCCCTTTGTGTCTTATCTTCACTCCCTCCAACGTTCTCTAGCTTCTCTTTCCATTTCTGAGCTTATTTTAGCTCATTTATTCCAAGGACCTGAAAATAGAAACTATTACTAAAAATAGAAACTTTCTAAAAACAAGAAATAGAAACTTTCCTAAACTAAAATGGGAAACTTACTAAAAATCAGAAATAGAAACTTTCTACAAATAAAACAGGAAACTTCCTAAAAATAGAAAATAGAAACTTTCTTAAAGGAATAACTAAGTAAATATGATGAAATAACACTTAAAATGTCGCATTAAAATGCTCCTATCAAATTCCCCACACTTAGCTTTTGCTAGTCCCTTAGCAAAATCACACAAAGACTCAACTAAGATTTAAAGACTCTACACATACAATGACTCTATTGCCCTTCAACATTTTGTCTCAGAAATCTCTTACTTTCACAACCTACAATTAAAATCGTGTTCAATAATATAAATAACATCCTAAGTAATTAATCTAAGTTAATTTTTCGAACAATATATACATAACAAATATTCACAATTAACAAGTGATTTTTCAATCCCTAGCAACGGCGCCAAAAATTGATATGCTAGAAGTAAGCATATAATTTAACCTTGAAAATATCATCGTTAGTATACGGTAAATATGGATCGTTCTAATCCGGGGATTAAGGGTACACCTGTCATTTTAAAACAATTAAAGAATTAATAAAAATACAAAGTATAATATTTACAAAAAAAATAAAACAAAGGATATATACAAAATACAAAATAAGGGGGGTCTTAATAATTAGGGTTTCGAAAATTAAAATAAACAAAATAAAGAAAGTACAAAAACACATATACAAAAAGGAAACGTAAGAAACAAAGATAAAAACTAATTCTATGTAAATTTGATTCAAACCCTATAATTGATCATCTAAGTCATGAGAAAGAAGTTGATCATGTGAAACATTTGAAGCAAATGATTTCCCATATTTTACTTTCCTTTACTAATTACCTAGATCAATCCTATTAAACATGCAATCAAAGTCTAGAAAGCTAGCTAATCAAAACATGATCAACGCAAGAAGCATAGAGAAAGGTTATCAACTTAAGTGCACAACCTAGTATAAATAAGTTCACCTATTTGCAATCCTCTTCAATTGAATTCGACCTTTGTCCAAAGCCTTTACTACTTTGATTTAAGTTCACAAAACTATTAGGTGAATCGTTAACTTGAATCTACCACCAATTACATGCATATATCCTAGGTTGGCCACCAAATAACATGAACATATAAAAGTTTTCTGTAAAGCAAATTCAATCGAACAAACTCACATAAACAACTTAGAATCACAATTATAGAATTTGAAAACTTTATTTAAACATAGAATTGGGCTTAAACTTTGCCATAAACGTTATTGTTAACTAGAAACAAGTTCCTATGAATTCAAACAAGGAAATCAAAAGATTACAAGGAAAAAAAATGAATTACACCGTGAGGGGAGATGGAGATGGAGAGCTTGAACGTTGGATCTTGAATCTTGAAAGCAAGTCTTCAAGGTGGATGATGGAGGCTAGGGCTCACAACTCCTTCTTCTTCTTCCTCTCCTTACTTGAAAACGCAGAACTTAAAACTAGAGAGTGGAGAGAGGGAGAGAGAGCTTTGACGTTATAGGAGTATTTTCTGAATGGAGAATGTGTGTTTAAAACGTCAAGCATAGAGGGGTTTATATAGGGGACGTTGGCCTTGGTCTCCAAGTCCTCATGAATCTTCTATTATTTTCCAAGGAATTATCAGAAAATGCCACATAAATTCAACCAATCACAAATTGCCATGTAAGCCCTATTGTGTTGTCCAACCAATCAAAACTCTCCAAAATAATTCCTTAGTGAATAGTGCCAAATTTCCATGAATATATTCTGATTTTTCTCTTTAATTTCGGCCAAAATTCCTTTAGGGAATGTAGGAATAAATCTGGGCATGTTTTTTAACCTTCTCTTCCTTAAATCTCTCCATGGATTGCCTTTAACGTCATCCCCTTGATTTTCTCTTGATTTTCATGGCAAAAATCTGATTTATTCTCCCAATAATATCTCCAACGTGATCTTCTTATAATTCTCTCTTGAGAATTAACGGTAAAATGCATAAATCCTCCAAAAATATCTCTTTGTGCGTCACAAACCCTAAATCATATGGGCGTTTATCCATTTTGCCGAAATCCACAATAATCTAGAAGGATCTTGGGCCTTCTTGCGTCATCTTCAAGCCTTAAGGTTTCCTAGCGTCATTTCCTTTCATTATTTCGATCATGCTTCTTGGTTGGCTTAGGAGTCTTGCTTTGTCAAAGTTTCCTCTTCCGAACAGGATTCCTGGTTGAAACAGGAAAGCTTCATTTCTTCATTTTAGCTCATTTATGCAGCCCTTTGTGTCTTATCTTCACTCCCTCCAACGTTCTCTAGCTTCTCTTTCCATTTCTGTGCTCATTTCAGCTCATTTATTCACAAGTCCTGAAAATAGAAACTGTTACTAAAAATAGAAATTTTCCTAAAACAAGAAATGGCAACTTTCCTAAACTAAAATGGGAAAACTTACTAAAAAAGAGAAATAGGAACTTTCTACAAATAAAAACAGGAAACTTCCTAAAAATAGAAAATAGAAACTTTCTTAAAGGAATAACTAAGTAAATATGAGGAAATAACACTTAAAACGGAATGATGCATTCGAAAGTGCAACGATATACAAGGAGAAAATAAAAGCCTTCCATGATAAGATGATTCATGGAAAGACTTTTGTTGTGGGCCAGAAAGTTCTTCTTTTCCATTCTCATCTCAAACTCTTCCTAGGTAAGCTTCGTTCTCGTTGGATTGGGCCTTTCATTATTACTAATATGTTCTCCCATGGATCTGTGCAAATAAAGAGTGAACAAACTGGCAACGAGTTCAAAGTCAATGGCCATCGCCTGAAGCCCTATTATGAAGCCTTTGTGGAACATGAAGTGGAGGCTATACCCCTCCAAAGTGCCCCACAACCGGAGGAATAAAAGGAAGTACAAGTTTAGGCTGAAAGACTATAAACATTAAGCGCTGCTTGGGAGGCAACCCAATTCAGAAGAAGCTGTGGAGGAGTCTACACACGTAGATTTGCTTTCTTCTTCCCTACTTCTTTTATTTTTCTCTTTTCTTTTGTTTTAGTGTGTCTTTTCATAAATTCCATCCCTATATGCTTATTTGTTCATTGCATGATTATAATTGATTACATTGAGGACAATGCAATATTTAAGTGTGGGGGAAGGGATTTATACTTTTATCTTGAGTCATATATATTGAAAAATACAAAAAAATCAAAAAATGTCAAAAAAATTAAAAATTTTCATTGCTTTTATGTTTGTTTTGAGTCTTAGGATGTTCTTTCAACTGTCTAGAATGAGTTTATATCTCTGAAATTATGGCTAAAAGAGGATCACAATATTGAGATGATTTTAAAACGGTATTCTTTGGTTAATTGAGATATATGAAAAATGTGTGCCTTGTAGTGGATATGGATTTCGTGACCTTGGTACAGAATATGAGCATGTTAGGATGAATTTTGATTCATAAAAGCCCATGTGAGATATTTGAACCCATGTCTCTTTTTCTTGGAGTGATAAATGAAAAATATATTCTTATTTTCTTGGCGATGTTTTGATGATCTCAATATTCTTTCATCTTGATTGACTGCTTGCCATAGCTCTTTAATGGACTAGAGAATGCTAGAATTCGCTTTTGTGCTTGTTGAGACGTTTTATCAATACATGGCCCTGATTCTGGAAAGGATAGAGGCACCCTAGGAATTACCACCATTGCCAAATAAACTTGTGTCCCCATTTGTGTCCGTCGTGGGACCCCCCTGGATAAACCCTTTTGAGCCTACATTAAGCCTTTTCTTTCATCACCCTTAAAAAAATCCGTAACCCTAAACCTTAGTATAGTTACAACCTTACCTTTGTTCTAAAAACTTGGTAGAGCTATCTTTTGAAGACTTACTACATGGATTTGACGCAAGAATGAAGATTGAGAAGAGGTGAAAGTTCAAGTGTGGGGATAGACTTGTCCATCAAAAGAAAAATTATGTGAAAGCCGTGAAAAAATGAAAAGAAAAAAAATTGTGTACGGCTAAAAAGAAAAAGAAGAAAAAAAATATATATATGTTTATGGATTTTAGTCCCCCATACTTGGTGAGTTTGGAGTTTGTTTTGAATTGAAGGCCCACTGCAGAAAAATTTGGTCTTTGTCCAATTCAGGAGAGTTCAAGGGAAGTTTAGAGTGAAGTTTGGGCCCAACATGAAGACATTAGGCCCTTTTATGTTGCCTCTATGGGGTGATGACGTTTTTGCAATGCCTTGGTGGATTTCTTGAAGTCTCTACATCTACATGAGCTCTGCTAAGTTTTTAGGGCAATTTGTTAAATTCCTCACCTTTCATTTTTTAAACCTTGAGCCTTGGCCCCATTACAATCTTTGAGAAGACCTTCTTAATCCTTAAGATGGGACAGCCCTTGATGTGGAGATGAGTTACAGGAGTTGAACCTCTGGCTTGGGTCCATTCGTGCAAGTAGTTGGTATCTTTCATGAGATCTTTGAAAAAAAAAATATTATATTCACAAAGTGCTTTTCGTTTCTTTTATATGTGAGCTATTTGATTGCCTTAAAATATGTTCTCTCATATATAATTGAGTGATTATAGCTTTTAAGCATTGCCCTGATCTGAGAGAAGAAAGAGTGGGTATACCTTGTGAGGATATGAATCATATTTGTCTAAAACATGCTGAGCTCCACCGAATCACTATTGTTACAACCAAGTCCTACTTGTGAATGTGTAGATTATGTGTTTTAATTAACTCTCGAATGCCTAAACATTGATTCTTGGTTGAGTGTTAATCTTGGTGTTGTGAAAGTAAGAGATTGCTAAGACAAAATGTTGAAGGGCAATAGAGTTTTCATTTGTTTGAGTCTTTCTATCTTTGTTTTTGTTGAGTCTTAGTTTGTGTCTTTGTGTGATTTTGGTAAGGGACTAGCAAAAGCTAAGTGTGAGGGAATTTGATAGGAGCATTTTAATGCAACATTTTAAGTGTTATTTCCTCATATTTACTTAGTTATTCTTTTAAGAAAGTTTCTATTTTCTATTTTTAGGAAGTTTCCTATTTTATTTGTAGAAAGTTTCTATTTCGCATTTTTAGTAAGTTTCCCATTTTAGTTTAGGAAAGTTTCTATTTCTTGTTTTTAGAAAGTTTCTATTTTGTTTCTATTTTCAGGTCCTTGGAATAAATGGGCTTAAATGAGCTCAGAAATGGAAAGAGAAGCTAGAGAACGTTAGAGGGAGTGAAGATAAGGCACAAAGGGCTGCATAAATGAGCTAAAATGAAGAAAAGAAGTTTTCCTGTTTCAACTAGGAATCCTGTTCGGAAGAGGAAACATTAACAAAGCAAGACTCCTAAGCCAACCAAGAAGCACGATCGAAATAATGAAAGGAAATGACACTAGGAGACCTTAAGGCTTGAAGATGACACAAGAAAGCCCAAGATCCTTCTAGATTAATGTGGATTTCGGCAAAATGTTGAAAGCCCAATTAATTTTGGGTTGTTGGACGTAAGGAAGACATTTTTGGGAATTAAATCTGATTTTGCCGTGGGAAATCATGAAGATAACTTGAAAAATCAAGAAGAAATCAAGGAAAAACGTTTGAAATATTCTTGGGAGAGTTTTAAGGGATTGTGCAACAAGATAAGGCCCAAAACAAGTCCAGATTCGTTCCTAAATCCCCTCAATATATTTTGGACGAAAATAAGGAATAAAATCTGCATTTTGTCATGAAAATCAAGAGAAAATCAAGGGGAGACTTTAAAGATAAGGCCATAGAGAGTTTTAAGGGAGAAAAGGTTCAAAATGCGTCTAGATACGTTGTCTAGGTACATCCCTAGATATTTGGCCAAAAATGATGAATAAAATCAGAAATAATCCTTAGAAATTCAGCAAATATATATATATATATATTAAAAGATTATGGACTTATTTTGAAGGCTTTTGATTGGTTGGGTGACACAACAAAGCTGACATGGCGCTATGTGATTGGACGAAGCTGTGTGGAATTATTAAACAATTCTTTGGGAAAATAAAAGAAGATTCATGAAGCTTGGAGACCAAGTTCACGTCCCTTATATATACTCTCCCTAGCTTGACACCTTCCATTTTTTAGAATTTTTCAGAAATACTCTCTCCATAACATCCTCTCCTCCTCCATTCTCTAGTTCAGTTTCTGTAATTTTAAGCAAGGGAGGAAGAAGGAAGAAGAAGCCGTGAGCATCCCCTCCATAATCCACCTTGAAGTCGTGAGCTTTGAAGATTGCTTTCAAGATTCAGAGTTCATCAATTCGAGTTCTTCATCACCATCTCCATTCACGGTGTAATTTGACCTTCAACCTTGTAACCTCTTTCAGTTTTCCTTGTTTGAATTTGCATGATTCTGTTCTAGTTAACATAACATTTGAAACGAGATTTTAGTTTCAAATTCTATGATTGAATAAATTTCAGATTCTTATAATTGTGATTCTTGGTTGCTTTTGTGAGATTGTTCAATTAAAATTGTGTGATTGATATCTTTTATATGTTTATCTTGTGTGGTTCGAAACATATAGGGTTATGCATAATTGTTGCCAGATTTAAGAACATGATTCACCTAATTGTTTTGTGAACTTGAATCAAAAGTAGTAAAGGTTTTGGACAAAAACCGATTTTAATTGAAAAAGATTGCAATTAGATGAACTTTTTCATGCTAAGTTGTACACTTGAATTGATAACCTTTCTCATGTTCTTCATGCGTTAAACATGTGTTGATGATCTAGCTTTCTAGAATTTGATTGCATGTTTGATAGGATTAATCTTTGTGCTTTCACGTAGGTTAATTAGTGATGGAAAGTAAAAAATGGGAAATCGTTTGCTTCAAATGTTTCACATGATCAATTCTTTCTCATGACTTGGAAGAACAATTGTAGAGTTGAATCGAATTTGATTATGAAATTAGTGTTGATCTTTGTTTCTTATGTTTCATTCTTGTACTTGTGTTTATACATTTTCTTTGTTTTATTTCTTTTAATTTTCGAAAACCAAAAACCTAATCCCCCCTTTATTTCGTAAATATGTTTATATTTTATTTTATTTTTGTAAATATTATACTTTGAGTTTTTATTAATTGTTTAATTGTCCTACATTTACAGGTGTACCCTCAATCTCCGGATTAGAACGATCCCTATTTACCTAATACTAACGATGATATTTGCAAGGTTTAAATTGCGCGCTTACTTTTAGCGTATCATTTTTCCAAGTTGGATTTAATATCGGGTTATCACCAAATCCGCATGCATGAGGAGGACATTCCCAAAATGGCATTTCGAACTCACGGCGGCCATTACGAGTTTGTGGTAATGCCCTTTGGTCTTTCTAATGCTCCCTCAACTTTTCAAGCATTGATGAATCATGTGTTTAAGCCTTTTTTAAGCAAGTTTGTTCTTGTCTTCTTTGATGATATATTGATCTATAGTCTGGATTTACAATCTCATATGCATCATCTTGAAGAGGTATTTCAAGTGCTGCAAATTCATCAACTCAAAGTAAACTCAGCAAGTGTTCTTTTGGGCAACTCAAAGTGAGTTACTTGGGCCACGTTATTTCTACTCAAGGTGTGGCTGTTGACCCAGATAAAGTTCAATGTCTTAATGACTGGCCCAAACCACAAACCACAAAAGGGCTGAGAGGTTTTTTGGGCCTTGCCGGATATTATAGAAGATTTATCAAGAACTTTGGGCTGATAGCCTAACCACTCAATGATATGCTTAAGGCTAATAATTTCTTCTGGTCCCCTGCTGCTGAGGACTTTTTTCATCGCCTTAAACTTGCCGTCACAACCTCTCCTGTGCTCGCTCTACCAGATTTTTCTCAACCATTTACTGTAGAGACTGACGCCAGTGGTTTGGGCATCGGAGCCGTGTTGACTCAAAACAAGCATCCCATTGCGTTTCTCAACAAGACTTTATCTCCCCGGAATCAGGTACTCTCTGTCTATGATAAGGAAATGATTGCAATCCTCTATTCAATTGACAAATGGCGTCCGTATCTGCTTGGCACCCAATTCACAATTTTGACTGATCATCAAACCCTGAAACATTTGTTGGACCAAAGAATTACTACCCCATCCTAACATAAGTGGCTGACAAAATTACTTGGCTATGACTACAAGATAGAGTACAGACCTGGGCATCTCAATACTGTGCCAGACTTGCTCTCCAGATGCCATGAGCTTTGTGCCATACAGTCGGTCTCCTCTCCAATTTTCGATAGTATCACTCAAATCCAACAGGCCTGTTCTCGAGATCTTGAAGCACAAAACATTATCTCAGCACTCCAACAAGGTCTACCAACAAAGAAGAACTTCTCTTGGGTAAACAACCAACTTCTTTATAAGAACAAAGGTTTTCATCCCACAAACATCAGAATGGAGAGCAAAAGCCTTACATGAGTTTCATTCTTCTTTAGAGGCTGGTCACTCTAGGTATCTACGTGCCTTTGTTCGTCTTTCTCGGAACTTCGCTTGGCCCGGCATACGTCGAGATGTCAAATCCTATATTGTTGCTTGTGATCAATGTTAGCGGCAAAATTATGAGTCAATTCATCCACCAGGATTGCTGCAACCCCTCCCCATCCCAGAAGATGTATGGCTTGACATCTCGATGGATTTCATCGATGGATTACCAAATTCTCAAGGCAAGAATGCTATTCTGGTAGTGATTGATAGACTTTCGAAATATGGGCATTTTATTGTTGTAACACACCCATATATAGCTGCTCAGATCGCTGAAGCATTCATGAAGGAAGTCTTTAAATTGCACGGCATGCTCAAATCAATTGTATCCTACCGAGATCTGATCTTCCTCAGCCATTTCTGGAAGGCTTTCTATAAGCTCCAAGGCACCCAATTGTGCCATAGCTCTGCCTACCACCCGCAATCAGACGGCCAAACGGAAGTTGTTAACCGATCGGTGGAGAATTATCTCAGGTGCTTCGTTGCTGACAAGCCTGCATCTTGGAACAACTTCCTTCATTGGGCAGAATGGTGGTATAACACCACCTTTCATTCCACCATCAAAATGACCCCATTCCAGGCTCTTTACTGCATACCACTGTCGGCTATGACGCGGTACCTTCCGGGAGCCACCGCCGTTCATTCTGTGGATCTTGCGTTGCGTAACCACGATGCCCTTCTTCGCTCCCTTCATAAACATATGGCTTCTGCCCAGAACAGAATGAAACAACAGTCGGACAAGAATCGAACTAACCGTAAATTTATGGTTGGAGATTGGGTCTTCCTCAAGCACCACCCTATCGCCAGCAATCACTTCTCAGGAGGAATTCTCACAAGCTTTCTCCACGTTTTTATGGCCCTTTCAAGACCCTAGATCGAATTGGAAGCGTTGCTTACCGCTTGGAACTACCGCCTTCCTCCAAGATCCATCCTGTTTTCCATGTTTCCCTTTTGAAGAAACGTGTTGGAGACACCGCTCCCACTTCCCAGACCCT
Source organism: Rosa persica (assembly GCA_025331145.1). Classification (NCBI taxonomy): domain Eukaryota; kingdom Viridiplantae; phylum Streptophyta; class Magnoliopsida; order Rosales; family Rosaceae; genus Rosa; species Rosa persica. The sequence goes on along the minus strand of WFKR01000004.1, from coordinate 22,205,012 downwards.
TCCTCAGTTCGATCAGAAAGGAGAGTTGATTTGGGTTCCTGAGAAAGTCTTGGACATGTCTGTGGTCCACAAGAGGAAGAGACCCATTACCCAGTGGCTCATATAATGGTCTGGACTGCCAAAGGAGGATGCAACCTAAGAGGAGGCTCGTTCCAGCATGGCAAGGTTTCCAGATTTCGGCAACCGTGGACGACTTGCAACTCAAGGGGCCGGGACTTGTTAGGACCACTTCTGTTAATTCCCTCTTAATACTATTTTATTTACAATTGCATTAGACTTAGAATCAGCGCTTAATGTTGTGGTCCTAAGAGACACATGACTGCTTCTCTTTTTGTGTGTACTTGGTCCAAGTCCTATATTTTATAAGCTACATCCCCAGTTGAGGCAGAAATGATTATGATGAATCTTTAGCTTTTCCTCCTTTTCTTTTTGTTAGAGCAAGTTCACCCGTTGGGTCATCGGGTTAGCTACTATTCACTGCTTTTTTAGTGTATATTTTCATTCTCTAGGTCACGAAATACACTCTGCTAGTGACCCAGGGTATGAAATACACTGTACTCGTGACTCAAATGGCAAAATAACATATAAAAACAGTGAATAAGGAGTGACATGGTGACCTAATGAGTGAACTTACCCTTACGAGTTTGAACCCATTACTCTCCCTCGCTCTCGGCCGTACTTTTCTCTTCCCCTCTCCCCGTGTTCTCTTCTTCTTCCCTCTGGAACCACCGGAAAACACCGGTCTCGGCCACAGCCTCTTGACACCGCCGGACCCTTCGAACCAGCACCCAAATCCGACCAAAGCCCAGCCATTCCGCCACCGATTGAAAGCTCCTAACCACCACACGCATGCCTGGAAAGCTCCGACGCCACTGCCGTCCTCATTCGTCGATTTCCGACCAACACCTCGCCACATCGACACCACCGTCAGACTCAGCAAGCCCTAGAGAGCAAAACCCGAACCGTGGCCTCAAATTCCAACGCCGGAAAACGCCGCACGAGCTCGCCGGAAACCGTAGCTCTGCATGTCTTCGTTTTCCGGTCTCCAGTCCAAAATGAGCCAAGCCACCACCATACCTGGAGTCAACACCTCAAGGTCTAGAATAGCCACTAACCTGGACCTCCGATTTCGACCAGAGCCACCCAGCACCGCCGCGAAAGCCACCAGCTTACCTCTTTCGTCTGGTAAGCTCGATTTCGTCACCTTGTTTAGTGTTGAGGCCTCTGTTTCATTTCGGAAAGAAGTGGGTTTCTAACTTAGATTTTCTGGATTGGAGTTTGGAACCCCAAGCTCGGAGGTGAATGGAGACAGGAGCTCAATACGGATTCTGGAGGGGTTATGGATTTCTGCATTTTTGGAGTGTTGGAGGAGAAGGAGCTGCTGGGTTAATTTCAGTTGAAACTGGGAAGGTAAGAATTCAAGAATTCAGTGTTGGATATGAATTTGGTTAAGAATTGGATTAAAGATCATAATACTGTCGTTTATTTGGATTATGTGAGGATTTGGGGGATTTCTGCATTCTGGGAAGTTTTGGAGAAAAGAGAAATAGTTGGGTCAGTCCGGTTGATATCAAGAAAAGGGTAAGAACCTTGAACTGTGTTTTGGATTTGGAATTGGTGGTGGGAATTGAGTATTGATACTGTTCTGTTTGCTAGGGATTCAATTGGTTGATGGTTGTGGAGTACAGTCACGACGAAATTGGTTTCCAAGTTGGGAATGAAGAAATGGTAAGATGTTGGTCTCTGCCAAACCACCGGTTTTGGTGTGGTGATTGTATTTTAAAACTCTAGTGGATTGTTACTGAATGAAATACATTTTGGAAGGTCACTTGATTGATTAATGCTTGATTTAGTCGTCAAGCTTGATGAGAACTTGGCTATACTGTGTATAAGCGTGGATTGGCAATTGGTATGGACATAATAGGTTTTGTTAGTAAAATGGTGAATCTGTTATCTATATTGGAATGTTGTATTGCAAGGTAAACTCTTTAAAGGAATTGGTAGCAAGGAATTTGATGAATAACCACGTCACGTGGAAATTGATGGTGTGATTAAGCCAAACTTGTATGGTTAAGGAATTAGGTCACTAGCGAAGTACTATAAAGCTATCATATCCCGGAATGACTCTAAGAATTGTGGTCATTCGGGAATGGTAATTGTAAGTTGTTTTCTTAAAGTCGAAATGCTAAAAAAATAAAGGTCAAAGTGCCAAGTATAATGACTATATCCTAAATGATTCAAATGCTACATCATTTGGATTATTTGGGAATGGATAATAGGTTTTAATGACTAAAGGAAAATTTGATGGACTTCAAGGAAGTTAAATAAATGCTTTGGTTGCTCGGTTAATTGAGTTATAGTGTAGTCAATGTACTCATTGATTTAATTTTATCTTAAAGGACTCGAGCATGTGCACTTGGATTCGGACAAATGATCGAAAGTCGGGATCGAACCCGAATGTGGATGAGCACTCCATATCTAGGTAGGGTGAGTTGTCCCTTCCTTGTTAGAGGCTTTTTCTATATGTGGAATGCTCTAGTATAATAATATATTGCTTGCAAATACGTTTTTGGTTGTTCATTAGTCGATACCTTGTGATATCCGTGTTTCTATAACTGATAATTGCTTATTGTGAAAACCGAGGTTAGACTTGCATGTTGAGATACTGTACCCATCGCATGTTTGTACTTGTGACCTGAAAATGAATGGGACCTAGACGAGTAGATTCCTAGGGATCACACGGTGTTGATAACGGTGAACCTCCGAAGGGGGTTGTGCTCCTATGTTTGTCGAGAAAGGGTGAGTACGGACAGTGAACCAGTCATAGGAGACTCAGGGCCAAGAAATGGACACTTTCGCTACTTGTAGTCACAAGGACTACAGAGTAGTTGGCCGGTTCTCGAAGGATGACGAACCGGGTCGGTCATTGATTTGTTTTAATTTAGCTGGCAGGTAAGTATCTTGGAGCTCCAAGTTGTGTGAAGCATGTTGCATATGTTTTATAAAAGAGAACAAATGTTTGTGATTGCCTCTTTTAAATGTATTTTCGATAAACGTGCACAATATTATGTAGTAAATATTTTCAAGTACATTATTTTTCAAACCTAGCATGGTTGGGTCGGCTCCTACTGGGTATGTGAGGACGAAAGCTCACCCCTACAACAGTGTGCAAGTTTCGAGCATGTGGTCTAAGAGCGTACAGAGGAGGCACATGGCCCAGCTTGGCGCATTCTTTTTTAATTTTATCAAAAGAAGGTTTTGGTCCCTTATCGGATTTTAAAGTAACTTATTTATTTACTTTTTATTTATTTATTTGTTTCCTACTTGCTTATCAGCAAAATTTCAGGACACCCGTAACCCTGAGGCGCATCTCTCATACTTGTATTTACTTAGTGATTTGTTATTTTCCAAATTGGGCTTCTATTGTCAGCCCAAATCCTTTAGCCCACTTTAAATTCCGCTTTCGAAAATATGTTGTTCGGCCGCTAGAATGATTTGTCCAAGAAAGTGTTTTGTGAACCAACAGTCTAAACCCAAAAGGCCTTATGATTTCGGGTTGATGAGTTATCGGGATATTATTCGTGACATGTCGGTTTCTCATTGGCTCGGGGTTGCGGCGCTGTGGGACCCCTCTATCGGGTCACCACATCTTTAGCTTGAACGACAACTTGCGCACCAACCACCACCTTCTCACCAAATCTGCATGCATTTCTATTTTTCCAAATCAACCAGGTAATGACTCCACATAAAGCCTGCTCATAAGCAGAGGCCAAGCTGATAATATGTTCAAATAAACCAATGAAATTGGGCTCCCTCCAATGCTTATAAACATTTGCAAGAAAGCTATACTTCCAGACCTTTCTAGCAACTTTACACTCCCACAAGCAATGCATAGTGCTTTCTTGAGGATCCCCACATCTACAACACATATCTTCCATCTTCATATGCCTTCTTTTCAAATTAAAGGTACTAGGCAGGTAATCATGGAAAGCACGCCAGAGGAAGACTTTCACCTTAGGAGGAACCTGCAATCGCCACATTTTATCCCATACTGTTACTTCCTTCGACCACTCCCCACTACCTCTTGGACTTCCAAACTCCTTGTTCTGCAATTCCATAGCCAACCAAGTCCTTGATTTTACTGAATACTCCCCATTCATATTATAATGCCAAACAATGGTGTCCGGTTGCCTTGGACCTGCCAGAGGAATGGATAGAACAGACTCGGCCTCGTGAGGAAGGAACAAGGACTAGATGAGAGGACCGTTCCAAGAGCCAAACTGATCAAATAAGTCACTGACCTTCAAATTTGGGTTTTCAACTCTGGGAGAAACCACCTTGAAAGACCACGGTACCAAACATGAATACTATCACCATTCCCAACTCTCCATCTCAAGCCTTGACACAGTAAGTCCCGTCCCCACAGTAGACTACTCCAAATAATAGTCTCCTCTACATGCTCGTACTCCTGCCCAATTTGAACCCCGAAAATATTTAGCTTGCAGTATTTTATGGACTAACGAATCCGGGTTAGTGGCAATACGTCACACCGTCTTTGCCAATAAGGCCTGATTGTAACCTTCAACATCCCTAAAACCCAAACCACCTCTCTTCTTACTCTTGCATAACAGACTCCATTTACACCAATGAATACTTCTCTTCCCCTTACCATCTCCCCACCAATAGTTAGCAACTTTAGATTTGAAAGATCTACACACTCCTTTTGGTAGTCTGAAAACGTTCATTGCATAAGTGGGAACTGCCTGCGCAACTGCCTTCACTAGCACCAGCTTTCCTGCTTTAGAAAGGAACTTACTTTGCCAGCCACACATATGGGCATCCAATCTGTCATTAATCCTCTTGAACATCTGCTTCTTGCTCTTTCATACCACCGTAGGTAATCCAAGGTATCTCTCATGAAATGGAACACAAGAAACCCCCAGAAAGTCTTGAATACTCTGTTTTAGTTCATTAGAAACTCCCGGACCAAAAGAGACAGCAGACTTTTGAAAATTAATTCGTTGGCCTGTTGCCTTCTCATAGAGAAGTAAGCATTGTTTCACCGTAGCCACCTTCTCCATACTGGCATTTGAAAAGATGAGACTATCATCTGCAAAAAGCAGATGAGATATATCTGGTGCTCCAGGACCCATTCGAACCCCACTTATCAAACCTTCACGCCCTGCTTTCTGAAATAAAGAAGATAACCCCTTTGAGCAAATTAAGAAGAGAAAGGGTGAGAGTGGATCACCTTGACAAAGACCTCTTGTAGGCAAAACATTCCCCACTGGTTGTTCGTGCCACAAAATGGAGAACCTAACCGAACAAACACACCTCATGATTAGATTAACCCATGAAACTGCAAAACCAAGCTTGAGCATCATTTTCTGAAGAAAACTCCACTCCACTCTATCGTAAGCTTTGCAAATATCTAACTTGAGCACAAGTTTCGGATCCTCCGGGCTTCTGTTAGCTCTAATAGAGTGGACCATCTCAAAGGCTGAGATGACGTTGTCATGAATCTGCCTGCCTTGCACGAAAACACTCTGGTAAGGGGAAATAATCTTTGGAAGCACCACCTTCAACCTATTTATAATGGTCTTCGAAATCAGCATGTACACTACATTGCGTAGGCTGATCGGTCTGTAATCAGTGACATTACATGGAGTTTCCAACTTTGGTATAAGAGCAATTAGCGTATGATTAAGGGTGTAGACTTCTGCCCCATCATTGAGAACACTCAGACAGAACCCAGCAATGTCATCTCCAACAACACTCCAATATTCTTGATAGAACAAAGCCGAAAGACCGTCAAGGCCCGGGGATGTATTAGGAGCCATCTGCTTTAGTGCCTGATCAATCTCAGCTCTTGTAAACGGAGCAATCAAAACATCATTCATCTCCACGATCACCACCCCAGGTATAGTATCTAGGATTAAATCCTCATGAGCGCTACCTTCCGAGGTAAACAGGTGCTGGAAGTACTGAACAAAGGCCTCCTGAATGCCTGCAATGTCCTCATGCCACTGACCCTTTACATCGCTGACACCCAAAATGTTATTCCTCCAACCTCTAGCTTTTGCATAATTATGAAAGAACTTCGAACTATTATCCCCGCCTTTTAACCACTCAACTCTCGATCTCTGCCTCCAAATCTCATCATTGTAAGTCACAAATTTTGACAGCTCATCTTTAACCAGCCTCCTCTTCCTTTGGTTCTCGTCGTCCGGATCGTCAAATGGAAGCTTCTCAAGATTCAATCGTAGAGCACTGATCTTTTTAGTTACATTCCCAATCTACCCCTCATTCCAACTCTTCAACGCATTTCCAACCGACAACAACCTATCTACCAAGGTCACCACTCCTGTACTACTTTGCCAGAAAGGTATGTGTGTGTTTTGATAAAGTTTACTTTTGTTTAAATTTAAAATAATTTATGAATCTATTTGGTGGCCTTTTTTGGGGATGCTGTTAATGAGGCCGTTATTTACAAAATGTTTTCATCGGCCAAAAACTTTGCGGTTGTGGGTATATTAAAAGGATACATGTTACGTCCCGAATCTAAAGTTACTAGTTTACTAGTCATTGGATGATAAACGACAATTACTTTCGTTTTTTATCTTGTTTTAATACTTTTAGTTGATCAAAAAGTTAACTTTTTGTTTGGGTCAGTTTTTGAGAGAATTTTCTTCATGAAAGTCGTAGATGACGTTAAACCGAGTCCGTAGACATGTGGTATGCTTAAATCGGAGTTCTTATGCGAAAGTTATAACCCAAAAACTAAAGTTATTGTTCATGATAATTTTGTATAAATATGGAAAACTACTATGGTAGATCAGAAATCACCTTGGTAAATTTTCCTCTCTCTCTCTCTCTCGCTCTCTCTCCCCCCTGTGTCGGCCTTCTTCACTCTTTCCTTTGATTTGTCGCCGTCCGGCCACCAATCGACATGCCACCGATCATATTAGAAGTGTCTCTTCCTCCTCCACAAACCCATAGTTGTGGGTCATCGTGATTTGGCTGGAGAAGAGAGAATTTGAGCAGGGAACGTCACTATAGCAAATCAGGGTTTTCACCATTTCTTCCAATTCCAGCGACCATCTTCAACAAAACCAGTCACTTTGGAAAACTCATTCTTCATAGATGAATCCCACCAAGTTTCATAACGCAATTTGAGGTGTGGAAGGAGAATTGGCAATTTGAAGTTTTCACTGTTCATTTTGGTGTTCTTCGGGTTTTTCTTCAATTCTGGCCAACCAAGGTATTTTCTGATTTTGTTGTAGTTGAGAAAGTTGTTTGGATTGTTGAGATGCACTTGTTGGTAAAATTTGGTGATCTGATTTGAATTGGCCCCACGCACCGCCGCTTTGGATGGTGCGTGGAGGCGCATAGGGTGGAGATAAATTTCTGTTTTTAGCTAGTTAAATCATGTATGAGTTGTAAGTTTTCTAAATGGGATTATTGTGGAAATTGGTGAAGTTTAGATTAAATCCGATGATGATTGGAGGCTTTGGGCATAAGGGCGGTGTTAAGATTCAGTTTAAATTTAACATAAATGTAATTCTACTTGGTTATTTACTAGTGGTACTTTGTACAGGACGAGAGGGGGCCCCATTTGAGGAGATTTTGACCGACGGCAAGATTAGCCGTTTATTGTGAGTGGACACTTCCTTTAAAATATATGTATGCAATAATTCTTTCCATAAATGATGGTTTTATTTTATTCGAGATTATGACTTGGTTTCGAATTATGGAATCTATTTTTGGTTTATTGACATTGGCTCATGGATCTTGTTTTCAAGAAGTCTGGAGAATTTCTAATTGGTTTTATTATTTTGAACTTTCCGATGAATCTTTCGAGTTGTGGACCTTATTGAATTTCTTTGCCTATTTGTTATTGACTCGAGAATATTTTGGCATGGACACGCCGTCGATTTATTGATTTTTCTGTCACGAGAATTTATCCGAGTGCGGTTGGGAACCGTACTCGTCCTTTCTATTTTTGAGAGTTGGGGAAGCTTTACTGATTTGGTTTTCTCATGTTTTCCTATGCCATACTTAGAGTGATTATTTATCATGGTAGCATGTAGTTTGCCTTTGTGGTGACGTGATGAAATCACGGAAGCCTGTCCGCTTTTGTGGTGGTAACTCTGCAAGCCCAGTACCCTATTCGCACTCAGTGGCATAAGGGTATATACAAGAGTATAAGAGTGCTTTAGCCTGGGAGGCTCAGTCGTATAGCTATCATCTTCCCCTATTTATATTATATTATTTTAACTAGCAGGGCTAGTCCGATTTTACTTAACCAGCGAGGCTGGCTTGTTTTTACAAGATTCTTGAATTTAAAGATAAACATTTTATCATTGTTGCATGCGTCGAGTTTTTCTTCTTAAGGAGGAACATGTGGGAAAGTATTAAAGCTTTGCTTGAGTTAAATTACTATATTTATTTATTTATTTATTTATTTATTTATTTATTTTTGTTCAGTGACGCTAACGTTTTTTAAATGCTTTTCCCTAGGCCATTTGGTTTCAAATGCCCAGTTCGCAGTGTAACTGTTCGGCTTTAGCAGTTAAGGCTTAGTACCACCGCTGCTATCTATCATTTGCAGGTTACTTGCTAACCTACTTTGTGTACCGTGTTTATATTATCTTTAGACTGCTTTGGTAACCATGAGAATTTTATGTATTAACATTGTAAATTATGAGTTGGTTGTAAATTTGAAATATTTGGATTATTCTTTTTCTTGATAATTCTTTTACGGAGTTTGGTTGGTTTCTGGAGCAGGGTGGCGTCAGGAGTTTAAGGTTGGGTTGTTAGAAGTGAAATGTATTTTAACAGGTTTTCTGTTGTCCACTTTTATGCGAGGTTCTGCCGAATTTTCTCGAAAAGTGGGCCCTGCAGGGCCACGCCGAGTTTCAGGATGATATTTCGGGGTGGGTACCTTATATACTTGATCAACACACTAGCATCGTAGAGTACATAATGGGGAACCGCCGCTGTTGGGCCATCACTCGGAAGATACTAGGTGTCATCAAGCACATAAGATAGCATAAGTGATAGGAATATGAAAACCTAATGCTCTGATACCAACTCAAATAGAGTTGATTCGTGGAGTGTTATCAAATTACTAGAAATTTGTGTTAGCCTAAGGCCAGAGTGGTTATTACATACCCTTCTGCTACCATCTAGATAAAACAAGAAGATGTGGCAGTACCCACCGTGGTACATAGAGATAGGTCCACTCATTTGACATGTCATGCTCGGCCATTACAGAATAGCTCGAATCCTCCTTCAGTACTACTCCACAAGATTCGCAAGTACCGCCAATTTCAAACATAGCCGTAGTTTGTTGGATTAAGCCGCCGGGATCCCAAATACGATACCTTAGAGAACTAGAGCCCATCATTTTGGTCCATGAATGGGCCCAAATCCAAGCAACATTCTTAAAAACTTTGAACACTCCATTGGGCCTTAGAATTGGTTTGGGCGCCCAATTAGGCCTCAGAATTGTTTTGGGCACCCGATTAGAGTTTGGCCTCCCAGCTGATCTGGTCACCACCAATACCGCTGCTGTCGACTGCTTTCCGACAGCTTCCACGCTGACTTCCACCTGCGTTTCTACTCAAATTGGCTCCGCATCAATCCCAATCAGACCCACCGCCACTGTGCGGTGGAGATCACTGCAGATCCGCTCCAAAGTTCGCTCTGAACCCCCGCATCCCTCTTGATCGGTAAATCCCGACCCGATCCACTTCGCGCCCTACCCCAGACCGCCAGACCTCATCGGACCCAAAAACGGTCCAAATAGCTCCATAACGCAGTTCTATAACACGCCTCCACTACCATCTCAGCCCACACAACTCCGGCCAAACCCCCATTCCAGGACCATTGAGATTTCGAATAAAATTCACGAGTAACAAGAGGTTTGAGTCTTCTCCTCTGTGGTCGAATATGGAAGCCAGGAAACCAAGCATTCCTATCACTGATCTCAACTAGATCCATCCCTCTATCCTCATCATCGCGCCCTTGAGAAAATGATTTCGCAATGCCTAGAACGCAATGTCTTTGACGAGTGATCGCCGGAAAAGGACGATGTTGGAGGGCGGGTGTAAAACCGCAGAGGTAGGAGAACAAGTCTCGACTCAGGGTGGAGATCGGAGTCGATCGCTAGATTAGAACACCATAGCCCCAACGGCTAGGTTTTGGAGAGAGCATTCTTGCTTTTTACCCTCTAAGAGTATTATTAGTTAATAACGAGATAGATAACAATAATAATGTAATAATTTAATGTGCTAAATACTGGTTACTACCCTGTGGTTTAGGTCCAAAATCAATTCAGTCCCTGGACTGAATTGATTTCTAATTCAGTCCCTGGACTGAATTGATTTCTAATTCAGTCCCTGGACTGAATTGATTTCTAATTCAGTCCCTGGACTTCTAATTTCAATTCAGTCCTTAGACTTCTAATTTTATCAAAAACACCCCTGCACTTTTAATTTTGATCTAATAGGTCCAATTTGTTAATATTTTGTTATGATTTCAAGTTATAGTAGGATTATTTGTTGAAAAACTATTTATTTTTAATAGTAGGACTCACTCTTAAATTGACTAGACGTGGCCTGCAGACACGACATCATAAAACATAGGCCATATATGAGCCATGTTAACAAGTTAAATAACTCAATTGTCGGAAAACTAACAAATTGGACCTATTAGATCAAAATTGAAAGTGCATGGATGTTTTTGATGAAATTAGAAGTTCATGGACCGAATTGATTTTGGACCAAAACTACAGGGTAGTAATCTGTATTTAGCGCTAATTTAATTATCGGTGATATCATGTGCAGCGTGTACAAGAGCAACAAAATAAAAGTCCAATGACCAACTCTCTTCCACATCAAGTGCTCTGTGGATTTTTTTTTATGATCAACAGAATATTCTTCAACAAATTGTTTTTAGTCGGGGTGTGAAATCCATACTCTTCATTTTATATTTCACACTCCCATGTTTCTTTTTTTAGTATTTTAAGTTTTGTCATTTTGTAGTGTGAATTATAAAAGTATGATGTTAAGATATTAATAAAGGAAATATGGAGTGTAGATTGAAAAATGAGGAGTGTGAATTTCACTCCCCTTTTGTTATGGCATGTATTGAATGAATTAAGTTAGTACAGTATTATTTTAGTAAAAAAAAAAAAAGGTGACAGGTCAAATAAGCAAATTTCAATGGATATTGTACTTATTTGAACATAGTTGAGCAAACCAGTAAAAAATTTCACTGACTAGAGTTGATGTTTGATGTTATGCAACAATTATTTACTATCTAGGTTGTAGTTTTTTGTTTGTGTGAAGCTTTTACAAGTGACGTGTAATAACCGCAATTTCCATTTTAATTTTCGTGTAATTGTGTTGAACGATTTTGTACAATTTCACAAATGTTGCTCGATAATATTTCATTTTTAGAATTATCGAAGGTTCGAAACAATTGTTTTAACGAAAAGCTCGAAATGCTTGATTTGAGAAATCGACTTTTTATACGTGCAAAATTTAAGAAAACTTCTTTCATGAAAGTTGTAGAGCTCGTCGATACGAGTCCGTACACATGTGGAACACAATGATCAGATTTTTTATGAATTAGTTATCGCATTTGGAAGAAATTTCCAAAACGGGTATATAGGGAAAAAACCCTAAATTTTTTTGGAAACTTTCCTTTTCTCCCGGCCTCCCTTTCCCCTTTGGGAAACTGTTCACTCGTTCTCTCTCTCTCTCTCTCTCTCTCTCTCTCTCTCTCTCTCTCTCTCTCTCTCTCTCTCTCTCTCTCTCTCTCTCTCTATCTATCTCCACGCGGCCAAGCCCAGCAAAAACAGAGCACGGCGAAGCCGTGCTCTCTCTTCCTCCTCCCTTCCATGTTAAGGCCTCAAACCTCTTCCCTCATGCTCGCCTCGACCTTGCGCAACTGCCAGAGGTAGTACGATTTTACGTTCGTCGAAGCTCACGTCAATTTAGATCGAAAACCACCTTCAAATCCCGATATCTCGAGTTACAGACGACCATTTCTTGTGATTCTTGGCTTGGTGAACTCGCCTTGAGCTTCTGAAAAAGTTTCCAGAAGGGATCGAAGCGAGTTGTTGCAGTTTTTACGTCGAATTCAAGCTCGCCGGTTTCTGGAAAAATTCCGGCCATCTAGTCGTGTTTGATAAATTTCGACCTCTTCTCGTTATTTTCTGGTCTTGTGCTAGTTATGAAAGTTGCTCAAAATGATGAAACAAAGAGGAGAACCTCAGCCCCCACACCATTGGTGGTGGTTGGTGGAGGCTCTGCCACTAACTCCGGTGGCCATTTTCGGCCACTTCCAGAGGTCTAAAATATAGTTTCTGTACATTTTAAGATTCTACATTTCAATACGACCATTTCGGCATATTATACGCATTTTTCGGATATCGTATGGTTTAGTTATGAATTTTGAAATTTCGATCGTTAGATTTGTGATTTGTGAATTTAGGACCTTCCGATGGACTTGTAGTTTTGATATGATGATCATATGATTGTCCCAGTGGCTTTGTGTGGTCACAGGCGAAGATCTGACCGTTGGATCTTCGTATAAGTGCAAAATGGTGATTAGGGAGGTGATTCGTGAGAATCCGGCCATTAAATGGTAGTTTAGTTTTGTTTCGGAATTATTGGTTTAATTCAAATCACATTTGATCGGGTAATTGACGGGTTATACTTAAGTGAGCTGTTTCGGTGTGATTATATTTTAATTGAAGACGCAGCGGGAATTTCGAGGTGAGTAAAACTCACGTGGTTCATATTACGAACCGAGTACTTTAAATTATTTATTTTTGTAATCATCTGAAAAATATTTGTGGATTAAATATTTGTTTTTAAAATCACATGGACTTGATCACTACGGTGCATAGGTCAGTAAAATGAATTTTAATTATACAAATGAATTTCGCGATTTTCTTGTGTGAACTATAGATGGTATTAGTGGTCATTCCTAAGTGGATGATTACGTGTATATATATATATATATATATTTACGTGGAATATATATATTGATTGGTGGATTGTTGAGTGATGATACGATTGAATTGGATTGATGATTGGGATTATATTTCAAATGCGTAAATTTCATAATAATATTGTGCATCTTGGATGGGTTGATTTCATTGTGTGATAATACATTGTTGTGCTCATTTAAGGATTTAGGGTCAACGTAGTAACCGGTATGGGGAAATCGGACGCTCTTATCCTAGGTGGATGATAGGATACGATTGGTTGAGTATGTACAATTATCGGACGTTCTAAATATGTATCTAAGTATACATATTGATGAAATACAATAAAGATAAATATGTCGGATGCCATAACCTAGGCTAGGTGACGGGCTACGATTCAGTTAGAGCTCTAGTCTGTCAAATACCGTATTTTTATAAATACGATGTTGGGGTTTTGAGAAGAAAGATGTGAGTTAGGTTTTTGTGTTGATTTGTTGATTGATTGATATTGTTGGTACTTTGTGGATGTAGAAATTGTGGAGTGTTGATTTGGGTGAAAAATAATTACGATTTAATTAAACAACCGTTCTTTCTTTTTACTCATTAACCGAGACTAAATTCAGGATTTGAATTTAATTGTGTGGTGGGGTTGTTAAGGAAAAAGAAATTTTCAGGATGATTTTTTTGAGTTGTAATAATTTTCATGTTTTGGATTTTAAATTTCATTCTAAAATTCGGGGCGTGATATGACGTACTTTGTATGTTTTATGATTTACTAGGTACGTTCATTTTAGATTTTCGATTTTCGCTGGTTCTTATTTAAGAAAAAATAAAGGGCTAAATACAAATTACTATCCTATGGTTTGGGTCCAAAATCAATTCAGTCCCTGGACTTCTAATTTCATCAAAAAAACTCATGCACTTTCAATTTTGATCTAATAGGTCCAATTTGTTAGTTTTCTGACAATTAAGTCATTTAACTTGTTAACGTGGCTCATATATGGCCTATGTTTTATGATGTGGTGTCTACAGGTCATCTCCAATCAATTTAAGAGTGAGTCCTACTATTAAAAATAAATAGTTTTTTAACAAATAGTCTAACAATAACTTGAACCCGTAACAAAATATTAAGGAATTTGACCTATTAGATCAAAATTAAAAGTGCAATGGTGTTTTTGATGAAATTAGAAGTCCAATGACTGAATTGATTTTGGACCTAAACCACAGGGTACTAACCAGTATTTAGCCCAAAAATAAATATAGTTTTCTTTCAAAATAGCTGGCCTATGGATGAAAAAGAATAGTTGGAGCGGAAAGTAGAAGTGTTCTTATTCAGTCTCATTAGCCTCTATATATAGAGGTAGAGTTTACATCAAAGTACATAACTAATAAGTATTTACGTGGATAGCCACATAGATAATAATATTTACAACACTCCCCCTTGGATGTCCACCAATGAATGATGGTATTGGACGCGCTTATTGTTGCCTCATTAAAAACCTTGGCAGGTAACAAAAACCCAGTGAGACAAAAATAACCCTGGTCGAAGGATAAAAAGAGCACAACGCGCATATGTCCTAGGTAGCATACTTCATGATGAGAGTCTCCCCCTGATTGTTGCAAGCCTCAATTATGTATGTGATAAGCTACATGTACCATGTATAGTGGTTTGATGTGTCTATCATTGAACTGAGACCATGTGTGCTTTGCATATAGGTGCTCATCACAAATTTTCATACCTGCAAAGTTAAAGCAATAGTAACAAGCTAGACAATATAAAGAAATTGACACATTTAACTTTGTACAGTTTCAAACAATGAAAAATCACTATGGCACACCTAGCTATAAGTATCAATATCTTTATGTATTGATATGTCACATATAAGCTCTTGCAAGAGCTCTAAGTAATTCAAAACTTTGCGAAAGTTAGAATATGTTGCAACACTACAATCATAATTCTAATTCGATTTTGTAGTCTTGTCATAGTACTCATCGAGGCAATTTGGGTCGCGTTAACTATAACGGAATGAGTACATATGAGCTAGCTCAAGACTCATTGATTCCATAAGTGAGCTTCAGCTCTTTCAACCATTCATGGTCTTGCATTTTGAATTCTTCAAGGATATGATAAGAAAAATGCTTATAATGACACTTTACCTTTAAGACTTTACTTTTAGCAATGTGTCTTTAAGATCTTCATAATATATGATGACAAAGTGCCTTAAATCTCTCGTAAATATAACAACTGTATGTAACACTGGATTTATAGAAAATTGTCATTCGTATAAGGGAAGATGTTCACAATCTCATGTCTCTATAAATAGACATTGTGTCGTAGTGATTTATCTTCACTTTAGTAAATACCCTTTTGTAACTTGTAGGGTTAAAGGTCCAAGTATTTCATCACGTTTCAAATATTCAATTTCATTGGAATTGCCTCTTTCCAATTTTTGGCCAATAATATACTTTGTCGACATTCATAATGAAACGTGTCAATACAGCCATTAATGATTTTTGGTAGCTACCAAATGTAAATTATTATCGATGATCATTAATTATAGATCCCACACATTCTTATATGCATGCATTAGCTGTAATAAGTTTATTGATATTGGGTACCCATGTCACTTTTGGGGCATACATTGTCACTTCTAGGGCAATCATCTCTCATAGATGAATTATGTAGAATGTGGATCTATTTACGTATAATCTCATGTCGAGCACTATAGGGATTGTATGATCGTTCCTTTTTGGGAGTTTAAAACTTTAGACCTGGTGGATATAATCCACACAAATTCACGCCATTCTTTTAATAACATTAGTTTTCTCTCCCCCTAATGGCGGGAATACTTTCTTATTGTGACCACTTGTAAACATGTTTTTTGATAATATTATTTCCTTAGAGTAAAGAAATCTATTGGTTGGTGGCAAACCCATACCAAGTTTTAGGTCAAAAACATTTAGTTTATGAGCATAAACTATATTCATAAATAGTCTCACCAAGACATCAGCGATTTTACAAGGGACCAAAATTGGTCTATGTCATTCTTTTCAAACGACCATATCATTTAGACCAACATGTCTGCTACCATGCATAGTTGGTCTAGATTGTCTATTCAATCATGTTATGGTTTAAGGATTTTAATCCAAGTAAATTATTTTGCAAGTAATATCATTATCACTTTAGGTAAAAAGCTCAAGATGAGACATGGCGGAAAAATCTCACACCAATTCATACCGTTCTTCAGGAACAATATTTCTCCCCCTTATGACAGGAGGATTGTCTCATTAAAGTGACAACTCACAAATGTGGTAAATAAACAATTTGCTTGTGAGTAAGATTTGCAGTCATCAAAACTTGTAAGTGATTCCATGCAACATGACCAACAAATATGACATAACCGGTCAAGCCAAAATAGTGTATTTGGTTCAATGAACTTATGGTTCATGACATTTTATGCCTAAATTTACTGTATAAATTTGACACAGTATATATGAGGTAGCAAAAAAAGTCTTCTCCAACCATATTGAAGGTACTTAGCGCGTCAATATTTCAAATTTGGTAACATGATAGTAGCTCATTTGGACCCATAGATCAAAATCTACAACTCGTGATATGAGTGTTACCTTAGCTTGAGTAAACATCAATTGTGAAATATTGACAATTGGAATGGACCAAATTCATTTTGAACTGCTAGGAAAAATGATATACTTGAAATATCAAGTTGAAGACTATAATCCATAATAGGGATAAATACTGGTTACTACCTTGTGGTTTAGGTCCAAAATCAATTCAGCCCCTAGACTTCTAATTTCATCAAAAACATCCCTGCACTTTAAATTTTGATCTAATAGGTCTAATTCGTTAATATTTTGTTATGAGTTCAAGTTATAGTTGAATTATTTGTTTAAAAACTATTTATTTTTAGTAGTATGACTCACTCTTAAATTGACTAGAGGTGGCATGCAGACACTACATCATAAAACATAGGCCATATATGAGCCACGTTAACAAGTTAAATAA
The DNA here is from genome assembly GCA_025331145.1 of Rosa persica. NCBI lineage: Eukaryota > Viridiplantae > Streptophyta > Magnoliopsida > Rosales > Rosaceae > Rosa > Rosa persica. Next base: position 22,187,985 of record WFKR01000004.1, on the reverse strand, counting down.
CTTAATTATCAGAAAACTAACAAATTAGACCTATTAGATCAAAATTGAAAGTGCATTGGTATTTTTGATGAAATTAGAAGTCCATAGACTGAATTGATTTTGGACCCAAATCATATGGTAGAAATCTGTATGTAACCCTCCATAATATTAGAGTAACTTTATCACGTGGAGAATCTCAAGTTATGTGTCACATATAAATGTGTAGTCATATAGAGGGGGGACTTCAGGCCCTCATATAATTGGAGATCCAAGAAACTTGAGATTTCAATTTTTTTTCATTTATAACAACCTCTTAAGGAACATCAGGTTCCTAGATAATCAGATTAAGAATCATTTAGTTTCAATGGGAACTCAAGAGGTTACAATAAATCTAAGGAATAACACAATAGTACTTTCAACTTTGCTTATTATAAGCAAAAGACATCAGGGATGTGTAATAATCTTAACATTCTTATTGGTCAATGCAATTTAATTTGACTAGTGCCATTTTGAAAATAGCTTGATAAACATCTACCATATAGTGTACCATAGGCGAAACACGCCTAATTTTTAATTTCCTCACATGTGTGATTGTTAGGGAAGTATTTGCATTGATTCATGATTTCGCTCTTGCCATGATCCACTTCTGGTGGCATTTCATGGTGTAGCCATGTCAATCAGCTTTCTTGCTATACAATGAGATACATGAGACGGGGAGATTATACGTCTCTGGTAATATTAGAGGCACAAAATGCAAAGAGACAATAATGTGTGCTCTTCTGGAGCCATCAATCAGATATGTAAGATCTGAGATGATTGTTATATTAGCCTCATAAGCATAAGCCTTAATAATGTTTTCTGGACACCATGGATAAAATTGCATTGTCTGAAAGTCACTCAAAACATAAGTTTGAAGATGCCACAAATCAAATTCGTAAGAATTGAACAGTGGATCTCATAGGATATACATGAAGCTTCTGGTCCGTGTTATACATGTAAAACATGACGTTCAATTATTCTATTGTTGTTTGATATCGATTAACATCAAATGTATTTTGAACTTCTGGCCAAAATAATATACTTGAAATGTCGAGTTTAAACTTCATGACCATAACTTATGAGTGAATGACTTTAGATGGTCATCTAGTTAGTATGATCATTGAGGAACTTCAGTACCTCATGTAGTTAAGGATCAAGGAACTACAGGTTTTGATCTCTTTTAATTACAAAATTCACGATCACAAATTTTGGGGTATACTCATACTCATTCGTCATAGACCAACTGTTAAATATCTGCTTACTTTTTAAATTGGTGTCAATACAATTCCCTCAAATCTTTAGGTTTTAGGTTGAGCGAGATTAAAACTCTTCGATAAATTGTCCATATATCCACTCGCAACTTAAGGCTCGAGTCTGCATAATTAGAACTTCAGGTTCTAAGGTGGAGTGAACTTATGGTATAGTAATTAATGTAAGAAAACAATAAGAATGCTTTAAGCAAGCATAAAGAAGAATGTATCGATCGTCATACCAAAATTTACTTGAAACTTCTAGTTTGAGTTGATATAAAGTCAAATAAACTATAAATGAATTAAATGTGTAATCGAAGCTTCAGGTTCAAATAGACTTCCTATGAACTGCAAGTTCTAAAATTTTGTAATTTGAACTTCGGGTTCAAATAAATTTGGTGGTCGAAATTTCAGGCTCGAGGTGATTAAAGTGAATCTTCAAGTTCACTTTTAACTAATTTATATTTTATACTCAAAGCTACGGGTTTGAGTTTTACTGTTAAAACTTCAGGTTCTACTGTGAAATTTTGAACTTCTGGTTCAAAAGTATTACATTCGAAATTCATATGTTTGAGATATAGGGCTGCAGCTGGCCCATTTGAATAACAAAAAGAAAAATTGAAAATATGAGTATTGTAATGAAAGTACATAACAAAATAGGAATTGCAGGGAAGAAAATAAATAAATAATGGAATATATTTTACAATAGAAACTTCTGGTTCCGTGAATGAAGAAAATACGCAGAATTTCTGGTCTTGTTAACTTCACAAATATGATAATCTTGTTTCTCTCCTCTAATTGCACAAGAACATAATCTCAAAATAAGGTAAGGAACTTCAAATTCACATTGTCATGCGAAGGAGGGAACGCCAATATCCAAACATTTTTGAGAATTTTCGGCCCTCTTATAATTATCGGGGATCAAAAAAATGTGAGTTCATATACTCAATTATATAACTCTGAGGAACTTCTGGTCCTCGTAATTGCATAAGTTTTGAAGAGCTTCATGTCACAATTTTCCAACTTACATTTCATAACCCTTGAGGAACTTCAGGCCCCCATATGATCAAGGATCAAGCAATATGCAATTTTAATCACTGTATAATCCTAAGGAACTTCTGGCCCTCATTAATTCTATAAGCACTGAAAAAAATTAGGTCACAGCTTTGATCATGTAACTCTCGAGGAAATTAGGTGTAATTGGATCATGAAGCTTTTGTTTTGATCTCTTATGATTACAAATTCACAATTACAACAATTGTAAATTTTTCATTTCAATTGAACAAAATAAAAATAAACAAAATTTTTGATTAAATTACAAAGCAATAATATACTTGATCGATTTATTTGACTCATGTTGCCTCTTAATAGAACCCACATCCAAAAAAAATGCCTAAATTATCCAACTCTTTGGAAAAAAAACCCTAGGAGAGATTTTTCTCTCTCACCCTAGCTCTCTACGGCGCCCTCGCCTCCTCTTCTCCTAGCTTTCTTCTCTACGTCTCTCACCCTTAACCCTCACTCAGCCACATGGCCTCCATTGATGATATCGCCGCTAGCTGTGCTGCCTCCCTTGTGCTTGCAGAGGGAGGTAGTGCTCTTGATCTGGGGAGAATTGGTAGCGGCCCTGTTCGTCGGTCTTTCAAATATTTTCTAATTGGGAAGCTCTGACCTGCCGACAGGTCAACCCTACAGCCTTCAAGGCTCACCTCCTTTGTACCTGGATGGATGTCACTCTGGTGACGTTGAAGAAGAAGTCAGGCAAGCTACTTGGGAGTAGAAACAAGAATCATCGCTCTAGAAAGAAGTCGAATGTCGCTGCTTTACGAGTCTCTTACCCTGCAATTACTGGTATTGATCCCATCCCTAGCAACAAGGGCAAGGGAAAGCTTTAGGCTTTTCCAGGTTTCCTTGCCTAATACTAGAAGTTGAGTCTTCTACTACTTTCATCTTAGTTTCTCTAGTTGTATACCAATTGAGGTCTCTAGGTGGCTAAGGTTACTACTTCATGGGAATTGATAGGGAGGATTTTCTTTCTTGTGATTAGGCTCAATAAGTGAGCGAATGTGTTAACAGTGAGGGTCACATGTCCTTTGTCTGGTAGCTTATATCATTTATGATTTTGGTGTAAAATAGCATTTGATGTACGTGCCTTCTAACCATGGATAAATAAATAAAGTTATCTATTTTCTCAAAAAAAAAAAAAAAAAAAAGAACCCGCATCCGATTTGCTTGTCATATAAAGTAGATAGATAAAGAAGAGTAAGGACAGTTAACATGAAAAATGGAAACATACATGCTAATATATAATTGCACTCTCATACCCAATGGAAACATATCAGAAAGCAACAGCAAAAATAGTTAATATGCCAATGAAATATAATATATAGAATTGAATCATCTGCTCTACATTCAAACGCGCGTTACTATTACAAAGAAGAGTTCAGAATCATCTACTGAAAAATATAAATTGATGCATCATTCATAAATGCTAAAGATGAAGACAGAACATGAAGTACAAGATTTGGTTTAGGTAGAAGAAGCAAGGATAAGAACAAAAAAGCGAATCATATTTACACAAAGAAAACGAAGTTGGATTTGCGTGCTTAGTTTAAGACTTTTAGGCAAAATTAAAGTCGGACTCTTCAACCATTCCCATATATGAACGCGAGTGGCACTAACAAATACATATAAATCATTCAACCGCAATCACAGCAATAGAAAAGGATTAGCATCGGCAAGTAAAAGAAACTCATAGATCAAAATTATTGGTTATAATAAGCAACATCGTTGCACCAAATAACTGTTTGACATCACAGAGTTAAGAAAAAAAAATTAAGGAGAGCAAAGCATGCTGATAACGTGTTATAAAGTAGGAAGAAGATGAAAAAGAATAGTTGGAGGGCAAGTAGAAGTGTTCTCATTCAGTCTCATTAGCCTCTATATATAGAGTTAGGGTATACATCAAAGTACATAATTAATGAATATTTACGTGGACAGTCACATAGATAATAATATTTACAACAACCTAAGATTTATTATTTACTTTTTCATTGTCCAGGTGTAGTAACAACCGGTTTCACTACCTCTGAAGATTCAATATGAACTGGTCATAGTGTTATGGGCAAGAGTTCAATTGAATTTCAAAATAACATTCACAGATGAAAGAAATCAGTGGCGGTGATATTGATTTGAATTTATCATGACACACTATTTCTGCAATAGGAAAGGGTGAGAAGCGGCTTTGTGGCGTAAACAACACAATAAATTAAAACATAGCCCTGATATCATAAGAAAGAAATGTATTCCGATACTACTTTCTTCACCAATTTTTTCAAGATCCATAAAGTTCTTTAGTTGTCAAGCTCATCAGACTGATGCCAAAGCATCTCCGATCCATTGAGTAATACAATACAGATCTGTGAAGAAATAGCAGGAGAAATTCCCATATGGAACTCTGTAGGGCCAACTTCCACAAACTATGAGTTTTTCATGACTTTTCCCTTCCTCTATCAAGCCTAGTGAGCGGAAAACTTGATGATAAGAACAAGGTTTGACAACTATAGAATGCTGGTCCCTTCTTGGCCTGGTGGCCTTTGCTTTATTTGTGAAGACTACTAGGTCCAATGATCGACCCGCATCACCAAACAACAAGAACCAAAACTATAGAATGGCCAAAGTTTCCAGCGATGTAGAAGTCAATATTGCCAAAACATAAGGTAAGATTATTAGTCCTGCCCATATTTTCAGGTAAGAATATTAATCCCAAGAATGATTATCGAGGAATAAAAATTGAGAGCAAAGCTTTAAAGAACAGAAGAAAAAAGAAGAGAGATAACATGTGAATGTCATTGTTGGGACATCTTTTTGTAAAGGAAAGGGCAGTCTAAAAATAAATTTAGTGGCAGTGATGATGAGCTTACTACTGCTGATACACAAGATGAGATTATAAATTTGACCCATGCTTTGAGGTTAGAATATTAATCTCAAGAGTGTTTATTGGCAGAGAAAATTTGAGGGCAAAGTTTTAAGGAATTGAATAAGAAAGAACATAGGCAACATACTGAATGCCATTTGTGATGAGTTGAGCTGTGAATAACCTTAGCTGAAGCGACCTCTCATAGAGGAAAAATAAAGTAACAGTTGTTAGGTCCATAATTACCTAGTAATTATTCCACTAATCTTGCACTTTTACTTAATGTTTGTGTTTATTTATATATATTTATTGTGTTATCCTTATCATACTAGGAAATGATAGAGAAGCTTGGAAATGTCCTAAAAAGTCAACTTTAGCACATTTTTCTACTCCGGCTAGGAGAATCCGAGCTAGGCAAGGAAGGAGAAGCGACAGCATTATCAAATGAACTCCAAATGGACTAAAATTTTACAAAGACATTCTAGACATCCTGAGAATTATTTCTTATAAAAAGTGAAAGAGCTAGTTCGGAGGGGAATGCCTTTAAAAGATCGGTGCAAGTTTCTGCACTAGAAGACAAAAACTATAAAACCAGACCTGTACTGATTCCGGCAGCATTTTCCGCCTAACCACAATGAACTAAGCTCTGAAATTTTACTATGATGATCTACACTCATGGAGGAACATTTGGTATGAATAAATCAAAGGCCAATTCCAAAGTCTTGGAAGAGATCAAATTGAAGGAAAAAGAAGAAGAAAGTGCGCAAAAGGACGAAAAAAGGGTCAACACAGGTCGACGCTGGATTCCGCCATTTCCGGCCAAGGAAGATCTGTTGACTAGGTTAGAGACTTTAGATGGGAAGATTTGGTGTAGGTTGCTTTGAAATTCAAAATTTGAAAGATGACAAGTGATCCCTCTCTTAAATCTTACTCCTTTGTCTCACATTTATTGCCTTGTTTTGTTACACAATGACCTTCCTACCCTTACTTTATCTCCTCCACCAAAATATATATGGGCTTTTAAGTCATTTTTATGTGGATTTAAAGACTAGATTCACATTTTGTGCTAACACTGTTGTCCATTACATCTCACCATTGATTCATTTTGATCTCCACTCTTGATTTGAATTGTTTTGATCTTTAAATAGCTCATTCTCTTCCCCAAAACTAGGCATATCTTTGGCTCTCCCATTTAGAAACATCAAAAATTCTTTTTTCTCTAGTTTTAGGTTAGTTTTTCATACCTTGCACATAGTTCTTTGAGTTTTGCTTAAGAGGAAGGTGTGTAGCCACTTGGGTTTCACCAAAACAGAAGTTTCTACACACTTTGATCAATCACTTCTCTTGTTTCTCACACATTCAAGCCTTGTTCTTACTTTGTTCTTGAGATTTTGTGGATTTGTATAGTGATTTGGGTTCTAGAAACCGAAATCGCTATACCTTGAAGCATTTCTCTTCTCATATAGCATCTATGAGGCAAGGGAGACATCTTGTGCTTTTGGTTTGACTCCAAAATGAGTCAAACCCTTGGGTATATCGCTTGCTCTCCACTCTTTTCTCTCTTTTATTTGTTATTTATGATAATAATGGCTTGTAGTTGTATGAGTTGTGAGTAGTTGAATTTGGGAGCCCTAGCCAAATTTGTGCACAAAACAATGTAAATTCCTATGTTCTTTAATGTTTATGCATGTTTTGAATCTTTTGGTTATTATACTTTCATGTATCCTAAGTGTGTTTATAGATTTATCACCTAGAAGAATACTTTAGGAAATTAATGAACCGGAAACATGAACTTTATAAACTCTTGATTATGTGAACATGTGTAGCTAAATAGGTGGTGGCTTAGCTTATTCCTACGGGAAGAACTAAGTTGCTTAAATTTTTTACCTAGAAATTAAAGCATGATATTGTGAGTTTAGGTTCCGGAAGAATTTAGGCTCACGGCACCATAGGCCATTTATGATCCGGAAGATTTGAATGGTATAAATATTGTGTAATTTAGCTTTGCTTTGGAAGAGATTGTTAAATTGAATGACTAGTTGGATCCTTGGTAGCTTCATCCTTTCATTAAGGGGAAATTTATCAAAGCATGTTGTTACATTAATTTTGGGTAACATTATGTGCATGAGTAAGACTAGGTGTGAGGCCTAAGTCTATTTCTCTCTTACATCAAAGTCTTTATTTTTATTTGCTTACTTTATTTATGTGTACTTTAATTTGTTTGCGTAAATTATAAAATCATTCAATCTAATTCACCACTTTACCATTGTGAATATCATTCTGGTAGTTATGGCTTCCAAAGGGTTGAGACATAAGTTGAAAAAATCATAACTCGACATCCTTACCTCTTAAGGATAACATATGTTACTAAAGTGACAAAATCATATTACTGTAACTTACAATTTAAATATGAAATCAAGTCCTTCCTCGAACAAATAAAAGGAAGAATATACCACAAACTCTCTTTTAAAACACGTAATCATGAGTCGCAAGTAAGCTGCTTGTTATCTTCATGACATACAATGGTAGACAAACTATAGCTCTAACTGAATCGTAACCAATCATGTCACGCCCCGAATTTCGAATAATAAATTCAAATCCGAAACATGAATACAACTAAACAAATCACGTCCTAAATTTTTTTTCTCAAAACCAATATCTCATAAAATATAACACAAACCTCGTAGCAAACTATCTCTCGAGTCAATTATTACAATACTAACATAAATAAAATGTTCTGCTCACAAGAGTCTACAAAAACACACCAAAATAGACCAAGTGCTGGTCTCAACTCTGCTGTCCTACGCAGCTCGCTCACCACCCTGATTATCCTGACCTGCAGGATTATCCGCTACACCATTTGAATAGTGTACCGGGATTGCAACAACACAAAACCCGGTAAGCTTTCTGAAAGCTCGTGTGAGTAAATAAGAATGAACGGTTGATTTATTAGACCACAACTCATTTATCTCAAGTAAACATCCAACAATCTCAACAACCACAAGCAACATCAATCCAACACACATGAAACAACATGGAACATATTTCCACAATCACCAAATCACAACTCTCGCCACTTTGGCACCTAATCACAACTATCGCCACTTTGGCACCCACGTTAGAGCTCTAACTGCCTCGTTACCTCTGACACCTTGGCCCAGGGTCAAGTAACGGCACCTCCAGGTTACTCAGTAACCCGCGAACTTTGGACCATTTCATGTCCTCAGAACAATATATCCCCGTTATTATTTAACGGTCGAACTTTGGACCTCCCTGTCCTCAGAACACATACACTCCGGTTATCATTAACCAAAGATCCTTGGACCATTCGATCCTCGGAATCCTACGTTTCTCTACCTTCTATTAAACTCACAAAATCAACATGCTTATCACCAACATTTATCAAATATTAATAACATAATTAAAATCATATTATCAACATTATCAACAACATATTTTCACAATTCCACACCTCAATGTCACACCATTCAATATATAATCACGTAAATATATATATACGTAACCATCCACACAGGAATGATCACTAATACCAACTATAGTTCACATGATACAAAATCAAGAAATTCATTTTTAATATACTTTAAAACACATTTCTTAAAAACCATTTTCTCACACATCACAATAAATTGAGCAATTAAGGAAATTCGGTTCGTAAATGAACCAAGTGAGATTCACTCACCTCTAAACTCCCGCTGCGTCTTCTTACAGCCCAAAATACGATTCACAATCGCCCGCTAACAAATCCGTCAAATACCTAATCAAAACGATAATTAACTTAGCGTATAATTTCAAAAACACACTTATATGAAGATCCCACAGTCGGATCTTCACCCGTGACCACACAAGATCACCGGGACAGTCCTATGATCATTATATCAAAACTAGAATTCTATCGGACGGTCCAAACTTCATAAATCACAAATTGAGTGATCGAAATCAATCGAAATCAATCGAAATCGTAAAATTCATAACTAATTCATACGATATCCAAAATTCACATGCTATATATCAAAATGATCGTATCGACATGTAGAATCTAACAATGAGCAGAAACTGCTCATGACACCCACGGAGGTGGCCGGAAAGGGCCGCCGGATTTTAGGGCAGAGCCACCGCCGACCACCACCAATTGTGTCGGGGCCAAGCTCATCCCCTTCGTTTCATCATTTTGAGCAACTTTCATAACTAACACGAAGTGAGAAAATGAGTGGAAGTGGCTGAAACTTACCAAAAACAGTCCGGTTTGGCCGGAAAAACTGCAGAAACCGATATGCGCTCCGACGAGCGTGAAAACCTCCACTTCTGGTGCTGTCCTTTTTACTGCGTGTTCTACTCCTCCATACGAGTTCAACGAGATAAAGAACTCGTAATTTGGTGGTCTAGAACTCGAGATATTCGCTTCGCACTCAAAACAGCCGAAAATGGAAAACCAGCTTTCCGCCGCTGCTACAAGCCGTGCCACGGCGCAAGGCTGCCTCTGGCAGCTGCGCAAGGTCAAGGCGAAGCCGTGGGAGGTGGTTTGGCGTCAAACGGTGGTCGGAGGAGCAAGAACTCGACCGGAGAAGTTTGACTCTGTTTTTTGCCTTCGGTTCGGTGCCGCGCGAGAGAGAGAGAGAGAGAGAGAAAAATTCTAGGTTTTCTGATTTTTCAGATTTTTCCAAAAATGTTAACCTATATATATACAAAATCGAAAAATTCTAAATGTCATAACTTCTTCCTACAAACTCCGATTCTTGTGTTCCGCATATGCACGAACTCGTATCAACGAGCTCTACGACTTTTATGAAAGAAGTTTCCTCAAATTCCTTACGTAAAAATATGTCAATTTTAATAACCCTAAATAACGTTAAATTTCGATACTAAAATCATTCGAAACCAAATTTCTCAAATAACGACATTCGAATCACACTCACAAAATATGTCAATTTGAGAAATATTGAATTACGAAATATTTAACTGAAATTTCGGGTCTTTACAAATCACCTGGCCAAATACTTGGTATCCCGATATTCTTGCCTTTGTATTTAAAAAGTCCCACATGACTCAATGTGACAAAGGCTCGAACTTTTTATATAAGCAGCCCACGAGACTGGTAATAGAAGTCCCACAAACATTTTCATTTAACTATAATAAAATTATAACAATGATTTGATAATTCACATCGATGCACATAGCACACCCTTGGGGGTACTAGAAAATTTGATATATTCTATTATTTAACATGCATGTCGGCTAGTTTGTCAGTCACAACATAATGAACATTTTTAGGAGAAACAAATCCATGTTTAGTCACTACTACAATTTCCCCCAGTGGCACCTCCTTTTTAGCCACTAAAAATCATCAGTGTGACACTAGGTCTCTACTAACCATAAAAACAATTAAAAAGACCCACATAACTCAAAATGTTTCCCCACAATTCAAAGTACTCTTTCAACACAATATAAATCAATCTTGTCAATATATATTGTTTTCCCACAAAGAGTAAAACCATAAAACACCATCATGAATCAAAATGATAAATATTGTACTCACCACAATACCACACCATCAAGATATATATTTCACGTAAATACACACACACACACAGTCATCCACTCAGAAATGCCTCTAATACCAACTATAGTCCACAATTACAAAACTCGAGAAAAATTATTTTTATAATAAAACTTCAATTTAAAACAAATATTTATTTTCAAAAATGATTTCACAATTTAACAAATAATTTTGAATAATAAAGTAACTCCGTTCATAAATGAATCCCGTTAGATTTACTCACATCTAAATCCCTCTGCATCCTCTCTCACAGTCGAGATAAAGTTCAGAACACTCGCCCTCAATTAACTAAGTAAAATAAGGTCTCAACTTAGTGCACGATTAAAACGTAAGCGGTTACAGTTCGAACCCAGTGCTTGAACCAAAATCCGAAGATTTCGTCAATCAAGAAAAAACGTCATCTGAGACCTCCCAATGTCTCCGGAACACTTCTAATATCAATTTATCAAAATTCTACTACAATCCAACGGTAGAATCCTCACGGATCACAAACCGAAACTACATTAAACTTAGCGTGCTTCAAATGATCATAACATGACCCCATAATATATCAACATTTTCGTATCGACAAGTAGGACCCAACAATGAAAACAGAAACCAAACAACTGGTCGACACGTCGCTGGCAGTGGTTGTGCATGGGCTCCACACGCCGCCAGCAACCCCTGAATGGTCATGAAACCTATGCCAAAATGTTCCCAACAACATGCACAACAACTTTCATAACTACCATGAAGTCCAGAAATGAAAGGATTTGTCGGAATTTACCTTGAAAAGTCAAGAACTCGATGAAACCTTAAAATCCCAATCTGTTCGATTCTCCTTCCTCGCTGCAAATTTGATTCAAGATACTTGGGAAAAATGATCAATGTCTCATTGGGTTCAACACTTGACCAGTGGTGTGGACAGAGGTGGCCGGAGGACAGAGAAATAGCTGGTGACCCAAAAACACACCTAAATTCGGATTCTTCCTTATTGCGCCGCCTATAGGCCGAGATGGGTTGCGAAACCACCCCAGATTGAGGGATGAGGAAGTGGCAGTCCAAACGAGACCAGTGCCGATCAGATTAGTGGCCAATAGGAGGAGAATTGGCCTAAAAACGAAATCCGGTCATTTTCAATGTTGAGAGAGAGAGAGAGAGAGAGAGACTCGAGCTTCTGAAAATAGAAACTAGGGTTTTTTTTGTGATTTTTGTGATTTTTTTCTATTTATCCAATATTGCAAACTTTTTCCGTTGGCCATAACATCTTCATACGAACTCCGATTTTTGCGCTCCGCATGTCCACAAACTCATATCGACGCACTCTATGATTTTCATGAAGGAAGTTTTCGGAGAAACTCAATGAATAAAAAGTCAACCTTTTGATGCCTCAAAAATAAAATGTTTCAAATAATTATTTATCCGAAACTTTCACTTTACCCTCGAACCACCAAATCGTACTAACGACCAACTTAATAATTTCTAAAAAATAATCAAAATTAATAACGAATTTCCGGAGTATTACAGATGTCCCCATCAACCGTCCTAAAGACAGTATAGCATACGGTCTGAGTTCTTAACCAAAGGAAAAATAACTAATGTGTCGAATATCCAAATAATTTTATTTAACTAATCTCCAATTAATCATCGTGCATAAAGATTCAGTCCTAATATAGAGCATAGGTTCTTGCACAATGATTTACCCAATAGCTTCAAAACACCCAAAGTTTAATACTGTTATAAGAATGTTTATCTCTATTAAATTTTCATCAAGTCTTTATTTTACATATCACACTGCACTCCATATATCTGGGACATACATATCTGAAATGACTTTAAAACACGAGTAAATAAGATTATTTCATCCACTATACATTTAACATAATTATTGAACACCATTTTTTATTCGACCCATGAACAGTTTCCTACAATGGAGTCAAATCCGCCACATTAATTTATGAAATCGTAATTCATCTGATATGTGATATGATCAAATCGAGTATAATTTCCCCTAATTGTACGTGATACATTTTCTCCATTTTATGTTAAGATTTATTGTAAAGACGAAGTGTTAGAGGCTTGAAAAACTTTGTGATGCATTATTAATAAAGATATTGATGACACATACATCTTAACATAGCAAAATTGCACTAATACAAAATCTAGAGCCCCGCAACATCGCGAGAGCAATAATTCTAGTATTTAATATTAGGAACGTCACTGGAATTTCTTTTAACTAAAACGGCTACCACAGCCCAATGTTCATGCCAGATAATATGGCTACGTTATATGTAATGTGCACACTACCAAAACCACTCTCTTGTTGGCTCCTAAAACATATATAATTTTATGCTTCCACAACATAAATCAATAGTTCACTAAAGTTTAGAAATTTAAACTTCACTTTCACAACCATCAGTCAACCATATCAGTGTTGTTAAATCAAGCATATCCAACATCATAACAAAAAAACTTAATGCATACAGTATACTGAAGTAACCAAAAATTCACTAACCTACAAGGAAGATTGTATCAACACTTTTAGAGAGAGAAAAGGGAAAAAAAAAAAAAAGCTCCCTCAACATCTAACATAACATAAACACATCCTGAACTAGAGTCCATAATTCAAGTTATGTTTCAAGAAGAAAGAAAAGAAACATACACATTAATAAAGAATAAAAAATTACCCAAGGACTTTCAAAACATTCTGTAACTAAACCACTAAGGCTACTTGTGAAGAAATTTATGAAAACAAAAGGAAAGAAGACTAAATTCTGCTGTAGAATAGTTCCAAAATGTTTGAGAGCAAAGCACAATAGAAATTAAGAACCAATTTCTCAAACACCTCAAAGTTCAATCGAAAAGGTATCGAAGGATAGTACCAACAGAGACACTAAACTAATTGAACCCAAGGTTAAAACTGGGATGCCAACTTAGTTTTCAATCCTCCCAAAAGGAAATAAAAAAAAGAATTTCAAAACAAAAGAAATCGACTTTGGAATCCTGAAGAAGACCCAATCTTCTTCCTCCCGTCAGTACTCAAACGAAACTCTCAAGTTGTCTTTCTCTCACACCACACTTGCTCAAAAGATCTCTAAATTACAGAGAAAAAAATATATAATTTTCTTTTTTCTTAATCTCTTTTTTATCGCGTGACCTCTCAGCAACCCAAAAGCTTCAACCTCAGTACTTTTCCAAACCAGTTAATTTTTTTTGTTTTAGATAGATGAGGATCCAAATGGCCCAAAAGGACAAAAAAAAAACAAATTCCCATGGCTATTACAACTTTCCTATATTTAAGGACTTCACACAAGTCATCTAACACCTAAAGAAAAAGTAGACAGAAAGAAAAAGAAGAAAACACCTTCTAGGGTGTGGACATCAACTGGCAATGTACAATAGCAGCTTTACTACCTCAATAACAACTACAGTTCTATACCATAGGGTAATATTCTCTTACAATATTGTGGTAAGTATGATCACACATAACAATCTTAAAATGGATTGGACAAGGGCCTTTTCCACAAGGATTGCCTCATTTAAGCTGCTAGAATTATATGCATGGATAGAATAAAAAATAAGAAATGAAAAACAAAACATCATGCAATAACAATAGTAGGGCCTCTTTATCTATATAGCCAGATTTTGGGCTAAGAGGCTAGAGCCAATAGGAACTCGAAATTCTTGTTTCCATATTCTGTTCTGAGTAACTCCCCAAACATGTGTATAATTTCTGGGTTCAAAAAAATTCCTATCCATTTAAAAATTCAGGCAGACCCAGAACTCTAAATAAAGTATTAATCTCACACATTGACTTCAAGATGATTCAATCCGGCCACAAAATTCCACATATTACAGATTTAGCTAAACAAGCAGCTAAATCAATCCTGCAGAAATTAATGACACTCACAACTACATCTAAAAATCCACTCACAAAAGTTCAGTTTACATGCGGCTAGCAACTGCAATGTCCCTATTAAGAAGACCCGTTAACCTCAGCGGCAGCATGCATACTCAGATCTGGATTCTGTGGCGCAGCATTTGCGTACCCACCATACCCCTGCCCTCCATAATGTCCTCCATTGTTCCACTGGGGCCACGCCCCGCATGCTCGCACAACGCCTACTCTTTCAACTACACCCAACTTGCTCGAACACAAACCTAACTCGCTCAAACATATCTAACATGCTTTAGTTAAACCTCAAGTTCACAATGCTTCATACTATTCATCGAGAGCTACAAAATTTTATATGGACATCCATTACACTTGTCACTATCTATTGTGCATGTTACAGGGCCATAAGATCCGGATATTATTACTTGCTATAACTTACTTTTCATTGTTCATACAATTACAAACTTTACATATACTCTATATGTAAGCATATGGTCTAGCCTCCGGGCACCATACTTTGACAAACTCTCCCCACGGAAAAGAGACCTAAACTGGTCTAAGACTCCACTAGTGTATGGTCCACGACCAACCGCCAAGCGGCAAGGCAATGCCTCATAATGACAATGACCGCTATGCGGCATTGCAGTCAAGATTTTCTCCTCCAAGAAAGAGTAAAGGGACCAGTTAACGCAGACCATGGCATCCATTGATCAGGCAGTTAACCCCCGACGCTTGGGTATGAAAGAATTAAGTTTGCCACCTAACGCCCACTGCTCAAACGCAACTCCCCTCATCAAACAATTTTCCGACTATACGGAGGTCTATAACCAAGAGTCGAGGACTCCTTGGATGGCCTAGCAGGGGCCCATCCGAAAGGGCAAAAGCGTTCGCTCCAATAAAATTCTAGATGGACAACGCACTCGCACTCATTATGCTCAATATACGGCACAAAGCTACGCTTTGGTATCAACCTTGCAAGAAAACCCTCCTTGACTGGAGATTTCGGGGACTTGTACATACGGCCCAACATAACTAACAATGGTTACGCTCATGCCTCAAGGCATCACCTTCGAGTTACCCGTTAATGCCTCACGGCATCCCTGAGCTCTAACGCTCTTGCCTTCTAGGAATCCCTGAGTTTCCACACCCTTGCATTCCCGGCATTTCCTAGTTTTACACTCGCGTCTCCTCGGCATAATGCACATTAATGGAACATTGAATTCTTCTACCATTTGTCATTTGCCACAAATCTAATTAGTTTCGCTTTCCATTAATACGAGCGGAAACCAAACTAACATAAACATTCACATTTGAGTTACAAACTCTCGCATTCACAGCATTCGTGCAACTTACGCCTCACTGGTGTAACCTCATCAACTCAACCCCGTTCGTTTTCTTACTCACACCACGCATTTTACGCATCATATTCACTTCATATGCTAATTCTTATTATGCTTACACAATCATGTGCATTCTCAAGCTCATATGTCATAAACCGATCATACTCGGCGCCATTCACATATATACATTAACATGTATCGTGCACCTCGTACATTCGGATATGCCAATGCATATCAATGCAACTCACATACGTTGCCAATACAACAAGCATTCTACGTATGCGCATTTTTCTTGTCTTTATTGTACAGGTTAACGAGTCCCTTCATGCTTACGGAGTTCGGGGACTTGTAAGGGCTAGGCGCCTCTCGGACATTGTTTATGCTTAATAACATCGTGTTTATAATTCCTCAACCAAGAAGCTCCTCTCACTTGGGGACTTCGGGGACACAAAGATACCTCTACTAGTAAGGCTAGTACCTATGTCACCAAACATAAACAACACCCTTATGGGGGGAGGCCCACGAGCCATGGTGGGACCCAACGACGATATGCATCCCGTAGCCCGACGTCCAAGCTACGCCATGATGGTCAGAAGTACTCAAGAGCTTGTCAGGAAGCCAAGTTCCCAACCTTGCCAAGTTGCCTTCACAACATGCTTTCTAGACTAGAATAGTTGTTTTTGTATCCCACATTGGAAAACAAGTGAAGGAATGAGCCTCCCTTCCCTATAAAAGGGGACCCCTTCCCACTTACTCATCATCCCATTACAACTCTTGTAATCTTGTTGAGCCTCAAGAGCCGACATATAGTAAAGATTTAAGTGGACGTAGTCTCCCCCAAAGTGGGAAACGAACCACTATACTTGTCGGCGTTATCTCTCTCTTTCTCTCTTCTCTTTAAACGTTAATTAGAGCCTTCGTTTCTAACATCAACAAAAACCCAGATTTAAAGGCCACTACCACCTTCAATCAACCCATATCGTTAAGCATAGAGAGTTGGGTCCACTACCACCTTCAATCTGTAAATAAATAATATGAAAATTGAATTTTTATATTAACAAATAATTAACATAGCAGGGAATTTAGAATTCTTACGAAAGATAGCATGAATAACCTTTAGACAAAAAAGCTTCCTTTTAAAGCAAAAATGCAAACCGACAATATCTTGAAACAAGCCATCTCAAGTCAAATTTGAATGAATCAGACCTTAATTTAAGAATAAGAAACACGAATGACGAAACCCACAACCCAAATTTGCAATCCAAACAGTTGAAATTATCATAAAATCTTGAATTAAAAAACAAATTCTATAACATGGATTCGAAACCCTAAATCAGATGGATACCACAGATTAGGCAGCTGGATTCGCGCATAGCTGAGAGGCTGGTCAACGCCCGCTGAATCGAGTATGAGATCTTGCCCTTCACGAGGTTACAGTTGAAGTAGTGGAGGTTGTCCCGGTGATGGTGCATAGCGATGAGATTGAACACAGTGTTATCGGGATACTCGGCATGTTGGATGTCATCGAATAGGTTGATGATGAAGTCTAAGGTCTGATGATATCGATGATGGAGGATAGGCCTCATCAAAAAGCCCGCGGATCAAGTGGGCTGATGGAGGTCCGCCGGCCCAGAGGGCCAAAAGCCCGGCCTGGCCCATCAAAAAGCCCGCAAAAGCCTGCCTCGGTGGGCCGATGGAGGCCCGCTAAAAAGCCCGAAAAAACCCGGCCCGGCCTGTCAAAAGCCGCTAGACCCGGCCCGTAAAAGCCTGCCTAGACCCGACCCGTAAAAGCCCGTAAACTATTTTATATATATTATATATATGTGTGTGTGTTTGTGCATATAAATATATATAGATATATATAGATATATATATATATATATATATATATATATATGTGGGTGTATGTTTATATATATATATACATTAATATACATGTGTATGTGTGTATGTTTATATATATATATATATATATATATATATATACACACACACACATATATATAATAGATATGTGTGTGTGCTTATATATATATATATATAGAGAGAGAGAGATAGATATGTGTGTGCACTGTGTGTGTTTATATATATATATAGATGTGTGTATGTGTGTGTTTATATATATATAGATATAGATATAGATGTGTGTATGTGTGTGTTTATATTTATATATATGTGTGTGTGTGTGTGTGTGTGGAAATTCTCATATTTTTATAGAAAATATGTGTATATATATTCTAAAAAACAAGTGACAACGGTTGATCAATTCGATTGAATTTGAAACTATGATGAAATTAGCTAATATTTTTACCACACTCATAATTTGTTGTAATAATCACATCCAACGGTCGGTTTTTTCATTTTATTTGAATTTATAGAGGTTGCTCTTTGGAGTGTATGATATATAAATACAGGTTTATAATAGTAACTAAGTTTGACCTAGTTGATCGAATTCGAAACGAGAACTAAATTGGCTGGATTTTTTACAGCCACTATAAAACATTACAATCTCTCCATCGAGCGGTTGGTTTCTCCAAATTCATCTTCCACTTCATGGTTGCTTTAGAATGGACATCAATAATTTAAATGCAATGTACAAGTCATATAACTTTAGGTGACAAATTGATATAGGCCAACGTCTTTGTAATAAAATTGAAATTTTTATCTTATGTACACGTACATCCATCGATAGGATATTTACAGACATGATGTGAAAAAATAAGCATGTTTTGCGTTCGTCAAGTCATCGGTCAACTAAGAAAACATACAAGTTAAGACGGTTGACCAATTAGATCGGATTCGAAAATATGTTGAAATTGGCTAAATTTTTTACCACACTCATAATTTATTGTAATAATCACATCCAACGGTCGGTTTTCCTATTTTCTTTGAATTGATAGAGGTTGCTCTTTAGAGTGTGTAATATATAAATATAGGTTTATAAGAGTAACTAGGTTTGACCTAGTTGATCGAATTCGAAAAGAGAACCAAATTGGCTTTATTTTTTACAACCACTATAAAATATTACAATCTCTCTATCAAACGGTTGTTTTTCCAAATTCATTTTCCATTTCATGGTTGTTTTAGAATGAACCTCAACAATTTAAATGTAATGTATAAGTCATACAACTTTAAGAGGCAAATTGGTATAGGTCAATGTATTTGTAATTAAAATTGAAATTTTAATCTTATATTTACGCACATCCATCGATGAAATATTTACAAACGTGATGTAAAAAAATAAACAAATTTTACGGTCATCACGCCATCGGTCAACCAAGAAAACATGCAAGTGACTACAGTTGATCAATCCGATCGGATTCGAAACTATGGTGAAATTGCCTAAATTTTTAACCACACTCATAATTTATTGTAATAATCACATCCAACGGTCGGTTTTCTCATTTTCTTTGAATTGATAGAGGTTGCTCTTTGGAGTGTGTGATATATAAATATAGGTTTATAAGAGTAACTAGGTTTGACCTAGTTGATAGAATTCAAAACGAAAACCAAATTGGCTGGATTTTTTACAACCACCATAAAATATTATAGTCTCTCCATCAAACGGTTGGTTTTTTCAAATTCATTTTCCACTTCATGTTTGCTTTAGAATGAACCTCAACAATTTAAATGCAATGTACAAGTCATACAACTTTAAGAGGCAAATTGGTATTGGTCAATGTATTTGTAATTAAAATTGAAATTTTTATCTTATGTCCACTCACATCCATCGATGAAATATTTACAAACGTGATGTAAAAAAATAAGCATTTTTTGCGGTCATCACGCCATCAGTCAACCAAAAAAACATGCAAGTGACTACGGTTGACTAATCCGATCGGGTTCGAAACTACGGTGAAATTGACTAAATTTTTAACCACACATATAATTTATTGTAATAATCACATCAAACGGTCAGTTTTCTCATTTTCTTTGAATTGCTATATGTTGCTCTTTGGAGTGTATGATGTATAAATATAAATTTATAAAAAATTAGTGTCTTTAAAAATTTAATTATCAATAAATTAGTACCTATATATAAATATAGATTTTTTTTGGTACAATATAGATCTATTATCTTTGGTTGTATTTGATCATTATCCAATGAATTTCCAAAGCTTGATTTAAAAAAAAAAATATTTGTGTCTTTAAATATTTATTTATAAATAAAACCCGCAAGGCTCGGCCCGAAAAAGCCCGCAAGGCCCGCTTTATATGGACGGGCTTGGATCCTTCGATTTTTAATAAAGCCCGGCCCTGTCCGGTCCGCCATTATTAAAAATTTTAGCAAGGCCAGGTCCCGCCCGGCCCAAACCAGCAATGAATGGGCCGGGCCCGGCCCAGCCCGGCCCGATCCGTTGACGACCCCTAATGGAGGAGGCCATGCAAAGGACAGCTTTGGAAGGAGAGACAGAAAAGATTTGAGGTGAGAAAGAGAGAGCAGGACAGGAGAGGGATTTTCTAGGGAGTAAAGAGTGTTTTTTCTTTTTTTATTGGCTAGACAGAAACAACGACCTAGACTTCCACTACTATTGCACTTAAGGGAAAACATGGAAGATTTTGAAAGGCAACGTCCTTATTAAGTTATAATGACGGTTAAATAAAAAACTGTCCTTGTATCTTTTAGCTGGCTGTCTCCAAAGCCCAATTATGTAGTAGTGTGACTTATTTATCATTTTGACTGTCTAATGTGACATTCTCCTTCATTTCCCTTATAATAAGGGATTTACTGAAGCCTTCCACACCAAACTCCATGCTTATTTCCTTTAAATATAGAGATGTAAGCTCTCTTGTAAAATTGACTGCATTTTGGGCAAAGCTTCTATTTCTTGGACTACAAGACTTTTAGTTAGAGATATGAAGCTTCTGGCAAAGCAATTTCAAGTTATCATTTTTAGACATATTTTTCGATAAGTTAATTTTGTTGCTGATCACTTAGCCTCGCTAGCTTATGCCCATCAAAATCCTAAGATCTGGTTCTACTGTTTACCCGTTTCTGTGTGCCTAGCATTCTGGTTGGATCAGCTGGAAGGGTGTTGTTTGAGGTTTTTCCTTGTCTGTGTAATTTGCCCAGATGGATAGGGCTCAATTAGAACATTTAGCGGGGACGAATAATGTTCTTTAAGTTCTTTCTGGAACAGTCACAAACTTTAATAGTGCAATTTTTGGTAAAAGCCTTAGAGTTTGGACTGAGTTACCCATAATGATTTGGATCCAGAGGAGTACTTGGGGTCGACAACTCGACATGATCTTATTTATATCCAAGTTTTAAATCAAGGTTCAATATACAGTCCTATTTTTCTTTTTGCACAAACACATATAGTCTTAGTTGAATGAACCTCCTTTCTTATATGAATGAAATTCTGACGTTTTCTTATATACTCCTAGATCGATCGTACATCTTATATCATTATGCATGCATGCTTTTTGGCTAGTTAATTAGCTAGTCTCAGCATATATAGAATATAGATATGCTAACTACTAGTATCATACTTCATCGGATAAAAAAAAAAAAAAAACTACTAGTATCATACTCTACCTGTCAAAGTTTCACACTAGTTGTTAGCAATTGCTTTCAATTGACTGATTGGTTTCGGACGGATTCTCGTACGATTGAATTAGAATCCGACATAGGGTGGGTGCTCCCAAAAGAGTACCCATGCCAGCAATCTTTTTACAAAAATATGAAGTGCAGAACCAATCAATATAGCATAATACCTCGGCCTGGTCTTCTTAAGTTCTACTCAAGTACAACTATAACCTTGTCTGCTTCAACAACAAATGAGATTGACTCCTGCTTAATTTGCATAGCCCCGTCCTCCCTGCATCACCGCTCCTTTTCTTTACATATAACATTCATGCAACCAGCACTAATCAAACTGATGTTGCCATGTTGGGTCAAGGAAGAGAAGCTTGTGAAATGAAAAACTCAGATCTTGGGACGAAGATGATTATGCTACACCGTACGTCTCGTATTTATGTATTTGCACATGATTGAAAAAATATGGAATAAGACAAGAATTGAAACATGTGGTGATGTTTCTTTTCCCAAGTTACTACATGACCTGACGAAAAAAAGTGATGTTTCATTGTGGTGATGTTTCTTTCCCCACTTGCTCGGTATTTTCAGTGATTTGCAGGATATATTTAGAAGCACACGGGATTAATGCACAGACACAAAACGATAGTGCTTTGAAATTATTCGACAAAAATAAAAGGAGCTACTATAATCGGAAGTTCTAGCAGATATATATATATATATATATATATATATATATATATACTTCGAAAAAGTTCTTATAGGCCACAAAGTCTTATTAAATTACTAATATTATGTAAGATTACAAGTACTAATGCATGCTTTCAGCTAGCATTTCCTGTTTAGTTTACCACTACTTTACCCTTATAATTTTCATGGCAATTCTAGAGACGCAAATATCATTTTAAATAATATGAGAACGTCTTAACTTGACTCTCTGAATGTAATTTAATGAGTGCATGAAACTATACATTAATTGTGTCATTTTTCAAGGATTATCCATCCAAATTAAAAATCATTCAAGTCGAATTTGTTTGGTCATTACGTGCACAACACGTATAATTTGTGTGATAGAACTGAAATGATCTATCATAATAAAAATCAAATGAGTAAAAAATTTTAATTTGGATAAGCTTTAAATCTTAAAGATACATAAAAAACGGATATCTCTGATCATTAGTATAATTCTCGTTGACTTTCAAAGCTCAATAGTTTGCGTTTTATTTGTCATAAAAAAAAAAAATTGTTTACGTTTTATTAATTAATTTGCACAAACAAGGCACACATAAAATGAAGATACACTAACTTGCACAAAATTAAACGATTATTGCTAGGCTATTTTCAGAAACACCGTAGCTGAAAGATTAGCTAGCTACATGTACATGCTGAACCAGTTTTGCAATGAACTCATCAATGTTTCATTCAGAACTACCCCCTTTATCCACAGCCTTTCTAGCCAATTCTTTCCACTTCCAAGCATTGTTTTGTATCTCTTTCCCTCTCTCTCCCTCCAATATTTCTCTCACACAATATTCTATTTCTTCCAGTCTCACTATCCCTTTCTCATCAGGTTGAGCTCTAAGCCCCATTTTCCACACATCCATAATATACTTTGCGTTAGTGCTCTGATCAGTCCATTGTGGCACTGCAACCATTGGAACCCCTAAGCTCAATGCCTCCAAAGTCGAGTTCCAACCGCAATGCGTAACGAAACAACCAACAGCTTCGGTTGCCAAAACCTCCAATTGGGGACACCATGAGACCACTAAACCCTTCTCCGATATCGCCTCTGCAAACCCTTTTGGAAGCTTGTTTGCTTCTTTTTCTCGCACCACCCACAAGAAGTAGATGTTGCTGTTCTTTAAACCCCAGCCCAGTTCCTCCATTTGCTCGGCTCCAAGCTCTGCTAAGCTGCCAAATGACACGTAAGCTACTGATCCTTTTTGTCGTTCCTTTAGCCATTTCATGCAGGCATCACTATTTGGCTTAAAGAGGCTGAAGCCATATTCTTTGTCATCGTCATGTCGTTTATCCAAGTACATGGATGGTACGGTTGGACCGATCGTCCTCAATGGCCAGAACTTTGCCATCCAATCCGCCTCCTATGCCACAACAATTTATTAGAACAGTCTCGTATCTTAAAAAATTATTGTATACGCGTATTTTTTTTAACCACAGTTACATGTTAAGCAACAATTCATTTGATATAATAATACTAGTATGTAACTACATATACTAGACAAGCCATGTGGTATATCTGCTATACTAAGTAGTTCAACCGATCAAGCATATACAATCCTCATAGTACGGTATCCCTTCACAAAAGCTATGTGAGAGGAATAAACACATTTACTCTAACATTAATTCTTTTTTCTTCTTCTTCTTCTTCTTTTTCTTCTTC
This sequence comes from Rosa persica, assembly GCA_025331145.1. Lineage (NCBI taxonomy): Eukaryota > Viridiplantae > Streptophyta > Magnoliopsida > Rosales > Rosaceae > Rosa > Rosa persica. Next base: position 22,164,072 of record WFKR01000004.1, on the reverse strand, counting down.
AAGAAATGGCGATCAATTAAGCTACCCCAAAGCAAACCCAAAGGGCTGAAACTCTAACATTATTATAAGCAATTAATTAAGAAGTGTATGCATGTAAAACCATGGAAATGACTTCAAAATATGTAGATCACTAGTATAAAACCTAGAACAAACCGAGCTACAGTAGAGTGAATTGATTAGTACCTCTACTTCCAGCTCATAAAATGTGTTGCAGAGGATCCAATCAGCTTTGTAAACATTGGAGAACTGATCCACAACCATTCTAAGAAAAGCCGGGTACTGACTGGGAACAGAAACGAAAGAAGGCATATCCGAAGCTCGAAGAGGTACTCGCACTCCCGGAAGCGAAATCTCAGACTCATTTGTACATGGAACTTTGAGCAAACCCTGCTGGACATTGTAGTATATGATGTCAACGGCACAAGACTGAGTGAAGAAAGCTACCCCAACAATCCAAACCTTTTGGCCACTTCCAGCGGCCAAGGAATAAACGCATCATAAACTATACAATCAACTTTATGCCCCGACTCTGAGAGCTTCTCGATGAGCACAGTCAGGGTCCTTGATCCGACTTCACGAAATCTATCCAGATAGGCTTCCATGCTCTCCGCTTCTGCGGACCCACCTTCGTCGTGGCCATCGGAGATGGTCCCTAATTTGATGGATGTGGACGGCGAGGACAAGCGTTTGTGAAATGATTGGGTTGTGACCAGTGTGACTTTGAGGCCTTTTCGCTCTAAGCGCTTGGAGAATTGGAGCATGGGATTAATGTGGCCTTGAGTTGGAAACGATACGACTAAACAATGAGCTTCGTAGGCTCTATCTTTTCTGATTAGAGAATCCAATGCTCTCTAATGGTTACTGATCATTTTTTTTTATTGTATTTCTCGCACTCTTGCAGGTTATAAGTGGCTGCCCTCCAACTCCACCGGTGACACCCTGCTTCAGTTATGTTTTTATTAACTTCATAAACTTTATACATTCACTTTAATGCTTAGATAATAGAACCAAGCCTTTAATTCCCTTCGTTATGATTTTACGCCCTTCATGTCTGCATTTTATGTTCTCATTAGAGAGGATTGGTTTTTGCCCTTGCTTCTATTATGGAAACATTTCAATTTGGATAATAAATAACCATGACCCTGTCCATTTGGTAAATCTGGACATTTTTCTGGATATTTTCTTTCAAATAGCCTTTCGAGCTTTTTTCCTTACCAAGCAAACAACCCCGCTGAAGTTAGATTTGTTGTGTTTTTTGTGTAGTTGGAACTCAAAGAACTAATCAATTTTCTGTTCTTTTACAGCATAGATATTCTTTACATATCATCAGAAACAAACTTTGCTGGTCAGAACACAATTCTCAGGACGCTACCTAAAACTAATTCATTTAGCTCTTAAGAATAAGTAAAACTCGGTCTTACTGCCTCGCGAAGTGTTTTTGCCATCGGAAAACAAAAGGCTTCGAATTTAGGATATAATTAGTGAGAATTATTGATATTCTCTCTATGATAAATATTGTTATAATCTGCTTAAACTTTAGTGTCGTTTTTAATTTCATACTCAAGTATCTATGTTCATCATTTTCATGCCTCATCTTTACTTTCGGTAAATATTTCATACGGGTTTGATCTGAAAATGAACGATCAATAACAGTACGTACTTGGGTAAGAATCATAAACGAATCTATAGTTTGGTGAGTTTATTATATGTATTTGCATACACTGTTGCTCAAGAAATCATAGAGCACGATGATATCGAACCACGCTTTATTGCAAAATGTTAACAAAGAGCAGCTTGGCCTAAATGGAAAGAACTAATCCAGGCAGGACTAGATTCTCTGACAAAGAGACATGTATTTGGTCCGGTAGTGCTAACCCCACCAAGTGTAAAGCCTGTAGGACATCAATGGGTTTTTGTCAGAAGAGAAAAATTTGGTAGGTGGACGTGAACTATGGACCACTACGAATTTCAGTACATAAAATTCCAAAACAAAATCTTTGGTACATCAAATTACATGCCCGACCCAATATACGTACATGACGTCAATGACGTCATTAGTTTTGTATGAAAGTGTCATATTTTGAGGGGTAAAATGGTCTCTCTATCTCTTCCCCTCCCTCACTTCTTTTTTTTTTTTTTTTTTCCTTTTCTGATCTGGACCCCTCCCTTACTTCACTTCATCAACTCTTAAATCCCAAGCCCCTCTGCTCATAACCACCACTGCCGCCGACGACACCTCTACCCCCAACCTCACGACTTGTATCGACCACGCTGACTTCGCCCTCTTCTTCCTAACTTGGTCTTGCTCCTTTCTCGTCCTCTCTGTGTCTCCTCTCTCCTTCTCTCTCCTCCCTTCTTTCTTTCCCCTCTCTTCAAAACTCGATCGGCAGGCCCTCGCCCTCTTTATTCTGATCGATTCCCACCACAACAAACCCAATTCCTATGGAAGGCGGATGTAGTTTAGGAACACTCCGCCAAGTTAGAAGTGCAAGAAAAACGACGACAGGGATTGGAAACTGCCTTGGTTTTAGTTATGAGACTAATCACATTAACTACCATCAATTTTTCATTTCCAACAATGAAATCGCAGCAAAAAGGTTTAGGATTCGAAAACGATTTCACAATTTAACAAATAATTTCGAATAATAAAGTAACTTCGTTCATAAATGAATCCCGTGAGATTTACTCACCTCTAAATCTCTCTGCATCTTCTCTCACAGCCGAGATAAAGTTCAGAACACTCTCCCTCAATTACCTAAGTAAAATAAGGTCTCAACTTAGTGCACGATTACAACATAAGCGGTTACAGTGCTAACCCAGCACTTGAACCAAAAACCGAAGATTTCGTCAATCAAGACAAAACTTCATCTGAGACCTCCCAGAGTCTCCGGAACACTTCTAGGATCAATTTATCAAAATTATACTACAATCCAATGGTCGAATCCTCATGGATCGCAAACCGAAGCTACATTAAACCTAGCATTCTTCAAATGATCACAACATGACCCCATAATATATCAACATGCTCGTATCGACTAGTAGGACACAAAAAACTGGTCGACACGCCACCGACAGTGGCTGGCATGGGCTCCATACGCCGCCTGCAACCCCTAAATTGGGTCATGAAACCTATGCCAAAATGTTCCCAACAACATGGACAACAAATTTCATAACTACCATAAAGTCCAGAAATGAAAGGATTTGCCGGAATTTACCTTGAAAAGTCAAGAACTCGGTGAAACCTTAAAATCCCAATCTGTTCGATTCTCCTTCCTCGCTACAAGTTGGTTCAAGATACTTGGGGAAAATGATCAGTGTCTCATGGGGTTCAAAACTTGACCAGTGGCGCGGTCAGAGGCGGCCGGAGGACAGAGAAATAGCCGGTGACCCAAAAACGCACCTAAATTCAGATTCTTCCCTATTGCGCCGCCTACAAGCCGAGATGGGTTGCGAAACCACCCCAGATTGAGGGATGAGGAAGTGGCGATCCAAACGAGACCAGTGCCGGTCTTATTGGTGCGGAGGAGAATTGGCCTGAAAACAAAATCCGATCATTTTCAGTGCTGAGAGAGAGAGAGAGAGCGAGAAACTCGGGTTTTCAAAAATGGAAACTACGGTTTTTTTTGAGATTTTTTTCTATTTATCCAATATTAGAAACTTTTTCCGTTGGCCATAACTTCTTCATACGAACTCCGATTTTTGCGCTCCGCATGTCCACGAACTCGTATCGACGCACTGTACGATTTCCATGAAGGAAGTTTTTGGAGAAACTCAATGAATAAAAAGTCAACCTTTTGATGCCTCGAAAATAAAATGTTTCAAATAATTATTTGTCCGAAACTTTCACTTTACCCACGAACCACCAAATCGTACCAACGACCAACTTAATAATTTCTAAAAAATAATCAAAAATTAATAACAAATTTCCGGGGTATTACATATGTCCCCATCAACCGTCCTAAAGACAGTATAGAATATGGTCTGAGTTCTTATCCAAAGGAAAAATAACTAATGTGTCGAATATCCAAATACTCTTATTTAACTAATCTCCAATTAATCATCGTGCATAAAGATTCAGTCCTAATATAGAGCATAGGTTCTTGCACAATGATTTACCCAATAGCTTCAAAATAGTTAGGATACATTGATTGAAAGTTTAATACTGTTGTAAGAATGTTTATCTCTATTAAATTTTCATCAAGTCTTTATTTTACAGATCACACTGCACTCCATTTATCTGAGACATACATATCTGAAATGACTTTAAAACACGAGCAAATAAGATTATTTCATCCACTATACATTTAACATAATTATTGAACACCATTTTTTATTCTAGCCATGAACAGTTTCCTACAATGGAGTCAAATCCGCCATATTAATTTATGAAATCGTAATTCATCTGATATGTGATATGATCCAAGTCGAGTATAATTTCCCCTAATTGTACGTGATACATTTTCTCCATTTTATGTTAAGGTTTATTGCAAAGACAAAGTGTTAGAGGCTTAAAAAACTTTGTGACGCATTATTAATAAAGATATTGATGACACATACATCATAACATAGCAAAATTACACTAATATAAAATCTAGAGCCCCGCAACATCGCGAGAGCAATAATTCTAGTATTTAATATTAGGAATGTCACTGCAATTTCTTTTAACTAAAACGGCTACCACAACCCAATGATCATGTCAGATAATATGGCTACGTCATATGTAATGGTGCACACTACCAAAACCACTCTCTTGTTGGCTCCTAAAACATATATAATTTTATGCTTCCACAACATAAATCAATAGTTCACTAAAGTTTAGAAATTTAAACTTCACTTTCACAACCATCAGTCAACCATATCATGGTTGTTAAATCAAGCATATCCAACATCATAACAAAAAAACTTAAGTATACAGTATACTTGAGTAACTAAAAATTCACTCACCTACAAGGAAGATTGTATGAACACTTTTAGAGAGAGAGAAGGGAAAAAAAAAAAAAGCTCCCTCAACATCTAACAGAACATAAACACATCCTGAACTAGAATCCATAATTCAAGTTATGTTTCAAGAAGAAAGAAAAGAAACATACACATTAATAAAGAATAAAAATTTATCCAAGGTCTTTCAAAACATTCTGTAACCAAACCACTAAGGTTACTTGTGAAGAAATTTATGAAAACAAAAGGAAAGAAGACTAAATTCTGTTGTAGAATAGTTCCAAAATGTTTGAGAGCAAAGCACAATAGAAATTAAGAACCAATTTCTCAAACACCTCAAAGTTCAATCGAAAAGGTATCGAAGGATAGTACCAACAGAGACACTAAACTAATTGAACCCAAGGTTAAAACTGGGATGCCAACTTAGTTTTCAATCCTCCCAAAAGGAAATAAAAAAAAAATTCAAAAAAAAAGAAATCGACTTTGGAATCCTGAAGAAGACCCAATCTTCTTCCTCCCGTCAGTACTCAAACCAAACTCTCAAAGTTGTCTCTCTCACACCACACTTGCTCAAAAGATCTCTAAATCACAGAGAAAAAAATATATAATTTTCTTCTTTCTTAATCTCTTTTTTATCGCGTGACCTCTCAGCAACCCAAAAGCTTCAACCTCAGTACTTTTTCAGACCAGTTAATTTTTTTTTGTTTTGGATAGATGAGGATCCAAATGGCCCAAAAGTACAAAAAATAACAAAAAACAACAACAAAACAAATTCCCATGGCTATTACAACTTTCCTATATTTAAGGACTTCACACAAGTCATCTAACACCCAAAGAAAAAGAAGAAAACACCTTCTAGGTGTGGACATCAACTGGCAATGTACAATAGCAGCTTTACCACCTCAATGACAACTATAGTTCTATACCATGGGGTAATATTCTCTTACAATATTGTGGTAAGTATGATCACACATAACAATCTTAAAATGGATTGGACAAGGGCCTTTTCCACAAGGATTGCCTCATTTAAGCTGCTAGAATTATATGCATGGATAGAAGAAAAAATAAGAAATGAAAAACAAAACATCATGTAATTACAATAGTAGGGCCTCTTTATCTATATAGCCAGATTTTGGGCTAAGAGGCTAGAGCCAATAGGAACTCGAAATTCTTGTTTCCATATTCTGTTCTGAGTAACTCCCCAAACATGTGTATAATTTCTGGGTTCAAAAAAATTCCTGTCCATTTAAAAATTCGGGCAGACCCAGAACTCTAAATAAAGTATTAATCTTACACATTGACTTCAAGATGATTCAATCCGGCCACAAAATTCTACATATTACAGATTTAGCTAAATAAGCAGCTAAATCAATCCTGCAGAAATTAACGACACTCACAACTATATCTAAAAATCCACTCACAAAAGTTCAGTTTACATGTGGCTAGCAACTGCAATGTCCCTGTTAAGAATACCCGTTAACCGCAGCGGCAGCATGCATACTCAGATGAGTCAGATCTGGATTCTGTGGCGCAGCATTTGCGTACCCACCATACCCCTGCCCTCCATTGTTCCACTGGTTACTTGAGTCCGATCTCCACTGCAAAATCACATGATATTAATCAAAAGAGAAAAACTGAAGGGAAAAAAAAAAGTGTGATAGAGTGAGAGAGGACAATTTTGAATTGCTAGAATGGCAAAATTCAACCATAGGACTAAAGATGATATGAGAAACATTACAACAGTATTTATTGAACTGCAATAGGGAGCACAGGGTTGGTGTCGCACTTTCCTCTAATAATATAATCAAAAGAAATTTAAGGGAGTGAAAATTCTAAATCTTAGGCAAAGGAAATTTAACATGACATGGCCGACCCAGTATTACCTGCTTGTTGCCTTGACTGCGACACCAAGGCAGAAGAACTGTTTGCTTTCCAATAACAGTTGCATTCAGCATATTCATTGCATTCTCAGCATCCTTCCTACAAATCAAAACAATGTGGTTATAGTTCATACATTACATGGGAACATAGAATATCTAATTTCTGCAGTCTTTGATACTTACATTATAATTCTTTTGACTCTACCTTTTACACAGTTTTAAGTACAAAAAATTATTATAACATTGAAATTGAAAAAAATAATCAAACCAGCAAAATTCCTGATTCCTAATTATAGCTTTACTTCTATAATAAGGATATACAGAACATGGCAAGACTACCTATTAGCAAACTGAACAGAACCGCATGCTTTTCCAACCGGTATTTTCACAGAGACAACTTCACCAAATTGAGAAAACGGCTGCCTGAGGTCTTCCTCATTGACATCAGAATCAAGCCCTCCAACAAATATCTACAATGAGTCGGAGTAAGAAGCCATATCGAGTTAAAGATATTAGAAGCAGAAAGAGAAGAGTCGGACTCACAGTTGTGTTATTGGGCTCGCCATGAGACTGAGAACCTTGGGCAATGGCACCATTTGCATGTCCACCACCTCCAGCCAATACCAATCCTAATTAAAGGAGGAAAAATATATTTACTACAAAATACAGCTTAAAATACTATCCATATTAAAACAGAAAACCGCATTTTCTAACAATAATGTCCACAGTTACATATCATAGGTCCCTGGACTGGACCGAAAACATAATTCAATTGCATCATCATCATTTACAAGTTGATCCAAAGTCCAAGTGGCTTGGTGTAGAACTACTCGTTTTAAAATGAAGGAAAATACAGTGACACTGAGAAGCATAGTTGTCACTTGAGTCTTATCAATCAATTCTAGATGTCCACAATTTATGCCAAAATTCTACATTAAACTTTCAGTGCGGGAAAAATTTGAAATCATAGGGATTGCCAAAACCAAGAAAAGAGAGATTTACAAATATTTGAAAAGTTGAGCAACTTCGTAAATCAACACTTCAACTTTTTCAACATGGCAATGGGGACTGTTGTTTTCATAACATCATCCCACTCTAAACATGCCCATGCCAGCTCATAAACCAGCTGCTTTTATGAAAGCACTTAATAGTGTTGAAAAAAAAAAAAATCTGAAGAACACAACACTAACATCCTTGTGGTGCCTGAATTAAAGTTCTAGGTTACAAGAAAATGAAAAGGTTAACATGCATAACCAAAGTCAAGGATAGTGAAAAGAAATTAGATGTAAAGAATGACTAATCCCCTCGTGACATCACACAAACTTGACACCCTTTTCAAATTAATGACTAAAGCTTCAGTACTTTTCAAATATGTAGCTCAGAAGAAGGTAAATTGGTGACTATGGACAGTTTGTTCTAGTAGTTGACTTGTATTGAAATATATGAAAATATTCAATTTATTGAAGTACTTTTCAAATATGTAGCTTCAGTACTTTTCAAATATGTCTAATTGCGAAGAAAACAATATGTTTTACAAATCACTACCAGGAACAGGCAATTCACTATAGATGTGTTATTTTCAGGATGTATTTAGTATTTTAATGGGACTTAATCCAAGGGATGTATACCAGCACTCGGGAAAAAATAAAAGAGAAAAACATTGTCAATGAGTTCACAGACAGCTAGAGCACTGAACGAAGAAAAAAAAAAGAACCAAGAAAAGAAGATGATGCAAACTGCAAGGTGCCAAATACAATCAAACATGCCTGTTAAAACTAGAGCGCCCAATGAACTGCAATGCCTCCAAGTCAGTTATGACATGATGACGATTTTCTATTACCAATTGCCATTGTACAAGAAGCTCTTTAATATATGATAGAGCTAAGAAGTAGAAATGACTGACGATAGAAAAGCAAGCAATACTAAATATCCTAAGCTTCAGTAAATGTTAAGGTTAAAAGTAAGAGAAGCAAAGCATGCAACTAATGTAGAAAGCAGGAGGAAAGGAAATTAGAAAATAGGAAAAGGAAAACGTGCAAGATGTGGGTTGGCCCAATAATACAAGTTTGTTACTTTACACTTTCAGCTTTGTAAGAAGCCAGACTTAAAATTACATCAACAGCAAGTTCATAACATAAGAAAAGAGAAGATAAAACTTCATTTGTCAAATGTGCACAGATGAATCCAGCATGTTGATAAAAAACGGGGGACTTGTTACAGGTGAATAATTTAAGGAATAAACTTGCAACTCATAGCACGCAATAAAAAACTCAGCATTCAATCATACCTTGTGAAGAGTACTGTTGTTGATATCCAGATATCTTTTTGGCATTGCAACACCTATACGCATAGGCCTGCTCGAACAATATGTACCGTTCATTTCCACAATGGCCTTTGTCCTCCATTTTCAGCCCCAAACCTAACAAACTTCTCAGCAGATAAATTGCATCTTGAAAGGGCATCTGCAACCATAAAAACTTCTCGAAACACGTGGCTAATCACACACTCAGAGAAGCTACTTTGAAGATGGAGACAAAATAACCGTCTTCACAGGTTGCATATCATCAAATCCACTATTCATCAGATTAACCAACACTTCAGAATCACATTCCAGGGCAACTTTATCCATTTCAAGATCAGCAACCATTTGTAATCCCAATATCATACCCCATGTCTCAGCTTCCAAAACCTGACCGTGCCCCAGATGAGCAACAAATCCATGTGTATCCAGTTACCATAATGATATCTAAGAACCCCTCCAGCTCCTATTTCCCCATTTAAATTAGCTATAGCCAAAAGGTATATTAGTAAGCTGTAGCCACATATATAGTCTTAACCACCCTTACTAACTAAAAGCATTTTATTTGTTTTACTACCAACAAACAAAACAAAACAGATATATATTAAACAAATACTAAATAAATAACAGGTCAATTTACCAATCCAGATAACAAGAACTCACCTACAAGAAAAAAACCATCGGTGAACAGTACAAAAATGTAAGTTAAGTTTACTGGATATCACAATTTTTTTGTAAATATTAATCTTTTTTATTTTTATGGTGACTTAATGAGAAATAAAAACATATATTGACTTAATTGATAATATAAATTTTAAAATGACACTTTCAAGTAATATGTATACGCATGTTTACTTTAGTTTTTATCTTTCTTTCTTTTTTCATGTAACCAACCAGCCCTAAAATACACTGGTGTGTAGAACTGTACGCAAACAATAGTTAAAAGTGAAATTGCTGGGAGTTCAAATGGAATAACGAGCAAATGAAAAGTTTAAACGGACTACAATTTTGACTCTCATATTCAGGCAAACAACGTTCGTGTCAGTGTGCTCGTCCAACATCCAAACTAACCATTTAGTTTATCTTTTAACTTCAATTCTTCTGATCTCTCTCTTTGAAAACCGTTCTTGCGGCTCTAAAAGAACTTCCCTAAGCATGTCTGACCATAGAGCTGCCAAATTCTTGCGGAAACTCTCCTTAAACCAATCCGAGATTTCTGAATGCAATTCATTAGGATTCTCCTTCCAGATCTCTCTTAACATAGCACAGCTGTCTATCTTTTTTATGTTCAACTTAGCTAACAAATTTCCAGCCCGTCTTTGCCCTTCTGCCTCTGGCCGTAAAATACTAGCTGGAGGTGCCTTCATAAACTCACGAGCACGTCTCAAGCATGGCAAAACCTGGCCTTCAAGCAAAGCATAAGCAAAAACTGCCACTCGAGAGACATAGTTAGTAATAGGCAAACTATGTGGGGGAAGCTTCCATAGATGAGGACCAAAGGCTGGAATGACATCATGTAACACTTGGTCAGTCACAGGCTCATAATACTGTTTGACATCGGATGAGGCTGCAGAGAAAGTGCATAAAGACGGAGCATACTTTACAAGCCATTCTGGTTTTACATTAGTAACGCCATGCATGTATGGACGTCTTGTCTGCATTAGCTCAGTGTACACCAAAAACTCTGGGGCAGCATTAGAAACAGATGACCAACGGTGGAGGAACACAGTCTCTTCAACCATGCAGGCTTGATACCGCACTGCATGAACTTTTCTATCTACTTCAGATGACCCTAAGGTTCCTCTAATACGTTTTGCCACCCTATCTGCCCAACCAGCACAGATAGCTTGGCCTAAGAGGTCTTCCTCATACAGTGAAAGAGGACTCTTATCATGGGAAGCCCTCCAAACATGTTCAACATCTTCCAAACTTCCAAAAATGCATGAAAAATCCTTCTCACTGCCAGATACACCACATTGACTAAATACAAGTTGGAGCAGTTGCTTTCTCAGCTTGGACATTTCCTCCATCGTTTTTGGGTGTAGGGCATTATCATTGCAGAACTTTAGTGGGCTCCTAGAAAGTTCGTAGCATTGCAAAGCATAAGCTACAGACAGAGCATCACTGACAGGATTAGAAAATTTTTCACGAAACACCTTTACAGTTTCTTTTAGTTTCTTCCTTCTTAACTTTTCTTGCTTCTCTAACACCTTATTGTTCACAGGAGCGCTGAGATTTTCATTTTGATCCAAGTCATGGTTATTTGAGTCATTTTCAAACTGCCTCACAAAAGGATTTGATAAACTCAAAGCAGCCGCTACTGCAACTGCATATGCTAGCACTAATTTACTGCGGGAGTAACTTTTCTCCTTGTACATGATTTGAATAACCGTAAGGAGCATCCTGGAGTGGCGAGGACTCATGGGGTAACGAGCCATGGCCTTCCCTAAAGGTGTTAATCTGCCATTGCTGTCAAGTGCTTCAAGGGCATTCAAGCAACGTTCTGCTTCACCCAAGGCAGCAACATCGGGTGGAGTTGGAAATGGAAAATTGGATACCTGGGATTTCCACAACACAAGGTCATATACTAGAATACGTCCAAACACACAGACACAGACACAGACACAACAAAAACAAAAACAAAAAAAAAAAAACAAAAGAATAACGCGAGAGAGAGAGAGAGAGAGAGAGAGAGAGAGAGCGAGAGAGTCCTTTCAGATGAAAAACAAGTAATAAAAATAAAAAATAAAAAATAAAAATAAAAAAAGCATACTTTCAGATATAGAAGGCAATCAATGAAAAAGAAAGTTGTAAGAACATCCAAACCATGAACACCAGAAGACAAATAATACATCTACAGCTAATACATACAGAAATAAACAGATATGGAACAATCTAACCCGAGGCAAGTAATGTACAGTTACGGGAATGCAAATGTAAATAGAGAGGAACCTTTTCAATATTCATAGATTTCATGAGAAGGACAACGCCATCAATAGGGACTTTCAATATTTCAGCTGGAGAAAAGTCGGGAAATTCATTATTATATACTGCAGAAGAATAAAGACAATAACAGTGCCCAGGTCCCGTTCTTCCGGCTCTTCCTTTACGTTGAGCAGCTGATGCCTTACTTATCCAATTTATGTTATATGTTTCCATACCATTTGAGGAATTGTAGTTTTTCACTTTTACTCTGCCAGTATCGACGACATACTTTACCCCAGGTATGGTTAAAGAGGTCTCAGCCACATTTGTGGCTACAACAACTAGTCGATCTCCTTCCTTGACTTCTTCAAATACGCGAAGCTGAGAAGCCGCAGGCAGCATGGCATAAAGAGGGAGAACATGCAAGCCACCTGGGGAATTATCAATATCAACCTCACTCTGTTTCCCGAGACTAGGATGGGATTTATTAAAGTAAGCATCTACAGTAACTGATATTGGTTGTTTCCCATCAGAACTAGAGTACAGTTCAGTTTTACCGGCCAAAGCTTCAAAAGCAGCTTTTAGTGAAGCAATGCTCCCCGTCTCTCCTAAAACATCTGCACCAATACCATCAATTTCTGGGGGATTGTGTAACAATAAACCCCCATCATCATCAATAATTTCCACTTCACTGTCTGTGTCTGAATCATACGAAGCATCCAATTCATCCTCATCTATATTACCAAGAACTTCATCAACAGAGCTAAACCTGTCAATTTGATGCTCGGCTAAATTTTCATCAACCTCAAATGCTTCATTAATCTCGTTCATATCTAGTAGTTCAACATCCTTTTTAGAAGCGTCAGTGGCATTACACCCAATTTTCCCACCAGATGTTTTCATGACCAATTCTGTTGAAGCTCTACGTAGTTTTCGACACAAGAACTCTACTTCCTTCTGCCCAGTGACAAAGACAAGTATGCCCCCACGGGGCAGCCTCTTGTGAATTGCCAAGACTTTTTTATATGCTTGGACAACATAGTCCGTCCCAGTTCTTTTTGAGAAGTGAGTGGTTACTGGAAATTGTCTGGTGGGAACTTCTATAACTGGTGGGACATCACGAAACAACTTTCTACCAGAAATGAAGTCTTCCACTTGCAAGGTGGCACTCATCAGCACAAGCTTTAATGGAAAAACTTGTTGTCCAGGATCTATAGTTTTTCCTGAAAGCACAGCCCTTTGCTGCTTAGCATAGATTTCCTGCAAATACAAGTACAACAAATGGTTGATAAACAAATGTTAATAGTAAAACTTCCAGTAATAGACACCGCTCTTGAGCTTCACCTGGCGTGTACTAATTACACGAGAAAGCATTCCAATAAGTATGTCCGTGCTCAAGCTCCGCTCATGAGCTTCATCAAGAATTATTACAGAGTATCGCTTTAACAAAAAATCACTCTGCAAAAAAATAGAGGGTTTAGCAACTATGATGCATAGAATCTGACATGAAAAGGAAACAGAGTTCAAAACAGATCCTCAAAAGAGAACAATGCTTCTCTAAAGAGGAAGGGGCAAATCCAAACAAACAGAAATCAGTTTGGGACTGAGCAAGACTTGGCACTAAGGTTTCAGTTCCAAAGATCCATAGGTGAAACCTCAAACTAGGACCCTTTGCATAAAATCATGCAATCATAAAATTGGGCAGCGCCCACATAAGTGGAGGGTATCCAAAATTATAGCAATTTCACCATAGCAGAGCAAAGACAAACCATTTCTTGATCTTGGATGAAAGGAAAAGAGATAAACGAATGGAACCCTTCGAAGAGTTTCAAAGAGCCACTGCCACCTACCTACCAATTAATTGAAACAAGTAGTGATATCCTTGATTTTCTGCAGAGGAAATGTATTTTTCCTTTTTATATCGGTATGGAAGAGGCCTAAATTCAATGCTCTTGTGATCCTTTTGTTCTTGAATATAAAGGAAAAACAAAACGTGGCCTTTAAGAAAAATAAGAAAGGGCGTCTAAGAATAGGGCTTTAACAGGGTGGACCCTTTTCTTTTAAGGGGCCCCAAGCTGTCTGCACCTCAGGTGCCCTGGAGACTGAATTTGTTCAAGTATTAGATCCATGCAAAGAAAAAATGTGCGAGTTTCTATGAGGATTCCCTCAAACTTGAAAGTTGAGGATCCTCCTATTTCTAGCATGTAATCCGTTCATTCACTGGTTCTCCATGAATCTTACAAAATGTCAATCAAACCTGAAAGCATTAGCCATATGACTACCATCATTCTGATTCCAATTTCATCTGATGGACTGCATTTGTTTGCAGATTTCATATGACAAAATGGTTATGGATTTGGCCGACTTTTGCAGAGACAATTTATTGCATGGAAACCTAAAAATTGTAATGGTTTTTATCAATGAAATAGTTTCATAGTACACAGAAATGGTAGAAGTCCGCAGAAATTAAATTTAAGGGAGTCATCTCTTGTATCAGCATTTATCTATATGTATATACATAGATACATATATTAAATACAGGAGCATTGCAATAATGGCTTTAACAAGGTCTGTAATTTTCTTTTTCAGTTTTTTTATTTTGTATTATTTTATTTTATTTTTTTACTATGGTTCTAATATTCAACACTGTTTATTTTCTTAAGTCCCCTGTCCCTTTAAAGATCATCATCGCATAAAAACATCTCAATTGAGCACTTGGAGTCGTCTAAAAGTTAGAAAAACACAATATTTCAAACAATTATATGCACATAATGGCCAAATGGTTTCCGATTTTACCGCTATTTCTTATTGCAGGGTCACAGAAAGGAGACTAAAAAACTGGACTATCAAAAGTAGATTGTTGGGCAAAATTGCAGGTGGGCCAGAACAATACAATCCTTTCTGTTTCCTAAATTGAACCTACTTTAGATGGAGATGTAAGATAAGATAGCAGATATAGGCTCATTCTACAGTGGACCCGCCTAAGTAAAAACTCAAATAAATTAAATGAGTCAAGATTTGATTTTGATGCATAGTTGTTCAAATCCTGACATTAAAAGTAATAGTTGTGCACCTGAAGCTCGCGTAGTAATATTCCATCTGTCATGAACTTGATGGAGGAATTGTCGCCAATTTTTTTGTCGAACCTAACTTGAAAGCCAACCTCTTTACCTAACTGCAGACCAAGCTCATATGCAACTCGCTTAGCAGTTGCAAGGACTGCAACACGACGAGGTTGAGTGACACCAATAATACCGCTTCGATGACAAGAGTGGCTTGAACCAAAGCCAGCTTCAAAAAGAAACTGCAAGATGTAAACCAAAATGCAGAAATTAGAAACTTCAAAAAGAATTAAGAAAAGAAACTGTAAGATGTCAACCGAAGTCCGGAAATTAGGAAGTGCAAGGAGAGCTGAGATGAAGCAAAATAATGGGCAATAATAATGATGATGATTCTCTTTATTATTTTGAGGGTATAAATATTATAACCCACCTGAGGAACCTGAGTGGTTTTACCACACCCTGTTTCTCCACATATAATAACAGTGGAATGGTCATTAACAGCCTCCATTATCTCCTGTTCCATCATTACTATTGGAAGATCCTTCCTTGTGTTTTCAACTTCAACCGGCCTTGATACGTGCACTATAGTTGGAGCGATCAAAGACCTTGGAGCAGCAAAATCAGAAAATTCACCTGTCCTGCTTGAAGTCACCTTTGGGCTCCCTTTTACTCTATCCTATACCATATCCAATCTCCAATTAGTCAGTAAATATACTAGATATACAAATGAATGCCACCCCAGAAAGATACAAATACTGGTAGCTTTACAGTTGTCATTGCTCTATATATGTATTCTTAGTTGAGAAACAGGGACATCTCCACATCTTTTTTACATGGTGCTCCTTGTTATGATCTAATACCTACTCCAAAATGAAATGTGATCTCAGATTGCTCATTGGACACGTGTCACAAAGACACTAAAATATTAGAATCCAAAAAGTTCTCCCTTTTCAGAAGGCCAGAATAACAGAATGTACATAATATGTAATCTAAGAGTAAAACAAGTCTCTTTTTAAAATTTTAAATTGCATAAATAGGGAAGCAAAACAACAAAGTTGTGAAATTCACAATATGATAAAAATGAAAAGTACCATTACCTCTGTTCTTTCATGGTCATCATTCACACTAGAAGCTATGTTTTCTGGCAAAGACACGTTGCAAATAACATTTTTAGACAGTGAGCCAGCAGCAGGACCACCATTCGTAGCATGTCCTCTGCTATAGACTAGCCCCTGCGAGGAGTTCAAATATATAGATGTGGTCTTTTGTATTTCCTTCTGTATTACCCTCGGTTGTACTTGACCACTTTTGTTAAGATCCTGCCTTGGTTGAGTTCTTTCCGACTCAGGTTCACTTTCACTACAAGCATCCATACCATCTTTCTCTTTTAATGGTTGGTTGGTATAGGGAACTTCTAATCCAGCTTTGGAGAACAGTACAGCCTTCCTACGTTTTTCCTTTTTTGATTCAACCTACATAGAGAAGAACCCGTCAAGAATGAAGATATATGCAACAAATTTTGAAGAACATTTTCATTTTGCCTGCTTTGGGAAAGGGTCAGCCAAAGTACTTTGGGTTGTAGTGTTCGTGCTGTCATTTGAGTGCTCTGGATGGAAAGAAATACAAGGATTTTTGAAGGAGCTTGGAAAACAGTAGGATATTGGGTAGCTCTGGGGTCTTCTGTTTCGATGGTTTCCAAATTCTAGTCTTTCTTCCATTCTGTTAGATTGGAAGGCTGCTCTAGAGTCCTTGTTCTTGTATGGTTGTTGTGCGCTTTCTAGTTTTGTTAGTGTTGTTGGATTGTTTGGAGCTTTGTTACGTAGCTCAGTGCATTTGTGGACTGCTTGTCCACTTTCTTTTGTATCATTCTTTTTGCCAAATAAAATTTGTTTATATTAAAAAAAAATGATGAACATTTTAATAAATACAAACCTGGCCAATATCTTTTGATGATTGCAAAAGAGAATATGCACCCTCCGGAAGCTTATATTTCCTGATAATTTAAACATATAAATTGCATCAAGCACTACTTGAGTAGAAAACAGGCCTAACCACCAAGAAAGACACTAAAAAAAAAAATAGTTGGGGAGGGGGAGGATGGGGACGATAGACTTACCCTAAGGCATCAATGCTCTTGGATAGCAAAAGGGCTTTTTCCTTCTCCTCCTGCAGAAATAGAAAGCAAACTAATCCATGTCAAGCTAAGAGACTTAAACAGATATACACAAATGAATATATTGACGTACCTCCAACTTTTGCAACTTCCTTTCCTGGGATTTGGTCATCTTCGGTGTTTTTCTTGTGCCAAGTATCTTACCCTCCTATGCCAATCAGATATGAGAAATTCTTTATTTGAGATAGAGTAGAAAAGAAAGAGATCGGTGATTTAAGTTCCGCACATACCTGAGTAGTACCCTTCCTTTTCCTCTTTCTCTTATTTGGCAAGATGATTGCATTGCTATCACCACCTCCAGAGCTGCCAGAAACAGGGAAAGAGCATGAATGCTCAAACAGAAAGTGCAGTACATATTTCAGTGCCCAGTCCCACCGGACTAGTTATTAGTAGAGAAGAAACAAATCAAAAACTCCAAAAGCTAAAACAATCGAGCCAGTGCCCACAGTTTAGGAATTTTGCTCCATGTTATATTGTCCAGGATACAAAGTTTCAGGCAAAATGCAATTACAAAAAATAAAAATAAAAAAACACATACTCCATTGTGCAATAGAAATCATACCTCAAGTCCATCGGCTGTTCAAAATTTTCCATACTGAAACTCCAAATTTTGGTCCTCTTTTATCTTGTACAAAGTTGAAAAGATGACTGTAATAAAATTACGAACACGGGCAGAGTCAGAATATCATAACAGGCTTAGCCACTCATATCAAATGCATGTAGATACTTGAACCTAGAGACAATAAGCCAATATCAGTCACACTAGTAGAAAAATGCTCCGCAAATTAACAATTCCTAAAATGATGCAGAAAACAGAAATGCCCAGGCCCCTGGGATCACCCTCTTACAAGGTTAAACCCTAAAAAAAGAAAATATAGTTGAATTATATAAACTAGGTAGATAGCCCGCGCTTTGCTGCGGGTATTTTTATTATTGATATGTGTTTTCAGTTTAGTACAGTACATAAACAACAATTATCTTTTGGTAGTTAAACTCTAAATGAAGCTAGATAGCCCGTGCTTTCTTTCTGGATTTTCTGAGTCAGAAGACCAATAGTAGGTTTCAATGCAAAACTGTAACTACAATCCCCATAGGCTTGAACATGGATACAGTAGAGAATTCAACTAAACTTGACTGCTGGATAACACTGACGATAATTGTAATATAATCCCCAAAGGTTGAGCATAGACACCATGTCGATACACCAACCTGGAAAGGTGAGCCAAAAACTCCCTGAGATAGTGTGATTGAAAGTTTGAGTAACTTTCAAAGCAAGCAACATATGATGGTTAATTTAGGTTATTTATTTACTGAGTACAAAACAGCTAACAACTTTTAATTTAGGGTTTAAGCTGTTAACTATCAAGTTTAGGGATGAGAACTAACTGAAAAGGAATGAGCACATAACTGAAAAGGAATGAGAAATAACATTACTGTTTGCCACTGCTCTATTTTGGATTTAAAGTCTACCAAATACTTGAGGAAATAGTGATAAACTGGTATTTAATACGAAAAGAAGGGTTTGCAATGAGAAACTTGAAGTGATCAATAGTTATAGCAGCAATACTAATATATATTTTCTTGAATAAAGTCATGCATGCCACTAATCTCAGATTGCAGTGAACATAATCTATTTGGTTCTATTTTTCAATCAATCTGCTGGTTCTCCAACCATCAACCCAAGCAAACTTATTAAACTATAAGGAAACTCATTTCCCCAAATAAAATTTGGTTGATGGGATGTATTAACCAAATGATGCTATGATAGCTTTGATACCTCAATCACAATACCATTTCACTAAATGAGATAAATCATTGCACAAAAAACATTAACATGAACTTTGAACAAAATCAAAAGAAATGTAAAAGGTGCACTTATAGAAACTGTCGTTTCTCTAGTCATACAGATTTCAACATTAAACTACGATTTTCACACTAATTTCCCAAACCAACCGAACAATATTGAAATCAAGATATTCATTTACAATTATAGCCATAAGTAAATTTGTTGCAGCAAGGGTCTGAAAGGATAGCAACACTTGAGATACAATAAAGAGCACATACGTTAATACATGTTCTTTCCTTTTTCAGTCTAACATCTTTTGGCCCACATTCTTGGATTAGGAATTTGTAATGCTTGCTAAATGCTGATGATACGACGTAATCCATTGAATGTAGAATAAGGGTATGAATGGAAAAAAACAAATCTATAGCATCAATGTAGTTAAGAGGTAACACCAGACTTAAGAGTCGCATTGATGGATGGATTACTATAGACCACTGTTCAAGAGATATCCAGGGTCATCATTACTCCTATTTATTAAACCTAAAGCAGCAACTGTTTTAATAGACTTGTGAGGAAAGAGACTCGAGCATTTAAAAGAAAAATAATTGTTTGCCAGCAAATGTTGCTTTGTTATTATGAATGCAATGAAAGAAAACTAATTCTAGAAAAAGCATACTTGAGCAGGACGCCCTTTAGTTCGTCTTTGAGAGGCAAGTCGAAGTTGGTTGAAAAGATCTCTTACGATCTCCTTTTGATTTGTAAGCTCTATTAGTGATTCTCTATGACCCCAGCTACGGATCAAAGCAGTATACTGCAGTCTCAGAATTTTCATGAACCCCTTATCAGCATTCAAAACTTTAAGGATACTAAAAATATTAAGTAGAGCAAATTACGAATATAGTTTGCAGGTGATCACTCTGCAGAAGCAGAATAGAATATAAGGCAACAGGAAAACAGGTTTTTTCTAGCAAATATATATTATTAATGAGGTCCAAACTTGCAGTTCTTTAGATTGTGAGATCTGGAACAACTTTAACAATTAGATTGCACACCTCAAAGTCGTGATTCTGGGGACAAAAGTTGAAAGATAAGAATCAAAGTATGTCTTTTACCGGAGAAAACAATTAATTTTTTCACTTTTTTGATACATGTACAAACTGGTTATTTAGATAGAGATATGAGATCAAAATGATAGAATTGTTTAGCCTTTATTGCTATTTGGTTTGTTTCTCAGAATTTGTTATGGTTTTGTTGTCACTAATGGTGTGATTAGGTTTCAGATTGAAAGAGTTTTTCTCAAGTAGTTCAAAGTGTTCCTATATCGCATTCATTCCCGTATTATTCTTTGTTTCCCCTAAATCCATGCAAGGAAAATGAAATATGAAATAGGCATTCTATTAGTCGACTTATAGACATATCAGTTCTCAATATTGAAGAAATACAAAAGTTCAGGTGGTTGGTTCTAATGACAAAAACTGATTCAGTGTTTTGAGTATAGCTGCAAATGCACATCAGTGAGTAATCTACGAATCAAATACAAAACATATGTAAAGTCTTTCTCAGTTAACGAAATAAGCAAATCTTTTTGTTAAATCATTCTCATAATTGAAAACAATAGGAAAATCTTCCTCTGGGTTGAGAAAGAGACTGACCTTTCCAAAAATCCAAGAGCAATCACTCTTACCTACCCCCTGTTCTTCGTCTGCCTGAAACCAATCCGATGAGAAAGAATAAAACCAAATTCAAGATTTCACCTCTTGTTTCTTTTTCTCCCCAATCAATATATATGGAGAAGAAAGAAAGAAAAAACACCCAGAAATTAGATCCAATCTAACACGAAATTTCATAAACACATAATAGGAAGCACTCCCAAGTCTCTGAAGGAAATCATCAATCACAGAGAAAAAGGATGAAGCAAAAACAACCAGTCAATAATCTCTGTTTGCAAAATAGAGATATACTCGTTGAATAAAAGCTTTAAAGGAAGGTAAAGTTTGCTGCTCTCAAATCAAAACCCACCCTGAGCCGAAAACGGCGAGAGAATGAAAACGTACCAAGTGAGTTCCGATTTTCTTGATGCTAAAGCTATAGCTTGAAGCAGAGGGTGAGTTTGGAGGTGGACCGTCCGGTGGAGACAAAACCCGACCCGGAATTGGAATCTCCGATGAAGACACGGTTGAAGGAAGAGCCACAGTTGAGGAGGTAGTTGTCTGAGGGGGTGAAGGAGGCGGTTTAGGACCCAGAAGAGAAAGCAAAACACAGTGACTCGGTCTGGGCAGTGGCAGAGCCGTAAAAAAAAAATTCAAATGAGGCCAAAATCGTCTTTGTCATTGCATCTGAGTTCTTAAGAGCAAATCCAAATAAGAAGTTCTTCTTTACCTTTTCATTCAGATTACCCGCTGGATTACCGAATGGGTACAAATGCCAACTTACATTTACCTTTTCATTCAGATTAATTTTGACGATGGTTTTATGGTTTCTGTCTTTCTGACTTTCTGTAACTCAAGTTTGCATTCTTTGATTTGTTATAATTTTATATACTTTTCCAGTTTGGTGAGTTTACCTTTTTTTTTTTTTTTTTTTGCCAGGTTGTGCTTAGAAGTTGGAACTGTGGAAGGTTGCAATGCTTCATTTTTCTTCGTTGTTATTTCAGAAGCCCAACTTTTATTGTTTCATTGTTTGTTGAATTGGAATATTGGACAATGGAGTAAGGACATGTGGAATGTTTCATTGTTTGTTGAATTGTTTCATTCTTTATGCACTATGCAGAAGTGCAGAACTTGTGGAATGATGACTTTGAACTTGTTGATTATGCACTATGCAATTTTAATATGATAGAAATAAGTTATAGACAAATTGCTACATTTGGACAAAGTTCATGGTTACTCTTTTAGGAAACAAGCATTGCTAATGTTTTTGCCTCGGAGCTCTGAGCTCAAACTTCATGAACCAACATTACAAAACAGTTTATACTTGATGAACCATTGATTTTTCAGATGAGTTGGTATGGAAGGGAGACAAGGGTCTAGAAACTGATGGCTCGAGTCTATGCCCTTTGAAGTTGAACTTTTTCATACTGGGAGCAATATTCTTATACACAGTAATAAATCCTGCCTTTCGGTAGGCAAAAACAGAGCATTTCTCTTCACAAGAAAAGAACAAAATCCCACAGTACACGGATTTTGAAATTGCCAATGCCATCATTATTGCTGCTTACTTGGTTAACAAATTTACTAATCATAATCACTAATTATCATTAATATAACAATGTCAGGAATCGAGAATCAAGCCTCATATTTTTGAGTTTATAAATTATAATAAATAAAAACATAGTTTTGAGTTTCGAGAACCCAAAGCATCCACGACACACACACCCAACACTCATGCTAACTAATCATCTCTGCACATGAGTTCTCGACTTCTTGTAATGGAGCATCATTCCTGCCAGCATGAAAGGTTAGAAATGTTAAAATTATAACGCTATATAATTGGATAACGAGGAAGACGAAGAAAATGAATAGCATACCGCAGCTAGCTAATTAGAAATTCACTAGCTTCTTATCCATTCGAATCAGATTTCAAAAATGAACCAGGAAAAAAAAAACATGAATGGTAATAAACAAGCAGCAAAATTTCATTGTGATAATGTTAACATAGACAACAATTTTGGTCTTGCCGTGTCCCAAGGATAAAAGTGAAAGACATTGTGTTAAATTCAAGACCCAGAATTTTGAAATAGAGATAAGAGCTTGAGTGGATGCAAACGACGGTAAAAAGAGTGAAAAAGAAAAGGAGGAAACCAAAACAAAGAGGAAACTGCAACAGCTAACAAGCAGCCTACAAACAGATGAGCTAAGATGCAGCTAATACCTAATTTACAATTCTAAGGACAACCAAAACAGGAAATAATAGCCATCCATTCAATCATACAACAGGTAAATTCAGAGAGTATTAAGTACGACATCGGTGAGATCGAACAGTTTGAAATAGGGATTTTTTTTTTTATTATTAATATATGAATACTTCATGAATTTGTATCTAAAGATAACAATCAAATTTGTGTTTGTAGATCTAAAATTAAAAACATGTATCTGTAAATCTTTAACAAGGAAACGACAGAGAGAGAATTCTTTACCGAACTAAAAGAGAAGAGAAAGCAAATAAATTTGTATTTGTAGATCTAAAATTAACAACATGTATCTGTAAATCTTTAACAAGGATGCAAAGAGAGAGAATTTTTACATGGTTTCACAGCATACGGTGACTGTTGGTTGACAGAGGGGGATGGTGTTGTTGCCCTTCTTTTCTCTGCTCTTTTCTCTGCTCTCGTCTTCACGATACAACAGATGTCTTCACACGTCAAATGCAGAGTCATTCCGGCGCCTGCCGCGCCGATCATCGCCATAACACCATTCACCGAAACCATTGCGTCTCTGGAGAAAAAGCTTAGGGATTTTAGGGTTCGCCTTTGGCAGTATCGATTAATGGTAAAAATGGGGATCAGTTTAAACCATCAAGAGGCCTCCGACAAGGAGACCCGTAATCCCCGTATTTATTCTTACTAGTAAGTGAAGTTTTATCTCTGAATCTATCAACAGCGGTAAATTATGGCATACTCCAAGGCATCAAACTCAGCAAAAATTGCCCCGGTCTTTCTCATCTTTTTTTTGTCGATGATTCGTTATTTTTCTTGAAAGCAAGCACTGGCAACTGCCAAGCTTTTAACTCCATTTTGAAGGAGTATTGCACTGCCTCAGGCCAAGAAATCAATCAAGAGAAGTCTTCTCTTTTCTTCTCTCCAAGCACCCCAAGTGACATTCAATTGGAAATTGGCAATCTCTTTGGAATTCATGCTTCTGAGAATCTGGGAAGTTATCTAGGCCTTCCAACTCATTGGGGGAACTCAAAGAGACAATCTTTGGCTTACATTAGAGATAGGATCAGAGGCAAAATTGAAGGTTGGAAGTGTGGTTATCTATCTCAAGCAAGTAGAGAGGTATTGATTAAATCTGTGGCGGCTGCAGTGCCAGCTTATCCAATGTCTTGCTTTCTTCTTCCTAAAACTATGTGTGATAGAATCAACTCAGACATTGCTAGTTTTTGGTGGGGGGATAATGAGGAAAAACGGCAGATTCATTGGCAAGCTTAGGGCTCTCTTTGTAGAAGTAAAAGTGTGGAAGGGATGGGGTTTCGTGACCTCAGAAAGTTTAATACCTCTCTTCTTGCTAAGCAGTGTTGGAGAATTTTGAAGAATCCTCAAGCTCTTTGGGTTCGCATTCTCAAGGCTAGATACTTTCCTAATCCTTCCTTTCTTGAAGCTAAGAATGGGGGTAGAGCGTCATGGGGTTGGAGTAGTATCCTAGCAGGAAGGGAATCTGTGGAGGTGAACATGCGTTGGCAAGTGAATGATGGTAGAACCATTGATGTGTGGAAAGATAGGTGGATCCCTAACTCCTTGGACGGGCTCATTCATCCTACTGATATTAGAAACCGCTTTACTCCTCTTGCGGTTTCAAAGATTATTGATTGTGACACAAGAAACTGGAATATCAACCACATTGAACCTTTTCTTAAGATTCGGATGCTAAAGCTATCAAGGCTATGCCAATTGGCGACCCAAATGAAGATGACAGACTGATTTGGCCATTAACAAGGGATGGTGACTTCTCTGTTTGCTCATGCTACCATTGCATTCCACAATAATGCATCAGGTCTGTTCCTATGAAAGCTTCTACTTCCCACATTAGACCCCCGAAGATTTGGCATTGGATCTGGCACTCGAAATTCCCTCCCAAAGTGTCCAATTTTCTTTGGCGAGCCATTACCAACTCTGTTCCTTCTTTTTACAATTTGCTCAAAAGGAAAGTAGGAAACTCTCCTATGTGCCCAATCTGTGGGGATTATGAGGAATTTGTTGACCATTGTCTTCTTCTTTGTCCATGGACTGAGTTGGTGTGGTTTGGTAGCAGATTGGGTATGAAGATTGTCAAGGATGAGATTACCACTCTGGATACTTGGTTGGTAAACACTGTCAGAAAGCTTTCAGATCATATTGGGAGGATCGACTGGACCTTTATTTACTTGGGGTTCTTATTATGGGAAATATGGAAGTCAAGATGTTCGGCTACTTTTAATGGTGTCCTGCCATCTCTAGAGGCCACAATCATCAGAACAAACATAGGAGTGGATGATTATCTACTTGCTCTGGAGAAGAGATCAAATTGGTTAGGTACAGCTCCCTCCCAATCTGCTCCTCCAACTCATTCTTGGACTCCTCCTCCTCCTAGTTACATGAAAGTTAATGTTGATGGTTCTTGGGATGAGACATCTCGGAAGGCTGGTATCGGTGTTGTGATCAGGGATACCGATGGTAACTGGGTAGCTGGTTCTAGTACCCATAGTGCATCCAATTCCGCAATTGAATGCGAGGGAGCTGCAATTATTCATGGATTGCAACTTGCTAGAGATTTAAATATTGATAAGCTGATATTAGAGAGTGACTGTCAGGAGATTGTTAATGGTCTGAAGAACAATATTTCCAGAGGAAACTGGAAAATTTACCCATTTCTCAATGAGTTTCATAAACTCAAAAGGTCTTTTTCCTGTGTTAATTGGGATTGGATTTCAAGACAAGCTAACCGCGCTGCTGATGCCGCGGCCAAGCTAGCTAGAAAGAGGTTGTGCACACAAGTTTGGACCAATGGTCCTCCAACCTCTATGATCGATGGTCTCCCATGCCCACATAGGTCTATCTGAGATTTCATCCCAGTCCATATGACTGATTTTGTTGCAGCTTGCTGCTTTGTTTTTCTCTTATGTTTGTGGTTTTTACTGTACTTCTTTCTTCTGTTCTTGTATCTTTGCTCTTTTTGAGCTTTCAATTGAAGTATTTTTCAGACCAAAAAAAAAAAAAGTGTTTATAAGAGATTTTTCTAATTTTTTTGGTTACTATCTAGGGACGGACTACACTTTGGTCACTCATGTTTATAAAATCTCACTTTAGTCACTCAACTTTAACTCCGACTATCACTTTAGTCCGCCGGTGAATTTTTCCGATAAAAAAAGTCACATGACACCTCACATGCCATTTTTCAAGGGTTATTTTTCTCCCTCACCATTTACCCGCCGTTTTCCTCACAATTCCCTCCAAAATCTATGTCTTCCCTCTAATTTTCCTCCCTTCCCCTTTTCCTTAATTCGACCTGCCATTGTCTCTCTCTCTTATTAAATTCTTTAGACACATCCAACGTTTTCGCTATTGTTAGGACCTTCTCATATTTGTTTTCATGTCTGGGCTGTTGGTTAACAGTCCCATATCATTACCAAAACATCTACAGATGAGTGACTAAAACTCAACAGTTGAAAAAACTGTTTTAGTCCCTTAGATGCTAAGACTAAGAATCTGTTCTTACAATCTGTATTTTTTCCCTTAGATGGAACAGATTCTTACAATTGCCAAGTTCCCTGATAAAAGGAAACATTACTCTGTTTTGCTATTCTCCAATTGCATCATGAGATCAAAAGCAAGCAAGGAGATCAATACGTCAATTATAAGTTTCAGATTTAAGGGAAATGGGAAGGTCTCAGTTCAATTATATCCTAAAATGTTTATTGTCTTTTATTTGAATCACAAAGCAGAAAGAAAAGTACCACTTTTGTAAGAGCAAGATCCATGATCATTAAAAATAGCCTCACCTCCTTCATTTTTAAAAGCAAGATCCATGATCATTGAAAACAAGAAAAATTAGAATCCATTCCTACATTCATACAATTGCAATTGTGTAGTAATGATGGGAGAGGTAGTGCAAGTGTCCAACAAAATAACATTTCCAGTGCCATGTTAAAGGCAACTTGCTGCCAAGAATGGAAAAACACTTTTCCAACATTATCATCTCTCCAACCACTACCATGTACTCCTATGATTTTAAGCAAAACATGTTCAGACAAGGCTTATGTGCATCATCATCCACTGATTTAGAGGCTTAGCTCTTCCCTATCTATGCTTAACTTATGACCCATTATTTGGACACTTGAGATGTAGCAAGTTAATGTGCAGCATATGATGACATGTGCACGTTGTAAGTGAGGAATCTCATGTTCAAATTGTATAAAAAAATTCTAAATATGGGATTCTGGAAGCCATCGAATTGAAAGATAGATAGCCAAAATGACTCTTAGCTTCAATATAGAGGTCATTCTTCTTCTTGACCGGTACTCTTACGTAGTCTTGGAGTTGCTTTTGTGGATGCAGCTAGAAATCTTAATGAGACCACGCATCATTCACCTTCACCATTCAATTCTGTCCCAGATCAAGCACCCCCTACTGATCGGACTGTTCCAACCCTGCCCACCTCTCAAGCCCTTGTAGTGGCTGTAGCAAAACCTCAACCTCTAGCTATCATTCCTCCTCTAGCTGTCATTCCTCCTCAAGATGATCCTCATCTCCACATCAATGATGAAGATTTGATAGCTGATGAAGACCTTGACCTAGAGTTTAAAGATGACCTTGAGGAAAACATTGAGGTGGTAGAGGTAAGTTCTGATAATTCTTCCTTTACTATTTCTCTGGACTCTGACATGTCAGTGATTACTTCTGATACTGTAGAATCGTTGATGGCGTATAATCCTATATTTGCTCCATGTTCTGAATTTTTAAGTAATTATCAGAACACTACTTATAGCTCTGTCAATTCTGTTCAGGAGCCTCAATATGGATAACATAACTCACTCCATTGAAGATGTCACTATTGCAGTGTCTGCTCTTCCTTTCCATAGCCCCATAAAGAGGAAGAGATGTTATTGAGGATATGGCAGCAGAACCATATTCTTCTTATATGCTTGAACGAGCATAATGTGTTGGAATTGTCGTGGCTGTTCACGACAGGATTTTCTGTCTCAAGTTACTTTTTTCCGAACTATTATTGCTTTTAATGTTTTATGTTTATTAGATACTACGTTAGATGAGGATGCAGCAAAGAACTTGGTTACTAAGCTGCCCTTTTGTAGCTACTTTTGTATTATTTCTCCGGTTGGCCATTCTGGTTGCTTGTTCTTCTCTGAAACTCTAGTTATCGTATTTCTACTTTAAGTTCCCATGCATTCTTGGCTTATTCTTTGCAAGTTTTGAGAATGTTTGTTCGGCTGATATTTGGTTGGTAGCTTTTCTTTATATGTATCCTCATAAGAACCAGCATCAGGAACTTTGGAATGAACTTGTTACTTCGCAAGTTTCTCCCCAAGAACCTTGGTTCATTATGGGTAATTTTAATTGCATTCTAAGCTTGCAAGAGAAAAGCAGAGGATCACATCATTATATGATTCAGTTTAGACAGTTCTTGAATAATCTAGGGATGATTTCATTACCTTTTACCGGTAGCTTGTTTACATGGACAAACAAATAGCAACATAGTACTCAAATTTGTAAAAGATTAGAGTAGTTACAAATACCGCAGCCCTTACTTTTTTGTGAACCTGCATAATATGCCTATTACTGGGTCTGATCATGAACCTATCTATCTTTTTTTTAATCCTAGCACTACTAGGAAAAGAAGAGTTTTTAAATTGGAAGCCGTATGGCTAAATCATACTGAATTTGAACCTTTATTTTCTGCTACCTGGCATAATGTTACTTCTGGTAATGGTGTAGAAAGCTTTGTTGCTAAGATGAATGCCTTTCAGGAATTGGAATTTTACTGTTTTTGGTAATTTACATCAACGAATGAGAGATCTGCATACACAACTACAAAGTGTTCAATCTTCATCTACTTTCTCTCATAACACTATCCAACAAGAACTTTATTTAACTAATGTTATTGAAACTTTATACAAAGATGAAGAAATCTTTTGGGCACA
The DNA here is from genome assembly GCA_025331145.1 of Rosa persica. NCBI lineage: Eukaryota > Viridiplantae > Streptophyta > Magnoliopsida > Rosales > Rosaceae > Rosa > Rosa persica. The sequence goes on along the minus strand of WFKR01000004.1, from coordinate 22,135,157 downwards.
AAGAGCAAAAACTAGATGGCTTCAACTGGGAGACAGGAATAATAAATTTATTCAAACTCAGGTGTCTATTCTGTGAAAAAAGAATCAAATTGTGAAGCTTAAAGATGAACAGGGTTTTTGGTCCACTGATCAAGATCATATTGCTCATATTTTACTCAACTCTTTTAAACAAAGATTCACAAATAATATATTGCTCATATTTTAGTTAACTCTTTTAAACAAAGATTCACAAATAATATTCATCCTTCTAAGAAGGATACTTTCTTCTATTTCTCCTGTCATTACCCACACAGATCATAACCCACTAGTTCTCTTACCTTATCCCAATAAGTTTGATAAAATAGTTAAATTCTGGTTACTACCCTGCAATTTAGGTCTAAAATCAATTCAGTCCCTTGACTTCTACTTCCATCAAAAATACCCCTGCACTTTCAATTTTGATCTAATAGGTCCAATTCATTAATATTCTGTTATGGGTTCAAGTTATAATTGGTTATCTGTTCAAGAAATATTTATTTTTAAATAGTAGGACTCACTTTTAAATTGACTAGAGGTGACATGTAGACACCACATCATAAAATATAGGCTATATATAAGCTACATGAACAAGTTAAATAACTCAATTGTCGGAAAACTAACAAATTGGACCTATTAGATCAAAATTGAAAGTGCATGGGTGTTTTTGATGAAATTAGAAGTTCATGGACTGAATTGATTTTGAACCTAAATTACAGGGTAGTAATCTGTATTTAGCCCTTGATAAAATAAGGCTGGCACACCAACCGATCTTGGTGATTTTAAAGGGCCAATATTTTGAATAGCATTTTAAACTTCTATTTCTCCTGCCATTACCCACACATATCATCTTTCTAAGTTGTTCAAACTATTGTCTGATTTTTTCAATCATAATTTGGATTTACATCTTATTAACAGAACTAATATAGCTCTAGTACTTGAAATAGAGGAAGCTGAAACTGTTCATAATTTTCAAACAATAAGTCTTTGTAATGTTGTTTATAAGGTTATCACTAAAATTATGGTAGCAAGACTTCGACCTTCGTTGCCTAAATGCATATCTCCGAAGCAAGGTGCCTTTGCTCCAAATAAGTCTATCTATGATGATATTTTGATAGCTCATGAAATGTTTTTTTGCGTTCAATAACTAGCAAGTTAGATCTTGAGAAAGCATATGATTACTCAAACTAGGATTACCTTTTGTTATGTTTAGAAGCCTTTGGTTTTGATAATAAATGGATTCAACTAATCCATCTTATTTAAAATCAGTTTTCTTATTTATTATCCTTAATGGCAATCCACATGGTTCCTTTCTCCTTCTAGGGTTATTAGACAAGGAGATCCCTTATCGCCATGTATTTTCATTCTTGCAATGGAACCTTTCATTAGAAACCTAAACTTGCTAGCTTCAAAACCTAAAACTCAGGTTGGTTTACTCACGTCAGCTCGTGGATTTAAAGTCTTAAATCTTATGTTTGCTGATGACTGCTTAATTTTTGCTAAACTAATCATTTTGCTCTTAAAAATATTCTTACTACCTTAAAGAATTCTCTATCGTATTTAGATAAGTATTTGCTAGAGGAGACTCCTGTTATTATTCAGGACGCACTCTATGAGGATTCTTGTACTAATACTCGAGATGAAGGTTATATGTCCCCCTTGTTGTACAATAGCTATCCTATTATTAATAATATTCAGGCATGGGGCTGAGCCTCCCAATTAGGCCGGGTTCCAAACCCCTTCAAAAAAAAAAAAAAAAAAACTCTCTTCAGCCTCTAGTCAACAAATTAATTTCCATAAATCTACCATTTACTTTTCTTCTAATGTTTCTTCTTCATCTAAAAGAGACATTTCGGACTGTATTGGTATTCAACACAAAGCCTCGATTGGAAAGTATTTGGGAGTTCATAACATTGTATTTTGGAAGATCCCCAAATGGAAAGTAAATGCTCTTTCTAGAGCAGGTAAGCTTACTTTGTTAAAAGCTAATATCCCACGTATGTCATGTTTTAAATGTCATGCTAAGTTGAACAAGGAAATTGATAAAACTTGTAGCTCTTACTTTTGGGGTAACTCTTCACCAGGTGTTGCTTGGTCTCAAGTCTCATTACCTAAATCTAAAGGAAGATTAGGTATCATATCTGCTGCTTGTTTCAATAAGGCTGCTTTAGCCAAATTAGGGTGGAAAATTCTTACACAACCTCAGAATTGGTGGGTTAAGTTAGTCACTAAGAAATATCTTCATCATTCTCATATTTTATCCTTACAGAAGAAATCTTCCCATTTTATAGCTTGGAAAGGAACTCTTGATGCTAGAGATATCATTCTTAAGGGTATTAGATGGATTGTAGGTGATGGAATGTCATTTCTCTTTTGGTCTTTTAACTCGGTTTTTCCCTTTCCTCTTAATAGGAATCACTTAGATTGGTCTAATAAAGTTGGGCATTTTATCTCTATCTCTACTTTAGATAAGCAGGCCTTATTATCTGTTCTTCCTTTAGAAATTGTTGACAAGATTATTGCTAGTCCTCTTCCTATAACTTCTACTAATGATGAACTTTTATGGGGTTCTTCTCTTTCCGGTATTTTTACAATCAAAAGTGCTTCTTCCATTCAGTTTAACCAGGTTCACTCTCATCCTAAATCTTATATGTTAGATAAAGTTTGGAAGTTAAACATTTCTCCTAAAGTCAAAATTTTTGCATGGATCTTCATATGTAATTGTCTTAAAACCAAAGATAAGCTTGCTTTTTATATTACTTCTATCTCTCATTTATGTCCTCTTTGTATCAATGATAACTGAAACAGTGGACCATTTTTTAAAAATTGCCATTATGCTACTCAGGTTTGGTCTTATTCTCAAATTGCTAGACCGTTTCACTAGAATGGTTCTTTAAAATATCTTGGTTTGATTCTCTTAGAGAAAATAAAAACTATAGAGATTTACTCTGCAATGTTATTATCATTCTCTGGTCAATCTGGAATGCTAGGAACAAAGCAATCTTTCAAGATAAGTACTTGCCCCCATCTGCTATTTGGTATAAGGCTTTTATTTTGTCTTCAATTACGGTCAAGCAAATAATAGGAAAAATAGCCATCAATTAGGTAGAAATATCCATATTAAATGGTATCCTTCTGATTATGGTTCAGTTAGGAATGGTAAGGAATCTATTGGATTCATTATTGGAATGCAGATGGAAATCTTTCAATTGTAGCTTGCAGGGTTTTAGGCTAGGAGATACGAATACTCTAGTTGCTGAGGCCAATGCTTTAAGAGAGGGACTTCATCCAGCGCATCTCTAAGGTTTTTCCAACATTATTGTTAAAGGAGATTCAAAAATGTTGATCGATTGTATTAAAAGCTCCGCGACGGTTTCTTGGAATCTATGGATGTTACTCAAAGATATCAGACAGTTAACGTTCCAGCACATTATTTTTACACATACTTAGAGAGAAGCTAATTTGTAGCCGATCATTTGGCAGCCTTAGCTTATAATAATCTTCAATCTAGAATTTGGTTCTATTGCCTTCCCCTTTCGGTGTGCCCAACGTTCCATTTAGATCACTTGGGAAGGGGTGTGTGTTGTGGGTTTTCTTTTGCTTTGTAACTTTTAGGTCATTAAAAACAAAAAACAAAAAAACAAAAAATGTAAAAGTAAAATGACAATTGGAATTGGTCTACTCATTTCATTTCATAGTCCCTTTATTTAGGGATAGAATTACAACGGAAACATCGATTACATTAATGATACTAAATGCTGATTGATCCATAATTGTGCTGATTGATGGCAATCACTGATTCCTTGATTCCCTCTCCGTCAGTTGCTTTGACGAAGTCACACAATATGTTTTTCCTTTAACACTCCCCCTTGTGCCAAGTCAAAGCGAAATGGTGCATGAGTTGTTGCCTCACTAAAAACCTTGCCAAGTAACAACAAAAACCCTGTGGGACAAAAAATACTCCTTGGTCGAAGGAAAAGAGAACAACGCACCTTTTACATTTGAGGATGACATGTGTGTGTTAGACTCCCCCTAACGTCTACACTTCCCCCTGATACTTACATTAATCAGGGGAGCTTGGAAAGTCTTCGCATTCCTATGTTTTTCACATGTTTCTCAAATATGGCCTTAGGCAATGATTTGGTGAACAAATCTCCCACATTCTCCTCAGATCTTACTTGATTCACTTGAATCCTGAGGAGGGCCTGTTGTTGCTGATTGTAGAAAAACTTTGGCGATATGTGTTTTGTATTATCACCTTTGATATATCCTAGCTTCATCTGTTCGATGCAAGCTGCATTATCTTCATAAATGCAAGTAGGCTCTTCAGTGGTAGAACTCAAACCACTAGTCCCTCGAATATGTGTGATGATAGCTCTTAACCATACACATTCACGAACTGCCTCATGTAGAGCAATGATCTCTGAGTGGTTCGAGGAGGTAGCCACAATGGTTTGCTTGGTTGATCTCCAAGATATCGCCGTGTTCCCAATGATGAATACATAACCAGTTTAGGAATGACCTTTATGTGGGTCAGAGAGGTACCCAGCATCATCAAAACCAACCAAAACGTTATTTGGCGTTTCGGTGTAGTGAGTGGCGCTTTCGCCATCAACATTTCCTTTAGGGATTGCAGCTCCATTTGTGGTCCCTTTTGTCTTTCTGCAGGGAAAGAACAGTCCGAAGTCAACAGTTCCTTTTAGGTATCAGAAAATGTTCTTGATACCATTCCAGTGACGTTGCGTTGGCGCTGAGCTAAATCTAGCTAACAAGTTCACTGAGAATGCAATGTCTGGTGGAGTACATTGGGCTAAGTATAATAATGCGCCTATTGCACTTAGATAGGGAATTTCAGGTCCCAACACTTCTTCGTCATCTTCCCTTGGACGAAATGGATCTTTCCTTGCATCCAAACTTCGACCGATCATGGGAGTGCTAGCAGGATGTGCTTTGTCCATGTTAAATCGCCTGAGCATCTTTTGGATATACGCAGACTGGTGGATTAGTATTCCACAAACTCGGTGTTCTAGTTCAAGGCCTAGACAGAATCAAGTTTTCCCAAGATCCTTCATCTCAAATTCGGATTTAAAGTAGCTCGCTGTTTCTCTTATTTCATCAAGAATACCTATTATGTTCATATCATCGACATATACTGCTACAATTGCAAATCCGGAACTTGTTTTCTTTATGAATACGCAGGGGCATACTTCATCGTTCTTATATCCCTTCCCAATCAAGTAGTCACTTAGACAGGTATACCATATCCGCCCGGATTGTTTCAATCCGTAAAGTGAGCGTTTCAACCTAATTGCAAACACACTCCATGGTTTAGAGTCACTTGACTTGGGTAATGTAAGGCCATCAAGTACTTATATATATATATCTAAATCTAGATCCCCATAGAGATATGCAGTAACCACATCCATGATCTGTATTTCCAGTCCTTCAGAAACTACTAACCTAACTAAGTAGCGGAACGTTATAACGTCCATTACGGGAGAGTATGTCTCCTCGTAGTCAATTCCAGGGCGTTGTGAGAAACCTTGCACCACAAGGCGAGTCTTGTACCTTAGGACTTCATTCTTCTCATTACGTTTTCTGACAAAAACCCATTTATGTCCTACATGCTAAACACTTGGTGGGGTTAACACTACCAGACCAAATACCTGTCTCTTTGTCAGAGAATCTAATTCTGCATGGATTGCTTCTTTCCATTTAGGCCAATATGCTCTTTGTTGACATTCTGCAACAGAGGGTGGTTCGATATCATCGTGCTCTATGATTTCTTGAGCAATAGTGTATGCAAATATATCATCAATGTGTATGGAAGATCTTTCTATCAACTCATACGCACTCTCATAATCCATTGAGATTTCTTTGTTCTCTGGAATCATTTCAAACATCGGAGCGTCCTAGAGTATTGATTCATGGACATAACTATAATCAGAGACAATCTCATGAGAGGGATTCTCTACATTGATGATTAATGGATCGGTTTGTGCCTTACTCACCCTCTTCTTCCTTGGGTGAGTGTCAATCGAACCAAGTGGCCTCCCCCTCTTCCTTTGGGGAGCCACGGCCTCAACCACACCTCCACTAAGTGTGGTTGCAGTGCCTCTATCTTCGGCACCGTGCCTCTTGTTGGGGACTTCTAACCTTGCAGGCACATTTGCAGCTGGTATATGTGATCTCGTCACTTTTGCGATATCAGTAAACGCATCAGGCATCGAATCTGCTACGTTCTGAAGATCGATTATTCTTTTCACTTCACTTTCACATTGTGAAGTGCGGGGATCAAAATGAGACAGAGTGGGGACAAACCACGACAATTCCTGTCGTTCCCTTGGAAAATCCTTTTTCCTATCTCTCCCTAACGACGGGAAGACTGTCTCATCAAAGTGACAATCCGCAAATCTAGCAGTAAAGAGATCGCCTATTAAGAATTCCAAGTAGCGGATAATTGTTGGGGATTCATATCCAACATAAATACTTAATCGTCTCTGAGGACCCATTTTGGTGCGCTGTCAGGGCGCAATAGGCACATATACTGCGCAATCAGATATGCGTAAGTGTGAAATGTTAGGTTCATATCCAGTTACCAACTGGTACGTAGAAAATGGTTGGCTAGCAGTGGGTCTGAAACGAATAAGTAAAGCTGCGTGCAATATTGCATAACCCCATGTAGATATAGGCAGGTTGGTGCGCATAGCCAATGCCCTAGCCACCATCTGTAGCCTTTTGATGGTGGCTTCTGCGAGACCATTTTGTGTATGTACATGGGGTATAGGATGCTCTACATCAATCCCAATAGACATGCAATAATCATCAAATGCTTTTCATATAAACTCTCCAGCGTTATCAAGCCTTATAGACTTGATGGGGTGATCAGGATGGTGAGCCCTGAAGTGTATAATCTGTGCTAGGAGTTTTCCAAATGCAGCATTTCTTGTGGACAATAAAACGACATGTGACCAGTGTGTCGAGGCATCCACCAGAACCATAAAGTACTTGAATGGTCCTCATTCTGGATGGATAGGTCCACAGATATCTCATTGTATCCTTTGTAAGAATGGAATGTTTTGTTTTGTATCTTTAGCATAGGAAGGTCTCGATCCTGTTTTTGCTAAAGAGCAGGCTTTGTAAAATGAATGATGTGCCTTTGAAATAGTCAATGAGGCATAATAGGGGGGAGGTAGTGCTTCTGGTACTTCAGAAGGCAATGACTGCATTTGAGCAATACTAGGACCGGCACCTTACAGTGTGGCGGATTTTCCTCCCATTTTATTTTTCACTTGAAAGAAGGGATGTCCGTGTGAGTTTTTTAAAATACGGATCATCATGTTACCACCGGGGTGCCCTAGGCGGTCATGCCAAAGCCTGTATGAGTCAGTGTCCCACATTTCATTGTTGGTGACATCATATGATTCAATGATCCGAATCGTAGTGAGGTACAGTCCACTAGATTAACTCATAAGTTTCTCTAAAATGGGTTTCCTTCCATATTCATTAGAGGTAATATAAAGGTATTCAGTTCCATTCTCACAATGTGTTTCTACATGATAACCGTTGGCACGAATATCTTTGAAACTTAACAAGGTTCGATTAGCTCTTGGTGCATATAGAGCGTCTGTGACTTTAAATGTTGTGCCATTAAGCAGTAAAAATTTGGCAGTTCCTCACCCTTTTATTACTTGTGATGATCCAATCATTGTAGTCACAGAAGAATTATAGGCTATTAATTCAATGAATAATTGCCTATTCCTTAATGTTGTGTGGGTAGTCCCACTATCAACTAAACACTCAAGTTCTCCTCGATTCATTCCTACAAATAAATGGGAGGTATTATTAATGATTTTTAGAAAATATAACTCATATTCTTCATAGCATGTTTATTTTAGTAGAATGATAATTTTTTTTTCATTCTAAATTTTTTTTTTTACTAGATGTATTGCTTTACATCTTTATAGTGCTTTTTGCGAACCATGTGAAGATGTGTAGTAAATAAAAATCGAATAAATCCAATGCTTTAGAATAAAATCTGAAATTTATGAATAAGCCAACGATAATCAAATCAAGGTCTTGTTCAGAAATCTAATTCATCAAACTATTATTGAAATAAACTTTAAGACCAAGTAATAGTCTAAAAAATGAGACATTATGCCTTCACAACTGTTTTTGGAAAATAAAATAAATAAAGCAGATCTGTCAAAATCTGAAGCATCCATTGACTGAGCAAGTTCCTTGTTGCCATTGAAGTCTGCAATTGTGAGGTTGATGTCTGGGTCATTGCCTCCTTCTTCCATATAGTGTGCCTCTTGTTTTGTAGACTCCCTATACCTCTTGTAATTAGCTGCTACTCTGTTGCTTGCTTGGCAGTTCTTGTACCAATGCCCCATGATTCCACACCTATAGCATGGTTCATTGCCAACTCTACCCTGTTTGACTGAAGGGTTCTTAGGTGCCCTTTGCACATTGTTTCCATGACCACTAGGTCCAGCACCACCATCCCTGCGCCACACATTGGGAGGGCCTCCACGGCCCATACCACGACCCCCACGTCCCTTTCCACTTGGTGCATTGTTGCCACGTGGGTAGGGATCAGCACGTTCAACTCCCTTTGCATTGGGGTTCTTTCCACCTTTCACTTTGCCATAATTAGCTTCGGGAATTTTCTTTGTCCCAACAGGCTTGGCATTGTTGTTCAAAAGAACCTCATTATGCCTCTCAACCACTTGCAGTAGGTTGATCAGCTTATTGAAGGTGGTGATTCTTTTGTTGTCATACTCCAGCCTATACTGGTTCGCTAGTATAATTGCTGAAGTAGGAAAAGTGGAAAGAGTTTTCTGGATCATATCATCTTCTGTGAGTTCCTTTCCACAGAAATTTAGACGTGCCTTTAGGAGCAACATGTCCTTGTTGAAGTCATTGACCCTTTTGTAGGTATAATTTATAAAAGCGTAAATAAAATAAAAACAAGCTCAAAATTGCATAAATAATAAAGTATAAAGCATGCTTAAAAATAGTAGACATAAATGAAAATCACATGCTTTAGATTCGACGAATATATATCACATATATAACAAGCAATAAAATAGTATGCTCAAAAATAAAAAAAATTCTAATTATAAATAATTAAATATACCATAGTATGAAAATAAAAGAGAACATACTTAGTGTCGAGAAAAACAATCCTAACGCACGTGCGTGTTGATGCAGGCGTGCGTAGCGATGTTTTTTTTTTTTTTTTTTTTTTTTTTTTTTTCAGGTTCTGCTAGGCCTGTTGATTTGTTGGGCTGCAGGGCCTGTTTTGTTTTTTTCATTTCTAGGCCGCACAATTTTTCTTTTCTGGGCCTGCAGGTTTTTTTTTTTTGGCTGGGTCCCTTTTCTTTAGGCCGGGTTTTTTTTCTCTTTTTTCCTTCCTCTTCTTCATGTCTTCTTCCTCCTTCTGCTCTTCTTCACTTCTGGTTTGCAGAACTGCAAAAGAGTAGTTGACGCATGTGTTGGGATCCGGCGGTGCTGCGATCTGGAGGTGCTGCGATCTGGATGTGCTGCGATTCAGAGGTGCTGGGATCCAACGGTGGAGGCCAAGCGTTGGGTTGTGGTTCGGCTGGGCAGCAATGGGCTAGGCTGTGTGGAGGAGCAGCAAGGTGGTCTGTCGGTGTTGCGCTGCTGCAAGGCGCTGGGATGCAGGGTACTTGCTGGGCTGTGCGGGCTCCGGCGGTGCAGGGCGGGAGGCGGGCCTCTGGGCGGCCGGAAGAATGATCTGGTTAGTGAGGTGGCGGCTTGGGTACGGAGAGCAAATTGCTCTTGGGTGTGCAAGTGGTCTGCATGCAGCAAGCCCGTGTGGGCAGGCAGCAGAGGAAGCCGGAATGTTTTTTTTTTTTTTTTTGTTTAGGGTGGTGGCAGAATAAGAAAATTTCTTTTTTCTTCTAGGGTTTTGATTTTTGTTTTGGACGGAGAGAAGAAATAAACTAGAAAACTAGGTTTTTTTTCTTTGGCTATTGACTCTGAGCGTGCTGATAACGTGTAAAAGTAAAATGACAATTGGAATTGGTCTACTCATTTCATTTCATAATCCCTTTATATAGGGATAGAATTACAACGGAAACATCGATTACATTAATGATACTAAATGCTGATTGATCCGTAATTGTGTTGATTGATGGTAATCACTGATTCCTTGATTCCCTCTCCGTCAGTTGCTTTGACGAAGGCACACAATATGTTTTTCCTTTAACAAAAAAATCATTGTCTAAAATGTGATACCTCAAATACCATTGGGATATTTACACTTTTTTTAAACTATATTGGTAACGTATCTGCGTTTCTTGCTGGTGATATTGTGAGATCAATGAAAAATAGGTCGACTAAAAAGAATTGTGGTTGGTTTTTTAGGACATAGAAAGTACTGGTCAAGATTAATAAGCTGAACATTAGAATTAGTTTTAGCCTCATTTTGAGGTATATTTCCCAATGGCAACAACAAGACAAACAACAAGAAGACAAACCATAATGGAAATATCAATAGTCTACATTCATCGTATGTCCTCTTTGTATCAACAGAGTCTAATCAACAAAAAAAAAAGGTCTTATTGCATCTTTATATCATTATATATCTCCCATTCAAACAAGTGTTAAGCATCATATAGCAAAGCTTCAAGTTCACATTAGGCTTCTATATCCACATTGAGAAAGCTATGCAAATGAAAGTCCAACCAAACTGGTGCCTACTGGGATCCAGAAGACTGCGAAAAGCTTCCCCTGCTAAGACTTATAATGTAGATCCCCGAATCCAACAGATGTTACTATAACAACTTACAAGTAAAAAGACTTAACGCAGCCCACTCCTTCTACATATCTGCAGCCAAGGACACCTATAGTAACACACAGAGTGAATACCAATATAGCAAAGAAAACTTTCCATTTTGCCCTAGAGCTTTCAGATTGATACACTTGGATTGAATGCTCAAAATTAACTTTGTTGACAATTGTTAGTATATAAGTAAATAGGGGTCGTTCTATCCGGGGATTGATGGCGCTCCTATCAATTAAATGTCAATGAAAGAATTAATATTAACAAGTATCAATTATTTACAAATAAAAAGGGGTTTTGAAAAGTTTGTATTCTAATCTAATTAAACTAATTACATTGATCAATCAAACCATGAATGGAGATAGAGATATGGAACGAAATACATGTAGAAATGAAGTTAACAACCATTAACATGAAAACAAGTAATCTAATCATAAACCATAGATCAAAATATGTAGAAGAAAGAAATCAATCAAGAACAGAGATGAACGCATACAAAGTTGTTTTTACTTTCCTTAGTAAGATTAACTAGATGAACACACTATAGTTAACCATATTAAACATGCAATACAAGTGAGAGATCAATTCCCTAACAAAACGTACTCAATACATTAAACACTTAGAAAGTTTGATTGATTTAAGCTAAGAACACAAGTTGGAACGTCGTCCAAGCATGCAAGAATCTTCATTGATTTACTTAAGGAACTATATGTTTTCCACTTAGTAATTAAGAACTAGAACGCTAGCTTATCTTAATTTGGAATCAATCATGAAATTCGAATCCTAAGCTAGCCATCATAGAACACGAAAAACATGAAAGATAGGTTATTCACACAAAACCAATAAACTAAATTCATCACATATAGAAATTGTAATTTATGTATCTGAAAACCTAAACCGTTTTCAAGCTTCAAGGTTATTGAAAACTAAACATCAATACACAAGCTCAATCATACCAAAGTATCAAAGTTTTCATTTAAACAAAGAAAGAATTCAAATTGTTTTACAAACACAAAAGACAGAAAACAAAGAGTTTATGGTCATGGTTATACTTTTGAAGAACTTTAAGAACACAAGATGAGCTTCAAGAAGACGGAGGAGGATCACTGCAAGGATATATGGAGGATGATAGAGGTTGCTTGACAGCTTAAAGGCTTGAACAATGGAAGAGGTCGAAACTTTGAGGGAGATGGGACGAATTTGTGATTTTAATCTGGGTTTGATGATGATTTTCAGATCTCACAACCCTTCTATTTATAGGGGATAGCCAAGCAAGGTGTTAAGGTAGTTCCCTACTTGTTCTGAATCTTCTCATAGTATCTTTGCCGAAATTCCCAATATATCTTCCCTCAAATTGGTCTTCATTCAACTCCTATGTAATAATGAAACCTAAATTGATAATTATCTGTTTTATCTTCTTTTCCAAATTGCACAGAAATTGATTTTCATTGGAACTCTTCCCTTTTTGACGTCAAGAATATCTTTTAGACTCTTCTCTTTATTTTGCAAGGCATGAAGGAAACATATTGAAAAAATAATTCCTCCATGACGTCTTGATCTTTCTAGAATGTCACATGGTTCAATCTTTGGGTCAATCTTCTTCACTTGGACGTTTCAAAGCCCATCTTCATATATGACGCCAACTTTCATCTTCTAGAACATTCATGTACATTCTTGAGTTATCTTGAAGCCACAACATCTCCGAGCTGTCTCAGGTATCCTAGTATCATCAAAACTCCTAATGCCAACAGGTTTTCTAGTCCAATTAGGACTCATCTGTCACACCCCGAATTTTAGAATAAAATTCAAAATCCGAAATATGAAAATTATCACCACTCAAAATAATTATCCTGAAAATTTCTTTTCTTAACAACCTCACCACATGAAATAAAATCAAAATCAAATTTGGCTCGGTTAATTATTACAACACAAGAACACAATAATTTGTAAAGCTCTAAATGAGCATACACACCTCACAACTCAATGAAATAAAAATAACTGTTGTAACACCTAAGCAGCTCGGTCACCTCCTTGGTTATCCTGACCTGCAGGAATATCCGCTACACCATTTGAATAGTGCACCGGGATTGCAACAATACAAAACCCGGTAAGTTTATGAAAGCTCGTATGAGTAAAAGAAAGAATGGTTGCTTAATTAAATCATATTTATTTCTACCTAAGTCAACATGCAATAATTCTACAACCACAAAAAGCAACAATCAAAATCAATCAACAACTCAACACCAAACCTTAACTCACGTCTTTCTTCACAAAACCCCATCATCGTATTTATAAAAATACGGTATTTGACAGACTAGAGCTCTAACTGAATCGTAGCCCGTCATCTGGCCTAGGTTATGGCATCCGACATATTTATCTTTATCGTATTTTATCAATATGTATACTCATATACATATTTAGAACGTCCGATAATTGTACATACTCAACCAATCGTATCCCATCATCCACCTAGGATTAGAGCATCCGATTACCCCATACCGGTCACTACGTTGACCCTAAATTCATAAATGAGCACAACATGTATTTTCACATAAAGAAATCAACTCATCCAACATATATAATATTATCATGAATTTAAAGCATTTGAATATAATCCAAATCATCATTCCAACTCAATCATATCGTCACTCAAAATCACGCTAATCAATATATATATTCCACGTAAATATATATATACGTAATCATCCACTCAGGAATGACCACTAATACCATCTATAGTTCACACAAGAAAATAGTGAAATTCATTTGTATAATTAAAATTCATTTTACTTACTTATGGACCGTAGTTGATCAAGTTCATATGATTTTAAAAACAAATATTTAATCCATAAATATTTTCCACACAATTACAAAAATAAATAATTTAAGTACTCGGTTCGTAATATGAACCACGTGAGTTTTACTCACCTCGAAATTCCCGCTGCGTCTTCAATAAAATATAACTCACAATAATCCAAATGCTCGTCAACTCAAGCCGTCAAGTACCTAATCAAGTACGGTCTTTACTTAGCAACGAAGCACGAAATAAACCTAAATGATGATCTAACGGTCGGATTTCAAAATAACGACAATCCAACGGTCAGATTCTAAAATAAAGACAATCCAACGGTCGGATCGAATTTAAACGATGATCCAACGGTTAGATCCTCACGGATCGCCCTTGGGAACATCCTATCAAAATTATACGAAAATCCGATGGACGGATCTTCACTAATCGCCTCTCGAATCACTGTTTTACAATTATACGAAGATCCAACGGTCGGATCTTTGCCCGTCACCATACAAAGTCATCGGAATAGTCATAAGAACATCATATTAAAATTTGAAGTAAAACCGATGGTCTGATCTCCGTAAATCTCAAACTGAAGGTAAACTGTAAAACCGTAAATAGTAACGTCAAAACTGAAATTGGCTATTCATGACCAAGTTATATATCAAAACGCTCGTATGGATGCATAGATCATCGTCCAGATAATATAAACTCAAAATTTAGTCCGACGCGCCGCCACACGCGGCGGTCAGATGACGGCCAACGCCGGTCAACCACCTCCGATGCAAAAGTCGTCAACTACAAACTTCTTCAAAATGAAATTGTGAACCACTTTAATACCTGACTTTTTCGGAGATGAGGTCTAGGTTGTCCTAGATCGGGCTTTGAAGTTGGATTAATCTCGGCCCTCTGATCAGTTTTCATATTGAATCAGGGACGTCGAAACCTTCAACTCTTGATCTACCACTCTACACTCAAAATCGTGATGCAAGCCACATATGGGGATGATCAAGAGGAATAGCACGTCACGAAAATGGGATTGATCGGCCCGTGCACCGCCGGAAAATTGGTTTTCCGGCTGGGTCGGGTTTGAGCTTCGGAAAGTGGTTCCGATCCAAGCCTAGGAGCGGCGGCTGGGTGAGGTGATGGCGGGGATCGACGAGCGAGGAGCGGCGACGCGGATGGGTGGCGGGTCCGGCGGCGGCGTGGCCGGGAAAGCCGACTTCCAGTCGGGTCGGGTCGAAGCCGTGTCGGCCGAGGGTTAGGCACAGTCGCCCGAGAGAGAGAGGGGGGAAGGGTTTTTGTGCAAAAATCTGATTTTTTCGTCCTCAATGAAAAAATCAGATTTTTCTCACTATTTATAGAAAAATTCCAATTTTTAAATATTCATAACTTATTCATACGAACTCCGAATAATACGTTCCACATGTGCACAAACTCGTATCGATGAGCTCTACAACTTTCATGAAGGAAGTTTTCCAAAATTTTGAACGTATAAAAAGTCGATTTTCACGACCCCCTAAATAACGTTCGTTTTCGAAAATAAAATCATTTGAAACCAATTTTCTCAACCCACGACAATCCAAATCATCCCAAATATCATAATTCAATTAATATAACAATTATTGAATTACATAAATTTATTGTATAAAAATGTGGGTCTTCACATCATCTTTTCCGAGATGTTCTGGAACCTTCCAAAGCTCTCCTTGTGTGATAGGGATTCCTAGTCATGTTAGGTTTCCTTTTCTTGGTAGGAGTGAGTTTTCCTTATCCAAATTGAATTCTTTCATTTGTCATTTTCGTCACTTCCCTAAGGTTCTTCTAGTTCACTAAGGATTCCTACTTCAACTGAGATTCTTTTTCCTAGTAAGATTGAGAAAACATCATATCTCCAATTATTGATCATTTCTGCATCTCATTTCTTTCTTGCCTTCAGTTTATTCATTTCTAGCTCTTGATAGCTCATTTCTTATGTTTGGAGAAATTAGAAATGATGTTGTTAAGAGAATAACTAAGTAAAATGTAGAGAGAATAACATTGAAAACATCGCATAAATGCTCCTATCACAGATATTGGATGTCCTGAATGTTGACTTATGTATCCAAAACCAAGATTGCCTAAGCAATTTAACATGGCAATCAATCTACTAGCGACAATTCCACAACCAACAATTATCAAAAGGCAAGTCCAAAGTCTAGCATGGGCAGTTATGGCATATATATATATATATCCCAGTATCCAGTTGACGACATTACCACCATGATGAAATAAACTAGGTCCATGTAACTGCGATGTTTAGCTTTTATGCCACTTGAGTTAAATATCAACAGGTACAATAGTGTGCCAAGAAGGAAGTATAAGGCCAGCGTTATAAGTTTATAGCTCCCTGCATGATATAAGGATGTGCCTCGGTGCAGAAGCCTATAGCTTGCGTTAACAGAATAGGCTTATTAAGTAGAGCTAGTGTGGTGGAACTAGTTCAAAAACCGGAGGAACTCCTCCCTCCTCATAGCAGATTACTTGCTCATCATTCCTAAGCCATGAGCACCTATTAGCATTCTCTAATCATATTTTGTAACCTCAAAACTCTAAGCAATTTGAAGAGCTTGAAAACTTACCAATCTTTGATTTTGACACCCAGTTTCTTGGGTTAAAGTATAACAACGACCTGAGGTGCCCATTTCTATCATCTCTGGGGGGAACCAATCTGTCAGCCTTATCTTCCAAATGGATTGCAAGTCTTCGAAGTTCATTGATACTTACTATGGTAGAAGCAGAAGGATACATAGCCTCTTTTTTATGCGAAAAGTTGACAATTTGAAGGAAGTTTTCCTCTTCTGTCTTTAACAAACATAAGTCTCTCATACGGTCATGGATGCAGCAAGTTTTAATCTTTCTAATTGAACCTCTTTCTCCAACTTAAACCACACATCTTTCCATTCACTCACTTAAGTAGTTGTACCCTATGTCCTCCAATGATCCAATGAAACTTTGACTTTGTTGCCCCAAAGATATTAGACCTTCTGCCATCCATAATTGAGTCAATAGTTCCACTGGTATTTCAGAATCCTCAGGAAAGTTACCTAACTATAGAAAGCATCACTAGGCCAAAAATTCAATCAGACAACACATATCACACTATAGCAAACATTTTAACTGTTGGTTAAAATAATCAGATAACAGCAAAAAAATATATGTCGTCTGAATTTTCGAATCAAACGACAGTTATTAGTTGGCTCTTGTGCAATTACTTTTCAGACAATGGTTGATATTATGATGTTGTCTGAATGGATCAATTCAGACAACAGCTATTATTTCAATGTTGTCCAAAGATTATTCAGACAATGGTTGAATTTTGATGTTGTGTGATTGTTTTCAATCACACAACTGTTATTAATTGTCTGTTGTGCAATAATCTTTAAGTCAATACTTGCTAAAAGATGTTGTCTGATTTGCTTGTTTCACACAACTGTTTTTATTCGTTTGTTGTTACATTTATCTTCAGATAATGCAGCCTAACTGTTGTCTGAATTTAGTTTTTGTTTTTTCCCCCCTCTCCCAATACAAGCTGAGTTTAATTTAGCTAGGGTTAGATAAATGACTTTTAACACTCAGACAATTTTTCTTTCCCTCTCCATTAAACCAAAACACTCGAGCTCCCGCCTCTCTCACTCAAAAATTCAAAATACTTAATTTCAATCTCATCGGCCCTTAGTCCTCAGTCCTCAGCCCACAGCCCTAAGACCTCCCCTCTATCTCTCTCTAAGAACCTCTCTCTGCTGCCTGTTTGATCGTACTCTCAGCTCTCTCTCCCACCACAGTGACCGCCAGTCAACCACCACCACAGTGTTCGCCAATCAACCACCACCACTACGATCTCTGCTGCTTCGATCCACCCTCTGGTACTTCGATTCACTCTCTGCTACTTTGGGACTTTGATTCCCAGAGTTTCGACCAATAGCCAGTTCATCTTTTTGGTGGGTTTGGTTGATTCGGAGGCGAATTTGTGGGATGTAATTGGGTTTTCAGGTACCTAATTAGTTTAGTGTCACTATTTCAAGCTTTTGTTTTTGTGTTGTTGTTTGATTTTTTCTGGTGTTTGGAGTTATGTTGTGGGTGTGGTTTGATTCTTTCGCTTGGATATGTTCATTATGTTGTCTTGATTGATTTGGTATTATACGGTTGGATTTATAATTTGGGGCTTGGTTTAATAATAAGTCTCGTGTTCAAATTTGGTTGATTGCTTTTGAATTTTGATCCAACGAATTATGGGTGCTACATATGAAGATACTTTGGGTTTATCTATCTGGGTTTTTTTAGGATTTGAATTTGGTTTTGTGGGTGATTGAGCATTTTTCTTATAACGTGAAACCTCTGTTCCATTTATACTTCTCTCATCAATTACTGGAATAATGAAGTTCTGAGTGCCCCAATACTTTCGAGGGCGGCCGTCATCCCAATCCTTAAAGGTTAGTATGATTGCTTTCAAAGTGAAGGGTTTGCTTTGAGCCTCTGATCTGATCTGGGTTTTCCCCCGTTTCTTATTTTAAATAGTTCACTCTTCATAGTACTAGAATATGTGAAAGAGAGGCAAAGATAAGGAGATTAAGTTGCAGCATTCTTGAATATACAAGTCTAGAAAGCATGGGGTTTTAATTTTAATAGGAGAGACTGTGAGAACAATCTTTTTTTCCCCTTTCTTGCCGAAACGATGACAGTAAGTTAGTACTTACTGATGGGCATTGGTCATGTAGTAATTTAGCATTTTGAGATTGTAAATAACTAAATTTGAATGTAAAAGGCAATGATGCATATGTAAGGACAACTTCAAGTTAATTATGTCTTTCTGTTTTTGCCGGTTACAAATTGGACAATCTATTTGAAGCTTCAAATTTGACAATCTGTTAGATCTCAACATTTGAAGCTCTCAAATTTGACAATCTGTTACCTCTCTTGTGCATTCCTATGCTTTGTCTCTTGTGAACATCTTATTGGTTTGGCTTATGGTTGAATTCAACAACTGGTGGATAAGTGGTAATCTTGCAAGGTAAATCTCTTAAGTGAGTCATCTGAGCAATAGACGTGAGTCATCTGAAAGTTGATCAAATAAGCCAGAGATAGGACCAACCCTTTGCTTTATATAGCTAGCTTCCTGGTAACCCCATTATATAATGTGGTTCTTTGTATTTCTTTCTTTTTGGTGGTCAAGAGATTATTGTATATGTACCTTCACTTAAAACTAGATTATATCATAATTTTATAGGTCACTCTTTTGGCTGAAATGTTAACCTTTCTGGGTAATGAAACTGATTTGTATAAACAAATATAATTTTCTGGGTAAAGAGCAAAGGAGCATGAAAGTCTTTAAAAAAAAAAAAAGAGTTCCAACAAGGGTCAGTAGCTAGCTTCCCGATTTCGCCACCCCACTGACTGTCCTAAACTCTTGGGGTCTATCTGACTTTCATTCTACGAATATCTATACTACTATTGTGCATTAGATACTTATGCTTCTAATACAAGCCTGCTTCTTCTTATGGCATAACATTGCAATATTATGGAGTCTTTAACATCATCCTTCATTCTTGCATTCTTGGATTTGGTGGTGTTCCAAGTGCTGCCTGAAGTGGCATGCTTTAGTTGGAGGCAATTTACATACTAAAGAATCAATTACTTGGTGGTTTTACATTTGTAAATGAGAGGAGGAGGTTGTTGATCAATTGGGAACTAGCAGTCCTTTTTCCTCGTCATGTCTTGTGTATGTGTGTATAGGGTTTCACCCTATTCAATTTCGGAAATGCAAGCAAGTTTGTTTGTATAGGGAATACCAGAGTACTGTAGGCATAATTGACTACATTGAAGCAGAACCAATTTTTTCTTTGGTCGATTTGATCAGACAGAACTAATCTGATACAGTTATTTGGTTATTCTCAGGTGACTTCTCTTTGCACTTGTTGGCCTTCAACTTTTATACTTTTTCCAATTCAATTTGGCCACCAGTAAATCATTGCTCCTGTTTTGTTTTCTGTTATGTAATTTTCCCTTGATTAGATACATAAATTCCTAGTTCGTAGTTGCATAATTTTATTAATGGTAGCATCAAAAGCTGGGATGTTTGTGTGACTTTTCATCTTTTCCTTAGGTTTGCGTTTTCCTTTATGCATGTCCCTTGTTTATATATATTATATGCATTCTGTATTGCTTTTACTGCTTGTGATGTTGTAGTTATGGTTATGAGCTGGGTGCTATTCCCCGTAGCCAGTTATCTGTTGGTTATTTTATCTTTCGTATGAAAGAAGTAATAAGTGAGTACATACTTTGATGTAGCAGGTATACAGTTGCTTTGGTTCTCCCTCTGTTTATTTTCAACAATTTGTTACTGAGGCTATTAAACCTTTCTAAATAATAATAGTAAAGATTTTTGATCAAATAACTGAGGTTGATGCTTTTTGATGCAGGGCTTTCCAAGGGTAAACAAAAGGATGTACTTAAAGCTGCTGGTGCATTGTTTTCATTTGTAAGGTTTAGGCAGGGTTAATGTGCATCACATTTATGTACAAGTATAAGTTTACGATTAGGGTTAATGTTGGGATAGAATCACTGTTGGATATAAGGATGAATGTATCAAATCTTTACATACATGTATGTGTTTTGGATGTGTTGCCATTTGGATTCCATATGTGCAGAATGTAGGTATTTTGAATGTATGTTGACCATTCCATTCCATCTAAAAACTATTGTCCCATAATTGATTATAACAAAATGCCTAACAAAAACTGTTATATGAGTCATTTAACTATAATACTATAAGGACTAAAAGAATGAGAAAGCCATTGTCCAGCAAAACAACAAACAACAGATTTTTGAAGAAACCTATAGTATCAACAACAGATAGATAATAGGATTTGCAGCTACATGTTGTCTGACCCAGCCTTCAGATAACAGCATGCATATAAGCCCCTATTGTCTGACCCAACCTTCGGACAACAGCATGCATATAAGCCCCTATTGTCTGACCCAACCTTCAGACAACATCATGCATATAAGACCCTATTGTCTGACCAAACATTCAGACAACAGCAAGCATATAAGCCGCTGTTGTTCTTTCTGGTGTTCAGACGACAGTCACGTTAGTCGCTGCTCTTGTGCAAAACAATCTTAGACAACAGTTTCATGGTATTGTCTGATTAAGTATCAGAGGACATTGAGATAGACAACAGCAGCCCCCCTATTCAGATGATAGTGAAAAAATGTCGTCTGATTGAATTATTGGCCTAGTGCATGCATGGTTTTAAATGATATGGCAAGTCATCATAACTCAATTCCCAAACCCATGATGCACCTGCATATTCATGGCATTTTCCTCCTTTTATGTATGCAAAACCATTCTTATGCACTGTATTCCACTCATGAATTGTGTCATTTCTAGCTAGAAGTCCTGCAAGTATTTTCAAAATATATAGTGAAAACCAGATTTGGTATCGAACAAGATAGGAGCACTAATAGACTTGAAATTAATCAGCAAGACTTGCAAGGCTTGGCAGGTTAATTTTCTAGTGAATATATATACATATGTGTGTGTAGCAAAACAAACACTTTGTTGATGTTTAATATTCAGCGGTAGCTAAACTATGATCAACGCAGGTCAGGTGGGCGAACCGTTACTTGATATTATCAGTGTTCCCGCTACCTACCAAGTGAAATACAAAGAGGGCTTCAGAGGGAGACCGCGTAGGGCGGTCTTCTCTTCTCCAATGCCTAAGTCAGTCAATGTATTTGCGTTGACATGGTAATAGTAGGCAAGTAATAGATGCGTAATTAATGAGGAGAGAGGAGAGAACCTTTTATAGGTGGGGAGAGAGCTGATCTTCTCCATGTTTTCGATGTGGGACTGCTTCAGTTCCCAGTATCTGGAGCTTCTGATGCTGTGTTGGCTCGGCGCGTGGCGGCGCGTCAGTGGTGATCTGGGGGTAAGCTGGGGCCTAGGCAGTAGCCTACTTAGCTGTGTTCCTATAGGTGACTCTTATGGCGGGAGCTGGTATTGCTGGCGGTTGTAATAGCGTGGCTCATTATAGCTAATTATGCTAGGCAAATGCTCATGTAAGTACAAGTCGCCCAAGTCCCCAGTCAAGGAGGGCCATCTTGGTTGGGGAGTTGCCTAGCAGTTTGATGCGTTACTCCCGCTAGACTTGCAAAGCATAATTAGCGTTAGTGCGTTGTCAACCATGGACTTATTGAGCAAACGCTTTATACCCTTTCGGATAGGCCCCTGCTAGGCTCCCAGGGAGTCCCCCACTCCCCGGCTAAGATAGACCTCCTTTTGGTCTGTATATTGTTTTTTGAGGGGATCTATGTTGAACAGAGGGCGTTCGGAAGCAAGCCCAAACTTTGATACCCAAGTGGCGGGGGTCAACGTGCCTGATCAGGGCCGTCGAACACTGTTGACGTGTCTCCGTATTTGTCCTAGAGGACCATGGTTTTACTGCAACGCGACATGGCGGTCGTCCGTAGAGGCGTAGCCTGAAGAATCGGTGGTGGCGGGAATATCTCCTCAAAGAGTAAGGGGGCGGTAGCGTCGCGGGGACTGATGTTTGTGAGACATTTGCTAGCGGTATTGTGTTAGCGGCAACTGTCTATTCCTAGATGAGAGGGAGAAGTTCCGCTACTGGTATTACGCGTAGCAGAGACTCGCTTGCAGGCTAAGTGGGAGAAGTTCCGCTAGCGATGTTGCGCGTAGCGGAGACTCGCTTGCAAGATAAGTAAGTTCCGCTAGCGGTGTTGCGCGTAGCGGAGATTTTCTTGCAAGATAAGGAGAGAGAAGTTCCATTAGTGGTGTTGCGCATAGCGGAGACTCGCTTGCAAGATAAGGAGAGAGAAGTTCCGCTAGCGGTGTTGCGCGTAGCGGAGACTCACTTGCAAGATAAGGAGAGAAGTTCTGCTAGCGGTGTTGCGCGTAGCGAAGACTCGCTTGCAAGATAAGGAGAGAGAAGTTCCGCTAGCGGTGTTGCCCGTAGTGGAGACTTGCTTGCAAGATAAGGAGAGAGAAGTTCCCTCTGGCGTAGGGGCATTGAACCTGGACGATTGGTATACTCGCCCCCTTTGATGGCTTCGGCCACGTGGCCGTCATGTGTCGGTCTAACATTTGGGATTGTAAATTCTCAGCAAGCCCGTCTCTTCGTCATTAATGCGAGTAATTATCGACTTAGTCTCCGATGCGAAGCCTTCGTTATTCCAGAAACTAAATGCGATCATGGGACACATGTGCAGCTGGAGAGTGACGTTGCTTTTTGGTGGACAACCTAGATTTGATTGATGTTGACATTAAAAAAGGGGAAAACCAGAGGTTGTTGCCATTATCTCTACTTCAAACTTTCTCGTCGTCCTGAAGCTCTGTTCTCTGGCACTCGAGAAGTGACTTTTGCCACTCAAGCGAGAGATCAGTGTTTTGGTGTAAGGTATCCCCGAAAGTGAAGGCGTAGAGTTCGAACGCTCCTGAATTCTCACACCAGTAGGTTAGTGATTCTGAGCCTTTTCAGTTTTTTTTTTTTTTTTTTGTTTCTGTTTTGCTCTGCCACTTTCTGGGTTTTCGATTTAAGTGGTTTTTGTGTCTCGCTGGTGTGCCCTGAGGGTACAACACGCGTTTTGGGGGGTCTCTTCTGGTGTTTTTGACAGAGATGAGGTTTAGGGATTTTTGCTAGATGGTCGAATCTGGGTTAATGTGGGTTGGTGTTCGTGTTTTGGTCAAATCTGGGTAACTGTTCTTGATGTTCCTGGATGAAAATTATCGTAGGGGTAGCTTAGATCTTGTGTGAACTAACTGGTTTGGGTTTTAGGGTTTGTGATGGCTAGCATCGTAGAGATTTGGAGCAGTGAGGATTCCGAGTCTGACATGTCGTTTAGCGAGGCGGATTGGATATTTATTGATTCGTTGCATCCGTCTGCCCCTGCAGGAACCTCACTGTCGGAACCGCTAGACATCGAACCCTTACAAACCATACCCAGGGACGTGGCCATGGCTCGAGGTGGGCGACCGGAGAGTTTTAGGACCATGGAGGATGATGGCGGATGTGAAGACCCAGATTTTCATACAATAAATTTATGTAATTCAATAATTGTTATATTAATTGAATTGTGATATTTGAGATTATTTGGATTGTCGTGGGTTGAGAAAATTGGTTCCGAATGATTTTATTTTCGAAAACGAACGTTATTTAGGGGGTCGTCAAAATCGACTTTTTATACGTTCAAAATTTGGGAAAACTTCCTTCATGAAAGTTGTAGAGCTCGTCGATACGAGTCCGTGCATATATGGAACGCATTATTCGGAGTTCGTATGAATAAGTTATGAATATTTGAAAATCGAAATTTTTCTATAAATAGTGGAAAAATCTGAGTTTGTTGGGAAGGACGAAAAAATCCCATTTTTGCACATCAGCCCCCGTCTCTCTCTCTCGGCCTGGTCACTGTGCCTGCCGACCCGCCGACCCGACCCGACTGGAAGTCGGTCTTCCCGGCCGCGCCGCCGACGGACCCGGCCCCTATCGGCTTCGCCGCCTCACGCCCGGTCGATCCCCGCCGTCGCCACACCCAACCGCCGCTCCTAGGCCTGGATCGAAGCCCCTATCCGAAGCCCAAACCCGACCCGGCCGGAAAACCATTTTTCCGGCGGTGCACTGGCCGATCCTCCCCATTTTCGTGACGTGCTCTTCCTTCTGATCATCCCCATATATGGCTTGCATCACGATTTTGAGTGTAGAGTGGTAGATCAAGAGTTGAAGATTTCGACGTCCCTGATTCAATCTGGAGACTGATCAGAGGGCCGAGATTAATCCAACTTTAAAGCCCGATCTAGGACGATCCAGACCTCATCTCCGAAAAAGTCAGGTATTAAAGTGGTTCAAAATTTCATTTTGAAGAAGTTTGTAGTTGACGACTTTTGCATCGGAGGTGGTTGACCGGCGTTGACCGCCGCGTTGACCACCGTCTGACCGCCGCGTGTGGCGGCACGTCGGACCGAATTTTGAGTTTTTATTATCTGGACGATGATCTATGCATCCATACGAGCGTTTTGAGATATAACTTGGTCATGTTAGAAAAAGTTGATAAATAATCAATTTCTGTTTTGACGTTACTATTTACAGTTTTACAATTTACCTTCGGTTTGAGATTTACGAAGATCAGACCATCGGTTTTACTTCAAATTTTAATATGATGTTCATATGACTATCCCGATGACTTTGTGTGGTCACGGGCGAAGATCCGACTTTTGGATCTTCGTATAATTATAAAATAGTGATTCGGGAGGCGATTAACGAAGATCCGTCCATCGGATTTTCGTATATTTTTGATAGGATGTTTCCATGGGCAATCCGTGAGGATCTAACCGTTGGATTATGATTTAAATTCAATCCGACCGTTGGATTATCTTTATTTTAGAAATCCGACAGTTGGATCATCATTTAGGTTTATTTCATGCTTCGTTGCTAAGTAAAGACCGTACTTGATTAGGTACTTGACGGCTTGAGTTGAGGAGCATTTGGATTATTGTGAGTTATATATATATTGAAGACGCAGCAGGAGTTCGAGGTGAGTAAAACTCACGTGGTTCATATTACGAACCGAGCATTTTAATTTATTTATTTTTGGTAATTGTGTGAAAAAAATATTTGCGGATTAAATATTTGTTTTAAAATTTCATGGACTTGAATCACCACGGTCCATAGGTAAGTAAAATAAATTTTAACTATACAAATGAATTTCATAATTTTCTTGTGTGAACTATAGATGGTATTAGTGGTCATTCCTGAGTGGATGATTACGTATATATATATTTACGTGGAAAATATATATTGATGAGTGGATTATTTGATTGAGTTGAATTGATGAGTTGATTATATTACAATTGTGTAATTCCATAATAATATGATGTATCTTGGTTTGGTTGATTTCAGTATGTGATATTATATGTTGGGTTCATTTATGGGTTTAGGGTCAACGTAATTACCGGAGTGGGTAATCGGACGCTCTAATCCTAGTGTGGATGATGGGATACGATTGGTTGAGTATGTGGAATTATTGGACGTTCTAAATATGTATATAGGTATACATATTGATGAATTACAATAATTGATAAATATGTCGGATGCCATAACCTAGGCCAGGTGACGGGCTACGATTCAGTTAGATCTCTAGTCTGTCAAGTACCGTATTTTTATAAATACGATGAAGAGAGTTGTGGGGAAAGTAGTGAGTGGGGTTGTCTTGTTATATTGAATTGGTGTTGATTGAGATTGTTATTATTTGTATATGTGGAAATAATTGAGTATTGCTGTGTGTGGGAATAAATGAGATTAAATTAAGTAACAGTTCATTCTTTTACTCATACAAGCTTTCATAAGCTTACCGGGTTTTGTGTTGTTGCAATCCCGGTACACTATTCAATGGTGTAGCGGATATTCCTGCAGGTCAGGATAACCAGGGAGGTGACCGAGCTGCTTAGGTGTTATAGCAGTTTTGTTATTTATTTAGTTGTGAGGTGTGTGTATGCTCATTTAGAGCTTTACATTACATTTTGGATTGTGTTGTAATAATTAACCGAGACTAAATTCGGTTTGATTTTATTTCGTGTGGTGAGTATGTTAAGAAAAGAAAAATTTTCAGGATGATTATTTAGAGTTTGTAGTATTTTCATGTTTCGGATTTTGAATTGTTATTCTAAAATTCGGGGCGTGACAGCGGACGCGAGCGGCGTGAGGAGAGGCTAGCGAGCAATAGCGTAGCTAGTGGTTCCGCTGATGGGGGTGACGTCGGCGGAGAGGAAGTGGAGTACGCCTGGTTCCTGTCTAACGGAACAGCGGTTGATGAGGCGGGAGGGGCGATGACCGAGGCCATCGTCAGCAGCATGAAGCGGGCGTTCTGCTTACCTGGTGTGGTGAAGTTGCGCCCGCCAGCCGCTAATGAGAAAGCATCCATTTTGCAGGCGGGGTATGCTGCTGTTCATGAGGCCATCTTCTGCCAAGGTGTGACTCTTCCGCTGCTCCCCAATCTGTAGATTTTGGTTTGTGAGTTTGGCCTCGCCTTTGGGCAGATTTGTCCCAACATGTGGCGGTTGCTAATGGCGCTGAACTCGTTATAGCGCTTGTTCCGTTGTGAGGGTCCAACCGTGGCAGAGGTGCTACATTTCTTTAAGTTGGTGTACGTGAAGCGCCAAGGTTGTAGTGGTCAAGTGAATTTGAGTCGGCGGCAAGGGGTGCCCAAGTTAATAGAGAACATGAAGGATTCCATGTCGCACAGGAGGGGGACTTCTGCGTTGCCACCGACGGTTGGGAATTCCAGGCGGGGCCGAATGTGGGGTCGCCGACCTTTCGGATTAAGTCAGAGTTTCAGCCCATCAGAGGTTGTCGTCAACCTCCGCCACTCCAAATTTTGGCCTTGCTTGTCGACGCTTATAATTTTAATCGTGGCTCACTTTTTTTTTTGTAGCGGGCTTGCGTTACAACCTAACTCGCTAGGAGGAGTGTCGCGTGGCGAGGATTAGAGGGTGTTGGCAGAACCGCAACTTGCTTGACCTTAAGCTTCTCACTGGTTGGGAATTGTTGGTCGCCCAAGAGTTGACTCGCTCCCTTAGTAGGTAACTTTCGGTGATTTGTGTTCTAGTCTAGTTTGCGGCGGGCTAACTTGTTATTTGTTTTTGTGTAGAATCTCCGCCGGAAAATAGAAGGAGCCAAGAGACTTTTGCTAAGACAATGGACCGTGCAGAGATGAACGATTTCTTGGAGAGCATGTACGCTCAAGGGCTGGCAGCCCAGAAGACTGTGGTCGACCCAGAGACACTGGCGCTGAGCCAGTCCGAGGTGCCTATGGTGTTGCCGATGCCTCACCACTCCCATCTTGGTGCCGACGGTTTGCCAGCCGTTCAGGCGGGGGTTGCGGTCGGTAGCGATATTGTTGGCGGGAGGGCGGCTCCTGCATCCACTGTGCAGTCGAAGGAGAGAGTGGCTGCCACCTGGCGTGGGTTCCAAAAGGAGAAAACGGTGGCCATGAGGGCACATGTTACGATTACAGGGTTGGAGCCGCAAGTGGCCTCAAGGTCTGTCGCCGCTAGTGCTATGCAAGTGTTGCAAAAGAAGCGATGTCAGAATGTCGAGGCGGAGACCATAGGGGCCCGTCAATTGAAAAAGTCGAAGCAGGCTGTGCCAGAGGCGACCGTCTCCGCTGGAAGGGAGGCTAGGACGAGTGACCTGGATTCTTTCGCCGCCTATGCTGAGTTTCTGACGGACCTTGAGCGGGAGTATTTGTATCACCAGTGTGAGAGGCTGGGGTTCGGCGACCTGGAGGAGATTGTTTGCTCCACCGTCCTTGATCAATTGCCCTTCAGCTCTGCTTTTAGGCACTTGTCTGTTGGGTTGCATCAGTTGTTTCTGGCGGCGTCGAGTCAGCCCCGCACTGAGCGATAGCTGAGGGAGGAGATTGGTGGTCTCCAGAGGGAGTTGGCGGGAGCCAAAGAGAGACTGGCGGAGGTTGAGCGGCGCATGTCCAAGGCCGAGTGTGATCTTTTGGATGCTCGTGGCAAGCTGTCTATCGCCGTTGAGTGTAACCTCGAGCTGAATAACGACGTCTCCAAGCTATAGTAGGACATAGCTCTGCTGAAGGATCAACTGGCAGCTAAGGTCAAGAATATTGAGATCCTTCAGAGGGACTCTGCCGCCAAGTCCGTCTAGGTGAAGAGGTTGGCGATAAGGTTGCCCGATGGGAAGCGGATAAGAGTCGCACTGAGGCCGCCGCTGTGGAGGCGTTCAAGCAGTCCGTCGAGTATAAACATGCGATGACGGAGGCGGCAAAGTCTGGCGCCACCGCTAACCTGGAGCTGCTGAAGCAGAAGGGTGCTATCGATTGGGTGAAGGTGTCCAAGCCCGCCAGGCCGTCAGTGCAGATAGCGCCTCTTGCAAGTGGTGTGACTCCTACTCAGGTTGAGGGTATTTGTTCAAGAAGTGGAGAGAGCGGTGAACATCTGGCGGACGACTCTCAGAGGACTCCACCTCCTACGCGGTCTGAGGTTTCGCGTGCCGGCTTTCTGGTTGCACATACTCGACCAGATGGTACCATCGTGACTCCCAGTCCGACAGCTCGTGGGTCCGACCAGATAAGCCATATGTCAGAGCAATAACCGCAGCCGGCAGGCGAGGATTGTGCTGCAGCTTCCCAGAACCCATAAAGACCGGCCATTGCTTTGTAGTGTAGCTGAGACCCCTTTTTTTTTTTTTTGGCGCCGCTAAGGCTGTTTTGTAATTTTTTGGAAACATCTTTGGGCAGGGAATCCTGATCCCTAATAAATTCAATTGGTTACTTGATTTCGAGATTTTTTTTTTTTTTTGTGGTACTCGTCATTGATTTGTGTTGGTTGCATGCCACCATACTATTAGAGCCTTGACCTGTGTTTTTGTTAATCAATCGAAACATTAAAGGAATTAAAATTGTTGCAAGTGCACGAGGTAGCGGACGTGGTCCGCCGAATGTTGTTGGCGTTGCCAGTTAATTCTTGTGCATGGGCTTGGCAACAATGGTTTGAATAATTCCTCGTTTCATTGGTAACTGACGGATCAGCGTTTACAAAAGTGGGGTTGTACCCGTTGGGTAGCTTCCCTTAGCTAAATATTGAACAAAAATTTAGCTAAGTCACGATGCTTTTGGGTAGCGGTATGACTATTTGTAGTAATATCGAAGGTGTTCGATATTCCAAGGGTGGGTCGTTGTGACGCCATCCTTGTCTATTAAGTAGAAGGTTCCAGAGCTAACGACTTCCATAATTTTGTATGGACCTTCCCAAGTTGGGCGGAGTGCCGTTGGCGGTGGGATGACCTCCTTCATTACTCAGTCCCCCAGTTAGAGGTTCCGGGCCTTGGCCCTGGCGTTGTAGAAACGCGATACCCACTGTTTGTTTTGCAAATTGTGCAAATGGGCCTTGTGTCGTTTCTCTTCTAGGAGGTGCTTGTCCATACTGACGCCTTCGCCGTTGATCTCAGGGCAGTAGCCTTTGACTCTAGCGGTGGGTTGAGTGACCTCAATAGGTAGGACAGCTTCTGTTCCGAACATCATGCAGAATGGTGTTTCACCAGTGGCGGAAGTTGGGGTAGTCCTGATGGCCCACAGGACTTCAAGCAGCTTCTCTGCCCATAAACCTTTTGAGTCGTCGAGTTTCTTTTTTAGCAGCTTTTTGATTATCTTGTTTGCTGCCTCGACCTGGCCATTGGTTTGGGGGTGAGCAACAGATGCAAAAATCATCCGGGTGCCCAAGTTAGCGGTGAAGGATATGAGTTCCTTGTTATTGAACTGCGTGCCGTTATCTGTAATGATTGTATGGGGGACGCCATAGCGACAGTAGATGTTCTTCCAGAGGAAGTGAATTACCTTGGCAGTAGTTATTGCTGTCAGAGGTTCCACCTTTATCCATTTTCTATTGTAGTCGATGGCGACGATGATGTATTTGAACTGTCATTTTGCGGTTGGGAACTTTCCTATTAAATCCAGGCTCCAAGTTGAGTGAATCTATGGTCCAATGATGATTAAAAGGGGTTCCGCAGAGGCATGTGGGAGGTCAGCATATTGTTGACATTTGTGGCAGGACTTTGATATCTTTCTGGCATCGTTGCTGAGCGTAGGCCAAAAGTAGCCCTGTCGCATTGTGGGATTGGCCAAGGATCTGGCGCCCGAGTGGTTTCCACATTCCCCGCGGTGTATCTTTGCAAGTGCGACCTTTCCTTCCTCTAGGATTAGACACCGGAGGTTGGGGTGAGTGAAACCTTGGAGGTAAAGTTTGTCGTTCTGGATGTTGTAGCGGGTTGCTCTCCGTTGGAGTTGTCGTGCTTCGACTTTATCCACTGGTAGAGTGCCATTGCATTTATACTCGATGATTTCGTTCATCCAACAGGGGTTGACTTCAATGTTAAAAATCCTCGTTAGGGTTTTTATGATGCTTGGTCTGTCAAGACTCTCCACCCTTGTGTCCGCTGGACTTTGGTGTGGTTGAGCGGTTGCTAGTCTTGCCATCGAATCAGCCTTGGCGTTCTTTTCCCTGGGGATTTGTGTAATGGTGTGGAATTTGAATTTTTTGAGAAGCGTCTTGACGTATCCCAAGTATGTCGCTAGATGTTGATCTTTGGCTTGGAAACTATCGTTGACTTGGTTAACGACTAGCTGGGAGTCACTGAATATGTTGACACTGTCAGCCCCTGAATCGATGGCGAGGAGTAAGCCGACAATGAGTGTTTCGTATTCCGCCATGTTGTTAGAGGCTTTGAAATTGAATTTCAATGCGTATTCCACTTTCAGTCCCGCCGACCCCGTCAAGATGATGCCGGCGCCGCTGGCCTTTGCGCAAGCAGAGCCGTCGACGTGTAGGTTCTAGTCTAAGTGCTGGGGGGCTGGGTCGTCAGCGGTTATTATTTCTGCGCCGAGCTCAGCCTCTGCGCCAGTTTCACCCTGTCACTCCGTGAGCTCAGCAATGAAGTCCGTCACCACCTGGCCTTTCATGGTTGTCCTAGGCTTGTAGTCAATGTCAAACTCGCTGAGTTCGATGGCCCACTTGCTGAGGCGCCCTGACTGTTCAAGATTCTGCATTACCTGTCTTAGCGGCTGATTTGTTAGGACATGGATTGTGTGGGCCTGACAGTATTGGCGAAGGCGTTTGGCAGCGACGATGAGTGCGAGAGCGAGCTGCTCCAGTGGGGGATATCTTGTTTCTACCCCGTTCATGCCTCTGCCGGCGTAGAATATGGGGAGCTCCTCGTGACCGTCCCACCGGACAATGGTACAGCTTACCGCTGATTGTGATACCGCTAGGTATATATACAATGTCTCCCCTTGTACAGGAATAGAAAGGAGTGGGACCACTGCCAAGTACTCTTTCAAGCTTTGGAATGCTGCCTCATAGTCTGGGTTCCAGTCGATGACCTTCTTGTGGGTTGTCTTCATAACTTTGAAGAATGGGAGACATCTGTCAGTAAGTCTGGAGATAAACCGAGAAAGGGCTGTTAGTTTGGCCTGGAGGCTTTGAACGTGCTTCTTCCACTCTGGAGCCTTTATGTTGAAGATGGCCTGCACCTTGTCAGGATTGGCTTCTATGCCCCATTCACTGACTATGTAACCAAGAAATTTGCTGGCGGTGACGCCAAAGAAACATTTTTCTGGGTTGTGGCGCATGTCATAAGCCAAGAGAATGGTGAATATGATTCTGAGGTTTGCCATGTGTCCGCTAGCCTTGATGCTTTTTACCAACATGTCGTCCACGTAGACCTCGATGATTCTTCCCAGATGTTCAGCGAACATGGCATTCATCAACCGCTGGTAAGTTGCCTTGGCGTTCTTCAGACCGAAAGGCATAACATTGTTGTAGTATAGGCCCTTGTCGGTGGTGAAGAAGGTGCACTCCTGGTCGCCGGGGTGCATCTTAATCTGGTTGTAGCCAGAGAATGCGTCCATCATGCTGAGCAGCTCGTGTCCAGCGGTTGCATCGACCAGTTGGTCTATGCGAGGTAGCGGGAAGTTGTCCTTGGGGTAGGCCTTATTGAGGCTCTTAAAGTCGACACACATCATCCACTTTCCGCTAGGCTTTTTTACCATGACCAAGTTCGATATCCATTAGGGGTAATTGACTTGGCAGATGAATCCAATGTTCTGGAGCTTGGCAACCTCTTCCCCTATTGCATGATACATTTCCTCATCAAAGGCCCTTCGCCGCTGCTTGACAGGCTATGAGGATGGTTTAATGCTCAATTTGTGCGTTATGATCTCAGGGGAGATGCCTAGCATGTCAGCGTAGGACCATGCAAAGACGGCTGCGTTGTCACGTAGAAATTGGGTGAGCTCATCCGCTATTGCTTGGTCAAGCTGAGCACCGATGCGGACTGTCCGCTCAGGGTGTTGGTCTGAGATGCTGATGACCCTCAAGGAAGTTTCTGGGTTGACAGGCTTTTTTTGACATATTTCTTCTCGTCCTCCCTAGGGTCCTCAAAGATGTTTGGTGCTGGTGCATGGTTTCCCACGGTTAAGATCTCATGGCGGCGCATCGAGCGTGCCACGGTTGTGGAATAACATTCCCGTGCCAGTTGTTGACTTCCCTTGACAAAGCCTGTCCTGTTGGCCGTAGGAAACTTCATGAGAAGCATATATCTGGCTATGATGCACTTGAGCTTGTTGAGCGCCGGTCGACCAATAATGGCATTATATAAGCTGAAACAGTCTACAATGATGAACTCTGTATGGATTTCTGCCGTACGTGGGCTAGTGCCAATAATTAGTCGTATGTAGTCAGAACCCAATGGTTGTGTGACGTCACCGGAGAAACTAAGCAATGGCTCATGATCCTGTAGTAATTTCCTATTCCATAGGAGTTTTGCTATAACAACAGTTGAAGATGACATTTACAGCAAAACCGCTGTCGACAAGGACTCTTCCTACTGACCATTTGCCGAGTATGGCGTCGATTAAGAACGGATCGTCGTGGGGCAAATGTACTCCGCGCTCCTCTTCCTCTGAGAAGGTAATGGGTTCCCAACCAGCCTTCGGAAGTTTAGCGGACCTCTCATAGCGGATGTTGCAAATTTTGTTAGGGTGGTTAGCACGTGCATAGCGCTTCTTTGCCCTATGAGACATGTTTGTGATTGGGGCACCACCGTCGATGGTGTTGATACTGCCCATTGGTTCGATGCTGGCGACCACTGGTGGCGGTTGGCCCACTTTGAATTGCTCCATCTTATCATCTCGGTATAAAGTTTCGATGGCTGTTTTGAGAGCGTGGCAGTTGTTGGTATTGTGTCCGCTATCCTCGTGGTATTTACACCATTTGCCTATGTTTCTGGGCTTTCCCACCCTTGGGTACTTTCTTGGGGGTGGTGGCGGTATCTGATCTTTGCACTGGTTGAATATAACCTCGTATGATGCCATGAGGACTGTAAACACTACATGCTGCTGGGAGGGCTCCGTCTATTTATTACGGTTATCCCCCTCAGATGAGCGGTTGCCCCTATTGTAATGTTGGTCCCTCTGCTGCTTTCTCTGGTAGTTGCCTTGTTGCCACTCTCTCTTCTTGTCAATTGGTGGCGTGGCGGTGGTCCTGCTAGCGGTTTCCCGATGGCTGGTGGAGGGCTGGGCTGACTTTACAGGTGTTGGTTGTGGTGGTGGGCTCTCTCCGTACTTGATGAATTCTGCCTGTGCGTGGATGACAGCCTCGCTCATGAGGTGATAGAGGAATGGCCCCTTGAGGAGTCCCTGCTTGAAGGCTGCCAGTGTCATTGTCTTATCGAGATCGCGGCACTGAGACGTTGCCTCCTGCCATCTGGTGACAAATGCCTTAAATGTTTCCTCTGTCCCCTGCTTGAGGTTAAACAACTGAGTTGTGTTGTGATGCCCGGCGGCCAACAGGATGAACCGAGCAAGGAAATCATTTGACAGTCCTTGAAATGAATCGATAGATCCTGGCGGGCATTCAAAGAACTAGCTCATTGCCTCACTGTCCAATGTTTCACTAAACAAGTGGCAGAGGGTGGCGTCATCAAATCCCTTGTTATTGGTGACCTTTTTGAAGGTGTTCATATGAACGAATGGGTCAGACGTGCGATATAATGTGACATCTTTGGTGTCTTTGCGTGTGCTGGTCTGACTGCCTGCAGGATCCTGGCGATGAATGGCCCTGGTTTGGATGTGAAAAGCGGATTTGGTATTGGTGTTGGGGCACCTGCCTCCGCCAGGACTAGCCTCTGCTCCAACTACTGCATCCTTTCCAGTATTAGGGCAGTGGCATCTCCAGCTGGCCCCACTTGGAGGTTCTGCTAGATTGACCCTTACCTGGCGGCAGGTGGGTTACCTTCGGTCCTAGCTCTGACTGCCGAGCGGTTGGTATTTGGTTGTGATTCAGCTTCTTGCTCCATAATTAGGCGGGGCGGAGGAGATGGGCCCCTTAATTCTGGCGGGTTCAGCGGTATTTGCATATGTATGATTCGTACATGTATAATTCCGCCGGTGTTGGGTCGACTGCGTCTAGTGCTCCGTGACTGTTAGCTCTGTGCTGTATTAGCGTTTGCCTCCAGCACCTTTTTCAATTCGTCGAACCTCGACATTAGAGTGGCCACTTGTTTTTGGGCTTCCGCCTTCTCCCAGCGCTCTTGTTCGCGCTCCCTGTTTGCTTTGTGGAGGTCCGTCAGTGCCAGCTCGTACATAGCGGCAAGGTTTTGGACAGTTGGGCGACTGCTGCTTGGCTGGGCCTCCGCTGTAATTTGGGTCTGCTGGACCTGGGATGAGCCCTGAGGACCCATACTAGGGTTGGTTGGAGTGTTGAATAGTGCTAGGTTAATGTCGATTGCTGGGTCAACGCTGGCCGCGAGGTTGGTAGGGTGGTGGTTGGCGGACTGGTCCGCTTGCTCCTCGGCGTTTCCCCCGCTACCTTTAGCCATGGTGGTGGGATGACCTTTTGTTCAAAAGATTCCCACAGACGGCGCCAATGTGATGTTTAATATTCAGCGGTAGCTAAACTATGATCAACGCAGGTCCGATGGGTGGACCGTTACTTGATATTATCAAGTGTACCCGCTACCTGCTAAGTGAAATACAAAGAGGGCTTCAGAGGGAGACTGCGTCGGGCGGTCTTCTCTTCTCCGATGCCTAAGTCAGTCAATGTATTTGCGTTGACATGGTAACAGTAAGCAAGTAATAGATGCGTAATTAATGAGGAGAGAACCTTTTATAGGTGGGGAGAGAGTTGATGTTCTCCATGTTTTCGATGTGGGACTGGTATGCTTCAGTTCCCAGTTTCTGGAGCTTCTGATGCAGTGTTGGCGCGGCGCGTGGGGGCGCGTCAGTAGTGATCTTGGGGTAAGCCGAGGCCTAGGCAGTAGCCTGCTTGGCTGTGTTCCTATAGGTGACTCTTATGGAGGGAGCTGGTATTGCTGGCGGTTGTATGAGCGTGGCTCATTATAGCAAATTATGCTAGGCAAATGCTCATGTAAGTACACACTTGGTATGAAATACCAAAACCAGACATAGATGAAAGATAGATGTTTTCCATTGACATAGTTACCAATTTAAATCATTGAACTTTTATAAGAAGCTCTACAAAATTGAAAACAAGGCTCCGTTAAGAACCAGAAAATCAATGTGAATGGGGCTTTTAGAGCGGATAATGGTTGTGGAGGTATTGATGTAGTGGTCAGGAACGACACTGGTATGGGTATTGTTGCTCTGGCTAGACCTTTCCTACATGCTCACTTAGTCCTAAATATGCGTAGAGCGGGTCTTCTACTTGGTATTCACCAAGGTTGGTCTGAAATTGACATTGAAAGTGACTCTGCCATTTTGATTGCTGCACTCAATAGTTCGAAGAAGGATTTCTCTGAGGTAAATCAGTTTTTAGATGATTGTAAAGATTCTTTTAATGCTTTTTAGTCAGTTAGAATTCGTATTATTTACAGTGAAGCAAATGGTGTTACTGATAGACTTGCGCACCTTGCTAGTTTGTTTGCTACTGATGATGTTTGGTTAGATGAGACTCCTGCTATTATTAAGGAGGTTCTCTACGAGGATTATTGTAAGTGCTTTCATGTAGCATGGGGTTCAGGTTTTATGTCCCCCTGAGCGTAAAATCATACTATTAATATAATAAATGGAACCAGGCGTGGGGCTGTGCCTCCTAGTTAGGCTGGGTTCCAAACCCCTTTCAAAAAAAAAAATGAAGAAGAAGAAGAAGAAGAAGAAAGAACCAGAAAGAACTAAGAGGCAAAGACTGAGCATCAACTTCTTTGTAAATAGATAAACAATAAGAACTGAAAATTAACAGAAATAAATCGAAGAACTCAGACCAAAAATGAAAGATAGAATCAATCAATAAAAAGAACAGAGGAGGAACTTTACCTTTGGATAAGAAAAGTTTGAGAGAAGGATATGAACAAATAGAGAGAGACTTTGAAAAAAGAAGAAGAAGGGATTAAGAAAGAGTTAACTCGGTCTGATCAGGATAAATCCTTGAGTAGTGGATAAGAAGACGGATGGTGATAAAACTGAAATGATAAGAATCGACAATAACAGAGCAGGAGGTGGCACAGAGAGTGCAAATAAGAAGAGGAAGAGGTAGGAGCTGTTGCATAAAGAGAACAGCAAATCTTCCAACTATTGGAATATGAATAGCCTAATTGAATAATTAATGGAAAGAAGAGGTTGCCATTGTTTCAAGTAAAGGAAAATGTGGAAAAGTCAAAGAGGAAGATTTTTGAGACAAGGAGGATACAAAAGGAGAAATGCTCATTTTCTTTAATAGTGAAAATAAGAGATGAGCTAACAAGTAGGATGGAGAGGGGTCATCAATTTTTCAGAATTTATACAGGAAGCAAAATATGAGATGATGACAGTTTGCTAAGAGGATAAGTGAATACAACAAATGGTCATGAAACTTAAGAGTTGGTTACTCAAACTCCTGTATAACATCTGGTGTTTGATTAGAAACTAAAAGGTTGTCCACATATATCAAATATACATGGTTCATATCTATTTCCCTGTATAGAGGGGAAGAAGCTGTATGTGATACAAGGAAAAGGCAAGAGGATAAACCAGAAGAGTAATTGAAATGAAAAAGATAATCTATCTAGAAGAATAGATACTTTAGTAATGATCCGTGTTTATATGTCTCAAATCTCTTGTGGTTATTTATGTCTTACATCTCCATCTTTCAGACATCTTTAATCAAGTTTGAGACATAAACAATGATCTTAACTAGTAAAGTAAAGAAGTTCAACCGATAAAATTACTAATCAATCTAATTGACGTATCTATTTCCTATTTTACCGGTAACTATTATGAACGAGACTGAAAATTCAAATAAGAAAACTGAACTTAGAGCAAGTTCACATATGGGTCACCATGTCACATACTATTCACTTTTTTAATGTGTATTTTCACTATTTGAGTCACGGACACAGTGTATTTCATATCCTGGGTCGCCATTTGTCATCTTAGATCACTTATGGGTTACCCAGGTAATCTGTAAGCTGACCTGATAACTCAGATCTTATTGGAAACTGTGTTTATGACTCAGAAAGTGAAAATAAATACTAAAAAATAGTGAATAGTAGGTAACATTATCACCTAACGGGTGAACTTTAACCTAATCCGATCACAGCGGCCCAAAGAATTTAAAACCCGCAGTCTCTCTACTATCTTGCTCGCATTTCAAAACCTACGACGATGTTGGCTCTCCGACTGAGAACCAACCAGCGAACCCTCACAAACCCATCATCTCTCATCCACCTCTTCTCCACTTCCTCCTCAGACCCATCCGACGCAACAGACCCAACTGAACCCAATCCCCAGTCCGACACTTCCTCTCTTTCCAACTACTTTAGCGATGTCAAAGCCAGCCTCAGGCAACAGTCACAGTCACAGCAACAACACAGGAGCAGACCCACTTCTCAGAACAACAACCCTTCTCTCTCCCGCCCTTGCAAGACCGCCTCCTTGGACGAAATCCGCAAAAACCTTGCGGAGTTTCGGCTTCGATCCATTGGGCCAAACCCCAGTGCACCTCCACCTCCACCTCCACCTCCGAACCCCATTTCGTTTGAGAAGCTCTATAACAAAGACGTGAGCAGCCGCAAGATGGAGTTTCAGACGATTCGGGAGAGCCTGAAGCTTATAAGGCCCAATGCCAATGAGCAGAATGAGAGGAAGGGTGAGGGTTCGCCGTTGTTGAGGCTTCGGAAAAGTTTGGATATGAATCCGAGCCAGGATGCGGGTGTTAGGAAGGGAGCACTTCCGAGTTTGTTTTATAAGGAGAAGGAGAGAAGCGGAGAGAAAAGCTCGGATGCATTGAAGACCGAATTTGTGAAGATCTATAGCTATAAAGAGTTGGGGGAGAAGCTGAGCAAGTTGAGGCCCGAGGAGGGGAAGGAGTTTACATTGGGGGAGTTGAGTGAGAGGTTGGTCAAGTTGAGGAAGACGGAAGAGAATGAGTCTGAGTCTCGGGTTGGGGGAGTGAACTATGAGGACGTAAGGCACAGCTTGGAGGCCATGAAGTTATCCCAAGAAGCGGAGAAGCATAGGAAAACTTCGAGTGAGTAAGCCACTTTTTGCTGTTTTGATTGGGGTTGATGTTAAGTTTAATAGTTTGTTTTTATAGACTTAGATTGGTTTGTTTTGTAAGGCTTAGAAATTGTATATCAGCAGAAACATAATTGTTCCCGTGCCCAGTTTGGTTAATATTGACAATATCTTCTAGGTGTCTAAAGAAACTTGCCCCAGTTCTAAGTTCTAGATCATGGCCAGATATTTTCTTTTTTATTATTATTTTGCTTTTCTAAATTAAAGAAAAGTCCTGGCTTATCGGTATGTGGATCAAGATTAGTTAACAACATGGAGCATGCTCCTTGGAGTAATTTACAACTAAAGCTCGAACAAATATTTCAATGTTGTGCTTTATTGAATTTATTTTGGGGTCCTCTGCAACTCATTGATTTATGTTGTTGTTTCAGTGCAGAGGCTTCGTATGATAGATATAGGTCAAACTCCTGAGTATATGATGAAACCCCCGAAGGAAGGCTTGGTTGAGAAGGCAAGTATAGTTCTTTTATCTTTTGCATTACCTGTGACTTTTCACAATATTCATAAATTCAATTTATCCTGGGTGAATTGCTCGCAATTACAACTTCAATGTCGAAAACTCATGAACATTAACAAGTTAAAGGAAGACATTATTGATTTTTATAATATATTTGTTTTCTATTTTTGACGATATGGAATTGTTATAAATGCATATGGAATGAATTTTCAGAGTAGCTCTTATGGTCCTGAGTACTGTCCTGATAGAAATGGAGACAGTCATTGATCATTGTGTGTGTGTGTGTGTGTGTGAGTGAGGCACACAGTTGTGTTACCCTAGGTCTTCTTATGTTCATAATGTATCTTATCTATTGGAAAGTGTCTGTTTGTAGAGCGTTTAATGTGCACTTGTATTGTTATAGTTATCATATGAGGTAATATTGTCAATGATGATCTATATTCAGCAGTTTGGTGCCTAATATATGTTAAATACTATGTTGAATGCAGTATTTCCATCCAGATAACATGTCTTCTGCAGAAAAGCTGAAAATTGAGCTTGGGAAAGCTAGAGATGAATTTAAAATGTCAGAGTCAGATTGTGGTTCTGCACGAGTTCAAGGTATGGATTTTGATATTGTATTTTACTACTTTTTTTTAGTCATAGAAGAAAGCATTTTTTGTATTCTCATTCGTACTATACAAGTGTTACTTTAATCGTTATCGATAGCACGCAATTCCTAATGTTTAAGAAGACTTGCTTCCTCGTATCGTTATATTTTTAACATTTATCTATATGTGCATCACTGCTAGTTCATGCACTGTCATGCTATTAGAGGAGGGCAGAAAAGGTAATAGGTAAGTCTATGCAAAAAGATGTCTCAAACCTAATATGTGGTTGGCCACTGATTTTCATTATCTGGCTAGTTTCTTTGAATGGTGCACTCTCCCTTTATTTTGATATAGGAAACTATTATGAGTTACACACCAAGAACTCAAAAAAAAAAAAAAAAAAAATCTTCTAGGTAACCTTTATGAAGATGTTCTTCATCAATAGAATGAACTCAAGGGGGGTCAAAGAAATCTGAGAAAACAGAAAGATATGACAAATGCTTGAATTTTTGACTTGATAAAAAATGAAGCTTTAAAAGTTCGGGAGATAAGCTTTGTCGTTTTTGGTTCCACAAGGGTGTTTGAATTTTACAATGTCTACATAAATGTTAAGGGCTCACACCAGTCCTTTTTGTGGAGGGCTGTTTGGTGTGCTAAAGTACTGCTAAAGGTGGCTTTCTTTGCTTGGCCTTTGGCATGGGTTAGGACCTCACTTTCCAAAATTTGAGGAACAGTGGCATCATCTTAATAAGCAGTTGTTTTATGTGCAAAAATACCAAGGATTACTACCATTTGTAATAGTGCAGGTGGCTTTAGAGTTCTGGTGTTCTTTCATCTTTTATTCTTCTCTCTTTTTTGAGGTTCAGTTGGTTACATCTTGTGCGGTGAAGAATTTCTCTTGTTAAAGATTCAGCGAAGGATTTCCTTTGGACCGAAGGGGATATAGAGTATAGAGTTGATACAGAGTCTCGTGATTCATGGCAAAGGAATCCGTTGAGTTTATATGGAGGGAAAGAAAGCAACAACTGATGTTTTGAGAATATGGTCCCAGTTAGAGACTTTAAGCACCCCAAGCACTTCACACATTCTTTTTGCTTTTTTTTTTTCTTTTTTTAATCATAGAAACCCCTATCGATCACAACAACCGTAGACTGTAGTTTTATAGGACTTAGTGTTGTGTCTCAATTGAGTTTGTTCATCTTTCTTTGGTTGTGAATAAGATTCTTTTGCTTATCAGAAAGGGGAGAAAGAGAACAAGGTGAAATTGGTATTTGGTTGCTGGTTAGAATACAAATTCTTGTATTTGGACAGCAGCTACAACATTGATGTGATATTAGCATGTAGGAATTACTGGAAGGGAAAGGGTATTAAAATATGCTGATGTTACTGATGTTAAGCTTTTGTTCATGTAACTGGAGGGAGAGGTTGTAATTGCAATTCAGAAAGGAAATACGATGTGTTATTGTGTAGTGTGACCCAAGAATAGTACTTCATTTTCATTTATAAGTTCAATCACAAAATGATCATCAATTGTGTTAAGGGTTGTGTTGTGGGAATGGTAGGTTACAGTAGCATTTAATGAAGCTGCAAATGAGAAGGGATAAATTAGTAGAAATTTTTTGGAACCTCTCTAAGGCCTTGTAGGAGTCTGACTATAGCTTGTGATCTCATCATTTAAGAAGAGCATGTTGATGGGGAGTCCATCTGAATTCTTGAACTGGACTGAGTCAATTTTGAAGGGGTCGCCTGAGCATCAGGCCTTGTAGTTGGAGCCTCTGGACAGTAATCCACATCGATATGACACATTGGTGTTCATAGCATTGGGATGGCTGCTGTCGTAGTTCTTATGTTTATAATTTGAGGGTTGAATATGAACTTTTAGGTATAAAATTGCAGGGGAGGTCCCATAGAATTTCTTTTACGAATAGAAAATTTCTTTTTCTTTTCCTGGCTGGGAAAAAGTAATGGTTTCAACTTTTCTGTAATTAGTACACAAATGGTATGTTTTCTACTTGTGATGCTTGTGGAGGTTTGCTAACCCGTTTCTCTTCACTCTGCAGTGGCACAACTCACAACTAAGATCAAACATCTATCTTCAGTTTTACACAAAAAGGTGACAACCATTGATTTGCTTAAAATTTTGATTCATACTTAAAATAATATGTTTAGCATCTGATTCAGTAACAAGCTGCGGTCCAAGTAAAAACTCTTATTTCTTTCATAGGATAAGCATTCACTTAAGGGTCTTCAAGCAATGGTGCAGAGGAGAAAGAAGCTATTGAAGTATCTTCGAAGAACTGACTGGGACTCTTACTGCCTTGTTCTCTCCAAACTTGGTCTCCGGGACACGCCAGATGTCAAACAAGAGTACAAGAAACATTACAAGAATTAAAGCATTTGATTCTCTTTGTTTCTTCAGTAATCTACCTGTGTCTGGTCAACCATACATACATAATTCTGTATGGATAGAAAATGAAATAGATAGTTCATGTCGGTTTCATCTCCTTTTCTTTTCACTCCTTTTGAGTGTGTTGCAAGGACATTGGTTCTTATCCGTTAGATTGATTGTTGAAATTGAAAATAAAGCCCGTAGATCAGTTTACTTCTTACATAAACCTCCTATTTACGCCAATTTGTTTTTTCAGTTCTTGGTTTCTAATGCATTTATATTTGCTGGTTCGTAATGCCCAATTGTTGCTCAAATTTGCATGTAAATCACACTTTGAGGTTCCCATAACCCAATGGCTCGTCCAATTCGTCTACAAAACTAAGCATATATCTTTCATACTTTCATGTGACTAAACTTCAAAACATCACATTGACCAAGAAAGCCAAGAAACGTTTGTCGCAAAATCTGATCCAATTTATCGTGATCAATTGGTTAACATGCTGGTTCCTATCTACAGTTGCTAAGTGGAGAAATAAAAAACCTCAAACAGTTCACATTTGCATCTTATGCATGTAATCGGCTCACTTTGAGGCGATTCTTGTCGGATAAGTAATCTACTTGTGATTATTGACCAATTAATAGTCTCTACAAAGTACATGTATTCTAGCAAGCACCAATTAGCAAAGAGTATTGTACTGGCTACTCTATTTGCTTTGATAGAATGGTGACATACTAGAAAAATAACTCGATTTCAGCTAAGCATAATTACCAAACTCACAGCTTTTCTACTATATTCCCGTCGGAGAATAAATCCGACAACACTTAGTATCATCCTGCCACTAGTAGGTTGCGACCGTTTAACCTTAGATCGTCGCCTCATTAGGCCAAACAAGGCACTTAGAGTGCAGACACAGACATTTAGCCCGTCGACACTTAGTTTTATCCTGCCACTAGGAGGTTGTCACGTTTGGTATTTCTATTTAACAAAAATTTTAATATAATTCTTGTCTTTGGTAAATGAAAGATTGAATACAGAAGTAACCAAAAGAACAGAAGTTAAAAAGGGAGCAGCAAAGTATAGACAGGCACACAACAGACTGATGGAATGGCATGAGATCTTAGACTACCAAATATTAAGAAAATCTCTTTCACCTTTCAGAATAAAATTGTCAGAACCCATCCCGAAAATTCTCTCTAATTTCCAAGATGGACTCTGCGGGGCCCACTTTTAGGAAAAATTCGACAGAACTTCCCCTAAAAGTGGACAACCCAACCTGTTAAAAACGACAAAAGCAAATTTTTCTAAATCCAGGATCCAACAACATGCAGTCATCCTACATTTCACAACCACCACAAGTTACCAAGCTAAAAACGAAGCGTAAAGGCAGTAAAATTTATACAATACAACCTGGGGGTTCTAATTTTCAACTCCATAAATAAAACACATCTCCGACAACGAAATTAATACACAATAATACTAAGCCTCTCAAGGTTATCAGAGTGATCTACGATAAAATCAAATATATTACATGAGGTAGGTTAATATTAACCTACGAAAGACAAGTGGCGGACTGGTGCTAAGCCTCGATCCTACGCCGAACAGCCACTGCGAACTGGGCAAAGGAAACCGAAAAGCCCAGGGGAAAGTAAGCAATAAAACGTTAGTGTGAGTGGACAAAAATATTTAATTAAGAAAGAAATGTTTCTTACTTTCCTGCGTTTATTGTT
This sequence comes from Rosa persica, assembly GCA_025331145.1. Lineage (NCBI taxonomy): Eukaryota > Viridiplantae > Streptophyta > Magnoliopsida > Rosales > Rosaceae > Rosa > Rosa persica. The sequence continues at coordinate 22,091,237 of WFKR01000004.1, read as the reverse complement.
TAGAACGTTTTTATGCATGCAATAGGGAACTAAAAATTTCAAATCACTCTCATGACTAAGCCAGCCCCGCTGGTTTGAGGGAAGTTCGACTGGCCCCGTTAGTCGAACGAATAAATAAATAAATAATTTAAAAGGTATGGGGAAAGACGTCATCACCATACAATAAAATAAAGTGAGCCGCTAAGGCTCGGGTCGGAGTGTCCCACACTCAAGAGCATCCCATGCTCGGCTCTACTCACCCACAAACACAAAGTAAGTAGGGAGGAGTACTAATAGGCTAGCTAGCAATAAAGTATATCGACCCAGGTATGGTGGGTAAAAACCATATGAAAATCGAGAATTTGTGAGACTTCCTCGAAGTCTCACAAGAAAGGAACTTAGTCCAACGACGTGACCCTGCACGCCAACATAACTCAAAATCATAAACCAATATATGAAAATAAAGTAAGTTCATAATCTCGAAGAAATCTCTCATTTCCGAAGATTCCTCGGAAAGCTCAAATCTACTAATAAATAATAATACTTTCATTTCCGGAAATAATCTCGTCGAAGATTATTTCTGATAACAAATTCAAAATGGAACATAACAACTTCTAATCGGCAATTCGAACGATAAATAATTCCACAATCAAAAATCGAATAATATGCTCATTAAATAAAAGATAATTTAAATAATTTCGTAACTTAGAAAATTTAATCGCATGCATGAATTAAAATCAAACGTCCACTCACAGTATACGGCTAAGCTTGCCGTCGATCCGAACCCTCCTCGTGAGAATCCTCCTCACGTCCTGTACAATGTAACGTTCGTAAACCAATAATTATAGGACGGATAAAAATTAAATTCACCAAAAACACAACTATATCCCAATTTGTTCTTAATTACTTAAAAATCTCCAAATTCACTTCTCTAACTTCATTTCTTTACTTTGAGCTTCCGATTAAGGAATTCCGATACACGGATTATCCGTAAATTAATTAACGAATTTCACACCATAACGAAAACCATATCTACACTTCACGAAATTAATTCGAGGTTACCAATATGGAAACTACATTATGCCAATGATTAAATAGCTAAATTATGATAGTTAGAAACCTGCCCTACACCACCTCACGCGCCGCCCACAGTGGCGGCGAGTGGTGGTTACTCGCCGGAATCAACCTCCTCCTATGGCCACCAAATTTCATGTACAACATCAATTCTACCCACTGGTTATTTCATTCAACTATAACACATCCAAATAACAATTAAAAACAGCCGAAATCAATTGATGAACACAAACCCAGAAATTTCCAAGAACCCTAGAATTTCATTTCGTCAATTCGGCTTCTACACAACAAATCGTGATACAAGGCCATAGGGGAAATGATCAGTGATGAAAACCGAACCTTCGACGCCGGTTTGGCGGCCGGTAACGGTCGGAATCGTCGAAAATTGTCAAAAGACCGAAACTGCTACAGTGATCTTCTTGGTTCAATTCCGAGCTCCTCCGGTCGAGACACCGTGAAATACGACCATGGGCATGACAAGGAGGAGGAGGCGAGCCTAGGGATGCCTGGGTTTCGTCGTGGGGTGGCCGGAAACGAAGAAATTTGGAGGAGGAAGAATCGGGCCGAACGGGAGGAGGAAGGATCAGGGGAGAAGAGAGAGAAGAAGCCGGGTAAGTTTCCAAATTTGGAAACTTACCACAGTAACTCACTATTTAAAGAAACTTACTATGAACAGTAACCGAGAATAGTAAATTTAGTTTTTCGCTTATAACTTTCGCATACTAGCTCCGATTTTTACGAACCACATATGCACGTTCTCGGTTTAACATCCTCTACGACTTTCATGAAGAACATTTTCTCAAATTATGGCCCGAACGAAAAGTCAACTTTTAGGGCCACTAAAATCGTATAACGGAGTAAAAAATTAAAAGTAACTGATATTTACCGTTAAATTAATTAGAAAATTGAAAATTCTAGGTTCGGGATGTAACAAAAATATAGCTTTGCTCATAATGACTAGATACAAAATTGTCCGGACTGTGATACACATGTACCTTGGGGGGGGGGGGGGGGGGGGGGGGGGGGGGTGGGGTGGTGTGGTAGTATTTACCCTTGTTTTAATCTCTATGTACTTTATATTTGAAGCAGAAAATGATCCTAGCTTGTTTGTTTCAAATGCTTGAAATGGAGGGGTAAATTTTTTTGCCTTACTAATAACTATCCATGGTTGGGGTAATGGGGTATTATGATTCTAGAAAGCAGGGAGGTATTGACTTTTGTCCTCAAATAAGAAACAAATTTGAATTCTGAGCAGTACAGTGACCAAAAGTGAAATACGTACACCTAATAAGAACCAGATATATAACAATTGGTACTGTCTTCACAAATGGAAATCACTCTAATGAAAGAAAGAAAAAAAGTAAGAAATCAGACTGACTGCAGCAAGTGTTCATAGATGTTTGTTTTAGGAGGTAAGTTGAGATTATAAATTCTGAACACTTTCTTGATCTGAAGATGAACGTGTTTTAACAATTGGCACTTCGGCAGATTAGATGAATCTCCAAATTCAAAAAAGTCTGCATGATTTTGGACTGAATTGCAGATTTCTCCTTGTCCTGGGAATGGCCATGAAATGGATGATCACCACTCCACGTATTTTTCTACTTGATCCTGGACATGAAAAGATCTGTAAGATAAATTAAGGAGCTGCTTGATTAAATGAATACATTTTGATACTACATATAACTAAAATATACAGGAATAGTAGAAATTGGCTCAGTAGAAGCAGGCAAAAAAGTAGTATAGCAGAACTAATGAAGTAATAGTAGTGAAGCATGCAGGAAATAAAAATAAAGGTACCTAGTCGCACGCCTCTCCAAATACAAGCGAAGGCACATGTTGGATTTTATAGAAATCCTCTCCTCCTTCCTGAAGCTTACTGTAGAAGGTCCTTGGCATCCGCTTAATGCTCAACTTCTTGAGGCTGCTGTTGTATCTCAAGCCATCTGGAAATGTGGTCAATCCTCTACACCGCGAAATGTGCAATTGGCAGAGACTAGGCATGGCTCCTTCCTCCACAGTCCACCCATCTATTTCGTCCATGTAGCTCAAGGAGAGGAATTCAAGACGAAGAAAGCCTCCTTTGGAGCACACTAGTGTCTTAACATTGTCATCAAACGTACCGGATTGGAGGGAAAGATTTCTTAAGTTTGGCAGCTTCTCTAGTACTGACATTTGATTCTCCTTTAGAAAGCAACGGCACAACCATAACTTGGTGAGATTTGGATAGCACTGAAGGTCTTTTGGTAACTCTACAGTTGGACCATTCAAATCAAGCTTGTATATGTTGTGACATTTTGAAACTATTTGTGAAACCTCTGCACAACTATGAATTCCAACTAAGTTGTGCACATATAGAGACCTGATGCGCTCAAGTGTGCTGCTTGTAGATGTTAATACCTTCTCCAGATCCTTCAAGGGGCTCGACACTTGCACAGCCAATTTTTTAAGATTGGTTAGTTCAGTAATATCATTCAAATGAGAATTGTCAACATGCAGTAAGGTCTGCAAGTAGTGAAGAGTATCAAGCCGCAGTTTACCACTTGCACGGTAGTACAGGGGTAAATACAAGTGTCTCAGTTGTTCCATCTTCCATAGCACATTTGGAACAATATCTAATTGACGAAATCTAAGATCTAGAGTTTGCATGCTCTTCAAATTCCCTATGGACAATGGCAACCGTTTTATATGACAACGCCTTAGGCTCAGGAACCTGAGATGAACCATATTCCCAATGTCACTTGGCAACTCTACTTCTATACTCATATTTTCAAACCTCAAAACTCTAAGCAATTTGAAGACCTTAAAAACTGATTGTACCAATCTTTGATTTCGTGGCATCCAGTTTCTTGGGGTAAAGTATAACAAGGACCTGAGGTGGCCATTTCTTTCATCTCTTGGGGGAACCAATCTGTCAGCCTTATCATCCAAATGGATTGTAAGTCTTCGAACTTTACTGATACTTACTGTAGAAGAGGCAGAAGGATACATTGCCTCTTTTTTATGCGAAAAGTTGACAATTTGAAGGAAGTTCTCCTCTTCTGTCTTTAACAAGCACAAGTCTCTCATAAGGTCATGGATGCGGCAAGTTTTAATCTTTCTAATTGAACCCCTTTCTCCAATTTGAACCACACATCTTTCCACTAACTCATTCAAGTAGCTGTACCCTATGTCTTCCAATGATCCAATGAAACTTTGTCCTTGTTGCCCCAAAGATATTAGACCTTCTGCCATCCATAATTGAGTCAATAGTTTCACTGGTATTTCAAAATCCTCAGGAAAGTGACCTAAATATAGAAAGCATGGTTTTAAATGATATGGCAAGTCATCATAACTCAATGCCAAAACCCATGATGCACCTGCATATTCTTGTTCATGGCCTTTTCCTCTTCTTATGTATGCAAAAACATTCTTATGCACTGTATTCCACTCATCAATTGTGTCCTTTCTAGCTAGAAGTCCTGCAAGTGCACTGATGGCTAATGGCAAACCTGCACAATGCAGAAGCATCTTCTTTCCCAACTCTTTCATCTTTGAGTTGATTTCAGGATCTGCAAAATAATCAGAAAAATCAATAATAATTAGCAGATCCTTTTTTTTTTTTTTTGAAAGGGGTTTGGAATCCAGCCGAGCTGGGATTAGCAGCTCTCTTATATTCAAATAGAATATTCATCTAAGAAAATTTTAGCATCAAATGTTCATTGTCGAAACTATAGAATATAAGTTCATTCCTCTCTTTATGCCTACTGACCCATCATCAAGATTCATTTTCCATTTTCAAATATATTGATAATGTCGGATAATAATCAATTCCAACTTATTATTACAAGAAAATAATCAACACTTGCACATAGAAATTGTATATCTCAAAATGATGATTAAATATCAATTGTCAAATTACAATTCATTATCAACCAATGAACCAATTCAAGCATCATATAAGAGAATCTCTAACAACGTTACAATGCATTGCATAAGAGTATCTCTAACAACGTTACAATACATACAATGTTGTTACTATATATGAGGTATTCTTGAGAAGAATATCCAAATTTAAGAAGTATTGATCTAATTAAGAAAAGTAATGTGTAATATGTAACTTAGCATATGAACGAGAAAAGTGGAGCAAAATAGGGGGAGCGAGCACATACTTGTTTCCTCCCTTCCAAAAATAGCTATGATCTCAAACAATTGCCAACTTTCAGAGTCATTTAGTGGCCGAGGTTGGTGAAGAAACCCTTTTCTATCTGCGTGCAGAGCTACTGCTTTGTTGCGCGTAGTGAGTAATATTTTGCTCCAAGTTTTCTCATGTGGAAATCCAGCTTTCAAAGAGTCCCATGTCTCTATACTCCAGATGTCATCAAGAACCACCAAACATGTCCTTTCTTGTAGAATAAGATAAAGCTTTTTGGCAATTTCATCCTCCCTCATTCTCGCAATTTCTTCTCGTTGCTTATTGGTAGCAGAAATGAGTTTAATCAAAATTCCTTCCCAGACTTCCCTTACTTGGAATCTGTGAGATATACACACCCAAGCAAAACAACTAAAATGGCGCCTAACTTCACTCTGATAATAAACCTGCTTTGCAAGAGTGGTCTTTCCCAAACCACCCATGCCCCAGATAGAAACAACTTTGTGGCAATTCTCATCTTTCACTAGATGAATAACCAATTCCTTTATGTTGTCTTGTAATCCAACAACATCACGTTCAATAATGTGAGAGTAAGTTCGCCTCAGTTGTTGCTGCCTCTGATACGAAGATGTTGCACCATCTCTACTCTCCCTCATTTCTCTGATGTTGTAAGTCTGTAAACTCAGCCTCAAGCTAGAGATTTTGGTTGTGATTGTCTCAATTTCTGCAACGATCTTGTGAACTCCCTTTCCCTTAATCAAGATACAAGCAAGCCTTCTCGTCTTGGAAGAGACTTTGAAGGAAAAAATTTCGATAGCGTCCTCCATATCATAAGCAGCATCCCTAACTTTGGCAACCCAAATGCGCACTGTTTCGTCATCTTGTTGCCTTTTATCTGCATCTTTCAAGAAGCCTTGCATCATTTGAAGCTCTGTTTGTGCAAGCTCAACCTGATCCCTAACTCTGCAGAAGTGCTTCGCTTCCTGAATGATAAAGTCTGCGAGCCTTCCCACCACAATGGAAACAACAGCCTCAGCCATATAGACCTCTTTTATGATCGAAGCCAGAAAGAGAAAAGAGCGAAACCAGCTTTTGTGGATTGATGAGATCTTGTCTCCAATGGAGCTCTCTTCATCTATGTATGAAAACCAATTCTTGTGGTCAACTTTGTCTCCTCAATAATATAACAGCTATTATAGCCTTTTAAACGATTTAAATTAATTGTATCAATTAGCTGAGCTTTGTCAAATGCTGTTAAGATGCTTGGTTTCCACTTCAAACACCCTTATCTATAGGTGCAATTAAGCTCGCTGATCCGACTCAACCACGACAAAGCTGCATGCTAGCATTGACTTACCACAGTGGCCACATGGCAGACAACAACAACAACTTCAAGTTTAGATAAGTCTTAACTATAAGAGCCACAGATTTCATTCATCATCATCATCGTCATCTTTTTACTTCTATTCTTCTGCTACCTGTTAGTTGTCATAAATTGTTGAACTATCCACTCCTTCATTTTACCTGTCAGTGCAAATGTTTTTCCTAAACCCTGACTCTCTGAGTTTGGTTTCTAATATTGAATTTCATCTTGGATCTAACATGTTCTGATTTACTTAGATAGTTTGGGTGCTCATATGAGGTGTGTATTAACTTGGGTTCTGAATTAGGCTACAAATGGGGGTTTGTGTTTTTCAACATAATTTTTCAACTTGAGAAAAGAAAAGGTACTTCCTTTCCTACTTACTGTGTAGTTTGAAATGAGAGGCAGTGAAGCACGAATGAGATATTTTGATTGAGAAATAAGAATGCATGAGACTTAAAGCAAATTGTTTCATATTGATCTTATAAATAAAGTGAAAACAATGAAACAAAAGCAAATTAGAAAGTTAGCTATTCTAACTATAGCCACAATAATGAAATAAATAGCAGGAAATCTTGACTGAGAAAATCAGACAAGAAATCCATTCCGATTAAGAGGGTAGACTTTAGGCAGTAATGGCTGACTTTTGTATCTCGTTTCATATTTGACCTTTGTAGATTTGTATTCCATAAATATCCTCCAAGATGGAGGAAAAAAAATTGAAGAAGAGATATTACTTCCTCATATTTTCGACACCTACTATTAATGATACATTTAGTCACAGTTACAGATTAAAGAAAATATAAATAATACTTGCCATTTGTGAAGAGAATTTGGAGAAGAATAAAGTTATAAATGAGGTCCTTGAACAAAATCTAATATGCGTGTGTGTGTGTGTGTGTGTGAGGTCCTTGAGCATACTAGAACTTAAACTTTCTACATTCTAGAGTCGGGCAAAAAAAATCTTTTAATTGACCTCAAAATTAATAACGAGTCAAAACAAGCCAAATGGAAATTCAATACATAAGAAGTGATGAAATTGCTAGTTGTTACAAAAGAGAGCTAAACAGGTCAATGCAATTCGTGGAACTTCACTATATGTCACCTACGATTCTCCACTCTATTACTACTTTACTGCTACCCCTATTTGGTGTTGCTACTGACCACATTGATGGTCAATGATAGTGAAGCAGTTTACTACCCACTCTGTTCTTATCTTGAATAATTCGGGATGATCAAACTCTGTTTGTAGCCAGTGCACTGCCTTTGCTAGCTTGGTCAAGGATGGGGTGAAGCAAGTGAGATCCAATGCAGAGAAAACTTTTCTATTCACTAGTGGGATCCGAGTGGTCTGGGAGGGAGCACCACAGCTCCTCTCTTCTCAAGAAACCCCCCTACATCTTCAACGCCGACTTTGAAGATCATAAGGGGATTCTCCCTTGATAGTTTTAAACACAAAAGCCTCAGCATTCTTCTTTTACCTCATCTTTTGCCACAATAACTGAGTAAATGTTTTGGCCAAAAGCATGCAAGACACAAAAGTCAAACAAAAGTTCTAGATCAGACCGACTCCTTCTCATATGCAACTCTAATCATACAGTTCCATTCTTTCAACAAATAAAGGAATAAGCAAGAAACAACTACGTACCTTGGAGCAGAAGTATTCCTCTCATTTGTGATAGGCATTCTGCCCCGCAAACACGGTTGTCCAAACCTATATGCTAGTTAGTGCAAAAACTGCTGAATTAGAAAACTTTGATGCAGCTTCAATGAAGAAGGCCGTCCTTGGAAGCAGATAGACATATAACTAGCATGCAATATCAGTTCCTGGATTCTTAAGACTTTGTGGCAGTAGGGAAACAGTATCAATATTCTGAGAAACGCTTTGAATCTCAATATCGATGAGCTCTCCAGTATAGTACAAGGTTTCAAGAAGAAAAAGAAAAAAGAAACACACTATATATGTACAAGTTAAAAAGGAATTGTATTTTTAAACCTCTATAAATCTCCTCTGCCACAATGCCTCTACCTTTCCATTTGAGACTCCGGCACAATGTGAAAGAGGTAATATCAATACCTCAAATGTTAGATGATTCCTCAACATATCATTCCAACAATATTAGAGGATATCTCCTACGCTCTTTTCACTGGTGATGGCCAAACAAATCTCGCTACTACACTTCAAATGGTAATGGAACTTCCATAGCTAGTAGTAATGCTAAATTTATTTGGCCAGATATGAGCAAAGTACTAATGTATCTGTCAACTCATATGACAAAAAAGTCATGAAATGTTTAAAACTGGTGACAACCACAAAATGAAAGTGTATTCTCAAATGAAGGATTAATACATTAAATACATAATACATCTCAGGTTATAAGATATCCAGTAGTCTCAGATTTGCTTATTATACTGAGAAAGTCTGGTTCAAATATTCAAATCAACTTCTCAGTGACTATATTAACAATGGCAACAAAGCAGGATTTACGTGGACAATAAATTAAACATAAATTCTGCAGTTGATGCATCTGCAAGGAAATCCCTCTCCACTGTTTCTTGAATATATCTCATAGCTCTTGATGTCTCAATCTGCTATACATGATTGCAGCCAAATTGCATATGTTTGAACATATGGAATTTGGCTGCAATCATGCATATCAGAGAATGACTTTTCTGCTTCTTGTATCCCCCCACTTCTCTACCTCATCAATCTTTTTATGCTTACAGTGTCCATTTATCAGTATATCACAACTCCAAACATTAACCATAGAGCCCTTGCTAATCATTCAATCAAAAACTTCTTTTGCCTAATCCATTTCTCCTCGCAAACAGTAACCACCATTAGAGCAAAAACTTCTTTTGCCTCATCCATTTCTCCTCGCAAACAGTAACCATCCATCCACAGGCGAACTGTGCGCGAGGATATACAGTTCAATATCTCTTTGAATCATCATTTCAACCACATTTTTTGCTTCCACGGCCATCACCATTTCATTCAACAGCCTCGTAGCTTCTTTCCACTGGCCTAAGCTGCAAACTCCATGAATCAAAGAGGTGTAAGTAACAACAAGGTGTTACTAACCACGTCTCCAGCAATAGCTTTTTCGATGCCTCAACAACTAGTGTATTCTTACGAAGGCTGTCAATGATGGTGTTACAGGCAAATATCTCTTCCTAAGTAATTGAATAGCTGCACTATTGTTTCCCATCATTCAAAAGCCCTTTGTTAGAGCAGAGGCATCATGACCTATTCCGACAAGACCCATTTGTTTAAACAAAGAGATGACTACTACCGAACATTGTTTCAACTTAGAAACCTGAGCGAAGCGAACAGGCCAAGGCGGAGGACGCCTCTCGTCCTCCTCAAGATTAGTGACTCTGGGTACTGGTGGGTCTCTCACAAGCTTCCCTATCTGGGTGTTGGTAGACTTGCTGGGCTTTGAGGATTTAGATTGAAACAAGGCCAAGTAATTGTTGAACAAAGTAGAGTGAAGAAAGCGCATACCTCCTCTGCTACTGCAATAAGAATACCAAGGAGACATGTGCGCTGATCCTCAGCATCCCCGAGTCTCAATTCAGAGAACAACTCGAAATATATAGGAGGTTTATTCAGAGCGACTGCAATGCTCTTCACTGTAATCTTATATACGAGGTCAAAAACCCTAAATATATTTTTGGTCCTATAATTTGGTAAAATTTTAATTTGGCCCCTGTTAATATAACAATTACTCAACTACACTAGATTTTTTTTTTTTTTTTTTGCCTTTTTAATCCCCACGCCTATATATTGTACGAGAATTGAATTTGTGACATCTTTATAAAAAAATATTTAAAAATAAAAAATAAAAAAGGAGATCGCTTTCTATTGAAATGTTAGCAGTATAAAAGAACTTGTCAAGTTGTGATCCCAAAATAATAAGTTCCTGCAGATTAATAGCCACATGCGGCTCAAGTATATAAGAATAGGTTACACCGTTACAAAGATGATTAAATAATAGCTTTATTATGCCCTGTAAGTATTATGGTGGAGGTGGTGGTAGAGGAGGACAGGGTTCTATAATGTATAGGAATGGGCAGAGAGGGAGGATGAGGTGAAGGTGAAGGTGGAGGCCGGATGAGGGAGATTATCTCGTTGATGAGGTCGATGAGGGTTTAGAGTAGGGTAGTGGCTGTGGTCGTGGCCGTGGCGGTAGTGCTCTGACTTGGGATAGTTGGTCGAAATCGGAGAGTGTAGAAAGAAAATAAGGGTGTGACTAAAAGAAGAAAAGGACGGTGGTGGATTTAGGGTGACAAGGGTTAATTTTGACATTTCCTCTAAAACTAGGGTAAAGTCTGCAAAAGTGAGGCCTCATGTCGGCTCTAGCTCAGTGAATGACATCACAATCTGAGGGAAATTCAAAAATTAGATGCGGCTAATGGGATTTGAAAGCTTAGGGACCAATGTGATTAAAAAAAAAAAAGGACCAAACTGATTTTAGCCTTAAAGTTCAAGGGACTAAATTGAATTAAGTCCAAACTAAAATAAAATAAATGAAAAATTAATCGGCTCTCAAGCCCAAGTGCATTACAAAAACAAAAGTTTAGGACACAAGAAGAAACCCTAGCCATCATGGATATCAATCTGAATACAAGTGTGGAGCCACCACCACAGTTCCAGAAGAAGTCATTCATGTTGTCTCCAACAATAGCCACAATCCAATTTCAAGATCTGTAATACCCGCAATTTCCATTTTAAATTCGAGTGATTGTATCGAATGATTATTATGCGATTTCACGATATATGTTCGATAATCATTCATTTTTACAATTATCAAAGTTTTGAAACGTTTATTTTAACGAAAAGCTCGAAATACTCGGTTTGAGAAATCGACTTTTTCTACGTACGAAATTTGGAGAAACTTCCTTCATGAAAGTTGTAGAGCTCGTCGATACGAGTCCGTACACGTGCGGAACACGAAGATCGGATTTTTTCTGAATTAGTTATCGAATTTCGAAGTTTTCCGAAACATGTATATATAGAAAAAAATTTTGGAAACCCTAATTTTTTTCCCTACCGGTTCCTCTTTTTTCTTTTTCTTCTTCTTTCTTCTTCTTCTTCCTGTTCTGGAAAAAAACTGGTTTCTTTCTCTCTCTCACAGACGCACTCGACCGAAAGGGGAGGAAATTTTCTCCTTAATTGTTCTCCCTCCACAGACCACCTCTCGACCTCAAACCAAGTCCCGGGCGTTCGTCTCGAGCTGCTCTAGCTCCCGGAGGCAGTTTCACAAGGCGGCGCGGCCTGTGGCGGCGGCGGCACAGCCCGAACCGAAAACGGTCATTTTCGGTTCGATCTCGATATCTCGAGCTACACTCCAACATTTCACTTGATTCTTGTCTCATTGAGCTCGCCTCAACTTCCTCTACAAGCACCAAGAAGGACCCGAACGGATCGAAATACCAAAACTTTCGATCAAGATATCTCGAGCTATACACGATCGTTTCTTGTGATTCTTGGCTTGTTGAGTTCGCAAGGAAGTTCTGAACAAGTTTCTAGAAAGGATCGGGGCCTGAGGTTGCAGTTTTCACGTCGGTTTTCAAGCTCACCAGTTTCTGCATATTTTCCGGCCGCCGACTATAAATCGGTAATTTCGATGCCTTCCCGTCATTTTTAGGTCTTGTGCTAGTTATGAAAGTTGCTCAGAATGATGAAACGAAGGGGACAAGCTCGGCCCCGACACCATTGGTGGTGGTCGGTGGCGGCTCTGTCCCTAACTCCGGCGGCCTTTTCCGGCCACCTCCGGAGGTCTAAAATTTGGTTTCTGTCCATTTTATGATTCTATGTTTTGATACGATCATTTCGGCGTATTATACGTATTTTTCGAATATCGTATGAATTAGTTATGAATTTTGTGATTTCGATCGATTTCGATCGTTAGATTTGTGATCTGTAGATTTATGACCTTTGGATGAACTTGTAAATTTGTTATGATGATCATATGACTGTCCCAGAGGCTTTGTGTGGTCATGGGCGAAGATCCGACCGTTGGATCTTCGTATATGTGAAAAACGGTAATTAGGGGAGCGATTCGTGAGAAACCGCTCGTCGGATTTTAATGTAAATTAGAATCTGACCGTTAATTAGTAGTTAAATTATGTGTTGAAATTGTTGGCCAAATTCGAATCACATTTGATTAGGTGATTGACGGATTTTATTTGAGTGGGCTATTCGGGGTTAATTATAAATTATAATTATATTGAAGACGCAGCGGGAGTTTCGAGGTGAGTAAAACTCACGTGGTTCATATTACGAACCGAGCATTTTAATTTGTTTATTTTGGTAATTGTGTGGAAAAAAATATTTGCGGATTAAATATTTGTTTTAAAATTTCATGGACTTGAATCACCACGGTCCATATGTAAGTAAAATGAATTTTAACTATACAAATGAATTTCATAATTTTCTTGTATGAATTATAGATGGTATTAGTGGTCATTCCTGAGTGGATGATTACGTATATATATATTTACGTGGAAAATATATATTGATGAGTGGATTGTTGTGTGATGACATGATTGAGTAGAATTGATGAGTTGATTATATTACAATTGTGTAATTCCATAATAATATGATGTATCTTGGTTGGGTTGATTTCAGTATGTGATATTATATGTTGTGTTCATTTATGGGTTTAGGGTCAACGTAATAACTGGTGTGGGTAATCGGACGCTCTAATCCTAGTGTGGATGATGGGATACGATTGGTTGAGTATGTGGAATTATTGGACGTTCTAAATATGTATATAGGAATACATATTGATGAAATACAATAATTGATAATTATGTCGGATGCCATAACCTAGGCCAGGTGACGGGCTACGATTCAGTTAGAGCTCTAGTCTGTCAAGTACCGTATTTTTATAAATACGATGATGAGAGTTGTGGTGAAAGTTGTGAGTTGGGTTGTCTTGATATATTGAGTTGGTGTTGATTGAGATTGTTATTATTTGCATATGTGGAAATTATTGAGTGTTGTTGTGTGTGGGAATAAATGAGATTAAATTAAGTAACAGTTCCTTCTTTTACTCATACGAGCTTTCATAAGCTTACCGGGTTTTGTGTTGTTGCAATCCCGGTACACTATTCAATGGTGTAGCGGATATTCCTGCAGGTCAGGATAACCAGGGAGGTGACCGAGCTGCTTAGGTGTTACAGCAGTCATGTTATTTATTTAGTCGTGATGTGTGTGTATGCTCATTTAGAGCTTTACATTACATTTTGGATTTGAGTTGTAATAATTAACCGAGACTAAATTCGGTTTGATTTTATTTTGTGTGGTGAGTATGTTAAGAAAAGAAAAATTTTCAGGATGATTATTTTGTGTTGTAGTAATTTCATGTTTCGGATTTTGAATTGTTATTCTAAAATTCGGGGCGTGACAAGATCAAAACTAAATCCAGAATTGGATTCATCGTATTTATCAAACCACTACAACATCACAACCATGATCATCCACTGATGAGACTTGCTTGCACTGGAGAAGACACGATCAAACTCTTAAAGAAATAGATCCATCCTTAGCCACCGCCATACCTCGTAATCATCAAATAAGACTTCAACATCATCTTGTAATCTCCCATTCTTTTGAATAAGAAGGCACAAGGAGAACATATGGCCAAAGACCAAGGAGCCTAACCATCAAAGCAAAGGAAAAATTCCTCCTCCAAAATAAGACGAGAAGAAGGAGAAGAGAAGAAAAAGAGAAGTGGAGAGGTAACAAAGAACTGACCGACGTCATCGACAGACTATAGAAAAGTGTCTAGAGCCTTACGTCGGCTAGGGTTAAAAAAAAAAAAAAAAAAAAAAGCTCATCAAGTGAGATCTACGATTTTAATTATTCTAAATAATTAATAGATCACAGCTCCTCATCTAATCTGTAATGGTGAGAAATCTTTTCAGACAAAAGAAAAAAAAACATAGTACTAACAGAAGTACACAACATTTTCATTTGAACTAATATACTACCTATTTTCTATTGCACCTTTTACGTTGTTACTACATTATCTACTGCTATTGTACACTTATTTCATGTTGTTATTACACCATTCAACTGTTATAGAGAATCCTTATGTTGAGTCATGATGTGCGAGGTCACAAACCCTTACCATTTTTGTTTTGAATAATGAAAATGGCGCTTAAGTTCACTCTTATAGTGATTTTGTTTTTAATAGTGGTCTTTCTCAAATACCTATCCCCCAATTAGAAAAAAAATTTGTGGCAATTCTCATCTTTCACATGATGTGTAATTAATATTTTTATGTTGTCTTGTAACTTAACAACATCATGGTCAATAATGCAAGAGATGGTTTGCCTTAGTTGTTGCTTCTCATATGAAGAGGTGGCAGAATCTTATATCCTTATTTCCTTATTTCTCTATTGTTGTAAGTTTGTAGTTGTCACTTAATTCTTTCATTCCTCATAGTAACATGTCATTTTTCCACTTCCTCCATCCATTTTTACACCATTTTCTTAAGGTTTCACATCTAGGAGCTTCACTATCTTTAAGAATATGAGCTCAATAAACACAGTTGCCCAACTCTCTCTACATTTGTCTCTTGTTTTGTTTGTTTTGTTGTTGAATCATTGATGATTTGTGAGTAGTTGACATTGGAGCTAGACCCTAGTATGATTGGTGTAACAATTACTTTGTAAGTAATCAACTTCAATTTTGCTTAATATCTATGCCTATTATTTCCTTTATTGTGATTCCTAATGTTGGTAATAAGTTTAGCCATATTTAAAAATGTGCATCTTGTTGTTGTATGGATGAATTTAGTGTTTAACTACTTCTACATATAGATAATATTACTACAATTATAGTTTAGTTGTGGAATTAGCTAGGTTCGACATATAATTCTTAGCATATTAAAGCTCTTGTACAAATTATTGGCTTAGAATATATCTAGTTCGTATCAAGTGAATGGAAAATGGTACGGTTCATTGAACAAAGTTACTTTGGGGGTTTGCTTTTTGTTATGCTTTGTGGTGCATCTAGACACGAAGGATAAAGTTGGGTTTGATGGAGCTTCCTTTGACTCAATGATGTTTAAGTACCTATTTCTAGACTCTTTAAAGGAATCTACAGGCATTCAATTTGTATCTTGCACTACTACATTGAGAATGCAAATCATGTTTAATGTACCTGGGCTTTCAGCCTTGAGTTTAATGGCTCAAAAATTCATAAATGTACATTGAGATCCTCCTCCAATAAAATATTGGTTAAAGGTTAACACTAATGGTTCTTTTCGCGAGCCAGGAACAGCAGACTTTGGGGTTATTTTTAGAGATCATAAGGGATTGTTTCGGGATGCCTTTGCACACAAGGTTGAGGTTCTGAGTGCTACTGATGCAGAGGTACTAACGGTAATAGAGGCCTTGCGAGTTGCTTGGACAAAGAGTTGGATTCATTATGGTTAGAAACTGACTCATCTCTTATGGTGTACTACTTCAAGAACCCTGAGCTAATTCCATGGCCATTACGGGTGGTACGTGTGGAATAATTGTTTCTATTTTTATCGTCTGATCCATATAAGAGTTACTGACATTTATAGGGAAGGCAATATGTAGCAGATGCGCTTGTAAATCATGTTGCGACTAATGATATTTCAAGATGGTGGGATTCTTTGCCTACCTTCATTGCTGGGTTATATGGAAATGATTTATCGTCTGCTCTTTCTTATAGATTTTATTAATGTCTTGGATCTCTCTACCTATTTGTATTGTACTTAATTGGTTAGTCATTTTTGGTGGTTTTTTCCTGTTTATGTATAAGAGGAGGTTTTTGCCTCTTCTTTGTCTATTGCTGATTGGGTTTTTGACACTTTCTTTTTACAAAATTAAAATAGAGAGACGAGGGGTGGGTTCCCAGAGTGTGGCAGATCCTTCTCCATATGTGTGTATGTAACTAGAGAATGAATGATTTAGATTATTAAACTACATGCAAAAAATAAAAACATCCTCACATTTCAAGTTTAAGGAGGTCCTCTCTAGATCCTCCCTCATATAACAATACATACACTTGCATGTATAATTCAGTAAGTTTTGCATTTTGCACGTGTAGAAAGCTTGCATAAAGGTTATAGTACTATACACATGTTCGAATGCTAGTTATACTTAACTCACTACCACACTCACTTAGCATCATAATTATGTTTTAGGCACAGATTACTAGGCACCAAAAAGAGATTAAAAATTAATCGCATGGGGTTACAAACTTTGCGCTAATAATTACTTTCATTGTAGAGATTGTGATTGAGTTGGGAAAGTATGACTAAAAATGTTGTTTGAGTGACTAAAAATGTTGTTTGAGTAACAGCTCTATGTCCCCTTTGTAGCGCACTATCTTCATCAACACTAAGCTGTAGACAAAATGAGCATTCAAGGCTTCTAGTGTCATCATTGGAGATTGATAGAAGGAACTGAGATCAAGAATGATAAAAAAAAATTTGATAAAGAACGGTGGCATCGAGTTCACTAAGGTTTTTCTAGATAATACATTCATTAGCCCTTGTTGATGATTGATCATATTCAAATAATTACTAAAATATCTCATGAAAAGAACAAGTTGAGAAATAACAAAATAAAAAAGAAAGAATTGTTTGTTAACATTTTTTTTTTTAAAAGAACGAGTGTGAACAACACGAAAAAAAATATAAAAGACAAAGTGCATAAATTGGCATGCTGACTTTAATGTAATGACTTAATTAAGTCGTTCTAAATAACCAACTGAAAAAACTAGACCTAGTTCAAGCATCCATTTACCAAGTAATTTTTTTTTTGTAACACCTTAGCAAGATACACAGTTCTATTTGATGTCAAACAGTAATATTGATAGCAAACATCATCACCAGCTATTCGTGCAACAAAAATAATTTGGCAACGCACTTTATTTTACGCTTGAAAAGATAAATTCGTCTTATTTGACGCAAGCCTATCTCATTCGGTTTGGTTGCGTCACCAACTATTCTATGACATTATCACTTGTGTCTCATACAACATTCTAGAAATAGATAATTTTTTTATATGATGTCATACACTAAATTCCTGTAAATTCAAATCATAGTTACTTTCGATATACTGAGGATCATGAGTGTCTTACTCAGCTATGTCAACAATAACATGCACCGCTGTATATAGTTGAAAACTCTTTAGATGCTTTCTTCTTAAAACTTAAAGTGATGCTCGGAATCTTGCAAAATTATGCACCTCCATATATAGTTCAGAATTTGTTTGAGCTTTCTAGTAACATGCCCATCGGTATGATCAGATATCTGTCAACAGTATTTACTGAACAAGCTACTGAAGCATTGTCTTTATTTTCTAATAATTAGTATTTAAATATGTTCATATTTGATTTATAAAATTTTCACATTTTCTAGTTGCAGGGGCCTAGTGCATATCATGTCTCTGATGAACTTGTTTTTAAGAGGATCAAAAGCGTTGGTGCCCTTGGATTGGGTAGTGTACATGCCATGCATCAGTTGAATAGGTATGATAAAAACTGTTTATCCAAATCATAATTTATTGTTAAATCACATAACAAGCAAAATAGATAGTTTTAAAAATAGTTTACTAAACATAGTACTTGTAAGTCATTAATTTATAATCACTCACCTTCTTTGATTCCATTCACCTAAAATTTTAATATAATTTTAAATTTCTTATAGTGACGGGATTTATGAGGACTTGCTGCCGGATGAGCATCACCGGTGGATCAGGACAGATGATTTGTCTGTAGAGGATGCTATTGGTTATGTCCGACGTGCCTATTTTCATGCTTCTATGAAAGATCCTAGCACTGGAGGAGACTATTTTGGTGATTTTTTCTGTTATATATTTTTTTTCTTAATAGACTAAACGAAAATTAATTTGTGTATAACATGTCGCTTTTGACAGGATATTATATACATTCTGGTGGGTGTGAGCTGGTCTGGTCTGAACATATGATAGATATGTACATTGATTTGTATCAGTGGTAACCAGAGTTGCATACATGTGCTCTCTGTGTTGTCGAGTTCGAGATATGGTTTTTCTGGTCCGCATATACGGTTCATGTTGGAGTAAGGTTTTCTTTTTAAATTATCAGATTCATATATGAGTTTGTTTAAAACTCATTTTGTTTTATATGTAACTCTACTTTTTGCAAGTTAATAGGTGTTCAGACTACAGACATCACGTCTCTTGTCAGCTAGGCATATATGTCCTCACATCAGCATGCGTAAAAAATAGTCCAACAATTCCAGAAAGAACGGTCTTCAATGCTAAGATATCACGGCGGCCAGATTCTTCTACAAACAAGTCAATGCACTTGTTGGTTAGCATATTCTTCACCATCAAGACAACTTCATGAGAGATTTAGCAAAGAGATGAGAAATTTGCAAATACGATCTGCTTTAAGAACACAACTTTGAGAGTATTTAGCCAAGAGGGAGAGATTTGCTCCTTAAAATTGAGGATGTTTGTATTTTAAACATGTAGTTTAATAATTTAAATCACTCATTCTCTAATAACATATACAAATATGAATATAATCCTACAAAAACTTAGCCAAATCGAAGAACGTTCAATCATTTGATTTGCACCATGTTCGTTCTAATTTTATCTAACGTACTATATTTGTTTAAACATTTTCAATAACTAAATGATTATGAATATGATTGATTATTTGTAGACACAATTTTTGCATAAAAATTTAAAGAATCAATAGTTGAAATCATTGAATTAGGTTGTATCCTATTGAAAAATAATTGCCTTTGTTAACCCTTTTCAAAAAAATAAAAACTGTAAACAACATGAAAATAAAAATAACAAATAAAAGGAACGACAACGTGCATAAGGTGGCATGCCGACTTTGATCTAAAGGCTTAGATTAAGTCATTCTAAATAGCCAACTGAAAAAGATAGTCTTAGTAAACATTTATTTACTAAGTAAATTTTTGGGTTAAATACTGTTTACTCCTTGTACTTTTACTCGAAAAACACTTCAGTCCCTGACCTTCTAATTTCACACGTTTAGTCCTTGTACTTCAAAATTTCAGACCAATAGGTCCTTGCCGTCTAAAAGTCATGGCGAAATGTCTATTATGCCCTCAGTTCTTTTTTTTAATTAATTACTTATTTTATTTTATTTTTGAAAATGATTTTTTTTTTCCTTTCTTTCTTTCTGTTTTTTTTATTTTTTTCTGTTTTTCTTTCTTTCTTTCTTTCTGTTTGAAAAAAAAATACTAAATAAAATAAAGAAAAAAGAATTAAGAAAAAAGAGAAAGGAATAAATTTATTATAAAAAAAAAGAACTGAGGGCATAATAGATATTTCACCGTGACTTTTAGATGGCGAGGACCTATTGGTCTGAAATTTTGAAGTACATGGACTAAACGTGTGAAATTAGAAGGTCATGGATTGAAGTGTTTTATGATCAAAAGCTCAAGGACTAAACAGTATTTAACCCTAAATTTTTTTTTCAACACATTAGTTGGAAACATTGTTCCATTCATATAGTAATGTCAATCAATAAGATTGGTAGAGACTAATATCTTCTTCTGGATATTAAAACGAAGATGAGCCTTAGCTTTAGCCGTAATTTTAACTTTGCGAGCAACATTAACATCCTTCATAATCCACACTTTTCAAAAGAATCTTCTTGATTGGCATGCTGACTTTATATAGATCAAAAGGTGCGTTAATTATTTTATTTTGTATTTATTTACTATATGGAATGAAGCTCTAAACTTTAAACCAATATTTGTGAGCCTAGGAATAATAGCATCACCAGTTGCTTGTACACCTAAAAAGTTTGGCAACGCACTTTATAGCTGGCTAGCTTGGCATATATGTCCTTCATTTCAGCATGCGTAAAGGGTAGTCTAAAATCTCCAAAGAGGACGTTATTTAAAGCCATGATATTGGCGACCTGATTCTTTCACGAAAATGTCAATACACTTCTTCGTCAATGTGTTCTTCACCATCAAAATGACTTCAGATTCTCGGATCTTGCTACGAATCTGTTATAGCTCGAAATTGTTCATGCAATCCGCTTTAAGAACCAAGATTTGAGAATATTCGGCCAAGAGGCGAGAGATTTTCTCCTTAAATTTAAGGATGTTTATATTTTTAACATATAGTTTAATAATCTACCACTCATTCTCTAGTTATATATACACATATAAATTCTACAAAAAATTAACCAGATCAGATAATGTTTAATCATTTGATTAGCACCGTATTCGTTTTAATATTATCTAATGTACTACATTTGTTTAAATATTTTCGATGACTACATGATTATGGATTTGGTTTATCTTTTGTTGATACAATTCTTACATAAGAATCTAAAGGGTCATAATTGAAATCATTGAATTAAGTTGTATACTATTGAAAAATAGTAAAATTTTCAATTTTTAAAAGTAAGGAAGTCTTCTGTAAAATGGGCATATATATATATATATTTTTTTTTTTTTTCTTTCTTTCTTTCTTTCTTTAGAATTTTTGGTTTAGCTATAGGTATAGGAAATTATTTTTAGGATTTAGAGGTTTAGGGTTTGACCTAGGAGGAGTGTTGGAAAACTATTGTTATTGTTGTTTTTCTTTTTTTCCTTAATTTTTTTTGGTGTGTTCATTGTACACACACACACACACTATTATATTATATATTTTATGACTTGGTAAAATGAATTTTCAAACTTGGTCTGATTTTAAAAGTTGGATATTTCTAAAATGACTTAAATAAAAATTTAAGAGTTTTGCACAGTGTTCTGCTTCTTATTATGAACCCAACCAGGTTAGTTCTGCAGCACTACTCCCATATTTTTTTATTTGAATTAAAAAAAAAAAAACTTCCATCTCCTAAAGAAGTTGACACCACCATATGTGCATCGAATGTCTCAACTCTCCCCTTTTCATAAGGGGATGGAATGAAGTCCAAGTTCGACCTCTTCCCAAGCAAGAAACCATGCAAAGAGGAAGGTGATAGAGCTTCCTCTACAACCAGTAGGTCATGCTAGTAAGTAGGATAAGTAATAGCTAATACCTCAACTACACTAGCATTTATAGATATATGTGTAGATAAAGGTGGCCTACGTAGACACCTGTGCAGTTAAATTGGAACATAGGAGATTTCCCACAACAGTAATAGCCTTCTCACTAAGATAAGGAGTTAGTGTGGAGCTCACACTAGGTGGTTGGAAGGCAAGGACAACCAGTTTTGAGGGAGGACAATTAAAACTGTTGCCACAACCCTTCAGGGATTTAACTACCTAAAAAATCAAAACCAAAAACCTGCTTTACGTGCCTCTACGTGCCACCCACAGTGGCGGCACGTGGGCCCCATGCGTCACCAACCACCACCTCAATAGGCCACCAAATTTCATGTACAACATCATCTCAATATTTCCAATAACTTTCTCAACTGTGACAAAGTCAGAAAATACCTTGCAGTAGCCGGAAATCAAGTAAACTTGAAAAGCTTCAATTTGCACAGTGAAATCTTCCAGCCGTGATTTCTCCCTCCACGCTTCAATTCGTTGAAAGAGATTTGAGAAGCATGAAGGGTGGTTCAAGGCGCTTCCAAAGAACCTAGTTTGGTCACCTGTGGTGGCCGGAATTGAGAGAAACCGGAGTTGACCTCAAAATTGCTACAGTCGGGTTGGGTTTGAGTTTATTGGGCGGTTTTCTGGCCAAATCGCCCCCAGTCGCCGCTGCAGGCTTCAAGGGGAGGAAGAGACGAAGCCACCAATGCCGGTGGCATGCCATCAGGTGGCTTGGAGGCAGAGATACGCCGGAGAGAGAGAGAGAGAGAGAGAGAGAGAGAGAGAGAGAGAGAGAGAGAGAGAGAGAGAGTTGCAGAGGAGAGAGAGAGATGGGAGTTACCGAGCTTCCACAGTAAAAATTCAAATTTATACCATTTACTCCATATAGTAAATTTAGTATTTCGCTTATAATTTTGGCATACGAACTCCTATTTTTATGTACCATATATGCACGCGCTTGGTTTAACGTCCTCTACAACTTTCATAGAGGAAATTTTATCAAAATCTGATTTGAACAAAAAAGTCAAGTTTTATGGCCACTATATGTGTCAAACAAAGTAAAAGGAGAAAGTAATTGTCGTTTACCATCCACATTACTTGTAAACTGGTAAATTTAGGTTTGGAACGTAACATGTCAAATCCAAATAAAAAAGCTTAATCACTAGAAAAATATCAAAATCGTCATCGTCATCTACGAGATAGATCATTGGATCACCTCAACAATTAATAAAGATATGGATAGTGTTTAAGAGACAACACCAATGGCAACCATCCATACATTTTTATTATAGAGAGATAAAAATAAAGGAAAAGAGAAAACTATAGGGCACGACATATCGCTAATGAGAGGTAGAGAGGTGATATTTAGGAAGAAATTGACTAGTTCTGTGTTGCAGCTAGATTAGGTTGAGAGAATTAGAAAGAGCTTTATGGCAATTTTTAGCACTTTTATTGTATGTTTTTGTCAATAATAAATGAAGTCACTGGTTAAAATATTAAAATATAAATAATAGATGACTAAATAAGTACCAATAATCCAAAATTTAAATAGGCATAGACAAAAACCAAAAAGCTTAGCTGTCTTCTTTTCCTCTGATTTTTGTAGCAGGTCTTCTAGAGATGGTCTCTATAGCCTCATTGACCATGCCACTAGCCCGACATTGTTGTTGCAAGACAGGGATGAACCTATCGAATTCGAAAATCTCAAAAAGTAAAAGTATAAATTTTTGTGGCTCAACAATCCTATTTACTTATCTAGTGCACGGACTGAATACATATAAGCCTTTAATCATCAATCCTCTATGGGATCATTTCATTCAATATGGAGGTTATTTAGAACTCTCAATGTTTAGGAATAACCAAGCGAGTAGTTTCTATTCTCTTTCTTAGATGTCGACGATGTTGATAGGATCAAGTGGGGGGGGGGGGGGGGGGGGGGGACCTTAGAATTTCCATCAGTCACTGGTGGTGCTCAATGACTATGATAATTTTTCTCCCATTTATGAAGTGCTAATGAATCATGTTTGGATTTGGGTCTGTCCATGGCCTTTCATCTGTGTATGCATCCATTTGCACAATATCCTTGATCGGAGAAGCACTGCGGAGGTGAACAACGTTAATTTCATAGGGGTATTAGAGATGGAAGCTGTTGGGTTAGGGTGGCGCTCTATTTGTGAGATCTAGTGAAAAAGGTTAGGAGGTTTAGGGTTTCTCCAAAAGATACCCTTACCTTAACCTTCTAGCATGAGCAATTGGTATGGTGGAGCAAGGATTTTTTTTCATTAAATTAGGTCGGGGCGGTGCGCCCTTTGTAGGAGTAATAGGCTGGTGTGTTGGAATATGAGAATTAAATGCTGAGAAGGACAGTGTCTGTTGGTATGCCTTCGCTGAGGCAAATGTGTTGCGAGCTTTATCTACTCTCTTCTTGCAGCCTAATAGCCTTCTTTAGGCTTTAGGACCGAAATGATATGTAGTCATCAAGATGGTAGAGGAGAGGCAAGGTGAGGTGGTGGAACATCCACGCATTACAGGGGAGGTGATGAAGCAGAAAGGAAGAGCCGAAGATTGAATCGTAAAGAAGTTAGTTTGCATTGGAACTGGTACCTTCTAGGGTTGGGATGCCCTATTCCTCCTGATCATCCCCATATAAGTCTTGCATCACGATTTTTTGTGTGGAGCGAAAGATCAACTGTAGGATGACCCGCTACACCATTTGAATAGTATACCGGGATTGCGACAACACAAAACCCGGTAAGCTTTTGCAAGCTCGTGTGAGTAAATAAAAATGAACGGTTGTTTTATTAAATTATAATTCTTTCAACCCAAGTCAACACCCGACAAATTCAACATCCACAAAGAAATCACAATCTCAGTAATCAATCACCAAATCATCAAGGATTAATACGGAATTTAAACTCACATATCTCTTCTCAAAACCCCGAAGTTGTATTTAGAAAAATACAGTGTAGATCAAAGGATATCTAAACAAAACAATGAGCATATTTAAAATCAAAGGATAAACAAGTCACACCCATGACAACTCAAATCATTTGAATCTCAACAAAATCTAATGAATCACTCATCTCTCATCTTAACAAGATGCATTTATCTCCACAATACATAATGATATTTCTCAACTTTCCACGGGTCGCACCCATCACTGCACTCCCCAATTAAACTAAATAAAACACAACTAATGCATTAATGCAGGAATAACCAAAATGCATACAATCAAAATCATAGTAATCCCTACATATAATTAAGTTCAGGAGATTACATTAAAATTAAACAATAAAATGAAAGAGAGAAATAAATGGGAAATCAAATGATAGAAATAAACAAGGAAAATAAATGGAGATATTAAACAATATAGACGGGAAAGAAAAAGAATAGAAATTTAAACAAAAGGAACCACTAGAAAATTAATCACATGCATTATCAACTCACTCTATTAAATTCATCCAAAACTCAACACCTTGTACCCAAATGACTCTTACAAGTCACATCGTAACAAAATCATAGGAAATGTTAACGTAACAAATCAATATGAAATCCGGTCCAACCTGAACACATTGGCAGACAGAATAGAGCTCTAACTGTATCGTAGCCTGTCACCTGGCCTAGGTTATGGCATCCGACATGGTTGTCACTATCGTAGTTCATCAATATAGATTTAGAACATCTGACACGCATACTCAATCTAGCCCCATTACCCGAAAAGGGTGATGACATCCAATTTACTCAATCAATCGTAGCCCATCATCCACCCGGGATTAGAGCGTCCGATTCCCTTATACCGATCACTACATCGACTCTAAATCCATAATCGAGTACAACAATATTCTTACCCACAATAGGATCAACAAATTCAATATACAGAATATTATTATGAATTTAAGCACTCAATTATAACTCAAACTCACCATTCCAAACTCAATCATATCATCACTCAACAACACCAACCAATATATATTTCACGTAAATATATATATATATATATTTCCGCCATAAGTAAATATTCAATTCAATTCTAAATAAAATCACTGAAACAAAGAAATCACCACAAAATCACTTGTGCATATTCTCAAACTAAAATAAGCATTATTCCATCACTCAATACCACATCTTCCAGATATATATACCTCACATAAATATAGTAAGTCACATTTCAATCCATAAAAAAACTAAATCATCACAATTCCACACTCTTCAATGTCATACAAATTCATATATAATCACGTATATGTGTATATATATATATATATATGGGCTAACTACTGTTTAGTCCCTGTAATATGACCTCGTCCTTTTTTTCAGTCCATGCCTTTCTAATTTAATCCCAAAAGTCCCCGAACTCAAAATTTTAAATCCAACTGATCCATTCCCACCATTTCATCCGGTTGCGTGCTAACATGTCAGTTTTCCACTGGCCAGCTCAGCGCCACGTAAGACGCCAATTTTGTAAAGTGACGAATTTGCCCCTGACCTCTATTACGGTAGTTTGAGGCGTAGCAAGAACCCGTAAATTCCCCTCAAACCCTAAAATTTGAAAGCTCGACACTCTCCCAAACCCGTAATCCCCAAACCTACAATCCCTAAACCCTTCATCCCCAAATCCCTAATTCTAATTTTGATCTCGTTCAAATTCGAAACTGGTACACCTGAAAGTGAAGTTCGGGTAGAATAGTGAACGAAACTGATCCGAGTTGGAACCCGATAAATAGAGGTGGTGACATGGTGGTGAAGGACGTCGATGTTTGGGTTCCTCGAGATGAAAAAGGCGAGAATGACGAGCTCCCTAATTATGGTGAGTTTTCGATTGCGCCCAATATGCTGCGATTTGTGTGTACGGATTGATGATATGATATTCATTTCTAGGGTTTTTGAAAAAAAAAATTGGGGGTTTTAAATTACAGGGTTTGTGGATGACTATGTAACTGTTTTTGGTTGCAATATTCATTTTTCGAATGATTGGTGTTGGATTTAAAGGGTTTTGCTATGGTTTGCTGGGGTCGATTTGTAGTGTTTCCAAAAAGTTTCTGGCTTTTTTACTGTTTGAGTTTCTGAGTTTGGGGATGTTTGTTTAGAGCTGAGATTGATGGTTGGTGTGAGGTGTAAAGTATGAAAATGAGTGTTTGATATAGCTTGTCAAGCTGCTGGGTTGTTGAAACCGTGTGCATATGTTTGTAATATAGGCCAGATTGTTGTTGAACTGATTTTGCCTTTTAATATTGGGTCCTAGTAATGCTGTGTGTGGTCCTAGCAAAGAAAAAATTGTTTAGTCTCCCATGTGAATGCTTTGGCTGTGTGTGGTCTTCTTGTCTGCTTGTTGTTACTTGTCCCTTTTCTATTTTGTGTTATATCTCTTTTAAGAGGCAAAGAGTAGTGCTTCTAGAGTATTTATGAACTGTTAGGTAAAGTAACTAATGCTTTTCATTGACCCATGCAGCTCATCCAGACTAAATTGGCAGACAGAATAGAGCTCTAACTGTATCGTAGCCTGTTCACCTGGCCTAGGTTACGGCATCCGACATGGTTGTCACTATCGTAGTTCATCAATATAGATTTAGAACATCTGACACGCATACTCAATCTAGCCCCATTACCCGAAAAGGGTGATGACATCCAATTTACTCAACCAATCGTAGCCCATCATCCACCCGGGATTAGAGCGTCCGATTCCCTTATACCGATTACTACATCAACTCTAAATCCATAATCGAGTACAACAATATTCCATGAAGGGCGTTTAAGTGGCAACAACTATGTTGGAGGCAAAGTCGATTACTATGACAATGTGGACAAAAATAGGATGTCCCTTGTTGAAGTTGATAATATGGTGAAGCAGCTAAATCCAAGATATGCAGATGAAAGAATTGATTATTGGTACCGGGTTGGTGATGAAGGAGACGAGTTGATGAAGTTAGTGACTGATTTGGATGTGGTCACTATGTGTACTGCTGTTCCTTATTGGAGATTGATAATTCTATACTTGAACCACAAGGGACCAGAAGATATAGATGATGACTTGTTTATTTATGAAGACTTCTTTTTTAGTCAAGTTGGTAGCAACGTTGTAATAGAAGAGCTACCCGATGAGCCTAGACCTAGACCTAACAAGGGAGTTGTGATTCGGGAGCTTGAAGACCATGTGCCTACTCAAGCTAGCAATGCTTGTGAAGTTAATCCAAAGGAAAAAGGAAAACAGAAGCTGCTGGAGTATACAATATCATCTGATAAGGGTAAGGAAAGTTGTAAGGAATGTCCAAGAAGTGGTGGGCAATGTTCAAGTGGTGTGCAAGTGCAAGGTTCAAGAAGTATAGGGCAGTCAAGTGTAGAAGTAGGTTCAAGTGCTGTAGGAGTAGGTTCAAGTGCTGTAGAAGTAGGTTCAAGTGTTATAGGCCAGTCAAGTAGTGGTTTAGACAATGAAAGGAAAGGGCTGCAAGGTGTTGACCTGCTAGATTATCTTCAGTCATATGGTGGTGGTGAGGGCAGTGAGGTTGACCATGAAGATGAAGATGGGACAGCTAGAGGAGAGAGTGGGGGTTCAGACCATAGTGAGGATGATGATTACGATCCTATAGCAGATGATGAGGACTATGTCAAGTACGGGGTAGATGATGATGATTGGTTGGATGATGTTGAGCATGAAGAAGCTTCACACAAGAGAGGAGAGAGTGAGGGTACTGTTGGACAAAGGACTAGTGCGAAACATGAGGAACCATATTTTGAAGATAATGAAGACATGTTTGCTGAACAAGAATCTGATGAAGAACAACCTAATTACATTGTCAACTCGGATGGAGAAAAGGAGGAGATAGGGTTGTACTTTAACCCTAAAACTGATATGAGAAGGCCTGTTTTCAAGTTGGGGATGATGTTTGGCACAGTTCAGATTTTGAGAGATGCTCTTAGGGAGACGGCTGTACAAGGTGGCTGGGAGTATATTTTTTTGAAGAACGACAAAGTAAGACTAAGGGTCATATGCAAGGAGGAAAATTGCCCTTTCGAGTTGTTTGCTTCAAAAATGCAGCATGAGGATACTTTGATGATCAAGGGTTACAATCCAGTCCACAATTGCACAAGGAAATATAACAATCGGATGGTGAAACAGAGATTCTTAGTAGCAAAGTTCAAGGACCAGATTGCTCTTAATGAACATTGGACACTTCAACTGTTTATGGTTTCAATTTCTTTCTTATAAGCTATTGAATGTGAGTTTAATTAAATTGTCATTTGGTGATGCAGAATCACTAGCTAGAACAATGTCTGCCAATATTAAAGCAAGGGTTTCAAGCCAAATGGTTTATAAGGTTAAAAGGGCAGCCTTGCTAGAAGTTGATGGTTCTATAAAGTATCAGTTTTCAAGGTTAAGGGACTATGGAAATGAGCTGAAGAGGGCTGATCCAGATATTACCGTGGATATTAAGTGTGATTTCAGCAGTACTTCCAAGAATCCGGTCTTCAAAAGAATGTACATTTGCTTGGGAGCCCTTAAGAATGGAATCAAGGCTGGATGCAGAAGTGTGATTGGCTTGGATGGTGCAAACTTGAAAAGTGCTTTTGGGGGACAGCTTTTGACAACAGTGGGGTTGGATGCCAATAACACAAGCTGGGTGATTGCATATGCAATGGTTGAGATGAAGAATAAGGACTCATGGATCTGGTTTTTGGAACTATTATGCAAGGACTTGGAGATCGAGGAAGATGGAGCTGGATGGGTGTTTATTAGTGACAAACAGAAAGAGCTCAAACCTGCATTTGAAGAGGTGGTCCCAAGTGCACATATCAGGTTCTGTGTAAGGCACATGTGGACTAACTTTACCAAACTTTTCCCTGGAAAAGTGATGAAGGACCAAATGTGGAAGTGTGCCAAGTCCACTACTATGCCTTACTATCTTAGAGACATAGAGGAGATGAAAGCCCTTGATGAGGATGCTTACAATTGGATGACAGGTATTTGAATACAATCTGTTTGTACAAGTATAGGTTTGATTTTGTTTTCAGTTTTTAACTAATGTTTTGGTTTTGCAGAGGATGAGAGGCCTCCCAAACATTGGTGTATGGCATTCTTCAACACAACCAGTAACTGTGACATTATGGACAACAATCTATGTGAGAGTTTCAACTCATGGATTGTGGAAGCTAGAAAGAAGCCACCAGTTACCATGTTTGAAGACATAAGATTGAAGCTTATGAAGAGGATTCAAGTGAAAAGGGCAAAAATGGAGGCTTATGAAGGAAATATCTGCCCCAAGCCAAGGTAGGTGTTGGAGAAGAGCAAGGCGAAGGCTGCAACCGATTGCACTCCTACATTCAATGGTGGGGATGAAGCTGAGGTTGAGAATATGTAAGGAAACAAGAATGTTGTGAATCTAAGGTTGAGGACGTGCAGTTGCAGGAGGTGGGATTTGACTGGAATCCCATGCAAGCATGCAGTTTCAGCCATAAACTTTAGGAGGCAAGACCCCGATGAGTATGTTGCTGATTGTTATTTCAAGAAGAGGTATATGTCTATCTACAACAATTTCATCAAGGCTGTTAACAGTATGGACTTGTGGGGAAGATGTGAAGATCCACCAATCTTACCTCCAGCATATTCAAGGCAGCCGGGTAGGCCTAAGATACAAAGGATTAAGGATTCATCTGAAAAGATTCAAACAGCTGAGGGTAAGCTTGGAAGGCAGCAGAGATCCCTAAAGTGTGGGAATTGTCACCAAGTAGGCCATAATGTTAAAACTTGTCAAAGCCATTTGCCGCCAAAGGAAAACAAGAAGAGAAAGGTCAACAATGCAGAATGTCAAGGTTCTGATCAGGTATTTTTGATTTTGGGATGCTTTGAACTGTTTTCATATGACAAAGAAAGGTCGATTTCTAACACAATGAAACTGTTACTGCTTGCTGCAGGCCAAGACAGGGAAGAAAGGTTCTCTGTCTGCTAATGAATTGAGGAAGAAAGCAAGGGAGAGAGCAGAGTATCAAAGAGTAAGATTGTCTTTAGTTATAATGTTATGTTGCTGATTGTTTGACCATTTGGTCACTTGATTTATTGGTTATTTGTGTAGAGAAAGTTTGCTGTTGCCAAAGCTGCAAAGCTGGCAGTGAATAGGTCTGCCCCATCCATATCAAGGCCTGCACAATCTACATCAAGGCCGGCACAATCTACAACCACACCTACAAGCTTCAGGCCAGCCCAAGTTGCATCTGCCCCAACCAGATCTACGAGTTCAAGGCCTCCACAACCTTCAACATCATCAAGCAAGCAGGCTGCAACTTCAATAAGGACATCTCAGAGGATTAGAGAAAGGTCAGTTACAAGAGATGGAAAATAGGAAGTATGACTCAATTCTAGCATAGGCAGCAATTTCATTGTTGACATCCTTTTTATGCAACTATGTGTTATGCCACTTAGTTGCTAGCTCTAATCTTTTGTTAAGATGATTAGAGCTAAATTTCAAACATATCTGAACAATTTATGAGGGATGTAATGCTCTACTTTTGGTTTTTGCTACGTTAGAGCTTTTTTCGCTAGGTTGCTGCAAATACTATGCCTATTATTAATGGAAGTGTTCTTATTTTTAAGTTCATGGAATTTTATGAGTGATTGCTTTTGCTGATGAAATGTGGTTGTTGATGAATCGAGGAGCAAGATGAATTGTGGTGTTTGTTGTTGATGAATTTATGAGGGTATGTAGTGTGGTATTTAATCATTTTTCATTTTGGACGGAATTTAGTGAGAAACTGAAACAGGGGTAAATTCGTCACTTTACAAAATTGGCGTCTTACGTGGCGCTGAGCTGGCCAGTGGAAAACTGACATGTTAGCACGCAACCGGATGAAATGGTGGGAATGGATCAGCTGGATTTAAAATTTTGAGTTCGGGGACTTTTGGGATTAAATTAAAAAGGCAGGGACTGAAACGAGGATGAGGTCATACTACAGGGACTAAACAGTAGTTAGTCCTATATATATATATATATATATATATATATATATACGTAATCACGCACTCAGGAATGACTACTAATACCATCTATAGTTCACACAGGGAAATCGTGAAATTCACTTTGTATAATTAAAATCATTTTACTTATCTATGGACCGTAATTGATCAAGTCCATATGATTTTAAAACAAACATTTATTTTCATAAAACAATTTCACTTCCGAAAACAATATAATTAAAGTAAATAATGACATTCGATTCGTAATATGAATCACGTGAGATTTACTCACCTCTATATTCCCGCTGCGTCTTCAAATTAACACAATTCACAACCGAACTTGCTCACCCAAGTAAATCCGTCAATCACCTAATCAAATATGACCTTAACTTAGCCAATAACTTAAAACATACTCAAATGAAAATCCAACGGTCGGTTTCTAAGTTATATGAAAATCCGACGGACGAATTCTCACGAATCACCTGCCGAATCACTGTTTTGCAATTATACAAAGATCTAACGGTTGGATCTTCGCCCATGACCACACAAAGTCACTGGGACAGTCATACGATCAACATATCAAAACTACAAGTTCATCGGACGGTCCTATCTTCACAGATCACAAATTGAACGATAGAAATCGATATAAACTTAAAAATTAATAACTAAATTATACGATATCCAAAAAGTGTGTATAATATATTGAAATGATCATATTGAAATGTAGAATCTAAAATTGCATAGAAACTGCTCTTGTGACTCCCGGAGTTGGCCGAAAGGGCAGTCGGAGTTAGTGGTAGAGTCGCCGCCGACCACCGCCAATGGTGTCGGGGCCCGGCTGCTCTACTTCATCTCATCAAGCTTATCAAAAAACTCCAAAAGCATGCTATCAAAACACATCAGTAAGGTATCGAAAATTACCTCAGAAGCTTCGATTTGGCCGGAATTTTTTCAGAAACCGGCTAAGCTCCGTTCAACATGAAAACGTCCACCTCTTGAGCGATCCTTCTTGGGGTTTGATCAGCACCTTGATGTGAGTTCAACAAGCCAAGAAACTCAAAGATTGATGGCCGAAAATGTGAGATATCGTGATTGACCTCAAATCGAGTTCGAATCTCTTTCGGGTTCCACCGTTGTGTAGCCGCCCTTTGGGGAGGAAAGGAGACCACCAGTCCACTCATGGGGAGGAGGCGAGCTGGTCTGGGCTTTGTTTCACGTCAAAAGCTTACCTGAGGAGGGAGAACTCGATCGGTGAAGGATGAGGGCGATTTCCAGCTAGTTTGCGCTATGTTCTTCGACTTGCAGCGACCACCATGATGGTTATTTCTCATTGATGTCTTATTGAAAGTTTTAAATGAGCTCAAGGTGAGCAAAATTTCTTTTGGAATCAAGTCCATTGGAGGTCGGATGAGAGAGATATCGGTCGGTGAATGGAGAGTAGCTCGAGCGAGTTCCAGCTCGAGCTGTGTGGCTTCTCAGCCTCCTAGCGTCTCCCACTGTTCTTTTTTCACTTTTACGTCTTCTAGGAAGTTTTAAATGACTTCAAGGCAAACGAAAATGGTTTTGAAATCAAGTCAATCTGAGGTTTGTGGAGGGAAATATGGCCGGACAAAGGAGAGCCCAGAATTGGGGGTGGCAGATGCGGGGAGAGAGGAAGAGGATGAAGATGAATAGTGACGGCTGACCAAAATAGAAACCCTATTTTGGGAAAATTTCCAAAAATATATATAGCCCATTTGGAAATTCTTCAAAATGCGATAACTAATTCATACAAATTCTGATTCTTGTGTTCCGCATATGCACAGACTTGTATCGACGAGCTCTACAATTTTCATGAAAGAAGTTTTCCCAAATTTTGTATGTATAAAAAGTCGATTTTTCGTAAACTTCAAATAATGTTCGTTTTTGAAATAAAATCGTCCGAACTAATTTCACCATCTTTCCAAACTTCGTACTTGTACCTATGACCACGAAATCATTTCCCAAAAGGTCATCGAAAATTAATTTGAATTTTTAGGGTATTACAAAGCCACTTTCAACTGGCCAAACCCTTATAATAAACACCACCATCATTATTTGACACAAAACCCAAAGACCCCAACTTTCTCCATCAGAAACTCCAAAACAAAAAACTTCCAAACCCAAACAGGAAGGAAGAGAAGAAGAAACAAAGTAACAAACCGTCTTCCTTCTCTCCCTCTGCCTCACCGCCCACTACAAGCTCGCCGCCGCGGAGCCCTGCCCAGTAATCTCTAAAGAATCCAAGAAATCGTCCACCATAAAACCGCCTACAACCGGAAGTCCACGTCGTGTTCTCCGAGCGAGCCTCCAGTGGCGAGAGTAGGGCAACCTTGAACAGCGAAACTACGTCGTTTGCTAGCGGCAACGTGGTGGTTGTTGAGTTTGTTATGGGTTTGTGGCGGTTTTGATTATTGATTCTTGGTCCTTCTTCAGCTTGGGGTTTTATAGTTGGTGAAAATTCTCAGCTAATTCTTGATGATGTAAAGTGAGGAACTTTAAGAAAATAGAAAATTACTGAAGCTAAAAAATAGTGTTCATTTCTTTTCTGCTATTTCTTTGCTAAAATTGCATTTGTATATTTCATAAAATGGTAGAATTTTTGTGTAGAGTGATAGAAGGATCGGTGGATGTACTCATGTACTCATATGAGTTGACTGTGTTTGCGATTTAACTTTTTTTTTTCCCCTGTGATTTCTTCTGTTCATGGATTTTCTGGGCAACTAAACAGGGTATTTGATTCAACTTGTGCTGTAAAGTTGCCTGCTTTCTAAAAAAGAGCCCATCATTCATCTGGAAAAGGCTTTTCATCCCAAAAGACCTAAACTGGCAGTTTTGAGATTGGAACTGAAAAATCGAGAAACCGACCTGACATGGACGGTTCGGTTCTATCTCGGTGCTTGATGCCAAAAATAGTAAATCCGAACCGAGGAGGATGTGAGTGATTTAATTTGTACAACAATTGCGTTCTTTGATAGGAGCATTTTAATGCGACGTTTTAAATGTTATTTCCTCATATTTACTTAGTTATTTACTTAAATAAATTGATTTTTAACAAAGTTTATATTTTTAGGTAGCATGGAGCAAATGAAGCGGCAAATGAGAAGCAAGAAAACATTGGAAATGACTAAGGCAAGGCACAAGGGCTGCAAAAATGAGCTGAAACGAAGAAATGAAGTTTTTTTGGTCCAGCCAGGAAATCCTGGTGCTACTAGGAAACTCAGTCAAAACAAGACACTTGAGCCAACTAGGAAGATGATTGGTGAAATAAAGAAAAATGGTGGAAAATGAATAATCCTTGTTTGACTAGGAGTCTTGATGGGGCTAGGAAACCTGAAGGCACTAGGAGATTGCGTGGCTTAAAGAAGACTCAAGAAAGCTCAAGATGCTTCTAGATTTTTTGTGAATTTCGGCAAAAAGAAAGAGACTTAATCTTTTTGGGTTTCTAGCTAAGTAATTGGAGATTTTGACGTTGCAAATGGAAGGATCTAGAGGATAGTGATGCCATGGAGAGTTTTTAAGGGATAGCAAAGTGTGTGCAACAAGAAAAAGGAGAAAACAAGTCGAGATTCATTCCTATCTTTACTCAAGCTCCCTTGGCCAAATTTTGGAGATAAAAATCAGATTAATTCCTTGATAATTTGGCAAAAATATCTCTTGGGATAATTATTGGCTTTATTTACTTAATTTTGGAGGCTTCTGATTGGTTGGATGACATAGCAGAGCTGACGTGGCATTAATTGATTTGTTGAAGTTATGTGACATGAGCAGATAATTCCTAGCAAAATAAAAGAAGGACCTAGAACCTTGAGCCGTCCCCTATATATAGCCTCATGCTCTAGATGTCACATACACCCTCTCTCCCTCAGAAAATCCAACACCAAAATTCTCTCCACTCTCTAGTTTTCAAGTCTCTGCGTTTTCAAGCAAGGAGAAGAAGAAGAAGAAGAAGAAGAAGCCGTGAAGCCTTCCTAGCCTCCATCTCTCCACCTTGTGCCGTGATAGTGAAGCTTTGCTTTCAAGATTCAAGATCAACGTCTCAAGCTCTCCACCATTCATTCCATTCACGGTGTAATTCCATCTTATTCCTTGTAACCTATTTTAGGTTTTCTTTGTTTTGATTTCGTATGAACTTGAATTCTAGTTAACATATACATTAAGGGCAAAGTTTGAGCTTGTCTCTATGTTTGAATAAAATTTCGAATTCTATAGTTGTGAATCTAAGTTGCTTTTGTGAGTTTGTTCAATGGATTTTACATGATTGAAATCTTTTATATGTTAATCTTGATTGGTTAGAAACTTTTAGGATTTGCATGTAATTGGTAATAGATTTAGGTTAACAATTCACCTAATAGTTTTGTAACCCTAAATCATAAGTAGTAAAGGCTTTGGACAAAAGTCGAAATCAATTCAAGAGGAGTGCAAGTAGATGAACTTATTCATACTAGGCTGTGCACTCAAGTTGACATCATTTCTTTGTGCTTATTACTTTGAACATGTGTTGATTAGTTAACTTTTTAGACTTTGATTGCATGTTTGATAGGATTAATTTAAGTGCTTTCACTTAGACTAATTAATTAAGGAAAGTAAAATATGAGAAATTGTTTGCTTTAACGTTTCACGTGGTCAATTTCTCTCTCACGACCTAGATAATCAACTATAGGAGTTGTAATTGAAATCAATTATATGAGTTTGGTTTTATCTTTTGTACCTAACGTCCACCCTATCTTGTATATGTATTTTATATTTTTGTTTTACTTCTTTTCAATTTTCGATTACTTTATCCTAAAACCCCCTTTTGCGTTAACTTGTATATATTCTTTGTTTTATTTTTGTAAATTATACTTTATACTTATAATAATTCTTTATTTGTTATACAATTACAGATTTACCCTCAATCACCGGTTTGAACGATCTTTATTTACCATATACTAACGATGATGTTTTTCAAGGTTAAATTGGGTGTTACTTATAAC
Source organism: Rosa persica (assembly GCA_025331145.1). NCBI lineage: Eukaryota > Viridiplantae > Streptophyta > Magnoliopsida > Rosales > Rosaceae > Rosa > Rosa persica. Next base: position 22,054,693 of record WFKR01000004.1, on the reverse strand, counting down.
ATATCATTCTTATGCAAATTATTCTTCAGTCACGAAAGGCCTGGGTCCTATTGATCAGAAACCTATCGGTGGAAGCTTGTTTTTAGAAAATCATGATCACCGTACACCATCCTAGATGGAGACCGGCCAAACCCTCACCGCTGAACATGCTCCTAGAGTTTTCAATCAATCACTGATGGTGCTCAATAACTATGATGATTTTTCTCCCATTTATGAAGTGCTTATGAATCATATTTGGATTTGGGTCCGTCCACCTGTGTATGCAGCCATTTCCACTATATTTATATATTCATTTTCCTAGAGAAAAAAGACAACAAAAAAAAAATCTGAAATTTAAATGTATTTACAGGTTTTGTGAATTCTTCAAACTCATATATGATTAGTGTTGTTGAAGTTTTTTGGGTTAATTACATATTTGAAAGGGTGTTGCTATGGTAATAGAAAAACGTAGCACGGACGAAAGGGCGGTCGAATAATAAAGATTTTCCTGACCCTACTCTATCAGCTCACTCCAAACACACAGGAATATACTTTTTGGCTCTTCTTCTTCTACATGAACTCCTCCGCCACCGCCACCGCCACCGCCACCGCCCACTCGCTCGCTCCGTCGCCATTCCACCGCTTCCGCAACCCATGCGCTCCCAAAGCCTCCTTCTCCTGCTCCATGCCTCGCCCTCCCAATCGAAACCGCCGAAACCGCAGACGAAACTCCAACAGCGCCACCACCACCACCACCACCACCGTCCCCACCGCCAAGCCCGCCTTCTACACTTCTTCTGACCCTGAAAACATCCAAGCCACCTTCGACCTTCACAGCCTCTACCACTCCTCCCACTCCTACCTCCGCCACTTCCTCGCCTCCGCCGCCGACGCCGCTGACGACCTCCAGACACTCGTCTCCCTCGACGTTGACCGCAGGATCGTCGTCTCCTGCCGCCCCTCCACGCTGCGATTCGTCGGCAACTTCGTCGTGTTGACATGCGCCGTCGTGCTGGGGTTTAGGGTTTTGGTTGGGTTGGTGAGGTTAGGGTTTGGGAGCGGGTCGGGTTACGGAAGGGAGAAGGTGGTGACGAGGAGGGATAGGAGTCTTGGGGGGAAAGAGGTCGTGGTAGCTAGGATAGAGAAGCCCAGAGCAGAGGAGGTTAGTGTCAAGAAGAAAAGGGGTTTGGGGATTTTGGATAATCCGCTATCTTCTGTGAGGAAGAGCTCAATGGTGGCTGGGATGGGGAGAGTGTTTAAGAATCGGGTTCGCGTCGGGGAGAAGCTTCCCCAGTGGTGGCCAACTACAACTTCCCAGCCGATTTTAGGGGTTGATAATGAGGAGCACCAGAGAGAAGCAAATAGATTGGTTAGAGGTTGCTTCCTAAACCCAAAATGAATACAATATGATTCGATTTACCTATTGAAATTTAGTTGGTGTATGTTCATTAGAACTGCAAGTTCTCATTGGTTTTAACTTGATGTCATTGCTGGGTTTTGTTTTTGTTGTAGGTAAACCTTGCACATTTCTCAGAGTTTCGTAATGTTTCATGATTTCCATCATTAATTCCCAACTCATCCACTTGATTTCCAGCAATCACCGACAATAGAATGAGCGGGAAGGACATTATGGAGGATGATATAATTCATGTCAGTGCTTTTATCTAGTTGATTGTTCAGTACTTTTCTATAATTATTACATGAGAAAAATTCCTTATGTCTAGACCTGTTCTTTTATGGATTCATTATACCTGGGACAATCTGGGAATCCAATTATTATCATAATTTATAATTAGAATTTGATGCTGCATTAACTGATAATTCATTACACACGGTATACTTTGCCTGAGTGGGTGAGCAGTTACGTCAAATATGCAGGACATATGGAGTACGGGCCTCCTTTGATACTACAAATACGCGGGATTCATTGTACCGTGTGTCTGTTATCTTTGTCTTAAATGTATGCAGCAGGTATGCTTCTGGGCTGCCATGTGTAACGTTTACCTTAGTTTCTAATTGCCCCTTCTTGTTTTTTTGAATAATTTGCTTTCTTTTAGTGTTTAACTTATCTACTACTTTTGCAGGGCACCGTGTTACTCCAAAGGTGTTGAGATCGGGGGTGAAGATGCTCGGCAATTCATAGCTGGGCTAGCTGAGAACATTGGGCTTGAGAATGTTCGTGCTGGAACAATTGTGTCTGCTGCCGTGGCTGCGCGTACACGTTCATGTTTTTTGCAGGCTTGGGTAATTTTCCCACTGTTGCTCTTTTACTGTGATCCTGTCCTGTACGGGTGGATGTATGGACACAATTTAAGTGCCTCTTGTGTCATAGGTAGTCACTTTCACATCATGTTCACCGAAAGAAAATTGCATAAAATTGTGTAGAAAACTAGGTGAGAATGTACTATTACATGAGAAAATAAATGCTTTAGGGAGGCAGGAATGAGTTGGATAAGTTCTTTGAGGAGGATTGATTTGTTAAGTGATAGCCTTGCGCTTTTGCCAGAGGGAAAAAGGCCAAAATCCTTTGGGGTTGCTAGGTCTTAGCTGTAGTTTTGGCAGTTTGGATGGAAATAAATAAAAGGATTTATGGTGGAGCGGAGATGGAAGATTAGCGGGAGAGAGTGAAGTTCTGGACATCTTTATGCGCCTCTATTTTGGGGGAATTTATAGATTATACACTCTCGTCTATTATTCTAAATTGGCAAGCTGCTGTGGTTTAGGTTTCTTAATTTTTGCTGTTTTAAAGGTAGTTAAGCCGTCTATTCTAATGCACTAGCTCCTTTGTATTTTCTGTGGACTTCTTGCCTGCTTCTTTTTATTTTTTTTGCCTTTTTGTTTTGTTACAAAAAAACAAAAAACAAAAACAAAAACAAAAAAGATGGAAAAAAAAAAAAAAAGAACGAGAACACTTTAGGGACTTTGTATCTGTTTTTCTGTTCAAAGGATCAGTCTAGTTTTAATTTAGTTTTTTAAACCAAAAGCATCACCAATCTGCTTATATAAGGGGAGGACAAGGAGGAGGGAATATTTGATGCGTTGACAGAATCTTTTCTTATCTCTTGATAGAATGCGTTGTTAATTGGTGTCTTAAAGTTTTCTATTTATTCGATTCCATTAGTTCTATGAATTGTTTGCATATAAATCTGTGAAGTTTTGCCACTTTATGTTTTTTTCCTTACTTGTTTGATTGCAGGCTTTAGTAATGCAAGCTAAACATGCAGAAGCAGTAGTAGAACTGTCAAAGATATGCCTTGTTTGGCGGATTTTCCCTCCCGAGGAATCTTCGGTATGTGCTCTGTTTATTCATGAAACAAATTTACCACAACAGATCAACAATTTTTGACTTAAGACATTACATTGATAGCCTTTATGCCTTTTCGTAGATTGTCTGAGAGCTGATTTTCATAGGCATTTGCTTTATTGTTTTTCATCATTATTGGACTTCATATACAGTTTTATTTTTATTTATTTATTTATTTTTATTTTTATTTTTATAACTTTTGTTACAGTGTTGACGGTTAAGAAAAAATTTTCTCCTTGTATATACTTGTTCTTGTTTTACACTTTCTAGTCAAGAAAATTATCTTCTGCTCAAATTCCCAGTATATTGTTTCATCTTCATTTCTGCAGACCGACATTCGGAGTCTGTTGCTAGAGATATATAAACACATAATATTTTTTGATGGGCCTGGGTCTGGCCTCTAATCAATCGATACATGCATCATGAGAAACTGACTTGCCTTCCTAATTTTGTTCTTGTATTTGGGGTAAGTTTTCTGATGAATTTTACTATGCAGCCTGAGATGGAGATGGTGGCTCGAGGTTTGGAGAAACACTTGAAAAAGGATCAGAGGGAATTTCTTATGAGCATGCTTGTTGGCACTTGCAGTGAAGAGAGCCAGAGAAGAGCAGCAGAAGCGCTGGGTTTGGTGGGTAGCAAATTTTGTTATGCTATTATAGACTGTGGTAAATCTTTAGTAGTGACTTGTTATATTAGGTTAGTTTGAACTCAAATATAAGCTCCACTGATATAGCAATCAAGCATAACACGAAATTTTGTTGGCCATCTAAGTCTGAATAATAGAACTCCATAATCAAATCAAGTATTGCAGCTGAATGGTGATGTTCCTGACAATCCCACCCTTCTTTGTCAGACCCAAAAAAAAAAAGAAAAAAAAAAAGAACCATACTTTCTGACATTATTCTGTAATGACACGTTCCTTAGCAAATGATGAAATTCATTTTAAAAGTATAGTGTGTTGCAACTTGTAAGCATAAATTTGGTTATCTGTTATTATTTTCTAATAGTCTACCCCTTTTCTTTGCAGACATCATCTTTCAAAGGTGTTTGATGAACAATAGCAATAGTCTACTCGGAAAATAACCATCAAGGAAGCACATGGTGAATCCGTTCTAATAACAATCAGGAAACACATTGTGTATTTACTATTGTGAATCAGCTCTAGTATCAATCAAGGAATACATTGTGCAATTACCGTTGTGAATCAAATATACAGTGTGTTTGCACAACTCATTATATCTGAATTTTTATTCTTTACTTTTATTTTTTCAAACACTTAATTATTGGAATGTATTTTTTTCACATTTTGCAATGTAATTATTTCACACATAATAATAAGCAAAATGATCATTCCAATTGCTGCTATTGGAATATTCGCATCAGATGATCTTTGGCTTGGGTTGTTACTGATTGTTCCTTGTTTGAAGAGATCCCTCCCTCTTGCGGTTGGTCCTTCGTAAGTTTTGGTTACTCCTTGGCATTTTAAAACACTGATCCCTAGTGTTAAACCACAATAGTCGTTCATCCACAAATTATAACCCTAAACACCACCCTTCTAAGATCAAAAAAACATTATTAACTTGTCTTACATCGTTCTTGATTGAGTTCTGAAAATGAGATGTAAATACTTGTAATCTGATGCTAAATACTTATATAGCTAGCAGTCCAGCTACGCTAGGTCATCAGAGTCACTACCATGGAATAGTCTCTGGCATTTACTGGTTTCGGCTACCAAGGCATCCACTAGATCTACACACATCTCCTCCAGCACGGGGCCTTGACTAAATTACTTTCTTGCTAGCCGAGCAGTGCAACAACTCTGGAGTTGATGAGAAGATTAATATTGGAGCAGAGTGTGGTCAGGCCGATCACTGTGGACTTTTCAGAGAGCAAAGCAAACGTAATGTGCAATAGACTAATAGAGCATCGAAGAGGTGTTTAGGTAAAGTTGGAAGGCGCCCAATTCTCCTTTATTGATTCTTCAAACGTTCTATACTTTTGGCAAGCTATGTACAATAGTATCGTGTTAAAAAAAAATGAGATAGTAAGTTGGAAGAAAGGAAATATTAGGAGTGGGCATAAACCAAGGAAAAATCAGTTACCGTCCGACCCGACTCGAATAAAACGGGTCGGTAACCGAATCAAGTACAAAACGACGTCGTTTTACACTAAAACCGCACCGACCCGGTAGGCTCCGGTGTAGGCTTGGTTCCGGATCACGAACCGCCCGGATTATGCCGCCTGACCCGATTTGTAATTTATATATATTTTTTCTTAATTTTTTATATTATTCCGGAGAAAACCTAACCCTAAATCCCTAATGCTCAAGTCGGGGTCTTTTTCTAGCTTCGCCGCACACCTCGTTTCGTTCTCTCTCAGTCTCTCAGTCTCAAACGGCCACTATCACTCTCTTCGAGTCTTCGTCGTCTTAGATCTGTCAAACGGTGACGATTCTCATAGTGGGGCGTCGGCCGCCGTGCTCGGTTCCGCCTCTTTCTTCTTCTGTTGTCGGTCGAAGCATCTAAAACAGGGCCAGCCTGCCAGGTATGCCATCTCACTGAGTCTCGCTCTCTCTCTCTCTCTCTCTCTCTCTCTCTCTCTCTCTCTCTCTCTCTCTCTCTCTCTCTCTCTCTCTCTCTCTCTCTCTCTCTCTCTCTCTCTTTCTCTCTGAGATTGATGCTTGTTCTGCTTTCTTTCCATTGATGATTCTCTTGTTTTGATGAAAGCCATAGCCATCTCTCTTGACTGGAGCTCCACTCCCGACGCTCGCAAAGCCGCCGTGGGTTTCCTTGAATCGGTAATCTCTTGGGCTTTCCTTGAATCAATAATATCTTTTGGCCTTTCCTTGATTGTTTGAGATAGTGTTTATCAAACTCCGATCTGTTGGGGTATGATTGTTTCATTGTTTGATTGTTTGGAATTGCGTTTAATCATGTATCTTTGTATCTGTTGGGGTATGATTTTAAACTTCATCGATTATATTGTTGAATTTTAATAGCTGGAATAGTGTTTATTAAGCAGATTATGGAAGGGATATCTTCAACGCCGATCTCAACCCCAACTGCAACCGTAGATTCCAGCATCGAGATGACCAACTCACCAAGTCCTACTCCAGTACCACAATCGCTTCCACCACTTCCACCATTTCCTGAAGATGACGATGGAACAAGCAAAAGAAAGAACTCTTCAATTGTGTGGCAACATTTCGAGAACATGAAGAATCCGGATGGGAGTTGCATGAAGCCAGCGCGTTCAAAGTGCAAGTACTGCCCCCAAACCTATGCAAGCTGCTCCAGAAGTAATGGCACAACAACAATGAGGACACACGTAATGTTTCAGTGTAGGAAGTCCCCGATTTATGTCCCGAATAAGAAGCAGAAGTTCCTGACTTTCAATTCGGCTGAGAGTGGAGGTAAATTAATTTCTGTGGCTTATGATAAGACCACTTCTAAGCTAGCTTGTGAGAAAATAATGGTTGGTGATGAACTGCCATTTTCTTTTGTTGAGAATGAAGGGTTTAAAGAGTTCATGAAGGTGACTCAGCCTCTATTTAAGTCACCTTCTAGGAGAACAATAGCTAGAGATATTTGGAAGCTTTTTGAGGCTGAGAGGGAGAGGATTAGAGGGTGGATATCTATTAATCAGCAAAGACTTTCACTCACAACGGATACTTGGACAAGTATCCAAAACATTAATTACATAGTGTTAACCGGTCATTTTATAAATGCTAGTTGGAAGCTGCACAAAAGGATTTTAAACTTTTGTGTTCCAAATCACAAGGGTAAAACAATAGGCAAGCTGGTTGAAACTTGTTTGATTAAGTGGGGGATTGATAAGGTTTTTACAATCGTTGTCGATAATACAAGTCCAAATCAGGTGGCTTTAGACTACATGAAAGAAAAGATAGGAAACTGGAATCAGTTGGTGTTGGGAGGTAGTTTTTTACATTTGAGGTGCTGCTGCCACATTCTGAACCTCATTGTGAGGGATGGAATGGATGAGCTTGACTTCTCCATTGATGGCATTAGGAATTCTGTTAAGTACATTAGGTCGAGTCCAACAAGATTAGAGAAGTTTAGGAAGTGTGCAGCTCAAGAAAAGATTGAGCACAAGGGAGGAATTGTCCCTTTAGATGTTTGCACACGATGGAATTCAAATTACTTTATGTTGGATCTTGCATGCAAGTACAAGATGACTTTTTTTAAACTTGAGGATGAAGATCAGCAATTTGAGAATTACTTCCAAGAGAGAGTGGGTGGAAATAAGCGACACGGGCCTCCCAGAATGGCAGATTGGGAGAAGGCAGCAAGACTAGTCAAATTTCTCAAGATTTTTTACGAAGCAACCTTGAAGTTTAGTGCCACTAAGCATGTAACTGCTAATGAGCCTGTACTTTGGATGTGCACAATTGTTGGTGAGCTTGATAAGTGCATGGTTAGTGATGATCCTCTTCTTGTTAGCATTGACACCTCGATGAAAAAGAAGTTTGACAAGTATTGGCTGCAGCTTGAAGATTTAAACCAAATTCTGCTTATTGCTGTAATTTTAGATCCAAGGTACAAGCTGTTGTACCTTGAATTCTTCTTTCCAAAGCTGGAAGCCAACCTAGGAGAAGAAGGTGTGCAAGTGATGATCGATGAAGTAAAGAAAACTTTGAGCTCACTGTTTAATTTTTATGCAGGTAATTAGCTTCATAACTTTCATTTTTAACTTATCCTCTGTTTTTCGCAGAATCTGTTTGATTTCCTTTTTCACTGCTTTAAGTTTTTTTTATAGTTGTAGACAAAGATCCTGCAGCAGCAGCAGCTTCCAGGAGTGTGACAATGCCTAGGATCGACTGTAAGGAGGAGCTAAGTGAGGAGGATAGTCATGCAGCAAACTTGCATCAGTTCAAGCTTTTGCGCTAGGAGAAAGATGTTGTGGTGATAAAGAATGAGCTGGACAAGTACCTAATGGAAGCTTCAAAAGACCCTTCGAACCCCAAATTTGAAATTTTGGCTTGGTGGAAGGAGAATGCTCCAAGATACCCCATTCTGTCCCAAATCGCCAAAGACGTGTTTGCTGTACCTGCCTCAACTGTGGCGTCTGAATTTGCATTCAGCCTTGGAAAGAGGGTGGTGGAGCCTTTTAGAGCATCCCTAACCCCTAGGATGGTTGAGGAATTGGTTTGCTTGAGTGATTGGCTAAGGGGAGCGGGATTTGATGCATACAAGGAACCAACCAAAGATGAGTTGTAGTTGTATGAGGAGTTGGAGAAACTGGAAATTAGTAAGGGTTTTGAACTTGTATAATTTTATGTTTCCCAAATTTTTGTTTTTGTCTGCTCATTTAAGTTTTCTATTTTCACTTGATAACTTGGCACTTGTTGGGACTTTGATTGATAGGTGGAGGCTCTAGTGTTGTTAGTGACTCTGAGGAATGAAGTGGAGGCTTGCAGTGGAGTGAGCAGAAGATGGATGAGTTTGGGCTGTTTGCCATTTGCTTGTTAGTTTTTAGCTGAAAAAGAATGTGTAATGTTAAATGTTTGTTGTTTGATGTGTAATGTTAAATGTTTATTGTTAGACAAGCTAGATAGTTTTTAGTTGAACTGCCATTTCTGCATTTTGTTGATTTGAATGCTTTGTGAATGTGGAATGGGTCTGCTGGAAGTGGAATGTTTTAGACTTCTAGTTGAATTTCTGCATTTTTTCTCTCTTCGTTTTCAAGTCTATGGGTTATCAGGTTGCATGTTTTCCATTGCGGTTTGAAACCGAAACCGCACCGGCCCGCACCAACAACAAAATGAAACCGAAAATTCGGTCTGCTATATCAATAATTCGGTTACGGTTTGCATTTTAGGCTTACCGAAATATTCGGTTTGGATTCGGTTTTAAGCCCAAACCGATCCGATCTGCACCGAGCCCAGGCCTAGGAAATATTGGCAAAACATCTGTTAGTAAGCCAAATTGAGCTCAATTTACAATTAGTTCTCTCCCCAATGCCAGCTTATATATCTCCAGAAGATACACTAGCAACTAGCACGTACATCTCACCAAATGGCAAGTTGGCAACTATAGTTTCTCATGCACCTTTTCTCGTACTTCTCTTCCTTCTCGGCAGCTTTGCCATTCCCTCTCAAGCTCAATTTCATTAATCTTTTGTATCATGCTGTACCAAAAGTAGTTCAATAGAGCCACTTAAAGGTTACACGTCATTTTATGCTGAATGATAGTTGTGCTGGACCTCCACCCCAACTCTCTTCCCACTCCCCTCTAATTCATAAAACAGAGGAATTAAGAGTAATATGCTTATGGTGAATTCACTTGTTGATTGTATATGAATTGGTTCAGATTTGTTGGTTCTTCTAAGTTTTTAATTCATAGTGATTAGTAACATTCGGAATTAGCACAATGGTAGTTGCATCAACTAATCAGCATATATGGATGGCATCTCTGGTTACAATACTGGCACCTTAAGAAAGATGAGCACTAACCTGGAAAGAACTTTGATCTTTGTAAATGGCTCCCTGAATTGATGGCAACTTTGATTCGTATATATGTTCTTGAGAAGTCTAACTGCATTTATTCCATTTCAGTGATCAAGTGGGGTGGTTGATGAGACTGATTGTCTGCAGTCATAGGCAAGCGGCATGAAGCTCTTTAGAAGCTGCTGCAGGAAGAGCACAAATGCACTTTGTATTCATCCAGAAGTATTTATATTCATTATCACTGTACAATATGTATTTATATGCAATCATCTTCTAATAAATACCTGAATATTTTCCTCTTCCAAGTTTTTAACTTTTTTATGTTTTATTTTTAAATTAGAGGATGTAGTAAAACTATCTCAGATCTAAAATGTTCTTCCAGAGGTCCAACTGCATTTCTTTTCCATTGAAGTGATTAAGAGGGGTGGTTGCAGCAGTGATCAAGTGGCATGATGCAGGATGGCTGCTGCTGATGCTTGACAGTTGTCTGTATGATTATAAATGCTTTCTTCTCCATAGAAACTACATTTAGAGAGAAAAAAAAAATCTGTTTTTAATCAAAACAGATAATTTTCTCGTTCCATCTGAGGTCTTAAGTATCTCATCTTTGCCATTATCTATGATTACATGGAATATCTCAATTTTGCAGCCAATTCCTTGAAGAAATTCCACCCATGTCTGTTTCAATTGAATCCCATGCCAACTGTTGTTTCATCCTGTGTAATGCTTGTAGTAGTCTGCATTAAGGGAAGCAAATTTTACTCAGAATTATTCTTTGGCAGTTGTTTGAAGCAACCACTTGAAACGCTGATGCAGTTTCAACGTCAAGTTTTAAAGTGCGAGAATCGAGATTTTTGTGAGTCTTCCTTCTTTGAAGATTTTCCAATTTAGGGTATTCTCTTTGTTCTAAAATCTGCAGATATTTTGCTTATTAGGGTTGAGGTTTGTTGTAGAGATCTGGTTTTTCCTTCCCTTTATTCTCTGCGTCATTTGTTTTGATTTATGTATTGAATGACAAATGTATATTAATTTTCATGTAAATCTTTATATCAGTATATTGATTTTCCAACCCAAGGATTATACGATATAATTGGTGTACTTGACCAACTTTGCAACTAGTGAAGAATACTCGCGCTCTTTGGTTCTGGTTGTAAGACTGACATTGCTGTACTTTATGGGAATGTATGATGAGGCTACTTCTTAGAAGCCAATGTGTATGATTTGTAAAAAACTTAAATATTTTTTTCACATCTAGAACTACAATAATATTATAATCTGAACGACTCTAAGAATTTAACAAACATTTCACATGATAATACTTGGAAGAACCTAAAGGCCTTTCATGAGTTGTTTCTGTATTATTGTGGAGAATACTGATGGCAATCAGCTATGCACTGTAATTAAGGTAGTGCATATAAATGATCCAGTATTATCATTTGTTTCCAATTTATTTTCTTTAGTTTCAGTTGTTATTTACTACTATGTTTCTGGGTGATTAACTGATCATTAATGTTATACATTTAGATCGTTGCTTCCGTTTTCAGTGCATGGGAACTAAAAACTCTCAGCTTGGAATGGTTGCAGATTTGGGCAAAGTCGGGTACATGCTGATCAATTTGAGACGAGTGCAAATAAACTAGGAGCAAAGGCATGTGCTATCTTCCTTGGTTAATACTTGTCCCCATATACTTTTCCTAGTACTTCTATGCTCAAGTGTCTTTATCTCATTATCTACAAGTTATCGAAACATATCACGTTTAAGCAGCATGATGTTGCAGTGCATATGGACATATGATTATTGTGTTAAGCCAATGGAATGTGAAACTGTCACTTTAAGAAAAACCTTCCTGGCACATTTACATGCCAGAGGCAGATTAAGTAACAATCTAAAGATTACAACTTCTAAACTCATAAACAAATTGGGCCAATGATTTGACTGGATCATATAAATCATTTTTTAGTATCAGCTAAGAAATCTAGTCTGGCATTGGCTAAATTTCGCTTCAAGTGATGCGGCAGGCACGTGCTGACCTTCTTGAGGAAGTAAAAGTTGGTTTTCTTTGTTTCTAAGGATGGAATTGATGTTGTGACTTGTGAGCACTGCTGCTTGTAGTGTACATATGCTGTGAATTCATTCAAGCAAGTTGGTGCTGTAAATATAAAATGAACCCTACTTAGATTTATCCACTGATGGGCTTTACCTATTTCAATAGGTATGATATCTCTGGTCAAGTAGGTTAAATTAAACATGATCAGCTCTTAATTAACCTGTTATGTTCATATCCTTTGCTTCTGTAGTTGGAAGGGTTACAAGCAAACATACAGTTACACACCTTGACAGTGGCGAGACTCTTATGATTGTCAGAACAAGCAGCAATGAGTGGTGTGTCCCTTGCTATACAAAAATGTATATTCTCTTGGTACCAAAATAAGATATGATTCATATGAATGCTTAGTACTTCTAGCACATTAAAAAGAGGATTATGGCAATTATTTTTTTTATATTTCTCATCTGTTCTTGAGAAACTCTGACCGCATGTCTTTTCCGTTGCAGTGGTCTAGTGGGGTGGTTGACCAAGAATTTGCTGGAGACGTAGCCATAGGCAAGTGGCATGATACTAGTCCTTCCTTGATTTGAGTCTCCAAAATATCATCAGGCTGATATCTGAGGCTTAATTGAGTTCCAAACACCGATTGATATGCATTTATTTGCAATCATCTAAGAATATAAGCCTGTATCTCTCTCTTTTCCTTGCTTTTGTAGTATCCTGATACTGATTCTTCCTCAAAGAGTTTATCATGAGGAAGTGAGAAGGATTGAATACCAATACATTGATATCTTGAGTATCACAAATACTGATTCATGTCTGCATCCATTGAGATACAGAATTGGACAGAATTTGATCTTCCGACTAGGAAATTTAAAGAATCAATTTTGATCATCCGGGTGTATAATAAACTGCTTAAGTGAGATTATTAATTTTTCTTTTAAAGGTTAATGAAGGTTTTAGTTGTTGATTGGCTAACTTAGATGATACAATTTGATGGCAGAAACTGATCGATGCGTCGCTGAAGCAGCAGAGGAAATTGAAAGAGTCAATTTATGCGCCCACTCATGTTCCTGAAAGGATGTCGATGTTCAATTTGGATACAAATAGATGGTAGTAGAACTTTCTTTGGCATCCATGGATGACATATTGTTGATTGAGTTTGAAATTTATTTGTTGTTGTTTGGTGTTTCTTTGTTTCAGTTTATTTCCAGATAGCTCTCAGCAAAACACTGGTTCTGGGACCTTCAAGCTTGACGAGGATCCTGCACCACCACCACCACCACCACCGCCTAAGGTATGTCTCTCTCTCTCTCTCTCTCTCTCTCTCTCTCTCTCTCACACACACACACACACACACACACACTTCTGTTCTGTAATCATCTACAGTTACATGCTCTCTAAACATTGTGAGGGCCACTATTCTCTCTGTTTTGTTAATTTCAGGAGAAAAAGGGTAGTTCCATGCCACCATTGTGGTTTATAAGTGCTGAAGAGCTGGATTCCTTGTCACCGTGAGTAAAGTTTCCTTTCTTAATTCTTTTGCTATATTTGGAGGAAGTGCTGTCTTCGTTGTTTTCTTTCAGACAACAATAGCATACTAACATGGTAGTCCCTTGTACTGTTATGCATCTGACATGGGCATAGTCACATAGGCTGTCTGATAAGCAATCTCAAAATCAAGTAATGCTAACCTGGCAAGTGATATACATGGAGGTGGAACTTTGTGTACAATCTAGTATTGTCATTGTCGCAAGTGTTAACTAGTGGCAAAAATGTATAAAATGTTATTTCTCCGCTACTTTAAAGTACTATACATTCACAAACTACTGCAATTTCTTTTCTTGCTAAATAAGAATATATATATATATATATATATATATTCAAGTTTCCCCTTGCTATGCAAGAACTGTATACACAATGAACAAAAAAGTTTCAGAAAGAGATATTAAGAATGAAAACAACCCTGACAGAGCTGAAAATGGATTAGGAGGTCTGTGCCTTTTAACTCATACATGTATCTCATAAAATGAGCCTCTGTCTGTATTGAAGAATGTTCTACCCTTTGAAAGTTGTACAACTCTTTCCAGCTATAATTTTGATCCCAGATACCATGAATTTAAAGGTTTGAAAGACCACTAATTGTAAACTATCAAGCCGTCTTTAACTTGGTTTGTTTTGCCTCCAAAGAGGAGAAAATGATTTCTACGGCTTCAAAAGTAATGGTATATAGTAGGCTGTTGTGTATCTACTCCATGATGGGTAGGTATTGAAAACAGAGGTCTTCTGTATCTAGCCTTGTTATTGGCATCATTTTCTTGCTCTAAGTATTACTAACTGCAGATACATGAGAGGAAGGCTTACACTAGACAAGGTCAATGCTGCTACTAGTGACATGGCAACACATGTTGAAGCAAATTATCAGCTCATAGCTGCTCCAAAGAAGAATGTTTGTGTTCTGCCTCTCTGATTTTTGGTTTGAACATCTTTGGCACAGGTCTGATTTTGGTTATCAATTATCATGCAGGTGGCAGGAGATCGATGGGAAAACCCCTTGGTAAGTGAATTAAATCAGGTTATTGGGTCTGTTCTCTGGTCCTAAGTAAGATGTTAAAGGAATTAACACACTTAGCTAGCCAGTACCTTCTACATCTCAAATTTCTAGATCTCTCTCCACCCCCAACCCCCGCGCCCTGCGCCCCCCTCTCTCTCCTTTTTTCATCATAAGCCCTTGAATTTAATTTTTTTATGGCCAGTGAGGTCCTTACTCCCACTTCTATCAGGAAATAGAAGAGAAATAAGCAATATCCTTTTGGAACCATTGTTTTATGCAAATAATGTGTCAAGTATGGGATTCTGTCATTTGTATTGCCATGTGAATCAATGAGCATGTAGCTTTGTCAGTTCTCACTGGTGGTTAACTTTTCATATTTGCAAGCATGGTTTATAGCTGCTCATGTATGCCATTAGCATTGATACCGCTATAATGAATACAGGAAATAAGAGATATAGCAATGCATGAAGCAGTAAAGGAAAACACTTCTTTCTCAAAACTGACATAAAGGGACCCCATAGTTGAAGCTTGACAACTCTGGACAAGCAATACTAACTGTAAGGTTCTTGTCTTTATCTTTCAAACATTTATTGTATAGACTTTAAACAAGATCATAGTGCACTCAAGAAAGCTTCAATTCTATTTGGCATAAGTTGAGTGAATACATGGACCTCCCATCTTCACTAATAAAGAGTTCTCAAGTCCAATCCTCTTTTCTCAATAACAGATAATGCAGTAGTTTCTGTCATATCTACTTGGACTTGGAAGATCATGGCTCTGATATGTGTATTCTCTGAAATAGCATTTATCTTTCATGACTCTTTACAAATTCAGTTACTTACGGTGATGAAACTTTTGTTCTTGGTGCCTTCTGCTGCTTCACCTGTCCTTCGTCACCTTGGTCGTGTAAGTGAGGCACGGATTGGTCATCATCGCATGATTATTCTTTTGAAGCCTCACTGCTTTCTGGACAAAATGTATGCATTGTTTTTAATCCTTTTTTGTTTTGGATAAAATTTGCGTTTTATCCTTGCTTGCACATGTTGTAATTTAACGATAACTAGTAAGGTGTAGAAGTTGAAAACTGTTATGGAAAGTTATGAAAAAGTGGGTTGTTCAGAACTTATTGATCCTGTGTTTTATTTTATTTATAGTTTCATTATATTATGTAGAAGTTAAAACTGGTTTGGAAAGTTATGAAAACGTTGCCGTTATTTTCAACGACGCGAATCTAACATTTGACATAACCTAATCCTAATTTTCCCACCTTCTGTTGGGCTACGCTTTATTGGTACATAACATAACCCTTGTTATTTAACAGAAAGATGCATGAGTATAGTTTGTGATACTTGTTAACCCTAAACCCAAACAACACAAAGATGCACAAGTAAAACTTTTATTTCCAAAAAGTGTGACAAAAATTGTATATCGAACCCAGATTGACCAGCATCGAGCAGATTTGGTTTTCAATTTTAATACAGTAATCAGAAACATGAACTAACCATATAGCAGATGCAAGACACAATCCACCATTAATTAAGTAAATGCGTCAAGTACTAACGCGCAATTAAAAAACAGCAGTGCCATAAACACCAAAGCGAGGAAGGATAACATGATGACCGCATGAATTCTTCTTAGTCTTTGCCCTAATGTCATTCTTCTTCTTCTTCTTGGTGCAAGTGCTTCTCTTTCTCTACGAGCTGACATGGTTTATTGCTGATGCAGTTTGTGTTATGAGTGTAAATGGCACTGAACTCGTTATTTATAGCAGGTTTCGTTTAATTATTATAGGAATCCTTTTCTGGAAAAGATTAGTAGTTTTAGTTTCAACCAAATTAGGATTTGCTAGAGAATAAACCTCTCTATGTTTAAGAACAAGAGGAATCGATAAACAGAAAAGGAGAGTAAAATTTCAGAGAGAATGGAGATTTCAATGTGTTTATTCATCTCATACAAAGGGGGTATTTATAGGATTACATTGAAGTGTGAAAGCTCAAAGAGAAACTCAAGATGATAACCATCTTGATGATGATTTTCTGCCATGCTTGTTGCCCTTTGGTAAAGCATGTTTACATAAGTCTTCATACACTCAAGTACCTATGATTATACACTCAAGTACCTATCAAAATACTTTTACGTATTTTGTTACATGATATAGACATTTACGGTATATATACAATTTATACTACAACACTCCCCCTTGGATATTTCATGTTCAATAGTATTGTGTAGATGGTGCGCATCGAAGTTGCCTCGTTAAAAACCTTGCCAAGTAATAAAACCCTGTGGGAAAAAACAACCTTGGTCGAAAGGGAAAAAGAGCACAACGCGCGTTGAGTGTGAAGTATGTTTCTGGATACTCCCCCTGATTTAGACTCCTCTTGAAGATTGTGGGAGTTCGGATATCCTCCTCAATCCGATGCTCCTTACATGTTTCTCGAAAGGGGATTTTGGTAGTGACTTAGTAAATAAGTCAGCTACATTATCTTCTGATCGGATTTGATTTACTTCAATATTTAGAAGTGTTTGCTGTTGCTGATTGTAGAAGAATTTCGGCGATATATGCTTGGTATTGTCGCCTTTGATGAAACCTAATTTCATTTGCTCAATACAAGCTGCATTGTCCTCGTAAATGCATGTAGGTTCATTTGTGGTGAATTTCAAACCACAAGTTCCTCGAATGTGTCTATTTATAGACCTTAGCCATATGCACTCACGCACGGCTTCATGTAGTGCAATTATCTCTGCATGATTTGAGGAAGTAGCAACAAGAGTCTGTTTTGTAGATCTCCAAGATATCGCGGTGTTTCCCATGGTAAAGACATAACCTGTTTGGGAGCGACCTTTGTGAGGGTCAGAGAGATACCCTGCATCAGCAAAACCCGTCAAAACATCATTTTGATGGAGGGGAGGAGGAGAACGTCGGTCACTATAGATAGTGTTGCCGGCGCTCACATTTCTTTTCTCTCTGTAGGGATAGAACAAGCCCATATCGATCGTACCTTTTAGGTATCGAAGGATTGTCTTTATACCAATCTAATGGCGGCGTGTTGGCGCAGAACTGTGTCGAGCTAACAAGTTTACTGCAAATGAGATATCCGGTCTTGTGCATTGAGCTAAATACAATAATGCGCCTATCGCACTTAGGTATGGTATTTCAGCTTCTAATAAATCTTCGTCCTCATCCCTTGGACGAAACGGATCTTTCATGGGCTCAAGACTACGGTTGATCATGGGAGTACTCACATGCTTTGCTTTATCTTCATTAAAGCGCCTTAGTAACTTTTGAGTATATGCTGATTGATGGATCATAATCCCATCATTACGGTGCTCGAGTTCTATTCCGAGACAAAACCGTGTTTTCCCGAGATCTTTCATCTCAAATTCAGATTTCAAATATGTAGCAGTTTCTTTTAACTCATCTAGAGTTCCAATTAAGTTCATGTCATCAACATAAACTGCTACAATTGCAAATCCGGATCTTGTTCTCTTAATGAACACGCAAGGGCATATTTCATTGTTAACATATCCCTTCCCAATCAAGTAGTCACTTAGACGGTTATACCACATCCGTCCGGATTGTTTCAATCCATATAGTGAGCGTCTTAATTTTATTGAAAACGCGCTCCGTGGTTTAGAGCCACTTGATTTGGGTAATTGAAGTCCATCTGGAACCTTCATATATATCTCTGAATCTAGATCCCCATAGAGATATGCTGTAACCACATCCATGAGCTGCATGTCAAGTTTTTCGGAAACTACCAAACTGACAAGGTAGCGGAACGTTATAACGTCCATTACGGGAGAATATGTCTCCTCGTAGTCGATTCCAGGACGTTGTGAGAAACCTTGCGCCACAAGGCGGGCTTTGTATCTAACAACCTCATTTTTCTCATTACACTTTCTAACAAAGACCCATTTATGGCCAACAGGTTTTATATTTGGTGGTGTCAGTGTTATAGACCCAAATACCTGTCTCTTTGTTAGTGAATCCAATTCAGTCTGGATCGCATTTTTTCATTTTGACCAATCTGCTCTACGTTGGCATTCTTCAACGGAGCGAGGTTCGATATCATCGTATTCTATAATTCCTTTTGCAATATGATATGCAAACGCATCATCAATAGCCATAGAATTTCTGTCCATAATTACATGTATACTAGTGTAATTCATGGAGATCTCTCTATTCTCTGGGATTGGTTCTATTATTGGAGCGTCCTCCAATGATGTCTCTTGGACATAACCATAATCCGGAATTTTTTCATGAGATGGATTATTTATATCGATGATCAATGGATTATTTTGTGTCAAGCTCGCTTTCTTTCTTGGGCGAGAATCCATCGAACCTATAGGCCTCCCGCGCTTTCTAGCAGGAGCCATGGGTCTAGCCACTGCATCACCCATAGAGGGGATGTCATGTCCTTTATTTTTAGGAACATCAATCCTTGCAGGTACGTTTGCAGCAGGTATGTGTGATCTTGTCACTTTAGCGATATCAGAAAACGCATCAGGCATTGATTCTGCTACGTTCTGAAGATCGAGAATCCTCCGCACCTCTATTTCAGACTGTGTGGTTCGGGGATCAAGATGAGACAAAGTGGGGACAGACCACGACAATTCCTGTCTTTTCTGTTGAACATTAATGTTCTTGTCTCCCCCTAATGACGGGAAGACTGTCTCATCAAAGTGACAATTCGCAAATCTAGCGGTAAATAGATCACCTGTCAAGGGTTCTATGTAGCGGATAATGCTTGGAGTATCATATCCAACATAAAGGCCTAAGCGTCTTTGAGGACCCATTTTGGTGCGCTGTGGCGGCGCAATTGGCACATAGACTGCACACCCAAATATGCGTAAGTGTGAGACATTAGGCTCATACCCAGTCACCAGTTGGGACGCAGAAAAGGGTTGGGTGGCAGTGGGTCTCAGACGAATGAGCACCGCTGCATGTAATATTGCATAGCCCCAAGCAGAAATAGGGAGATTGGTGCGCATAACCAATGCCCTGGCAACCATTTGAAGTCTTTTAATGGCAGCTTCTGCGAGTCCATTTTGGGTGTGTACATGAGAGACAGGATGTTCCACCTCAATCCCAATGGACATGCAATAATCATCAAAGGTTCTTGATGTAAATTCTCCAGCATTGTCAAGACGAATTGACTTAATAGGATGATCGGGGTGGTGAGCCCTTAATTTAATGATTTGTGCTAGGAGTTTAGCAAATGCAGCATTTCTTGTGGATAAGAGCATGACATGTGACCAACGTGTCGATGCATCAACCAACACCATAAAATATCTAAATGGTCCGCAAGTTGGTTGGATAGGTCCACAAATATCACCTTGTATTCTTTGTAAGAATGATATATTTTCTTTAGTGTCCTTTGCATAGGATGGTCTTGATCCTACCTTTGCTAAATAGCAAGCTTTGCAAAACGAATGATACACTTTAGAAGTAACTCTTTGGACCAATGTTTGGTTCGTACTTCTTTTCGTTTTGAAGAATGGATGTCCGTGTGAAGTTTTTAATATACGGAGCATCATGTCACGACCTGGATGTCCCAAACGGTCGTGCCAAAGCTTGTATGTGTCAGGATCCCATAATTTGTCATTCATGACATGGTTGGATTCAATGACTCTAATAGTGGTTGCATACAATCCACTAGAGCGACACATAAGTTTCTCTAAAACTCGTGTATTTCCGTAGTTTTTAGAGGTGATGCAAAGGAACTCTTGTCCATTCTCACAATGTGTTTCCACATGAAAATCATTGGCTCTTATGTCTTTAAAGCTTAATAGGGTCCTTCCGGCCCTTGGAGCATATAGAGCTTCGGCGACATTAATATTTGTGCCATTTGGTAACAAAAATTGAGCTGGTCCTCGACCATGAATCAATTGTGATGGTCCTGCCATCGTAGTTACTGAGGATCGACTGGGTGTCATCCATAAAAATAATTGCCTATGTCGCAATATCGTATGTGTGGTGCCACTATCAAGAAGGCATTCCAATTCTCCGGAAAACATACTGAAAGGAATAAAGTTCGGAATATTAACACATGTCCATGACATTGAATGCGATACTTTATTAATGGGAAAAATAGCCAATGATTACATCAAAGTTATTCATAAGTCTATTCCAAATATCAAACTTTAGACAAATTGCTATCACTCAATCCGTTTGGTAATTCCAATGGAATATGACCAGGAAAGTAGAGAGATGTTGGTGGAGCGAGGCTCGCTTAAATACCCCGATCTCAATTGCTTTCCTAGACATCATACTTCATTGGGTACGCCACATAAGAAGGAGTTTAATACAATTGTTATTTATTGACTAAGGCACATTTGCCATTCTTGGAAAATAGAAAGAGGATTATTCTAATCAAAGTCTGTGGCATCCTCGTGCTCTTCATCTACAGCTTTGAAGTCCTCAACAGTGAGATTGACATCTTCACTATTTTCATCTTCGGCAAGGTTAGCTTCTTGCTCTCTTGCTTCCCTGTACTCCTTGTAGCGTGCAGCTAATTGGGTACTGGCATGACATTGTTTAAACCAATGCTCGATTGATCCACATCTATGACACATGTCATTGTGGTTCCCTCCCTTCATTTGAGGTATAGGTTGTGTAGGTTGTACAGTTTGTACAGGTTGTGCAGGTTGTGCAAGTTGTGGATATCCCCTAGGAGGGTTGCTGCTACTACCACGGCGCATGGTGCGACCTCCACGGTTCATGGTGCTATTTCCACGGCCGGTGTTGCCATATCTCCCTCTTCCACGTATGGAGTTACCATCACGTGTGCCCGCTCTAAAGTTGCGGTTTCCTTCCCTGTTGGGGCGGTTATATGGACATGTTCGTCCTTCATGTCCCCTATTATTAGGGTACACATGTCCCCTATTGCTGGGGTACCGCTCCCTGTGCCCTCTCTTGGGTGCATTATAATTTGCCTCACGAACGCTCTTGGTTCCAATGGGTCTTGAATTATAATTCTTTACGAGAATGTTGTCGTGCTTTTCGGCTACCGACAAAATATTTATGAGTTCATTGAACCTCGTAATTCGTCCAGCATTTACTTCAGTGCGATACTGCTTTGATAGAAAAATTGCTGCAACAGGGAAGGTGGAGAGAGTTTTCTCAATTAGCTCTTCTTCTGTGAGGGGTCTTTGACAGAACCTCAACATGGATTTGAGACGAAGAGCTTCTGAATTGTACTCAGCAATAGTCTTGAAGTTTGAGAAGCGTACATCGTTCCACTGAACCTTCAAGTCAGGGAGGAGAGAATCTTGGATATTGTTAAAGCGCTCTTGTAGTGCTTCCCATAAATCCTTTGCATCTTTGATGGACATGTACTCTAGCCTGAGTGCTTTGTCCATATGACGTCGCATCAAGATGATTGCTTCTGCATGCTTCTTGGGTGATCGAGGGAACACAAGAGCCGGGTTTGGTTCATGGATGATGGGCAATATCCCCTTGGATGTGAGATGGTTCTCAACGTTGGTTTTCCAGCTATGGTACTCCGAACCTGTTGAGTCAAGGATTTGAAAATCGAGTCTAGGTTCATTCGACATCCTTGAAGATAAGAAGAAAATATTAGTTTCGGAGTTAAAACTTCCACGAAAAATAATAAGATTTCCGAGCTATGCTACCAAGAAATCAATTTCCAAGAATCATTGTGAACACTCTTAGTTCATTGATTACGAACGCTCTTAGTTCGTTTGGCGTGAATTGCTATAATTCCGCTTTTGATTGTAAGTTCCCGAGAAAAAGGAAAAAGGAGAGAAAATAAATAAAAACTCAAAAACGGGAACTTTTAGTAAAGAATACCTTGGAATAGTGTTGCCGGAAATTTTTGACCGGAAAAATTATCGGAGTTGACCGGAAAGATCGTTGGAAAAAGTCGAGAAAAATCGTCCGAAAAGTCGCCGGAAAAGTGTCGAAAAAGTCGTCGGAAAGTCGCCGCGCAAATCTGTCGACAGATGTGTCTCGGCAGCTGCTGCGCAGGGTCTCGGCAGCTGCTGCGCAGGGACCTCGGCAGCGTCTCGGCAGCTGCTGCGCAGGGTCTCGGCAGCTGCTGCGCAGGGACCTCGGCAGCGTCTCGGCAGCTGCTGCGCAGGGCCTCGGCAGCTTCTCGGCAGCTGCTGCGCAGGGCTCTCGGCAGCGTCTCGGCAGCTGCTGCGCAGGGCCTCGGCAGCTTCTCGGCAGCTGCTGCGCAGGGCTCTCGGCAGCGTCTCGGCAGCTGCTGCGCAGGGCTCTCGGCAGCTTCTCGGCAGGTCTCGGCAGCACCTCGGCAGCTCTCCGCAGCGGTCCGGCAGCGGTCCGGTTTGGTTTTTCGGCTTCCGGCGGCCGGTTCAGGCCGTTTCAGGCCGGTTCCGGTGAATCTGAGACCGGTTCCGGGCTCCTGGAATCAAGGGCTTTAATATGAGCTAGGGTTTGGGGATTTTTTGTAGGTTTTGAAAAATGACTTCGATCGATGAAGAACTCTTCTTTCGTCAATTTTTCGATTCTAATTCTAGAGCAATTTCGTGCTGATAACGTGTTTAAAAACAAGAGGAATCGATAAACAGAAAAGGAGAGTAAAATTTCAGAGAGAATGGAGATTTCAATGTGTTTATTCATCTCATACAAAGGGGGTATTTATAGGATTACATTGAAGTGTGAAAGCTCAAAGAGAAACTCAAGATGATAACCATCTTGATGATGATTTTCTGCCATGCTTGTTGCCCTTTGGTAAAGCATGTTTACATAAGTCTTCATACACTCAAGTACCTATGATTATACACTCAAGTACCTATCAAAATACTTTTACGTATTTTGTTACATGATATAGACATATACGGTATATATACAATTTATACTACAACACTCTAGACCTGGATTGGATTAATTTCATACTACATACAATATCTTTTGCTGGTATATATGAAGTTTGTTAAATGATTAATTACAAATAACAACCGAACTATGGAGCGATTATCAATTTCACCATTGACACTGTTAATTAGATGAAAATGTTAACGGAGTGTAACCATGAAATTGAAAATCACGCCATAACTCATTTAAGCTTCACTCTCTTTTGCAAGAAGTGTATGCAGAGAGAAAATAAAATGTATCTGACAGAGCTTAAAGGGTTCAGGAGGTGTTGTCCCTGTACTCTTACAGATAATCAACAATATGATACTTCCTGTTTCATTGAAGAGTGCTCCAACATGGAAGACTAGCTTACATCTACCATGCCAATCAGAATGAGAATTTAAATTTCCTGAACCTTCCACCGGTACTTGTTTCAGTCTCTGCATTTCATACCGGTGCGTGGTGCCTAAAGCAATACGACCCCTCACTTCCTCAGCTTTGGTGGAAGTGTTCACTAACAAATATCCCATCTGATATAATTGAAGTAAAGAAATGTAAAAACGTCATAAATAATGTATGTCTCTTGTTCATTGAAACATTGGTACAACAAAGCTAGACAAATCACATAAAAAAAAAAAAAAACAAAGCTAGACAAATTGATTACCTGAAGCAAAATTGATGTTGATTCCTGCGTAAGAGGCTGAATCTGAACTTCCAACCACCAATCAATTTGTTTATCCAACCTAGTGTTCCATCTGATACATGCTTCTGTCCTCTTTGTTCACACAGATACTAATTGCTCTAAGCGTCAACATCTTCTTTTAGATTTCTACAAAAAAAAAAAAAAAAAAAAAAGAGGAAGTGTTGTGTCAATCAACAAACAGAATGCAACAATTGAAAAATTGAGTCATTATTTGGTTGAATGAATATGCTATTAGTTTCTCATACATACAAATATGTCATATTATGCTTCTTTTAGGGTTTAGGGAGTGAAGGTGTAGCAAAGGATGCTGGCTTAATATATGACCACCAGAGAATGTCAAGATATAACTTCGTATTTTGATTGATTGCATGAGATGCCTGATATATACTCAAAGGACATCTAGATTTGCCATTATTCTGTTGCAACTTGGTCTTTGCCTCTGTTTTATTATTTACTTTTCATACAGTGACCTATAGTCTCGATATGTACTATCTGATGCTATATGAAAAGGAAAAACAGAGAGCTAGAAATGCAGTCAGACCACTTTCATATAAGCGAGACTGATGCATGAATTAAGAATTGTCTTAACATTTCAATGAGGTTATTGGCTTTGTCAGTTGTTGCTTCTGGTTAACTTGTCATATTCATGAGCATGGTATAATGTTTGGTTCATCTATGCAATTAGTATTTAAGAACACTATAACAAATGCAGGAAACAAGAAAGATTGCAATAGAAGATGCAAGGAAGGGAATACAAGTATGTCATGAAACTGACATGAAACTATGAAAGGATGTCGATCCTTGCGGCTTGACATGAAAGGAACACAAATGAATCACCCAAATTAAATAATCTAGTTGACATACCAGAACAAAAAACCTAATGAGTTACTATTAAAAAAAAAAAATACTTGAAAAGAATACCAAAGTCAACCGATCGAGCTAAGAAATTTATCAGCTATAGAGAGACGGAGAGACCTAGAGCAAGTACCAAAGTTACTGGACCTAAAAAAATTAAATACCAGCAGAACACACTGCAGCACTTCATCAAATATGACGCATTTCATACAGAAGCTAGTGCTCTAAAAAAATGAGAAACAAATTTAATCAACATACCATGTTTGCCAAAAATGTTTCCAAATGAGGGTCCTCATTGTTCACAAAGGCCACCAAAACCTTCATTAGTGACAGAGCACCAAAATTGAAACGGTGCCTGGGTTTTCAATAAAGACAAAATGTTGTCATGTCAGCTGACAACTACAGTATTACTAGCTAACTATTAAAACATTGTCTTCAAATGTCACGTTATTAAAAAAATAATAATAATAAAATAAAAACCATTAAATAGTTGAATACATGAAAAATCTCTAGAAATGTATTCAAATACATCATCGCATTAAATCAAAATCTAAAGTTGTTACAGATGTAACTACAAATTATTGCATTACCTAATAACTTACAACCCTATACCTACCATAAGTAAACATTCCTGAAGTTCATGCTTCTTTCACTAGTATGAACTCAATACGGAAAAACTGCATGATGTTGTTGTCTCAAGGTCTTGAGCAGGTTAATTCATACAACATCTTAACTTCTTCACAGTTTAATCAGAAAGTCATTAAGCTTCAGTTGGTCCCATGTCAATTCAATGACTTCATACTCAAATACATATCAATGAACAAAATTAATAACTTGCAACAACCGCAGTTATCGAAAAATTGACATTCATACCTTTTAATTTGAGATTTTTCAGTCCTTGTTTGGGTGAATGATCATTCCCGGTTATAGTCTGTTACAGAATCCATTAATTCCCTTCTAATAAGGCCACCTGGACATGACCTGAAATGTACAAACCACAAAACATTTATGGCCTTCCCTCAACACTTTCTTCAAGCAAACTATTGTGTACTCATTTCAATTGTCATAGAAACCACACATTTGGGGCAAGGAGGGCAGTACACACGTAAAAAATTACCATATGTATGTAGATAGCATGTATGGATAGACCTTGTTATGAGCCAATGATTCAAACCACCTGGACATTACCTGAAATGAACAAATGACAAAACATGTTATGGCCTTCCCACAACATTTTCTTCAAGCAAAATATTCTGTACTCATTTCAATTGTCATAGAAACTACACATTTGGGGCAAGGAGGGCAGTAACACGTAAAAATTTACCATATGTGTGTAGATAGTATGTATGGATAGACCTTGTTATGAGCCAATGAATCAAACTCATTGTGAGCAGGGGCAAACCAACACTGTGAGCATGGCTGCATGACCTAGACTCAACCCTCCTAGCAATGACTCTGAACACAATAACACTTGAGAATGAACAATAAACCCTTCTGATAAAAAAAATAAAAAAATAAAGTATCATTAGTTTCACCATTGAAAGTAACATAAACCAAATGTTTGCACCTGAATATCTATGGTGCACATACATTCAGTGACTTGTCATGACACTCCAACTACACTACAACACTTTCAATTACAAGAATCAACTTGCTATTCTGATTCCCTTACAAATAGGGTAGGATAGGGATGAATCTCATAACTTGTATAACTAGCAATGGAAAAACCAATAAACAATAAAATGACAGATATTAACTCATGCATACTCCGGAACTAAAAAAGCTTTAAAGACTCTAAGAAAGAACAAAATACTGCAAGTTTTAGCCAACACGGTTTGGCAGAAACTTTAAAACCCTTCAAATCCTCTACTAAAGGATTAAATGGGAGGAATAATACCTTCAACATAAAGCAACGGCAGATCTCCTCCTCTATTGGTTTCCTACCCTGTAAGAAGTACAATGAACCAATAAATTCATACCCCATCTTTTCTGTACTTTGTAACACAAAAACGGAGAAGATAATGCAGAGACTTATTTAAATGAAATATTTCTTGCCTTTGTAATCACGATAATTTGCAGTTGTTCACAAGTCAAGACTTCAAATGAGGAGAGGGTAGAAACTTTATGCTACTCAGAACATACCTGCACATGCCAATAAATTATGGACGAAAACATACATTTGGAAGCACATAAACTATTTAAGGATACAGACAGTATTAACCAGCATGCTAGCTACAAATGAGAGGAGAACACAAAACCAAGCAACCAGAAAGGAAAACCAAGCTAGGAATGACTGAAACACCAAATCAGACAGCCATTGTTGCAGCACTACCAATGAGCAAAAACCTACGTGCAATAAAGCATTAAATTTATTTCCAAAAATAAAGGATAAAGCACTAAATTTAGGCGACCTCAATTTGTATTTCTTAAAAACTAGTATAGAGCGAACATGCTTCACATATAACCAAGACTTTTGATTAGCAGGAATCAAATAGGATATGTATATAACAAGAACCAGAAAAGCCATTTGTATATAGTGCTCAACAGAATATGAATCCAACAATATGTTCAACTACACATGCCTTCCAACTCTAGCCATGTACTCTTATATAGGTCATACTTGTCATGACCATAATTAGCCTCATAAACCATATAATGGTCAAATAATAATCATATATTTAAAACATAAAACTGTTAAATCATAAATAGAGTAGTAAACATAAAATGAAAATAACCCCCAAAATAAATAAATAAATAAATAATATTTTAATTTTAAATCATAAAATTTCCAACACATTCAACTCTATATATTATGAGGATGATCAGAACTATACATAAGGCATATATTCTGACCATACAAAAATCTCTGCAGTAAAACATTGCAACTACAATAAACAAGTTAAAGAGTTTCATTTTTAATATAAGATACTGACCATTAAGTACAGATGATGACCATTGTAAATTGATTACTAAACTAAAACTGTACATGTACGTAGGAACAGAAAAGATCATTAAAGATCATCAAATCATCACAAAGGTGCTGCAGCTGCTCATGCAGCAGAATTTTTCTACCGAAACGGTGACAGAAAGCTATCTCTGAAACATATAGAGTGACAATTCTTCTGGGTGAGTATCGAAGAGTTTCCCTCAAAAACTATCTTGTCGGTTCTCTGCCCCATCAAATCTAGCATTAGAAGATGCTTGTTCTCATTAGAGAAGCATAGGGGTTCAAATAAATTGCAAATGCGAATGCTATTGTAAGATATTGTAAATTCACTTGGGAGAAAATAAAAATTGGTAGAAGCGTTCACATATCTGACACTATTTTGTTGTTTTTTTTTGTTCTTCTCTTAATTTGACATCCTTAATCAATCAATGGTTTCGTGGCAAGATTAGGGAGCCAAACTGAGATTTTGTCTTGGATTTCCCATACTATATCTCTTTTCCGAGATTCCTCAGTTGTAAGCTATAGCCACGCAAGCTCGGGGGAGTTCCATATGATCAAAGGACTCATTATGAGCATCAAAAATCATAACCGAGTTGCAATTAACACTAGAGATCCAAGAAGCACTACGTTCCATAATAATCTGGTCAAACCAACCGAAGTAGCCATTGAGGAGAAAATCCTCAAATGGTATCTGAACTATGGTTTAATGCATATTTTGATACTTAAACTTTCAAAATTACTCTAATGGTACCTGAACTATTGCTCCGTTTCTCCATATGGTACTTCCGTCAAATGTACCGTTAACTTTGCCTACATGGCTCATTCTTATTAGATGACATTCATCTCAAAAAAAAAAAAATTAGACAAAGTTAAAAGCACATTTGACGGAAGTACCATATGGAGAAACAGAGTAATAGCTCAGGTATCATTAGGATAGTTTTGAAAGTTTAGGTACCAAAATGTGCATTGGACCATAATTCAGGTACCATTTGAAAATTTTTCTCTAGCCATTGATGAAAACCAGTTGACCAGGGAGTTGTTATTGAGGGGGCGAACAAAATTTTATAATAAAAAAATATTATATATATTATAAATTAATAAAACATAACTATTATTTAATAATTTAAACAATGGCTTTTGTTTTTTATTTTTTATTTTTTAATGCACATATTCTAGACAATTACATATAGTAAGAGAAAGTTTATTAGACATTCTATTAAAAAGGATAGAATTTATCAAGAATTTAAGAGTAAGGTAGTGTATTTACTAATCACTTCCACTTGAATAGTACATTTATTAAACTGTCATATAAAATAGATTAATTTGAGGGGCCAAATTGTGCGATCAACTCTTAGTCATATACCAATTACACATGGACACATTAGGATCGTTGTAATTCAAACCATATCACTACTCATCAAATCATCAATCATATCACCATGACACCATATATATCACCAACTCGTAAAACTAAACAGGGATAATTCTATGACTTCAATTACCATGTGAAACGAATGAGACTAGTAAAACTAAGCATGGATAATTTCATGCCTAAGTTGTGCTATTGCTCACGGACCTAAATCACATACTGTTTTCACTTCTGCTTTGAAAGAGATTTAAGTTCGATCGAACCAAGCACCCCAAAGCAACAAATATTATTATTTTGGTTTCGGTAGAACAAGTTATTTTTAGCTTCCTG
Organism: Rosa persica; assembly: GCA_025331145.1. NCBI lineage: Eukaryota > Viridiplantae > Streptophyta > Magnoliopsida > Rosales > Rosaceae > Rosa > Rosa persica. Next base: position 22,025,296 of record WFKR01000004.1, on the reverse strand, counting down.
TAAGATTATGATACTGTTGATACCTCTGTACCCTTCAATGAAAGGCCATTAGAAGGAGCATTAAGACTGGTGATAGTAGCACATGGTGTAGATGATGCATAACTACATAACATTATTTACCTACACAATCACCATTCCCAAATCTACAATGTCTCAGAAACTGCTTCAAAGCTCACATAATAACACAAAGTCGCTTTTTATTATCATGAACATCCTTTTGTTGTGTTTTTTGTGTGCATGTATTTTGAGGCTTCTTGCAAGCTTACAATTTATGATAACCAAAATATGTTTGATTTCATTCTGAACTGTAAGAAAGAGTTTGATTATAGCCAAACAAAAATTTACACGACAAAAGTTAACAAGCAAAATATAACAAAGTAAAGGCCTTTCGCCCTTTTACGAGCTGCTGTCTAATTGGGGAAAGATAGAATCAACAAAGGCATGGTGCATCGGATCTGATAGCCACAGATTGGCTACATGATGATGAGATGAGGTGTTTCGGTGAACTTCTTCAATGAGCCAGATGGTGGCTTCGGCTTTACAGGGATGAATAATGGCATCCAATGGCCTGTATTCATCCTCACTGCCGATCCTCAATTGGTCCCACTGTTTTAGCTGAATATTGGTGAGATAATGCAGAGGTTGTCCATAAAGCTGCTTAATGGATTTACCTAATCCCATCCATGAGGTAAATGGAATAACAGAGCCACGGTGTGTTGGGATTGGGATGTGCTTCATGTACTCCAGATACATCTCTGCCCTTCGCATCAAAGCACCTGTAATTTAAAGCAGTTTTAGAGAACTTAGGGCTCCAATAAGGAAACAAAGCTATAAAATCAATGCAACAGCAACATATTCATTAAGGGAATCAAGGTAGCTTGAAAGGAATATAACAACTTCTCAAAATAAAATATACAGTAACATATTAGCCACTCGTGTTTTCTAAGTAGGTTCTCACACATTGGCATTACTCCATTTAGTGAATGATAGCTCCAAATATTGCAACAATAACTATAAAGACACCCCGGTGTAAAATAAGGAAAAACAAACTTGCTGGAATTAATCCTAGGAGCAAAAAAAATGCTAAACTTCTAATCCATTTACCGAAACAAATAGCATTGCAAAGCTTGGATCAGGGATTTTTACAGATTGATGATTTCTCGATGGGATTAATGAAAATAATCTAAACATGCTAGAGAGGTATGATGTTCCAGTTATGAATAAATCTCTCCAAACTCACCAAGTCAAGACATCTCTGGGAAACGTACTGATAAGAAGCTCAATTGGACTACAGATTCACTAATATTCTATGAAGAAACATACATTCAATGCAGGTGTAAAGTTACAACTAAATCTGACTCACAATTAACTTTTATTAAGTCGACTAGTTTCAGCAAGACAATGTTCTGTTGTGCAATTACCTTCAGATGTTAACTGCTTGCTATCATTCTCAGTAGTGACTTCCATCTCTGCGTCTGAGGAAGACGTGTCATCTGATGATATAACATCAACCTGGTCATTTGATGGATGTGACCTCTTCATGGTCTACAGACTAAACCTGCATACAAAACTTATTTACCATTCGCATCAGTTCAAACACCAAACAAGTCAATGCTCCGCAGAGATCCATAAGCACCACCCACCCAACATAAATCATTAGTGAAATAAATTAGCTACTTCAAAGGTTTTGCTAGCAACACTTGATCGTTTATTTTTGGCACCAATCTGTACAAGAAAAGGCAGTAATCTTCAATTAGATTCAGGACAACACCTTCCCTTCAATTCGATCTCATCACTGACCACTGACCACATCATTACAAGGTTCATTTCAATCATAACCTTATCCTACGCAGCTCTCCTCTTGCCATTTCATAAAACCAAACAGATAAATCTACTATGAACCCTGCCACAGCATGGCCTTGAATACACAAGCATACAAATTAACACCCAAAAACACTGAAACTAAGAAATCTGAGCCGGAGTTCCTCATGGTTTAGGGAGCAAATGAGTCACTCCAGACACAACAATTCTTTGTCATCTTCATAGTTCATACAAAACTACAAATAAATTTATTGATTTCATCAATTCAGTCATCTCTGCAAATCTGCCTAACCAATTTGCATGCAGTTATGAAACATCTAACAAACACAAACATTCTTTCATCCAAATCGCAAAAAAGAAATGAACTTTCCGGTTTTCTGTTTCTGGGTCTTGCCCAAAATCAAAATAGAAAAGAACCCAGTTGCGGGGGAGCAGAAAGCTTTAGAAAATAAGAATGCCCAGAAAGCAAGAACAAGAAACGAGTCACAATTAGCAGAAAGGTGACAAGAGAGAGAGAGAGAGAGAGAGAGAGACTGACCTGTGATTCTGTGAACGCAGAAAGAGACTAAGTCTGTTGTCTGTGGTGATGTAAAAAGGGTCAAATTTCACGAAACGGGTCGAGTGAGCAAACTGGAGTTGCTGCTGAAATAGCTATAAAAGGGTACTGCTAATTTCACTACGCCGCAGTTTTTTTTTTTTTTTTTTTAGGTCTCTTTTTTTAATTCTCTTATTACAAAATTATTACTCTAGCTTGACCCGAGGAGGCACAGTCACTCCGGAGAAGTCGGGGTCTAAACTTGCACAATGATTGACACCATTCTACCCTACACGGCTACACCTGGTTGGTTAATAGGTCATGTCTCACCATTCTACCCTAGGTGATATAATTGATCCACGTGGTGGTAATGTGTCTCCACGTGTTCATAATTGGTAAAATATTTTTATCCAAATTTTAATTTCATATATATATATATATATATATATATATATAGGTTAAGGACTCACAAGCCAATTAAAGATAATCAATTCCATTCTGAAACTCTTTAGATTGGCATTACAACAACTATTTCCGATCCAATCTTTCCTTAATATATCCAGCAAGTGTCTTGTCACATCCTTACTTCAGCTTAGGTACGGATTTTCAGTTTTTGATCACTTTTTTATCATATATTCACATCTTAACCGTTCAGTTTTTAGGTCTTAATGTATAAATCATCTCTATAACATTTCAGCCAAATTAATGATCGTTAAGGTATTCAAAAATGCAATTTACATCAATATACACGAACGGTTCCGGTTCGACAGATTCGGTTCGTTCGTGTAAATTGTAATTTTGGATGCCTTAACGATCATCAATTTGGCTGAAATTTTGTAGACATGATCTATACATTATGACCTAAAAACTGAACGGTTAAGATGTGAATATGTGATCGAAAAGTAGCAGAAAACTAGAAATCCGTTCCATAAGCTTAGGTCCTATATATATATATATATATATAAACGGGGTAAAATATTTTTATCCAAATTTTAATTATATGTATATATATATAAACGTGGTAAAATATTTTTATCCAAATTTTAATATTATATATATATATATATATACAGTCATTCTTGGCTAAGGACTTCCTTAGTTTTTCTTAGGTACGGATTTCCGGTTTTAACCCACTTTTCGATCACATTTTCACATCTTAACCGTTCAGTTTTTAGGTCCTAATGTATAGATCAACTCTGAAAATTTTCAGCCAATTTGGTGATCGTTAAGGTATCCAAAACTGCAATTTACCATTATAAATACGAACGGTTCCGGTTCAACAGATTCGGTCCGTTCGTGTAAATTGCAGTTTTGGATGTCTTAAAATCACCAAATTGGCTGAAATTTTGCAGGGAGGATCTATACATTAGGCTCTAAAAACTGAACGGTTAAGATGTGAAAATATGATCGGAAAGTGGGTGAAAACATCAAATCCGCACCTAAGAAAAACTAAGGATATCCTTACCTGAGAAAAATTCTATATATATATATATATATATATATCTCGATTGGAAGTGCCATGTGTGCATAGTTTAGGCTGATATAATTCATTCTAGTGATAATATGTTTGTTTTTAATTGGTTCAATTTACATAAATTTATTTTCTTTTATCCTGTGGCAAATGTTGATTGTGTATCGGACGACGGAGACTATGCAATAGTTGAGAGAGTTCTATTTGTAACTTATTTTCTTTTTTTTAAGGTTAGCAGTACTGTACCGTTTTTTTATTAAAAAAAAATGAACCCTGGACAAATGTCGATTATGTACTGGACTATCAAGACTATGCAATAGTTAGGATCCCATTTTCTTCTCATTTTTCAAGTATAAGAATCAATATATGAGATATATATATATATCTTAAGTTCAATTTTCTAATTTTATTCCAGATTCATAGGGTGATATTGCGCATTAACTTTTTGAGCTCCTCCTCATTTTTCATAATCTCGCTTTTATCATTCATATATAATCATAAAGAGAATATAGTGAGACGAAAAAGTTTAGAATCATGAGGCTAACATTATTATTATTATTTTTTTTTATGCCTCAGATAGAGATTCACAAGTCAAAAAACTGATAATAGGTTGATTAGTGAATGTAAAACCTCTAGCTTTACTTTCTTCCAAAATGCAACTTGCTAGCTAAAAGTGTACGGTTTAGGGTTTAGGAATGCCCTAAATCTCAAATTGCAAAATTGTCAAACTGAAGGGACCAATTTTTGTCATTTTCATAAAAGGTCCTCGTTCGTTTTAAGTTCTCTTACTCTGTAATATGCCGAACTAAGACCGCCATTCCACTTTTCTTAGCCAAAATGCTCACAAGGTTCCATAATCTCATGCTTCATTCAACATCAAAAACTCACATCAATGCCTTGCATTACTTCTTAAACCCTCTATACACCACAATTGAGGTTACTGAGTCACCGGAGCTTCCAAGCTAGGTCAAGAATTTTTTGAAAATAAATCTATAAACTCAAAATCCAACAACTAAATAGCAAACAAACGTAATATCCAAAACATTTCTATTCGCATAATAAGGTCGAAGATGTTACAAACCGAAATTTAAAAGAATAAGCTAAAGATGTTTAAAATTAGAGCTATGAACTAAGAGCATCTCTAACAAAGTACTTAAGTGAAAGTTTAAATAAAATTTTTGGTACATGGTTCGTTGTATTTACCGATGAATTTTGCATAGTTATATTTATATCTACTATTTTATTTTCTTTGCCCTTTATCAAGAAACAATTTAAATGTCATAGTATCTACAGGGGATGTGGTTTTTTCGTCCATAGGATGGGTGGCTGTGACAGGGTATTGACGGCGTTGATGGAGGGAATGAGTACAGCATTGGTTACAATGCAGGCGGTAGCCGAAGTGGTCGAAGATACGCAGCCCGGACCTAAGGTGCTGGCGATGGCCGGCTGGGGTCTGAATTGGACGAATGAGGTTGTGGGCATCTGGGCTCGGGTCGGTGGCTGGGAAGCTTGCGACTGGGAACACATCTCCTGGTTTCTCGACAAGAAACCCTAATTCAAAATTAGGGTGCCCTACTGGGCCAGGGGGGGTAGTGGGCCTGGTTCTGGGGTGAAGGTGGCTTTGGGTCGTGATGAGGGCCTGCTTGAGTATGAGCTGAGCGTAGTTGGACCGGAGCTCAATGATGAAGGGCTACTGGAGATTGGGCCGGAGCTTGGGCCTCATGGAGCTGAAGGGGCAGATACTAGACTAGTGGGGCCTGAGGGCTTAGTGGGGACTGGTGGGCTTACATCTCCTATTGCAGATGGGCCTGATGCTGCAAGAACCACAATTTTAGGGGTGCGCAAATGGTGCCAGGGTGAATGGAGCTTGGAGAAGCGGCTAAAGCCTAGCTTGGCAGTGATACCTCGTGAATTTCATCTTCATGAACTTGTGGAGGTTCCGGTTACTCTTGGGAAGACTTCGAAGAAGAAGGGTAGCCTAAAGGGTCGCAAGAACAAGACCAAGGTTCATGCTGGACAATTGGAAAGTAGGAGGACCAACCTGATGCCGAGGTTGTTGGATGCTGAAGACTCTGAGGCAGGTACTAGCTTTGACCACAAGAGAAAGGAGGAAATACTTGTTCAGGGTTCAAGAAAACAAGACATTCTGGACTCAAGCTTTTGCAGTAAGGGTAATTTCTATATGATTTTTCTAAGACATTTCTAGTTGATATTTGTACCACAATTACGTGCTTGGCAAATTAGACTAAATGAATATTTTTCCTTAGAGGGCAAGATTATTCTTGCGTAGTTTTAGACTTATTATTCATCGAGCGTCCTTTTAGATCTTAATGAGTTTAGTTGTGACTTAGATAGGTTATCCGGTTTGTCTCAACCTTATGTAGGTTCTATTAAACTCTGGCCTGTTTTACATGGCTTGATTATTAATAAAATCAACCCTATTAAAAAAAAAAAGGGACAACAAATTATGATTTGAGGTAAAATTAATATTACTGGAGGAAAAATTACTAAAATTACTAATATTACTGGAGGAAAAATTATTAAATTTATAGCTATATTTTAGTTTCTCAGTTATTTTAACTTAAAATATAGCTTAGTTAGTTAAAGATGTTCTACACTAAAAGTATTTTTTTTTTTTTATTGAAATGGTTTTACACTAAAAGTTAAATTAATAGAGTTGGAATGGTTAACAAAAATGAGAGATTTATTGTTTTTTAACCTTGGGGTAATTATATTGTTACATATAATGTCATAAGCTTTTCTTAATCCTATAAATATTTTACTCCTAATGATGATTAAAACATTAAGCTTCATTAACTATTTCCCCGATACAAACAGTATAGAAAGTCCTAACTAAAACCCTCTAACATCAAGTTAAAAATCCCCATATTATTCATGCAATGTTTTCTTGTTGATAAGTATATAGCAAGCCCACCCAATAAATATTTCCATTATATACTTAACAAAAAATAGGCAAAAAATGATGGCGTGCAATTATCTTGTCAGGAGTAACAACCAAACTCTGAAGCCATTGGTTGAACACACCATTAGCCTGTGTCAACCAATAAGCAATTCAAGTTACTCTCTCTCTCTCTCTCTCTCTCTCTCTCTCTCTCTCTCTCTCTTCGCCTATCAAATTCAGATAACTGTTAGGTTCATAATTATCTAGTAATTATTCTCCTAATCTTGCACATTTGCTTAACTTTTACTTTTATTTATAAATATTTATTATGTTTTCCTTATCATGCTAGGAAATAATGGAGAAGCTTGGAAATGCACGACAAAGTCAACTTTAGCACATTTTCCTATTCCAGTTAGGAGAAACCAAGGTAGACAAGAAAGAAGGAGAGGTAGCCTGAACAAAGGAACTCCAAATGATCTGAAATTTTACAGAGATATTTTAGACATCCTGAGGATCGTTTCTTATGAATGGTGTAAGAGCTAGTTTGAAGTGGAAGGTCTTTAAAAGATCAGTGAAATTTTATGCACTAGATGATGAAAACTGTAAAATTGGACCTATACGGATTCCGGCAACTTTTTTGGCCAAACCATAGTGAAGTGCACTATGAAATTTTATGAGGATGATCTATACTCATAGAAGAACATTTGGCAGGAAAGTGAAGGCCAATTCTAAAGTCTTGGTAAGGATTTAAATTGAAGAGGGAAATTCGACGAAAGTGCTTGAAGAGACAAATATATAAGATGTAAGAGGAGAGACTACTTAGCATCCTTCAAATTTTGAATTTCAAAACAACCTAAACCATATTTTCCCACCTAGAGTCCCTAAGCCTATTCAACAGCCCTTTCTTGTCCTCTACACATGCTCTTGGGCAGCCAACTTGGCCAAATCCGGCATTAACTAGCGTCAACCCCTTTCGTCCTCCCATTTATTGTCTTGTTCCCTTGCAATGACCCTTATACCCTTACTTTATCTCCTCCACCAAAATATATATTGGCTTTTAAGTTATTTTTATGTTGATTTAAAGACTAGATCCACATTTTATGCTTACACCTTTATCTATTACATCCAACCGTTCATTTTCTTTGATCTCCACCCTCCATTCATCACTTTTGGCCTATATAAAGAACTCCTCCTTACTTTGGATGTTTTTCATGTCTTCCTTCATCCATTTCATCTCCTTTATCTCTCCATTTTCGTTAGTTCTTCATCTTATAGTTCATAGTTTTTAGCTTTTGTGTAGAGAAATGTGTATAGCTTCTTGGGCTTGGTTCTAAAACCAAAGAGTCTATACATCTTTGATCAATCACAACTTTTATTTCAACATCCAAACCTTTGTTCTTCATAGTTTTTAAGATTTTTGTGAATTTTTATGGCCATTTGGGTTTGAAAGAACTGAAATTTCCATACTTTGGTATATCTCTCACTAGTTTTGCATCAAAGGGGAGCCAAATAAAGTTCTTGGGGTTTTGGTTTGGCATCAAAAGTACCAAACCTATGGGTAACCAACCACTTTCTCCACTCTTCCTCTCTTTTACTTGATGTTTACTATGTTTATGGCTTTGATGTTTGTAATTATGGATTGTGAGTAGAATAAATTTATAGCTCGGCCTTAGCCCTAGCCAAACTCATGTATAAAAAAATGTGATGCATGATTTTGATGAATATGCATGCTTTGAATCCTTTAGCTACTTTACATTAATGTTTTCTTACATGTGTTTTTAGATTTGTCACTTAGAAGCATGTTGTAGGAATTAATGAAATTGGAATCTTAATCTTGACAATATTTTGTAACCGAGAAGCATGTGTAGCTAATAGGATGGTGGTCTAGCTTATTCTTACAGGAATAACTAGATGCTTGGGTTCCTTACCTTAAAATTAATGCTTGTTGCCATGAGTTTAAGAGTCAAGAGGCCTTAAGCTTTAGGCATCAAAGTCCTTTTATGTTTTAGCAAATGTAAATGGGACAAAGGTTGTGTAATCTAGCTTTGCTTTAGCGACATGGTTAGGTTGCATGATTAATTGGTATCTTGGTTTCTTTATGAAAAACTGAGGGGAAATTTAGCAAAGTATGTTGCTATTTGAAAATGGGTTACATTATATGCATGAGGGGAGGCTAGATGCAAAGGCTAAGCTCCTATTTATCTTATTGATCAAAGTCTCTATTTTATTTTTATTTGCGTAAAAATTAAAATCAACCAAGCCGTTCACTACCACAGTTGTAAATATCATCCTCATGATGTTTAGCTTTCAAAAGAGCTAAGTTTGTGAACTTGTAAAAAGATAGACATCACATGTTTTTTCTAAGTTTCTTTTCACGGTGATCTAGTCAGAGTAGAGTTACTTAATCTCTTAGGTATGACACTCACTTTCCCTTGACTAAATTTGACCTCCTATACTTCGGAGTGAGGCACATCATTCATAAATTGCACATATTTTCATACTCAAGGATGTCCCAACAAGTTTTTGACGTTGTTACTGGGGATTGAGGTAAAAATCAATCCCTATTAGGTTGATTGGGACTAAAGTGCCCTTTTTTTTTTTAGTTTATCTTTACTTTCTTTTTATTTGGTAATTTTTATGTGGTATTTTAATTTTTGAAATTGCTACAAGTACTTTGGGTAAGTAAATTTGTAAATTGTGGTAAGAAAAGACTAAATTGAGCATATTGAAAGTAGTAAAATAGTCTTGCCTATTTGCTATTTGCTTATTACTTTTGCAATTTCACCATTAATTATTTAAAATTTATATAAGTGCTTTGACTTATTTCTTTTAAATTGAAATATGATTAGAGCTTGTAGTTTTTAAGTAAATCAGATTTGGATTTCACCTTTTTAACGTCGAGTTTATTCACTCTTCACAACTAGGCCCATCCGATTAGATACGATGTCTAGGTAAGGTTTGAAGGAGAGAAATGTATTTAAGTGAGCTTCGGCTCCACCAAGATCTCTTCCTACGCATATCTGGTCGTATTTCATTAGGAGTTACCGAACGGTTGAGTGTTAGACAACACCCAAATTTGGATTCCTCTTCCCTTTTGCTGTTCTACTTACAAATTCTAATCTGAGTTCTAATTTTCTAGAAATTGTTAAAGTTCTGAGTTGAGGCATAATGGACCTTGTTAATATCCTTAAACATAAATCCGGATTGGTGGATTCCAAAATGAAGAAAAAATAAATCAAGATGAAGCTTGAGAGTTGAGAAAAAGCCAAGAGCTTGGGTTGATGTGTTCAAAGCCTAAGTGTGAGGTACCTTTGGTTCTATATGCATTGAGCTTAATGGATGGCAAGAAATGACCTTATTTGGTTATCACCTATTTGCATTGTGGAGCTAAATGGAGGATCTTCAAATAGTTTGCATTTTCTAATCTCTCACTTTATCTTTCCTAGTATAAATTGTGTGTTTATATATTTATGTGTTTACATGTTGTGGCTTTGAGAATTTTTTATAGTTATTTCACCCTTGGTCAATGGATAAGACATAAAATATTTAGTTTTGATTAAAATGATTATCTAGAGTTCAAGTATGAGGCCACTACCCTTTCTCTCTTACCATGTAGTTAGTTTAGTTGTTTTGAATGGTAGTTGCTGTTCTTAATGATGCATGCTCCCCAAAACATTGATAAGATCTTAATAGATTCATACCACATTAAGGACTATATGATGTTTTAAGTGTGAGGTGCTTGTTAGGCCAATGTGTTAATTAGTTTGTGTTGACTAGCATGTTGTAATTAGGATGTTTTCTTATTCTTTGCATTTGTTTCACCATTGTTCATTGCACATTGAGGACAACGTGTGGTTCAAGTGTGAGGTCTAAGGCTAAGTAATTTCATTCGTTATCATTTTATTTTCTTGCTCTTTATCGAAAGATTCATAAAAATTGAAAATTTTGTGAAAAAATATAGAAATATTTTGGCTTGTTCGTGTGTGTTCCTAAATGAAAAAATCTCAGACGATGAGAGCAAACTTATGTCCAATTGGATTGATTGATTTTGAGCATATTTAACGATTGAAGATCAATACTTATTTAATAAATAGATTTGGCGTTTTGTGCTCATATGGATGTAAAGTCATATTACCGATGTCATTGTAGATACATATATCATGTGGAAAAAAAGATAAAGATTGAATTTGTTGAAACTATCTATAGCTATTATATGTGAGCTTTTGAGCTGAAAGAGTGCATGCATAGCCAAAATGCACTAGTTCTTTCATTAAGTAATCAATTCATTGTGAATGTAATGTAGAGCTCGCTCCAAATCTTTTGAAGCTTTATATCAAAAGCATAAGTTGTTATTGGGGAAAACCAAGGCATTAGGAATCCACCATGGCCAAATTGCTTTTGACCTTAAAATAAAAATTCATTAATTAGCCAACTTGAGTATAAAAAGTGTGTTAGCCTTTTTATTTCTTTATCACCATAAATGTCTATCATTTTTAAATTCAAACACTTTTCCTACCTTTTCTAAGTCAAGTGATAAGCAATGTGAATCCCATTATTAGTTTGATGCTTGTAAATGAGTTTGAGGATATTACAAAAGAATAAGTCTGAGATGGGCTAGAAAGAGAAAGGGTATTTGTGTATGTAACCAAGAAAAGAGAAAAGTGTGACCCTAGAGACATGTTTAAAATATCAAAAGAATTATTCAAAGTCAATATGGACTAGGGTCACCAAAGAAAAGAAAATAGAAAATGAAAAAATAGAAAAGTGTTGTGGAAAAGAAAATCACATGGCCACTGATTACCTTTTTATAAGAAACATAAGTATCATGGCTACTGTTTAATTATGGCCTTCAAAATACTTCGGCACTTACTCATAGTTTGAAAATCTCTATCATTTTAGCAGTTTTTTCCTAATATCTTCAACAACAAACTCCAAAGGTTAGATAATGGCAGGAGATTCAGTCTCAGTGAAGTCTCTCACTTTCTTATTCAGCGAGAAGAAGCACATCTTCTATAAAGAAATCCTTCTTCACAAGAGGCAAATGCAACTCTTTTGGCATTGAATAAAGTAAAAGATTATGTGTATATGAATCAATTTCATAAATCTCTTACTCGAGAAACTCATATCTAAGTATTTTTCTGAACTCATGGTCCTTGACTTTAAGGAGTTCCATTTCAGACTCCTCAGTTCCATTCTTTTATGAATTAAGCTTCGCAGTATAGTGTTGGTGGTGAAAAATTTAGATTAGGAATTTGACCCAATAATTAATATTGACTAGAGCAGGAGCTGAACTTGGGACAATTGAGAAGCTTCTATTCGTTGTTGATCTGATGTTGATGAAGCGGAGACCCTTTTTCTCTTGGTAACTTGTCTCCGCTTTGTGACCTCCCTCCGCTTCATGACCTCTCTCCGCTCTATCACCTCTCTCCACTATGTCACCTCTCTCCACTTCATAGCTTTGATGAGGAATCTAAGAGCTCATCTTCATCATTGGTGCGAGGAGGTGGGTACCTGTAAAAGATTCTCTGATGCCTAAGTCATTTTTTTCTGAGTTTAGTATAGAAGTCCAAACTAGGGTTCGATGTCATACATGGTTGTCTTGCCCCCTATTTATAGGTGCATCACATATTGGGCTGTAAGTGAACTTGCATGGAAGTCGCCGATGACTTGAGCGGCAAGTCATAATTAATATCGTCATTATTCCTATAATTATCACCACTTATGGCTACAATAATTGCCATACTCAATGTTGCAATGATTATCGCACTTACTGCTACGTTCATTTTCACATTTATATTCTTAATTGTAAAGAAAAAATATTTGACCATTCCATATACAGTCAGTAGGAAAAAACACATGCATCTTCTACTTTACAACCTATTCATTCGATACAAAGACGTAGTCATGAATTACTTCATATTTTCTCTTCTAAGGAGGAACCAAGTTTGATTCTGTCATACGAGCACCTTAATCTTCTGGCATGGAAACTCGTCTAAGATCACAACAATACTGCTATAGAGAAGAGAAGAACAATGTAGTTTTTTTCCAAGAGAACCAATGCCTTGGAGATTGAGAAAAGCAAGAAAGTAGACTTCGCTTCGTATCCTCTCTTCGCCTAGTAACATCCTTTCACTTTGTAACTTCCCTCCGCTTTGTCACCTCTCTCTATAATCTCCCTTTGCTTTCATAACCTATCTCCGCTCTGTCTCCTCTCTCTGTTATGTTACCTCTCTTCACTCTATAATCCTTTCTTTACTTCATAGCTTTGATAAGGAAGCGAAGACACCTCTTCATTGTCGGTGAGAGAAAGGGTGGTACCTGCAAAAGACCATTCGATACCTAAGTCAGTATTTTTTTGAGTCGAGTATAGAAGTCTCAACTAGAGTTTGATGTCATACCTGGTCGTCTTGCCCCTATTTATTGGAGCATCACGGCTTGAGCTGCAAGTAAACTTGCATAGCAAGTCACCAATAACTTGAGTGGCAGGTCATGATTAATATCATCATTATTCATATAATTATCATCACTCATGGCTACAATAATTGTCATACTCAATGATGTAATGATTACCGCATTTACTATTATAATGATTGCCACAATTACTGCTACATTCATTTCCACATTGATATTCGTCTTAATTGTAGGGCAAAAATATTTGCCACTCTCACATATAGTCAGCAGGAAAAGATATCTGCATCTTCTGCTTTACATCCTCTTCATTCAATATAAAGACGTAGTAATGAATTACTTCATATTTTCTATTCTGAGGAGGAACCAAGTTTGATTTGGTCATGCGAGCACCCCGATCTTCTGGTATTGGAACTCATCCAAGATCACAACAATACTGCTATAGAGAAGAGAAGAACAATGTAGTTTTTTCCAAGAGAACCAATGTCTTGGAGATTGAGAAGAGCAAGAAAGCATACTTCGCTTTGTATCCTCTCTCCGCTTCCGTAACCTCCTTTCGCTTCGTAACTTCCCTCCGCTTCATCACCTTTCTCCGTAACCTCCCTACGCTCCATCACATCTCTCCACTATGTCACCTCTTTTCACTCCGTAACTTCTCTTCGATGTGTAGCTTTGATGAGGAAGTGGAGACACTTCTTCGTCGTCGAATTGAGAAGGGGGTTACCTGCAAAAAAACCCTCCGATGCCTAGGTTAGTATTTTTCTGAGTCGAGTATTCTTTTCTATAAAAGATCTATATTTTTTTTAAATTAAATATTTTATTAATCAAACATTTAAATTTAAAACTATATGAAAGAATAGTATTAGTGTTTTTTTGTTGAGAAGCAAGAATAACATTAATGTTAAAAAGAATTAACATATTGTTGCTGGTCTCACATACTTGTATACCTCTACCACTACATCATGACAGATTTTTGGGTTACTATGAAACCACAAACATATATAATGAAAATCTCACTGGGGCGCGAGACCCACTGTGCCCCAATGTGGCTCCGCCTCTGTTTATGATTACCTCTCAATAAATGCAACTCATTTCCATTATATAATGCCCATACTTGGGCTGTTTTGTAATCGAAAATAAAGCATCAATTATATTAGTTTATACTTTAAAGGGAGTAACATACTTGGCTTTAATATATAGTAGGAAACATATACAAAACATATTCTATTTTTTGGTCAAATAAGATACTACTAAATAAGTTGATACCCTGTAGTAGATTGGTGTGGCCGGGACATGCCAGCCTGGTGTTTTCACCTACCCACTGCTATGTCTGTTACGTCTCGTATATTAATTTACCGGTTTACTAATCATTTGGACGGTAAACGACAATTACTTTTACTTTTAACTTCGTTTTGGCACTTTTAGGGGGCCCTAACAGTTGACTTTTTGTTCGGGTCAAAATTTGAGAAAATGTTATTCATGAAAGTCGTAGAGGATGTTAAACAGAGTTTGTAGACATGTGGCACGCTAAAATCGGAATTATAACGAAGAAATTATAAGGGTTTCAACTCAGTGGTAATTTGGTAATTTCAATGAACTCGTATTTTATAAATGGCAAGTCTGACCTGCCATTTCGGGTAAGACCCAAAAAAAAATTTCCAGATTTTCCTCTTCCGTCGGCAAAACTTTCCGACGTCACCGCCGCTTGGTCCGACCACCTATGGCCATGAAATTAATACCTATCTCTTCGTCTTGAAACAAGGTTTCCATCCATATATTCCTTGCATCTGTCATGCACAATAGACGACGAATCGAAGCCAAGAAGTTTACTGTAGCAGTTGGGGATTTCACCGATTTCTTCCAAATCCGGCCATCTCCGGCAACAAAACTAGGTTCTTTAGAAGCACCTTGGAGTGTACTTGAATCCCTCCAAGTTTCATAACCCAGATCCAAGGGTAGAAAGAGAAATTACATTGGGAAATTTTTGCTACACTATTCACTGTCAGGTTTTTCGGGTTTGCTTGGTTTCCAGACACTTCAAGATATTTTCTGACTTTGTCACAGTTGAGAAAGTCGTTGGAAATGTTGAGTTGATGTTGTATATGAAATTTGGTGGCCGGAGGAGGAGGTTGCCGGCTCGTGAACTGTGATGGCCGCTTCATGATCAGTAATTTAATTTCTGTTTTTAGCTAGATTAATTTCTTGTGAGTTGTAGATTTTATAAATGTGATTTTGGTGAAGTTTGGATGGAATCCGATGTGGATTGAAGGAGTTCAGGTTAAGGGAAACGTTTAGAATTTAGACATATAATTATCGTAAATTTAAATTTATGTATTGTAATTATTTGTTTACGAGCGTTATATTATACAGGACGTGAGGAGGAACTACATGGGAAAACTTCGAATAAACGGCAGACTTAGCTGTATACTATGAGTGGACATTTATTTTCAATTAATTGTGCATGCAGTATATTATTATTTTCCGATTGAAGTTTAATTTATTATTTGAATTATTGAGTTTTATGATTTTTATGAGCTTGATTTCTTGAGATTTATTATGCTCTATGAGTTACGGGATTATTAGTGGATTTCCTTCCCGATGGCTTTCAATAGATTTTTAATATATTTATTTATGAGTTATTGTGTTGGGAAATGATTTTCGGGAAGTGATTGATTAAGAAAATATTGTGAGAATGATTGATTTTGAATATCGATTTATATGGTGATATACGAGTACGAATGATTTAGCTAATATTTGAGCATGATCGAATTATCGAGATTTCTTGAGTTTGAGCTCCGCACTTATCAGCTTTAAAGTTAGATTGAGATTTCTTCCGTAAGCATTTATTGATTTACCAAGGATTTATGCTTTCGAGGATTTGTTGAGATATTGAGGTTTGAGTAAGCGAGATAATCTTAAGTTATGCTTTCGGTGAATTATTAATGATTTATTGAAGTAATATAGAGTTTCTTTCCGAAAGCAAGTAATTGAAAGAGGTTGTTTCTAGTTTATTGAGGAGGCTATCTTCGGCGCATGCGTACATTACCTAGTCGGCAGTTCCTTCTAGGTAATAGTTTGGTCGGCAGTCCCTTCCAGACTACATCCCAGTTGGCAGTCCCTTCCAGGTGACATGAGGTAGTTAGTCGGCAGTCCCTTCTAACTACCTGTGGTTAGTTGGCAGTCCCTTCTACCCACCGCCTCCTAATCCGGTTGGCAGTCCATTCTGATGAGTCATTTGGGTGGCAGTCCCCCCTGATGGCATGAGATGACTAGATAGCAGTCCTTTCTAGTCATCAAACGAGCCTCTAGAAAATGATGTTTTATTTTATAAGAATTGAGGATGAGATTTTAAGAGATTGCAAGATGTTCTATTTCTACATAATTGAGATTTCAATAAAGATGATGATTAAAAGTATTTTCAACATTGTTACTGCATGCGAGATTTTAGAGAATAACTTGGGAAAGCATTAAGTTTCACTTGTTCATTCGAAATTACTTATTTTTCATCCACTCGCTCTAACGATTTTCAAATGTTTTTCTCCTGAGCCCTTCAGTTTCAAATGCCCAGTTTGCAGGCCAGTTTAGCTTGAGGTCGAGCGTACATGAGGTTGAGGCATAGCTGTCATAGCTTCTGCATTATAGAAGTATCGATTCTTTATCTTGTATTCTATCTTCTTGTACGCATACGCATTAGATTGCTCTGGTAACCTATGAGATTAATATTCTTGGAATCAGAATTGTTTTGTGAAATGGGAGATGTTGTGATTTAGGGAGCAGGGTGGCTCCAGAAGATTATGGGTGGATTGTTTTAGAAGTGTAAATATCTTTCTATAGGTAAATTTGGGTAGTCCACTTTTAGAGGAAGTTCCGCCAAATTTTTAGTAGAATTTCTTCTAAGATGGGCCCCGCAGGGCCAATTCGGATTTTAAGGTGAAATCTGGGGCCGGTCCTGTCAATGTCTTTATGTTGGACATTATCAGTATGAACACATTGTTTAATTTTGAGGTGCTATACTGTGTCTTTATTTTAAGGTGCTATTCTTGCTACATTATTAGTTTGAACACCTCTTATATGCTTATTTTGTGCTTTGCATGCTTTGAATTGTTTTATGAGGACAATGTATGATTTATGTGTGAGAGAGGGTTGACGATTAACTTTGTTTTGTTTTTAGGTTAGTTTAAAAATTGAAAAATGAAAAAATCTGAAAATGTCGAAAAAAAAAAAAATTGCATTAACTTTTTTGTTTTAGGTTTTTATTTTTATTTTTTGTTTTGTTTTTTTTTGAGTCATATGATTGCCCTTAACTGTTTAGGATGGGCTTATATCTCTGAAAAAATGGCTAAAAGATGATTACAATATTAAGATGAAGTTTGTTATTTTTCTTTGGTTAAATGAGACTTATATGTGGTATATAACTGTGTTGTGGATATGGATATGTTGACATTGTACAGATTATGAGCTGCTAAAATGAGTTTTGATTCAAAATAACCTATGTGAGAATTTAAGCCCATGTACCATTTTTCTTCTGAGCAATAAACATTATATACTTCGTGTATATTCTTATTTTTCTTTGCGATGCTTAGTTGATCTCATTATCTTTCATTTGATTGATTACATGCCCTCGCTCTTTAATGAACTATAGAATGCTAGAATTCACTTTTATACTTGTTAGAACTTTTATCAATATATATTCTTGATTTTGGAAATGATAAAGGTACCTAAGAACTTCCACCATTGCCAAATAAGCCTGTGTCCTTATTGTTGTGTACACATATGTGTACTATCCCCTAGTTTAACCCCTTTAAGCCTACATTTTTAGCTTTTTCTATATCATCCTAAATTTTCTTAACCCTTAACCTTCGTATAGGTACATTCTTACATTTTGTTCTAAAGACTTAGTGGAGCTATTTTTGAGACTTTGCAAAGGGAGAAGGCATGAAGATTGAAGGTTAAGGAGAGGTGAAAGTTCAAGTGTGGGGGTTTTATCGTCTATGAGAATTATTTTGTAATGATATGCCGTGAAAAAAAAAATTGTAGTACGGAAAAAAAAAGAAAAAAAAAAGAAAAGAAAAGAAATAATTTTAGCTTTTGAGTAAAAAATTTAAGTTTTTGTGGACTTTTGTATTTTTGCATTGTTGATTTAAAGTCTGAAATGAGGCAGAGACCCAACATGATGATATTAGGCCTTTTATAAAGCCTCTATGGGCCATGTGACGTTGACAATTGCCTTGATGAACTACATGAAGATATTCGCAAGGGGTCTACTTTGTTTTAAGGACACCTTTGTGATTTCCTTATCCTTTTTCTATTAACCTTAAGCCTTGGCTCCATTTAAACCATTTTGTAAGACCTCTTTGATCCTAAAGATGGGATAATCTTTGATATGTGGAGATAAGTTTATAATTGTTGAACCTATGACTTGGGTTCATTTGTGCATGTGATTGATATCCCTCATGAGATATTTTGAAAAACAATTGATATGTGTGCATTTCGTTTCTTATATGTGAGCATTTTGTTGAAAAAATATATATCATCTCTCACATATACTTGATTGAATAAGAAGCTTTTAAGCATGATCCTTGAATTTTGAGAGAAGAAAGAGTGTACATCCTTTGTAAGGTGAATCAATACTTGTATATTCATGCTAAGCTCCAACCATTCACCATTGTTTCTCCCAAATACTACATGTTTATATGTTGTGTATATCTTTTATTTAACTCTCGAAAAATACATGATTAATTCTTGGTTGAGTGCTTGTCATGCCCGGGATTTAGAATAAAAATTCAAAATCCGAAACATGAAAAATACTACAAACTCAAATAATCATCCTGAAAATTTCTTTTCTTAACATTCTCACCACACGAAATAAAATCAAACCGAATTTAGTTTCGGTTAATTATTACAACTCTAATACAACATGAACTGTAAAGCTCTAAATGAGCATACAGACCTCACAACTAAATAAAATAACAATAATTGCTGTAACACCTAAGCAGCACGGTCACCCCCCTGGTTATCCTGACCTGCAGGAATATCCGCTACACTATTTAAATAGTGTACCGGGATTGCAACAACACAAAACTCGGTAAGCTTATGAAAGCTCGTATGAGTAAAATGAAAGAACTATTGTTTAATTTATTCATAATTATTCCCACACAAATCAACATCCAACAATTTCCACATCCACAAAGTACTAACAAACTCAATCAAACACCAATTCAATATATCAAGACAAACCCCAACTCACATCTTTCTTCACAACACCTCAACATCGTATTTATACAAATACGGTACTTAACAGAATAGAGTTCTAACTAAATCGTAGCCCGTTACCTGGCCTAGGTTATGGCATCCGACATTTTTATCATTATCGTATTTCATCAATATGTATACTTATATACATATTTAGAACGTCCGATAATTCCACATACTCAACCAATCGTATCCCATCATCCACCCAGGATTAGAGCGTCCGATTACCCCACACCGGTCACTACGTTGACCTAAACTCATAAATGAGCACAACATGTAATATCACATACTGAAATCAACCCAACCAAGATACATAGTATTATTATGAAATTACACAATTGAAATATAATCAATTCAACAATTCTACTCAATCATATCATCACTCAACAATCCACACATCAATATATATTTTCCACGTAAATATACACGTAATCATCCACTCAGGAATGACTACTAATACCATCTATAGTTCACACAAGAAAATCGTGAAATTCATTTGTATAATAAAAATTCATTTTACTTACCTATGGACTGTGGTGATTCAAGTCCATGAAATTTTAAAACAAATATTTAATCCGCAAATATTTTTCACACAATTACAAAAAACAAATAAATTTAAAACGCTCGATTCGTAATATGAACCATGTGAGTTTTACTCACCTCGATACTCCCGCTGCATCTTCAATACAAATATAAATAACGCCGAAATAGCCCACTCAAATACAATCCGTCAATCACCTAATCAAATGTGATTCGAATTTAGCTAATAATTCCAAAACATAATTGAACTACTATTTAACGGCCGGATTCTAATTTATAACAAAATCCAACGAGCGGATTCTCACGAATCGCTCTACTAATTACCGTTTTGCACATATACAAAGATCCAACGGTCGGATCTTTGCCCATAACCACACAAAGCCTCTGGGACAGTCATATGATCATCATATCAAAATTACAAGTTCATCGGACGGTCCTAATTTCACAGATCATAAATCTAACGATCGAAATCGATCGAAATCACAAAATTCATAACTAATTCATGCGATATCCGAAAAATGCGTATAATACGCCAAAATGATCGTATTGAAACATAGAATCATAAAATGGATAGAAACCAAATTTTAGACCTCCGGAGGTGGCCGGAAAGGGCCGCTACCGACCACCACCAATGGTGTCGGGGCCAAGGTTCTCCCCTTCGTTTCATCATTCTGAGCAACTTTCATAACTAGCACAAGACCAAAAAATGACGGGAAGGGATCGAAAAGTACCAATTACAGTCGGTGGCTGGAATTTTTCCAGAATCCGGCGAGCTTGAAAACCGACGTGAAAACTGCAACAACTCGCTTCGATCTCTTCTGGAAACTTGTTCAGAACTTCCTTGCGAACTCACCAAGCCAAGAATCACAAGAAATGATTGTGTATAACTCGAGATATTTGGATCGATAGGTGGTTTTTTGATCTAAATGGGGTCGAGCTCCGACGAACTTGAAAACTTTCGACCTAGTTCCGGCCCTTCTTGGTGCTTGTAAAGGAAGTTGAGGCGAGTCCAATGAGCTAAAAATCAAGTGAAATGGTGACCTATAGCTCGAGATATTGAGATCGAACCGAAAACGAGCCTTTTCGGTTTGGGCTTCGCCGCCGCCGCCGCCGCTACCGTCCGTGAAAGGCAAGAAATGAGAAGAAATAGAGAAATTAAGTTTTTCCAGTTCGACCAGGAAAAGGAATTCCAGTTGAAATAGAAATCCTAAGTCAACTAGGAGTGAACTCGGAAAAATGATGCTCGGAAATGAGAAATGACAAAGTCCCAGTTGGACTAGGAAACCTGCTTCCACTAGGAGTCCTGATACTGTTAGGAGACCTGGAGAGACTAGAAAATATTGTGTCTTCAAGATGACTAAACATTGTTCAGGAATATTCTAGAATGCGCAAGAATTTCGACATATATGAAGATGGGCTTTGAAATTGTCCAATTGAGAAGTCTGGCCCAAAGATTGAAGCATATATCTAGAACCATCCATGACATCTTGAGGAATCCATGTCCCATATTATTTGGTTTTTGCCGTGAAATATACAAAAAAAAAATACTAGAAGATTTCTGCAAAGACATAAAAAGGGAGAGTTTTGGAGATAATCTACTTCGTGTGAATTATGGAAAAGAAAATAAAAAGAATAAATATTGATTCATGTTTCCTGATTCCATACAATTTGAATGAAGACTATTTTGAGAGAAGATGCATGGAAGATTTCGACAATGACAAAGATGACTTGCTCTCTAGTTTTCATGGAATTTTCTCATTGGCCGAATGATGTAGAAGAAGAGAAATCCTAGGGAACCCTAGTCCTTGCGGTGCACTATTTATAGGAAGGTTTGTGAAGATGTTTTACACACCACAAAATTCAGAATCAAAAGCCAAAAACACATCCTGTTCTCCTCTCAAAGTTTCTGCAACTTCATCAAACTCTAAAGTTTGAGACGTGAAGCATCTCCATCTCTATTCAAGCATCATTTCCGTGATCCTCAATCCATTCCACCACCTTTTGAAGCTTCTTGCGTCTTTGAAGATCAAAAAGTGTAACCAGAAACACTTTTTGATGTTTTTAGTTTTGTATTGAAAAACAATTTCTGTTTCTTAATATATTGCAATTTTTTTTTTCTATTTTCGGGTTATGATTTACTATTTCTTTTGTGGATAAAGAGTTGATTTTAAATATATAGTTTTTGAATAGTATGAAGCATGGTTTAGGTTTTAGTTTCCAAAGTGATAAATTGCGATTTCAATATGTTCTTCATGATTGTTAATTTCGAGTTTCAATCCCATGTTTTATGTGTTAATTGATCTTTAGATGCATATTTTGATTGATAAACATGTAATTAATCCATATTAAGGTCCTAGCATTTTAGGTCTTAATAACTAAAGTGGAAAACCTAAAATTTCTTCGGTAAATTAATAATGAGTCTTGCATGCTTGATTAGCGTTCTAACTTGTGTTCTTAGCCTGAATTGATCAAACTTCCATATGTGCTTAATGCATTGATTATGTTTTTGTTAGTGATTAGCTACCACTAGTAATTGCATACTTAATAAAGTTAACTATGGTGCATTCATCTAGTTAATTTAATTAAGGGAAGTAAAAAAGAACTTCGTATGCGTTCATCTTTGTACTTGATTGATTCTATGCTATGACATATTTTGAGTAGTAATTTGATCTTTGAAACCTTGCTAGCATGTTAATAGTAGCTATCCATATCTAAATTCGTTCCATTCATAATTCTCTACTTAAATCTGTGTTTTGATGTGTCACATGTATATAATGTCACAGGTATATAATTAGTTGTTAAATTAGAAAATAAAAGCTTAAAATCCCCTAAGTGTTTTTTTCGTTAATTATGTATATAATATATAGTTTTGTCTAACATTTTATTTTTCACGAATTAATAAGGCCCTAATCTCCGGTTGAGAACGATCCCTACTTATTCTTACTACATTGATAGAGTTCTAAATTGAGAACTAGCTTTTGTGCATGTCAGCAGCTTAGGGATTATAAAGCAATATTGACCTCAAAACCCAAGTCACGATATATACTAATCCAAAAAACACAAAATGGAAACGAAATCTGCTACACCACCAGAAACCGCTAAACAAAGCAAGCACCACCGTCACTACTAAACTAACTAAAGAATGAACTAGTTGATCTCCCACACTAAACACCAATTCAAACCACCAAAGGAAGCCAAGCAACTCAATACCTATCCTACTACCATATGCCTCACTCTAGTGTGTAACCTCAAGAACTGTCTAAAGGCCAAATCATCCCGAGTAAGACCAAGAGACCACCTTTACCAATGATACTGTACCTACATGAGCATTTACCTAGCATAATTAGCTGTAATGAGCCACGCTCATACCATCGCCAGAAATACCAGCTCCCGCCATAGGAGTCACCTATGGGAACACATCCAGGTAGGCTACTGTCTAAAACCCGACATATTCCCAGATCACCGCTGACGCGGCGCCATGCGCTGCGCCAGCACAGCATCAGAAGCTCCAGAAACTGGGAACTGAAGCATGTCAGTTCCTCATCGAAAGCATGGAGAAGACCAGCTCCCTCCCCACCTATAAAAGGTTAACTCCTCTCTCCTCATTAATTACGCATTTACTATTTGCCTACTGTTATCCTGTCAGTACAAATACATTGACTAACTTAGGCATCAGAGAAGAGAAGACCGCCCGACGCGGTCTCCCTCTGACGCCCTCTTTGTGTTTCACTTGACAGGTAGCGGGAATATCGGTAGTATCGAGTAACGGTCCTCTCACTGGCCTGCGTTGATCATATTTAGTTACCGCTAAATTTCAAGCATTAACATTGGCGCCGTCTGTGGGAAGCCAACACAAAGGCTTCGTCACCTATCATTAAGTTAAGTCACCCAAACAAATTCTTAGCGGCAACTTGTACCATGACTAACGGTAGCGGGGAAAACATCGAGAAGCAAGCGGGCCAACCCACCAACCCCAACCCCGCCAATCCTATGGATAACATTGAACCAGCGGTCAACGTTAACCGAGCACTATTCAACACTTCGACCAACCCTAGTATAGGGCCCCCAGGGCTCATCCCAGGTCCAGCATACCCAAACTACAGCAGAGGCCCAGCCAGGCAGCAGTGGCCCAACGGTCCAGGACCTTGCCGCTATGTACGAACTAGCACTGACGGATCTCTATAAAGCAAACAGGGAGCGCGAACAAGAGCGCCGGGAAAAATCGGAAGCCCAAAAACAAGTGGCCACGCTAATGTCAAGGTTCGACGAATTGAAAAAAGCGCTAGAGGAAAATGCTAATACAGCACAAAGTGAACAGTCACGGAGCACTAGGCGCAGTCAACCCAACACCGGCGGAGTTATACCTATACCAATCGTGCAAATGCAACTGCCGCTAAACCCACCCCCTCCGCCCTGCCCAATTACGGAGCAAGAAGCGGAATCACAACCAAGTACCAACCGCTCGACAGTCAGAACTAGGATCGAAGGCAACCCACATGCCGCCAAGCACGGGTCAATCCGGCAGAACCCCCAAGCAGGGCTAGCTGGCGATGCCACCGCCCTAATATTAGAAAGGATGCAGCAATTGGAGCAGAGACTAGCCCTGGCTGAGGCAGGCGTCCCAGCACCAACACCAAATTTGCTTTTTACATCTATATACCAGGGCCATTCACAGCCAGAATACTGCAGGCTGTCAGACCAGCACCACTAAAAACACCAAAGACGTCACATTACAGCGGCACGTATGACCCATTCGTCCACATGGACACCTTTAAAAAGGTCACCAACAACAAGGGATTTAATGACGCCACCCTCTGCCACTTGTTCAGCCAAACATTGGATGTTGAAGTAATGAGCTGGTTCTTTGAATGCCCGCTAGGATCCATCGACTCATTTCGAGGACTGTCAAATGCTTTCGTTACTCGGTTTATTATGTTGGCCGCTGGGCATCATAACACAACTCAGCTGTTCGACCTCAAGCAAGGGACGGTAGAGTCATTGAAAGCTTTCGTCACCAGATGGCGGGCGACAACTTCTCAGTGCTGCGATCTTGATAAGACAATGCCACTGGCAGCCTTCAAGCAAGGACTCCTTAAAGGACCATTCCTCTATCACCTCAATTACATTCATCCAAACGCCGCTTACGACCATGTCATGAGCGAAGCTATCATCCATGCACAAGCAGAATTCATCACATATGGAGAGAGCCCACCACCACCACCAATATCTGTAAAGGTAGCCCAGCCCGCCGCCAGCCATCGGGAAAACTAGCAAGACCACCGCTATGCCACCATTTGACAAGAAGAGAGAGTGGCAACAAGGCAATTACCAGAGCAAGCGGTAGAGGGACCAACACTATAATAGGGGCAACCGCTCATCTCAAGATGATAACCGTAATAAGACGGAGCCCTCCCAGCGGTATGCAGTGTTTACAGTCCTCACAACATCATACGAGGATATATTCAACCAGCGCAAATATCAGATACCGCCGCCACCCCCAAGAAAGTACCCAAGGATGGGAAAACCAAGAAACACTGGCAAATGATGTAAATACCATGAGGACAGCGGTCACAATACCACCAACTGCCATGCCTTCAAAACAGCCATCAAAACTCTATACCGAGACGACAAGATGGAGCAATTCAAAGTGGGCCAACCGCCATCCGTGATCGCGAACATCGAACCGATAGGCCGCATCAACACCATCGACGGTGGCACCCCAATCACCAACATGTCTCACAGGGTAAGGAAGTGCTATGCGCGTGCTAACCACCCCAATGAAATTTGCAACATCCGCTATGAGAGGTCTGCAAAACTACCAAAAGCTGGCTGGGAACCCATCACCTTTTTAGAGGAAGAGGAGCGCGGAGTACATTTGCCCCACGACGATCCATCCTTAATCGATGCCATACTTGGCAAATGGTCAGTAGGAAGAGTCCTGGTTAACAGCGGTTCCGCTGTAAATGTCATCTTCAACAGTTGCTACAGCAAACTCCTACGGAATAGGAAATTGCTACAGGATCATGAGCCGTTATTTAGTTTCTCCGGTGACATCACACAACCATTGGGTTCGGACTACATGCGACTAGGTATTGGCCTAGCCCACGAACGGCAGAAATCCACACAGAATTCATCATTGTAGACTGTTTCAGCTCGTACAATGCCATCATTGGTCGACCGGCGCTCAACAAGCTCAAGTGCATCATAGCCGGATATATGCTTCTCATGAAATTTCCTACACCCAACGGGATAGGCTGTGTTAAGGGAAGTCAGCAACTGGCACGGGAATGCTATTCCACAACCGTGGCACGCTCGACACGTCGCCATGAGATCCTAATGGTGGTAAACCACACCAGCACCAAACATCTTTGAGGACCCTAGGGAGGACGAAAAGAAATATATAAAAAAAGAGGCTGTCAACCCAGAAACTTCCTTGAGGATCATCAGCATCTCAGACGAGCACCCTGAGCGGATAGTCTGCATCGGTGCCCAGCTTGACCAAGCAATAGTGGATGAGCTCACCTAATCTCTACATGACAACGCAGGCGTCTTTGCATGGTCCTACGCTGACATGCCAGGCATCTCCCTGGAGATCATAACACACAAACTAAGCATCAAACCATCCTCCTACCTTGTTAAACAGCGGCGTAGACCCTTTGAGGAAGAAAGGTATCGAGCAATAGGGGAAGAGGTTGCCAAACTCCCGAACATTGGATTCATCCGCCAAGTCAATTACCCCTAGTGGATATCCAACTTGGTCATGGTCAAAAAGCCTAGCGGAAAGTGGATGATGTGTGTCGACTTCAAGAGCCTTAACAAGGCTTGCCCCAAGGACAGCTTCCCGCTACCTCGCATACACTAACCGGTCGATGCAACCAGCCGGACACTAGCTGCTCAGCATGATGGATGCATTCTCCGGCTATAGCCAGATCAAGATGCACACCGGCGACCAAGAGTGTACCTCCTTCACCACCGACAAGGGCATATACTGCTATAATGTCATGCCTTTCGGTCTGAAGAACGCCAGAGCAACTTACCAGCAGTTGATGAACGCCATGTTTGCTGAACATCTGGGAAGAATCATTGAGGTCTACGTAGATGACATGTTAGTAAAACACATAAAAGCTAACGGACACGTAGCAAACCTCAGAATCATATTCACCATTCTCTTGGCTTACGGCATGCGCCTCAACCCAAAAAAATGTTTCTTTGGCGTCACCGCCTGCAAATTTCTTGGTTACATAGTCAGTGAATGGGGCATAGAAGCCAATCCTGACAAGGTGCAGGCCATCCTCAACATGAAGACTCCAGAGTGGAAGAAACACCTCCAAAGCCTCCAGGGCAAACTAACCTCTCTTTCTCGGTTCATCTCCAGACTTATTGACAGATGTCTCCCATTCTTCAAAGTGCTGAAGACAACCCACAAGAAGGTCATCAACTGGAACCCAGATTGTGACGCAGCATTCCAAAGCTTGAAAGAGTACCCTGCAGCGGCCCCACTCCTTTCTATTCCTGTACAAGGGGAAACATTATATATACCTAGGGGTATCGCAATCAGCAGTAAGCTGTGCCATTGTCCGGCAAAAAGGTAACGAAGAGCTCCCCGTATTCCACGCCAGTAGAGGCATGAACGGGGCAGAAATGAGATATCCCCCACTGGAACAACTCGCTCTCGCACTCATCGTCGCCGCCAGATGCCTCCGCCAATACTTTCAGGCCCACACAATCCATGTCCTAACAAATCAGCCACTAAGACAGGAAATGCAAAACCCTGAACACTCGGGGCGCCTCAGCAAGTGGGCCATCGAGCTTAGCGAGTTTGACATCGACTACAAGCCTAGGACAGCCATGAAAGGCCAGGCGGTAGCAGACTTCATAGCTGAACTCACAGAACGACAACTCGTAAATGGCAGAGAGGCTGAGCCCGGCACAGAAGTAATAACCGCTGACGACCCAACCTCCCAGCACTAGGACTGGAATTTACACGTCGACGGCTCCGCTTGCGCAAAAGCCAGCGGCGCAGGTGTCATCTTAACTAGGCCGGGGGGACTGAACATGGAATACGCATTGAAGTTCAATTTCAAAGCCTCTAACAACATGGCGGAGTACGAAGCGCTCATTGCCGGCCTACTCCTCGCCATTGATTCTGGGGCTGACAGGTTTTCAGCGACTCCCAGCTAGTTAACCAAGTCAACGATAGTTTTCAAGCCCAGGATCAACAGCTAGCGGCATACTTGGGATACGTCAAGACGCTTATCAAAAAATTCAATCTCCACACCATCACGCAGATCCCCAAGGAAAAGAACGCCAAGGCTGACTCACTGGCAAGACTACCAACCGCTCAACCACATCAAAGTCCGAAGAACACAAGGGTGGAGAGTCTTGACAAACCAAGCATCACAAAAACCCTAGTAGAGATTTTTAACATTGAAGTCGGGCCCAGCTAGATGGACGAAATAGTCGAGTACAAACGCAAGGGGACTTTTCCAGCAGATAAAGTCGAAGCACGACAACTCTAGCTGAGAGCAACCCACTACAACATCCAGAATGGCAAACTTTACAGCTAGGGTTTCACTCACCCCAACCTCCGGTGTCTAACCCTAGAGGAAGGAAAGGTTGTACTTACAAAAATACACGGCGGGGAATGTGGAAACCACTCG
Source organism: Rosa persica (assembly GCA_025331145.1). Taxonomy (NCBI): domain Eukaryota; kingdom Viridiplantae; phylum Streptophyta; class Magnoliopsida; order Rosales; family Rosaceae; genus Rosa; species Rosa persica. The sequence goes on along the minus strand of WFKR01000004.1, from coordinate 21,996,707 downwards.
GGCACCAGATCTCTGGCCAACGGCACAATGCGACAGGGCCACTTTTGGCTCACGCTCAGCAACAGAAAAAAAAAAAAAAAAAAAGAAGACATAGAGATCTCAACGGTACTACAATGGCCGATCGTCACAGGTTCTGGGAAGCTGCAGCGCCATCCTCGCCTGCCGCTAGCAGTCACTGCTCTGACATATGGCTCGCTTGATCGGACTGGGAGTCACGATGGTGCCATATGGTAGAGTGTGTGCAGCCAGAAAGTCGGCACGCGAAACCTCAGACCGCGTAGGAGGAGGAGTCTGCTGAGAATCACCCGCGGGGTGTTCATCGCTCTCCCCACTCCCCGAGCGAACACCCTCAGCAGGAGTAGGAGCCACCCCACTAGCAGAAGGCGCTGTCTGCACCGCCGGTCTGGCGGGCTGGGATGCCTTCACCCAATCTATAGCACCCTTCTACCTCAGCAAATCCAGGTTAGCGGCAGCACCAGACTTTGCCGCCTCCGCCATGGCATGTTTGTACTCAGCGAACTGTTTAAACGCCTCGACAGCGACGGCCTCCGAGTGTCTCTTATCTGCTTCTAGCAGGGCAACTGCGTCCGCCAACCTTTTCACCTCGACAGACTTGGCGGCAGAATCCCGCTGAAGAAGCTCAATCTTCTTGACCTTGGCCTCCAGTTGATCCTTTAACAGAGCCATGTCCTGCTGCAGCTTAGCGACATCTTTATTCAGGTCGAGGTCACGCTAGACGGCAACAGACAGCTTGCCACGGGCATCTAGCAGATCACATTCGGCCTTGGACAGGCGCCGCTTAGTCTCCACCTAGTCTCTCTTTGGCTCTCGGCAGCTCCTCCTTGAGACCGCCAATCTCCTCATTCAGCTGTCGTTCGGTATGGGGCTGACTCGACGCCGCCAGAAACAACTGGTGCAACCCAACAGACAGGTGCCTAAAGGCAGAGCTGAAAGGCGACTGATCAAGGGCGGTGGAGCGAACTACCTACTCCAGGCCGCCGAACCCCAGCCTCTCGCACTGGTGGTACAGATACTCCCGCTCAGTGTCGATAAGAAACTCAGTAAAAGCGGTAAACGAGTCCATATCACTCGCCCGAGTCTCCCCCCCTGGCGGAGACGGTCTTCTCTGGAACAGCTTGCTTCGATTTCTTCTGTTGGCGGACCCCGATGGTTTCCACCCCTTCCGCCTCGTCATTCTGACGCCGCTTCTTTTGCAACTCTTGCGCGGCACTTGCGGTGACAGACCTTGAGGCCACCTGTGACTCCAACCCCGCAACAGTAACAGGTGCCTTAGTGGCCACTGTCTTCTCCTTCTGAGACCCACGCCGTGTGGCGACCACTCTCTCCCTCGACTGCACAGCGGATGCAAGCGCTGACCTCCCGCCAGAAATGCCGCGGCCAACCGCAGCCCCCGCCTGAACGGCTGGTAAACCATCGGCACCAAGATGGGAGTGGTGAGGCATCGGCAACACAACCGGCACCTCAAATTGGCTCAACGCCAATGTCTCCGGGTCGACCGCAGCCTTCTGGGCCGCCAGCCCCTGAGCATATATACCCTCCAAAAAATCGTTCATCTCTGCCCGATCCATTGCCTTTGCAAAAGCGTATTGGCTCCTTCTATTTCCCGGCGGAGACTCTAGAAAAAAAAAAACAGATAAGTTAGCCTGCCACAAACTGGACTAAGGAAACAAATCACCGAAAGTTACTTACCAAGGGAACGAGTCAGCTCCTGAGCGACCAACAATTCCCAACCTGTGAGAAGCCTGAGGTCAAGCAAGTTGCGGTTCCGCCAACACCCTCTAATCCTCTCCACGCGGCACTCCTCCTCGAGGGTCAGGTTGTAACGTGAGCCTGCTACAAAAAAAAAAGGGTAAGGCGATCAGAATTATAACAAGCAAAGCCAAAATCTGGAGTGACGGAGGTCAACGACAACCTCTGATGGGCTGAAACTCCGACTTAATCCGAAAAGTCGGCGACCCCTCATTCGACCCCGTCTGGTATTCCCACCCATCGGTGGCAACGCAGAAGGTCCCCCGCCAGTGTGACATGGAATCCTTCAGGTTCTCGATTAACTTGGGCGCCCCTTGCCGCTGACTTAGATTCACTTGACCTCTACAACCTCGGCGCCTCACATACACCAACTCAAAGAAGTGCAATACCTCCGCCACGGTTGGACCCTCATAACTAGACAGGTGCCATAATGAGTTCAGCGCCATCAGCAACCGCAACATATTGGGACAAATCTGCCCAAAGGCGAGGCCAAACTCCCAAACCAAAATCTAGAGGTTCGGGAGCAACGGAAGGGTCACACCTTGGCGGAAAATGGCCTCGTGAACAGCAGCGTGCCCCGCCGGCAAGATTGATGCTCTCTCATTTGCAGCTGGCGGACGCAACTTCACCACTCCAGGTAGGCGATACGCCCGCTTCAGACGGTTGACGTCGGCCGCGGTCATACTGCTCCTAGCTTCATCAACCGCGGTTCCATCAGACAGGAACCAGGCGGATTCCACCTCCTCTCCGCCAACGTCCTCCCCATCAGTGGAGCGACTAGCTACACTATTGCTCGCTAGCCTCTCCTCACGCCACTCGAGTCCGCCATCATCCTCCGTGGGCCTAGAACCCTCCGGTCATCCATCTCGAGCTATGGCCACTTCCCCAGGTATGGTTTGTAAAGGTAAGATGTCTAGCGGTTCCGATAGTGAGGTTCCTGCAGGGGTAGACGGACACAACGAATCAATAAATATCCAACCCGCCTCGCTGAACGACGTGTCAGACCCGGAATCCTCACTTCTCGAAATCTCTACGACACTAGCCATCACAAACCCTAAAACCCAAACCAGCTAGTCCACAAAAGATCTAAATTACCTCTACGGCAATTTTCATCCAGGCATGTCAAGAACAGTTAACCCAGTTTTGACCAAAACAAGAACACCAACCCACACTAACCCAGATTCGACCATCTAGCAGAAATCCCTAAACCTTGTCTCTGTAAAAAAAAAAAAACACCAGAAGAGACCCCCCCCCCAAAAAAAAAAAAAACGTACGCCACCCTCAGAACACACCAGCAAGGCACAAAACCACTCAAATCGCAAAACCCAGAAAGTAGCAGAGCAAAAAAAAAAAAAAAAAAAAACTGAAAGTACTCAGTCACTAACCTACTGATGTGAGAAGTCAGGAGCGTTCGCAGTCTACACATTCACTTCCAGGGATCCCTTGCGCACCGAAACACCGTTCTCTCGCTCGAACGGCAAAAGTCACTTCTCGAATGCCAGATAACAGAGCTTGAAGTCGACCAGAAAGTTTGAAGAAGAGATAATGGCGACAACCTCACAAATTTCCCCCCTTTTAATATCAACATCAGTCAAATCCAGGCCGTCCTCCAAAAAAGCGATCTCACACTCCAACCGCCCACGTGTCCCACGATCGCATTTAGTTTCCGGAATAACCGAGGCATCGCCTCGAAGATTGAGTGGATAATTACTCGCATTAATGATGAAGAGATGGGCGTGCTCAGAACTCGCAATCCCAAGCGTTAGACCGACGCATGACGGCCACGTGGCAGAAACCATAAAAGGGGGCGAGCATATCAATCGTCCAGGTTCAGTGCCCCTACGCCAGAGAGAACCCCTCCCTTACTCAGCTGGCAAAAAAGAGTATCCGCTACGCGCAACACTGCTAGTGGAACTTCTCACTCATCTGGCAAAACGTGTATCCACTACGCGTAACACCGCTAGAGGAATTGCTCGCTTCTCATCTGGCAATCGAGTATCCGCTACGCACAACAACCGCTAGCAGAACTTCTCGCTCCTCATCTTACAAGGGAAACTCCGCTACAAGAAACTAGCGGAACTCCCCCCACTTACCTTGCAAGCAAGACTTCGCCAACACAACCGGTAGCAAATGGCTTGAAAACATAACTCCCTGCGGCTCTACCTGCCTCTTATCCTCAGCGGAGTTATTCCCAACTCATCCAACGCTTCAGGCTACGCCTTACTTGCAGCGACCGCCACGCGGTGTTGCATCAAAAACCATGATCCTTCGGATCAAACATAGGGGCACATCAACAATCTTCGATGGCCCTGACCAGGTACGTTGACCCCCGCCGCTCGGGTTTAAAGCTTTGGCTCGCTACCCAACACCCTCTGTTCAATGAAAATTCCCTCAACCAACAATACAGATCGAACGGAGGTCCATCTTAGCCCGGGAGTGGACGACTCCCTGAGGGGCCTAGCAGGGGCCCACTTGAAAGGGTATAAAGCGTTTGCTCAATCAATCCATGGTCAACAACGCATTGACGCTAATTATGCTTTGCAAGTCTAGTGGGAGTAACGCTTCAAACCACTAGAAAACTCCCCAACCAAGACGACCCTCCTTGACTGGGGACTTGGGGGACTTGTACCTACATGATCATTTACCTAGCATAATTAGTTGCAATGAACCACACTCATACCATCGCTAGAAATACCAGCTCCCGCCATAGGAGTCACCTATGGGAACACAGCCAGGTAGACTACTGTCTAAACTTCGACTTACTCCCAGATCACCGCTAACGCACCACCACGCGCTGCGCCAGCACAGCATCAGAAGCTCCAGAAACTGGGAACTGAAACATGTCAATCCCACATCGAAAGCATGGAGAAGACCAGCTCCCTCCCCACCTATAAAATGTTAACTCCTCTCTCCTCAATAATTACTCATTTACTGCTTGCCTACTGTTATCCTGTCAGTATAAATACATTGACTAACTTAGGCATCAGAGAAGAAAAGACAGCCCGACGCGGTCTTCCTCTAACACCCTCTTTGTGTTTCACTTGACAGGTAGTGGGAATATCGGTAGTATCGAGTAACGATCCTCTCACTGGGCCTGCATTGATCATATTTAGTTACCACTAAATATCAAGCATTAACAGATACTAACTGAAGAATGAGATAGAGGGCTGCCACCCTAATACCTTGGAACGCAAACATAGAAGCAATGTTACCTCCACCAATAAATAGAGCCATCACCCATTAAAAAAAAGTGCACCAAATCAAAGCACATCACCCTAAAACTACCAAATAGGCCAAAACTTTGCTAAAATCCTACAAACCTCCTAACTCCAACCAACCAAAACCAAGAACCTTGAATTTGGAATGGCGCACAATTCAAAACCGTTGATAAGAGACCCCAAAATAAAATAAAATAAATTAAAATAAAACCATTTTCTCAGACACTGAAATCTTTGTTGAAAAATGAAACCTCTATAGAAAAACATGAAATAAGAGGATTTCAAACATGACATAAGAGGAATGATATGAAGGTTAAGAAAATGTATGACGAGCACACTAGGTGCCCTACAAGATCAGATTAGAGACAAATCAATAGTCTTGTAGGCTAGGTCCCCAACAAGAATCCTAGTGGCTGCCTAGAGAGGGGATAGAGAGAATTCTAAGTTTGAGAATTGAGAAAAATTATTCTATACACCTATATTGCATATGCGTCACTCGTCGATCATCACTAAAAGAATGAAATCGGTGGCTTTGGCTTCATATCTACACCATCTATAACTTTCATAACTAGAGCCTAGTCCCAACATGAACGAGAAATGAGGAATTTAGCTCGAAAGGTTTTCAGTCAAAACTTTCCGATTATGTTTTCTTCCTCCACAATCTGATTCAATGTGCATGGTTGGTGGCGTTGGAACCACAAGGAAGAGAGGAATGCAACTTAAGTGGTGAAAAAGGTGTAGGTAGCTGGAGGAGGAAGAACCCAGTTGCAACCTATTTCGGTTCTCCTCTTCGATACGCTGTTGTGGGTACGTGGGTAAAGAAAGGGTGGTGGAGCTCGGATAATGGCTAGATGGGACCAAACGGTTCTTTTAAGACTGGTTCTATGACCAGAGGTGGCACAAAAATGAAGGAAAAATTGAGTCACTGCAAATAGTAATCGTTAACGCGCTGATGAATAGGTGTTAATTAATTATAACTATACTAAAACTAATTCAGCAAAAGGACAAACAAAATGAATAGTTAATTGACGGTTTTGTCCCTGCTTCATGTCTTATATTACGATATTGCCACCAGTTAGTGTTGGCGTATTCACCTGTTTTTTCCTATCCTTCCTTCCTCTCTCTCACTTTCTCTCTTCCTCTCTTCTGCTTCCCATATCGAATTCTTTCCTTAGAAATCAATTGATCCTCCTGACCGATCTCCATCTCCCACTGCTCTCTTAATTTTCAGGTTCATCAGACTTCACAACAATTAGGTAATGAATTCCTTATTATTGCATCCTTGCCATTCATCCAAAGTGTAAAACTCTATCATGCTTGATTAAGAGATGTACTAGTCTTATAAACAAAGGCAAAGCCTTCTTATTCTTCATTTCTCTTCATCTGTATTTTGCCTTAAATTCAAAGGAGACTTATTATCTTGGCATGTAAAATGAATTGATCGCCATGTGTTGCTACTGCCAACACCATCGGAAAGCAAAGGGATGCTCTTTGAACTTACTATATTTTTTTGGTGTCTTTTGTTCAAAGTTTTTGTGAATTGCTCCTCACATTAATCTCTCTTTTTATGATATGCAAAGATTGATACTTAACAAAACTTCCAAAGCCAAATTTGTCAACATCAAGACAAGAAGACCATATTGTTATTCCAAAAACTTGATCTCTGCAGATTTTAAAACCTCATTCATCAGTCTTTATTAATTTGGGACTCTGCTAAAATGATTAATGTTATAGGCTATTGTATCAAGTGGTTAGTGGTTCAGTGGATGTACGTTTAACACTGGCAACTAAAACGCCCAATGCCCACAAAGGACCAAGAACCATCTTGAATTTTGTTTGGACCATGCATTTGTGATTTGTTTTGTGGTGAAATTCTGGGTCTTTCTTTGTTTTGTGTGATATGGTGAGTGAATTGTACTTGGGTAGGTGGCAGTTGGGAGCTTTTATGTTGTTAATGTTCAATAGTTCATGAACATGATTGATTAGGTGAAGCCCAAGTCATCATTTTGATAATCATAGGATATGAATATGTAGTTATAAATCATTTGCAAATTCTAATGATCAGTAAAGCATAGTAGTGATCCAATTTTCAAGATAGTGCCTTTAAATGCTCTGACTTTGTTCTTTAACTGAATATTGAATATTACCTTCTTTTTTTTGGGCGATGGAAGGATTTTTATTCAACCAAAAACTACATTACAAGCAAAAGACTCAAACCGGGCCCAAAGAAAAAGACCAAACAAACGAAAACAAACAAGCCCAACAAGTTCAACCATAGTGCAGATCAACTGGGAGAGAGATGATGTAGTGACGTCACTGCCACCAGCCAAAACCAATGGTGACATAGAAACGTCACCAGATCGGCTGGCAAAAACTTTGAGTCCAACCAAAACAATCTCGTACAAGAACAGTAGCACATAATCCATCGAAAAATTTCCATAACCCAAATCTCTAAACCATACAAAACATCCTCCGAAACAAACACAGGAGCCAAAACAGAAGAAAAAAATAAACGATCCGCAGAGGGATCAAAGGGATAGACGGTCAAAGACCATGCAGACCTTTGTTGCACTACCGCATTCATCGGATTTACACGCGATAACGGGAAAACCTCGTTTAAAGAGACAAACCAAACGGTGCCGACGTCGGAGCTCCGAAGGACCAGCGATCAATCGGTGAAGTGGATTCTGAAAGGTGAGGATGATGTGCATCTTAACCATGAAGAATCAGAGATTTGAGAAGTTGAGGAATAGGAAGGAGAAAGAAAAGAGAGAATTGATGGAAAGGTCATGAGAAGGAAAAGGGATGGTAGGGATGCGGAGGATGAAGAAAAAAGAAGAACAGAGGGATGATAGGGATGGGTATTATGGAATTGAAAAATTAGGAAGGGTTAGCAGGAGGAATCTGAGAAGGAAAGGAAAGCAAAAGCATAAGGGAAATCATACCAGCCACCGCTGTGGTAGAGAGCTACCACGAGAAGGGTAGGAAAGAAGCCTCACGAAGAGGGAGGGTATCTCCCTCGACCTTTAAGCCAAAGATCCATATCAAAAGTATCTAGATCTGGCAAGAAGGGGGGAGGGGGAAAGTTGTGTTGGCTGGGTTTTTTTAGAGAGAAGGCAGAGTTTCTCTCACTAGGGTTTAAAAAGAATGTCTGTTTCTTTCTTTTTTGAAATATTACCTTCTAGGAGTGCTTAAATCATGTCTTCGTGTGTGACCTTTTTTCTGGTGTTTGAGAAATGAACATCTCAACTTTGCATCATGAAAGAAAGCAACACACTAGAAATCTAGAATTTGAAGACTTCGAAAACGAGTAGAGTTTTGTTACAAGACAACGATTATGCAACTGTTGCAGATGAGAAGGGGATTTAAGACTCTTTATGCATGAAAGTTTTATGCAATCCAAGTGTTAGCATGTTCTCAATTTTTATAATTGAAATTCTTTTTGTGTTTTCTTATTTGTGGTTAATTCAGGATCCTGTATTTGATAAGTCATGGATTGGATACTTCAAAATTGAATACTTGATTATAAAGAGTGAGGCTCTAAATCATTTTGTGCTTATACAATTAGTAAATTGATTTATTATGCTCTTTTTGATATTGGGTTGTCATTGATTTTGCTTGTAGGTTTCGCTTACTACTTGACCAAATTAGAAGTACATGTCATACCGGAGACTCGAGCCAAAATGCAGTTACCAAACGAGAGAGACCACGAAAGCACATACATTTTTTTTAGAAGTAAAAGTGAACATTTGAGCATTGTAATCATGTCGAAATCATTTTGGACGACTTTCATTACCAAATAGAAGAGAAGCACTAGATCCTCCAAGCATACCAACATAAATAGAATTCAATCGCATTCTCATTCATGATCAGTCAATCTACAAAGGTGTTTATATAATGCTAGATAAGGTCAAAAGCAAAAAAAGTAATGCAGCCAATTTACTCTTCTTAAATGTTTATCTTTTTCAATATAGGAAAATTTGTTGATTACTTCATTTCTTTGAAAAATAAATGCGTTACTACAACTAGATCGATGAATTATAAAACCCGCCTCATAAATCCGTAACATCGTGCGGATGCCGTTTCTAGTTAAACCATATTCAGGACTTGATATAGATAAAAAAAAAAATTGAAGAAGTACGGACTTGTTTTTATTTATTTATTTATTTATTTAATATTTAAGACATGGAGATCAATATATTATAAAAGTAGACCAAAAGCTGAACTCGTATTGGTTAAACAACATCACCGTTGCATTGACTTGAAATCCGAAGCGGCCAAAAACGGGGGATTATAAGCAAAGCTCAAGTACTCCTACTTCCGTATTAAGCTCTTCTTTTCCAGAAAAACTGATTTTATTCGTGTTCATCACGCGCCCCCCTCTCTCATAACAAACCCATTTCCGCTCCAACCTCTCAGTCTGCTTCGCTCGCACTCACAGGTCTCTCTCTCTCTCTCTCTCTCTCTCTCTCAACGCGTCGATTTGGTAGCGGAGAAACCCTAGGAATAGATAAGAAGAAGATGAAAATTAGGGCTATTAGATTCACCATCTGCTCCTCCTAACTCGCTAAGCTGATCGCAATCTCCTTCTTTACAGGTCCTCGCAAGATCCTCATCATCCAATCCAGTTTGTATTCTTCAGATTTCTTTAAGGTACTGTTGCCACATGCATCAATTTCGTTATCGAATCCCTAATTTTCTTCCTTTTGATTCGTGTATTTGATCTGTGAATTCTTTTCTCATTTTCTGTGTTTATTGTTTGCAGTGAGTCGTCGGCAAAAATGGTTTCCTTCGAGATGAATGATCGGAAAAGTAAGACGAGTTTTATTACTAATCTTTGCTATTCTCATAGTTTCCCAATAGATTTGGAGTCTGTAATTACTTTCTTGATTTAAGCTCTATGCATCTTAATTATGTGAACTTGTTATAGGTAATATTGTTTATTGATTCAGTAAATCTGGCACTATAGTTGAGTCTAGTGTGACTAAAGCTGCTGTGCTTAGAATTTGGTTGTGGTTACTAGTGTGGTAATTCACTAAAATCTGGCACTATAGTTGAGTGTAGTGTGACCGAAGCTGCTGTGCTTAGAATTTGGTTCTGGTGACCAGTATGTATTCCTTTTTCCGAGTTTATGTGAATTGATGTGCGGTGGATTGCAACATTATGTGCTGTGATTGTTGTGGTGAAAATTGTGTATCACATGGATTATTTCTAATACAAAAGAAGCTATTATAGGAACTTATTTTTCCAGTGTGTTTTATACTGCATTGCTTGTCCTGCATCTTCTTCCTGGGGGTTAAGTTTCATTGAGAAGGGTTGGATTGATGGCCGGTTGAGCTGTATTTGATGTATTTGAACTTTTGGTGTCACCTCTAATTCATGCAATTTTGAAATGAGACAGAGATCGGACTGGGACTGACAGGATTTGGCGTATTTTTCTCATTCCTGGGAATGGTTTTTTTCTTTGACAAGGGATTACTTGCAATGGGAAATGTGAGTGCAGTGTATTTTACATCTACTCTTCTTGCTAAGTTATCTGCCTCCTGTGCATTTATGTTTTGTTTTATGTATTATTGGATATGATATGTGTTTTAACACTTCTTATTTGTTAATCAGATCCTCTTCTTCTCAGGGGTGACTTTAACAATTGGATTTAAGTCCACACTGCAATTCTTCATGAAACGTCAAAATTTTAAGGTTTCTGATGTTCAACTTTTCAGTGGATCTGTGTCCTTGTATTTCAACTTTCTTTTTTCACCTTTGCCTTTTCTTCTACTATACAGGGGTCAATTTCTTTTGGTGTTGGGTTCTTCTTTGTGCTCATAGGGTGGCCAATTGTGGGCATGATTTTGGAGGCATATGGTTTCGTTGTACTCTTCAGGTCTATATTGTTACTTTGACCCTTTTCATAGTGCTATTACTCTGGTTTAGATGTAAGTTGCTGATGGAAAGTATGTTGTGCAGTGGCTTCTGGCCAACATTGGCAGTTTTTCTGCAGAAGATTCCAATTCTGGGATGGGTGATCCAACAGCCATATATTAGATCGGTATGTTCAGTTTGTTGATGTTTAGCGGTCAATTTAATCTTGTGTCTGCATTAGTGAGTGCCATTAGTGATGCGTGCATTAGTGAGTGCCATTGTATGTGTTACTGCAATTACCTTTTCTCCTTGTGACTACTTTTTAGTGATTTACATCTACACTTGTCGTATGAGTTGGTCTGGCCATTTTAATATACAGAGACTTGAGTTTAAACAAAAAAGACAAAATGTTATAATCAGGAAAATCTTTTGAGTTGACAGGTAATGCAAACTTGAGACTTTACTAAACTGGATACTATTTTAAAACAATTATATGACCATGATTATCTGCCTTCCCTTCCCTTGCTACTGCTGCTGATTACATGGCGCGTGCACACACACAGATGTGTGTCTGTGAAGTTGTGACTTATTTTTTTCCCTAATGAGATCTCCCTTGTAGAATCTGATGCCAGTTTTTATTTTATTTTATTTTATTTCATGCTGCTCTTCTTTTGTTAATGTAAGTTGTCCATAATCTTAATATGCTTTGGTGTTTGACCAGATGTTTGTTAGATTGAAGTTTCTGAGGAGCAAATCTGAAAGTCTTTGGACCTTTTCCTATTTTTAACCCAAAAAAAGGGACTTGTTTGAGTATTAATTTTGGCTTCTAAAGTAATTGAATATGATGTTTCTCTGAAATGGGTTTAGCTTTAGTTAGGTAATGGTCAGACTGGTGCACTGGTGCTTCCATCCCAATCAATTAGTGTTTGTTTGCCCTTATCAAACAAAAAAGTCAAAAACTAAAAGCAAAAACTAGTGGTTATTTGTATGGCCAATGATTTTGTTGTTACCTTGTTGTGGGTGTATCTTAAAATTTGTTTCAAAACTCTTAGTTGTCTTGGTTGGGTTAGAACCCTATGTATATATCGTTAGGAGACATAATTTTTCATGAAATTGTCGTTTTGTCCAACTATCATGGAAGGAGGTGCCTACAACCTTCATTTTGTCTGAAATACTTTAACTTCCCTGATGTCTGGAGTCTCTACCATTGATGTTGCAGTGCATTTTCAGTTTATGGTCCATGTCAAGGTGACTCAACATTTAAAAATTATAATCTCAAAAGAATGGATGATACACCTCTTTTATAAGTTAATGTCAAGTAGAAGTCTGGAAGACATCTTATTTGAAATTCTGAGATTTATTGTCAAGGGTTTTTACTCTTCACATTTTGAAATGAAGACTACTTGGTTACGTACAAGAACCACACCTTAATTAGTTTGGTAGCATTCACATTGCAGTGGTTTTTGTAAATCATGAGGACAACTAATAATTCACAGACCCATACCGTATTATCAACTGCTCCAGGATAACTGGCTTGTGTTCATGTAGTTCTTGCATGATTGAGTAGAATGCAGGGTGTATCTCCTCTTTTTCTCCTTAAGCTTGTGTCATTCTGATGTAATTTATTTTTTTCATTTCATATGTGCAGTTCTTTGACCGATACCGTGGTCGACGGGTGCCTGTGTAGCCAGGAAACAGAGTGCCAAATCTGATGCAGGCAAACCTGTAATTTCTTGTAATATACGTTAGATGGATAAACATGATTCTTTTAATTTCAGCCCACAGATTGACTGTAGGAAATTACTGAGCTTTATCTTTTACAAAAAAGAAGTGAAAAAAGAAAAAAAAGGGTTGAGCTTTATCTGTAGCTGCCGGTGTTAGTCTGATTCTTTTGTTCTTATTGCTGAATGCCAGTGTTCAAATTGTTAAGTGTTCAGAGTAATCAATAATCTTCAATCACATGTAGTTAGTTTTGGATACCTCTGGATTCAAAGAGGCAATGACAATTGTATTATGTACAGTCAAATCACAAGCCAACACCAATGCAGCTCGTAGGTTAAACTGCCTTCTGTGTCTGCTTGGAAGAAAAGTATAAGGTATCAAAGAGGTACAATGGCGTGCAAATCAAGCCAGCCTCAAACCACTGATGCAAACCTTTGTCGTTTGAGCAATATGCTAGTAAAACGGGTTCACAGATTAGGTTGAAGGAAGTGTTGACGTTATTTCATACCCGGTGCACACATTAGGTCGAATGATTCCATGTCCAAAAAGGAGTCGCTTCATGTTTGCCAAATTAAGGTTGAATTGTATTTTATATAAAAGTTGTCAGAGCTGTAATATCCTCATAGTTAAAATGAATCAGATAAATCCAATCCAGTTCAATTTTTTTTTCCGGTCAACAATCCAGTTCAATTTCATAACATTATATAAACGACTTGCAAATCGTTACTAAAAGATCAGCTCCTTACTTCAAAAACAAGTATATATAATATAAAATATACAAGTAATGTGGGTTGAACCTTTCTTAAAACACTGCTGACTAAAGAAATGGCTCACTTCATTACATACAGAACATCCAGAACTAATGCATCCCTTCAGTTCTCATTCGTGAGTTGGAGGTGCGTATTTCTTTCTGCAAGTTGCTTCGCCATGATGCATACAGAACATCTAGAGCCAATGCACTCCCTTGAGTTCTGAGTCGTAAGTTAAAGATGCGTCTTGCATATTATTTCAAATTCTTCAGCCTGGCGCTTGATCTTGTGGGTACAGATTTCGTGCTGGTCTGGTTTCTTCTGGAATGCATTCCCTTCTTAGATTTCTGGCTGCCTTTCAAACATGTGCCTGTAGTCTTGTTTCTGTCATCGTCAATCTGAACCTTCTTAGACATGGTTGGTGTTTCATTTCGTCCAGATTTCACATTTTCAACTGGATGACTATCTTCCATGTTTGAGTTGATTTGCGGAGTGGTATTCCCAAAAACAATGTCCCCGGATATTCTCAGTATATCACTGTAAATGGTCTTCAATTGTTCAGAATCTCCAACACAAGACATTATAAAATCACGAGTAACTGTCGCTGGGACATCAACTATAGAAAATGGTAACGGATTGCTATCACTGTCTTCTAAAAACATGTTGAACTTCTGAGACGATGGATTTCTGGCTGAGGCATTTTTGTCAGTAGAACCTTGAACCAATAAACCAGTTGCATGCTCCTCCCAGTCATATGGAAATCCAAGCAGATAGCGATTGTATACCTGTCAGATTAGCTGGCACAATCTTAACTTCATTTGGAAGTAGCCGTACAGCCATAACCTTATTTGAAACAAGTCGACACACACACACACACACACACAGCCATAACCTTATTTGGAACAAGTCACACACACACACACACACAGAGCCATAACCTTCTTTGAAACAAGTCAACACACTTGGAAGTAGCCATACAGCCATAACCTTATTTGAAACAAGTCTCTCTCTCTCTCTCTCTCTCTCTCACACACACACACACACACAAGTTTGAAATAAATCAATATTTATAGATGCAGTGAATTTGATTAAGACTGCATCAATATCACTTCATTCATACAGAGTGATGATTTTCGTTTTCCTGTTTTCCATAAAGGAGGCATTGCAATTAGAAAATACTGATCCTAAGTCATTACACATAAGTTTGAAATAAATCAATATTTATAGATGCAGTGAATTTGATTAAGACTTCATCAGTATCACTTCATTCATACAGAGTGATGATTTTTGTTTTCTTGTTTTCCATAAAGGAGGCATTGCAATTAGAACATACTGATCCTAAATCAAAATGTATCTACTCTTGATATAGCATTTAACATCTTTTATTCATTTACATTTAGGGTTCTGTGTTACTTGTCCTGAATAAAGAGGTGAGAGAAGCATAAGTGAGGTATGACATACCTTGGGCGGAAAACCATTTTGACCTGTGCGGGAGATATTTAAGAAACCACAGAGTGTAACAATGATGCCATCTGTTGTCTCAAGAATTGTGGCGGTATGTCTCTTTGAAATTGCTGCCGAGCTAAAAGTTCTTATTGCAGGTCTCCTGTCACATAAAAACAGGAAAGCAACAAACACGAAGAATTATCATCAACAGATTTATCTAAAACAGAAATTATACAGATCCAATCAGTCCATAGTCATGCACAAGCCCAGTGCCAGAACTTTATAAAGGGTGGTAAAACTATCATAGGTGGATCAAGTAATAAAATGATAGAAACACAAACAGCCACAGCTTGCTGATATAAACCTCTTTAATTACAGCTGGATATACAAGACACTTGTTAGCTACACTTTTATGATTCAAACTAGCTAGTTTTGAAGTCAGAAATCAGAATGCTAGTCTCTTTCTCCAGTTAATGATCTCCCACGGCCCTCTTTCACAATTGGAATAGGAAAGAGGAACGATAAACTGGTTATGAAAAAAACACAACAAAACAAAATTTAAGAGAAATGTTGTTTCCTAATAATGAATAGACCAAGAAACACAAACCCAAACAATGCTAAGTAAATAAAGGTAAACATAGCTAAGAATGACATAACTAAATGCAGTGAGGAGTGAGGACAAGTAAATTTTCAATACGTTCAACCCATCCTGGAAATAACTTGTCCATTTCTCTTTCAAATCTTTTACCTTGATCAACGGCATCAAAGCAAAAGATTAATATAAAACCTGTAGAGGGTCCTATTTATTTTGTTATCTTGACTGAAATCCACTCTAAAAATCAATAAACCTTCCTGGGTTTTGTTCTAAATTGCTGAAAATGCAGTAGATATTAAAGGTTAAAGGAATTACTGTGCTCTAGCCAAGCCTTCGACAGCCAAGCCCTTTCCTTGAGCCTTGACCAGCCACCAATCATCCAATAATACCTACAAAACAAAACAGACCCAATAAAAGTAAAAGTAATTGGGGAAAATTTCTGAAAAGAGCATCAGGGTTTAGGGGATTACCGATTTGACGGAGGCAGAGATGGTTTTGGGGGTAGAGAATGGGGTTTTGAGGACTCGGGTAAGTGAATCGGGTCGGGGCCGCGCTGCAGAGGCCGACGTTCTTCTGGTGGACACCATCTATCTCCTAATGGCCGGAATTTTCACCAACTCAATTGCGCTCTTTAACTTTTTGAGGACGGTTCAAAGTTGCAGAGTAATATGACATTGTCAAAAAAAATCAAAAGAACATTTTCCAAATAATTTTCAATATCATTTGAAAATACCCCTACTTTATGCCACGTGTTTGCTTGACATGTGCTTCATTTTAAGGACCGGGACAAAAATAAACTAGACAAGAGTATTAAGATTGATGCGAAATTTAAAGTTTAGATATCACGATGGTCATTTTTAATAGTCAGGTACTAACTGATTAGCGTGGAAGAGTTCATACACTCATCATTTTATTTGTTTATTTCCATCAAAAGAAAATTCATTTAAATAAGGTGTTATTACACCACAATCACAACACCTGATAAGAGATTACAACCAATGATAAATAACTCTAAACTTACATTATACATCTTCATTCTAAAGAAAAGAAACTGACATGTCAATATGTCAAACGATGAAGGCCGAATTGGACAGCTGATCGAGCTCAATTGACCAAAATAGATACCAATAACTGGGATAGGATCCGACCACAATAGATAACTATTGGGTGACCATCCCAAGATCTCCTGGAATCCTCAACACAGGTTGATAATGAAATGCACGACTTCAAGCTAGCAGAAGACTAAGATCTATTAATAACAAACTAGCTATCCAAATCCAACCACTCGTCGGAATCTATGATAACAACCCTAACTTGAAAAAGTAAAGACTTATTTGAGATATGATCACATAGCCAAATTTAACTCGATTTTTTTAGGGTTAAATGGGACATTAAAGCCTAGAAAAAGGAAAGAAAATACTCGACCAAAGCTGTCACAACAGTCGTAGGCCTCACCAGGCCATCCATATCATCCATCAAAACTTGATTTACAAAGGGAGGGTTTTGTGTCCAGTCCACACGCTCCTAAATCATTGTCTAAACTATGCTTAACTAAGATGTCTGCCGCCATATTTCTGAATTAAAGTGAGACAAAATACCAACTGACTGTGGTTTTACTGGAGATTTCTCCTGAACAGGAGGCAGAGATAGCTAGACAGAGAGCTAGCAATTTCCTCTCTCTCAATAAGCGCCTCAGGGTCACTAATTAAGGAGGAAATAAGCATGTTCCTATCCAGCTTATTTGGAAACACAAAGGCAATCTTCAGTAATGCTGAACCAAGTGGTGTGGCTTCACAAGCAAGCTACTTCCTTCCCATGCCCCTAACATTCTATAAGATAGTTTGAGATGCATTAGAGACCTCCTCCTCATTCATTCTTTAGAATTCAATAAAATTCTCTTGTACAAACTGCTAAAGACCATGTTTCCTTGTTGTTTCAGTTTCTTGTAGTGGGTGTATGTGATTTTATGTTCGTAACTGTAGGGTATTATCAAATCGTTTATGCAACTCCCAGAAATCCAGAAGTTATGATTTCTTTCCCTATCTTTTTTCCCTATTCTTCTCAGCTGGGCATGAGCAAGATGGCAGAGGACAACAAATCTCGTTATAATTGGTTCTGAAACTCTAGGTTCATATCGATCTAGTACCATTAACTCATTGCTCCATATCCGGCCAATTCAACACAAGCAATCTAGCTAGAAAATTATGACCAATATAGCCAGAGTGCTTCCTTTGGAATGTAAATTGTTTTCATGCATATATGCATGCATTTATTCCATGAACATAATAAAAGTTCTTTCACTACCAATTTAAAAAAGGAAAGAAAAAAGAAGCTGGTCTTTTATTGGCGTCTCTACCACAAATGCATCCATCCTCGATGGATATTCACTTATTTCTTCCTTCATTCGCATCATTTATTTCCAGCACGTACGCAGTTTCCTCACTGCAAGGCAAATGAATTCATCACGAGAGTGAGGTCTCAAATTCAAACGTACTGTTCGTTTAGCTTGCTACTTGATTGAACTTTGCTATCTATATATCATTCTAGCTAATTACGAATTAACCGGATCCATAAACGTGTATCGGCTAACATACCTTGGAAGGAAAACCAGGAGCGGAGGACATTGTTGAAGGGTCACCCAGAATCTCGACCTCGTTCTCGTTCTCGCCCTCGTGGTCATGGAGAGTACAGAGAGCAATAGGAGCCAAGAAATTGTGAAGAAGTTGATCGTTCCTAATAGCCTTGGCAATGTCACACTTCTGCAATGTTCGCCTCTTGCTTACTTCTGTCTGAAGCCATGCCCGAAGTGTAAGCTCCATTATGAATAGCTCACATGCTTTCGAGAATAAGATTGGAGTCTCTGAACTGATCATCTGCTTCCCCATATCATCAATCGTATCATACAATTATTTTTATAATTAACAAACATCCACCATATATATGATATATGGTCAATTTTGAATTACTAAGTCATTAGTTTAATTACCTTGACCACTCCGTTTGATTTCATAATCCTTTTCACCCGCGCAAGTGGTAGTTGATGGCAACTCCTCGACACTGTTTTTACATGCATAATTAACCAATCATGTTCCCAAAAATTAAAAATAAAAATAAAAATAAAAATAAAAAACTTTTAGTTGTTTCCTCTAACACTCTTTCTCTTTTCTTCTTTTTTCTTCTCTTTGAAAAGCCAGATGGAAATCAAAATTCTACTAACAAAAATTAAAAGCAGATCGAACAAATTCAACCTAACAACAGTAATTTGTTTGCAGATTTTTCAACCAAAAATGGTAAAATATATAATTTAAATTAATAGGAATCTCTTTAGATGAGGATAATAATAAAATAAATAAGGAAAATGATTTGTGGCATTAATGAGACCTAAGATTTGTGGCCTCAATTCTAGGTGTCATATCATGTCATCTACACACATCACCTATTAGCCAAATCATGTCATGTAATTTTTGAGTAAAAAGACAATTTTATACTTTCAAGATTTAATGACTCTAAATTATTTTGATTTTCTTCTAAAAAAATATTATTTTGGACTTTTTTGTTTCTTTTCCTTTTTTTCATTATATATATAATTCGTCCAATATATATATATATATATATATATTTGTGAATATATATATGTATATAATTCGTCCAAAAAATTATTTATATATATATAATTCTTCCAAATAATGTATATGTATAATTCGTTTAAAATTTTTATATATATACACACACACACACACACACACACCATATATATATATATTCGATGTAGAATGAATATGGTATAAGTATGTATATTAATTTCATAATTACAACCACAAAAGTCAAAAAATTTTGATAAAAAAGAGAGTCAAAAATTAAAATTAGATCCACAAAAATGAAAAGAAAATATATTAATATCGTAATTATAACCGACGAAATCTGGTAATATTAAACTCTTTTAATAAATGTTACCTTATACTAACAAGTTGATTAGAAAAATAAAAAATTAAATTGGATCCACAAAAATGGAAAAAAAATATATTGCAATCGTAATTCTGACCCAAGAAATATGGTGATTGAAAAGGTAAGAAAACCAAAATAATTTAGAGCCATTAGATTTTGTAAGGATAAGATGGTCTTTTTATTAAAAAATTACATAACATGATTTAACAAATATATGATGTGTGTAGATGACATGACATGACATATAAGATTGAGGCAACAAATCTTAGGCCTCATTGAGGCCCTATATCATTGCCCAATAAATAATTATATAGAACTCAATACCTAATTACACAGTAGATATGGGAGGCTGTGAGTGCTACTTACGGCCATGACCATTAATTTTTTGTGTATTTTCAGTTGTTCATTTGATAAAAAAGAATAAAAAATAAACAATATTTGAAAGAAATTAAACCTGATGTATTGTGAATCTCGAGCAATTGCTTATTCCAAAACAGCTGCACATTATTCATCTGCAGTTGGACAAAATTGTTTCGTCTAGCCACTTCAGCCTCCTATTTGATTAGATCAACGATAACCAATATCAATAAAAGAATTTAAAACAAATGAAAAATTCATATATGGTGTCTACTCTCTACTTGCATGTATAATTAGGAAGCTAATTCAATTATACCAAGTATACCTAGAACTGATACAGAAGAGAAAAAAACATAGAGAAGGGAAAGTAAAAGATATTAATTAAGAAGCTAATTCACCTCTTGGGAGGAAGGCATAGGCACGAAGTCTTGAAAAACTTGTGGAGTAGGTGGGTAAGAATTGTTTGAGAGATTCATATCATCACCCAACAAGATAGTTCCTAACACCTACAAACCTTATTTTTCACGTGAAGGGAGAGTCTTTTTAAGCAGAGATATATCTGTCAACTTAATTATAGAGAAAAAGTTAATTAATGTAACATTACTTTTATTTGCTTTCTTATTTTGTCTTTAAGTACGAAAGAATTCGATCTATATATTAGCAATAATTTTAAGGTCAACAGAAGAAATGATAAACGTTATCTCTACCGTGATCATCATGTAATTTGTATCTGATATTAAATAAGAGAAACCAATGCTACGAGCTTTGTTATTCTTATGAAACTCAAACTAATTCTTATACACGCCTTGTTTTCTCGCAAGACTTGTTCATTTAGCACTTGCCTACAAATTTTATGGTAGGATTATAGACTGTGATTAATTGTATAGAAAATTACAAAGAAGTGTCACTTTGAGAATTATATTAGTCATAAGACCATCTAAATTATTTTGTATATATAAGGCCACTTTAAGGCCCAAAACCATCAACTCTTTTTTATGCTATACCTATTTTACCCTCAACTGTCTATTATTTAAATTTCTATTTCAGATTCAGTTACTCTCAGTCTCTCTCTCTCTCTCTACCACGATGAAACTCTTTCTCTCTCTAGGAAACTGTGAAGCTCTCTCTCTAGCTCGCTCAGGAAGACGAAGCTCTCTCTACCTCGCAAACGAAGATGAAGCTCTCCCTCTAGTTCGCAACAGTCTCTAATCGATCATTGAGGTTGAAATCCATATCTCTGCACTCTGTTTAGCTTGATTTTTACTTCGATTTTCATCACTGTAATTTCATTTTTGTTTTGATTCTATCTTAGCCTTCTCTCTCTGCAATCTGTTTAGCTTGATTTGTATTTCAAATTTCATCAATGTGATTTCATTTTTGTTTTGCTAAACCTAAATCATGCGTAGCTTATAGTTAAATTAGCTTGTAAATCATGCGTAGCTATTGTGATTTCATCACTGTATCATTCATGTGTTTTGTTGAAAGTTGATTGTACAATGAAATTGTTGTGCAAGTTGATTGTTCATAGCCATCTCTGTTAACTAATGCAGGTTTTAGCTGATTTGTACAGTCAAAGTTACTAATAGAGTTTGTAAATGCTACTGATACAGTTTAGAAAAGCAACTAACAGAATGAAAGAATTCTACATTTGCTGTTTTGTTATATATTCTTTGTTTTTTCCTCTTGCCTTTTAATTCATATCAAAACTAGAAGCTGATTGATAGAGTGATAGGTTCGCGGTGCAGCGGCACGTTGCTGTCTTCATTTTTCATTATAATACCAATCTTTGTCATGTCTTCGTTTTTCCTTTTTGATTACATATAGTAGTTTTGTATAACTGTTATAGTGTCTTTATCTTACTGTGATAGTAGCTTTCTCTTCCTCTGCTAGTATTCTTTCAATCTGATTCCAGTAGCTTTTCTGTTTGATATTGCGGGATAGAAGCTAATTATTCTTTCTCTAATGTGCAGTAACTTAGCCATGGATACAGAACCTTATGCAAGGTGCACGTATATGTTTGAGGCAATCATGTTCATTCTTGATATGAAGCATACGTTTAATGATATTGTGAGGGAGGTCTCTGTGGGTTTTAATCATTTGAATCTTGGTTCATTCGACTTGAGGTATTCTTTCCCTGGATATAAAAGCTGTGTGTTATCAAATGATATGGATGTAAAACTGATGTTTAGGTGTATGTTTGATTTTAAAATGAATTCTGTTGATATTTTGGTGAGGATTCTAATGGGAGCACTATTTTGGTGCCTTATTGTGGTGGGAGTAGTAGTTTTACTTCTTCAACATCTTTGGATGATGTTTCATGTGCTTCTTCATGTTTGTCAGTGGGTTCAAGTAATATTATTGATGCAATTGAATACTTGGAGGGTTATAAGCCAGAGGCTCCAAAGAGTTATCTCACTCATGAGTGGCAGGGCTTTATAAGGCATGAGGATCAAAAGTTCGAAGGGGGGGGGGTGTTAGAATTTAGGGAAAAGTTGACCAAGTATGCTATTAAAACTGGTTTTCTTTTCAAGTACACATGGAATACCTCAAGTCGTGTTATTGTAGAGTGTGCGAAGAGATATTCTGATGGTTGTCAATGGTCTATTCGCACTTTGAAGAACAAGGTGAATGACTTTTTCTACATAAAGAAGTTGAATAATGTTCACACATGCAAAGGAGTTCTTAGGCAGCAAAAGAGTAAGCTTTTGGGGGTCTCATGTTGTGAAATCGGAGATTGCTAATGAGTTGAAATCCAATCCTCAGCTCAAGCCTAAAGAGATTGTGTCTCGTTTCAAGCATTCTTTTGGTTTAGATGTGTCTTATAAGACTGCTTGGTATGGGAAGGAGTTGGCTAGAAAAGCTGTCCATGGTCATGATGGTGACTCATATTCTCAGCTGCTTTGGCATCGTGATGCTATTTTATCTAGCAATCCGGGCTCTTATTGCATATTGGAAACTGATCCTTTAAGTAATCGTTTTGAACGTTTCTTCATTTGTTTTTCTGGTTGCATTGAGGGCTTTAAGTCATGCATTCTGCTTCTGTTCGTGGATGCGGCTTATTTGAAGACTAAGTATAAGAGATATATGCTCTGTGCTACTAGAAAGAAAGGAAACCAAGGTATGTTTTATTTTGTGCTCTGTGCTCTGTGCTCAGTATCTTGGACGGTAACTTTATATACCTGTGATAGTATATATTTATGCCTATAATAGTATCTTTTTGTACCTATATCAGTAGCTTTTAAAAGGTCAGTAGCTTCTGTTTCAGTTTCCATTTTCAAATATTAATTATTTGTTTTATCCTTTTTTGTAGAGTTCTTCCCCTTTGCATTTGTAGTTGTAGATTCTGAAAATCATGCGAATTGGGATTGGTTTTTTGATCATCTATATAACATCTTGTCTCTGCAAGGTAGAAATGTGGCTTTTGTTACTGATCGACACAGCAGACTGCTGAACGCTGTTGCCAGGGTATTTCCAGATTCTCCTCATTCATACTGCTACTACCACCTTAAGGAGAATGTTAAAGGTGTGTACCGAAAGCAATCTGGAAATTATTTGTTGACAAGATTGTGGAGGAATTTATTGAAGCTGCTTATTCACCTACATTAGCAAGCTATAACTTCAACTTGCACAACTTGAAGAAAGAAGGTGGTCCCCCTATTGAAGAGTATCTGCGATCTTTGCCATTGGAAAAGTGGTGCAATGCATTTTTCAAAGGAAACAGGTATGGTGAAATGGAAAATAGTGTTGCCGAGTCATTTAAAATTTGGACTAGAGATTTGTGTGAGCTTCCTATATTTGAGATGTTTGAAGGCTTAAGGGTTAAGGTTATGGAGAATATGTCTGAGAGGAAGGTTGCATGCAAGAGGTGGACCACTATTTTGTGTCCTCCAATGGAGGCTTTGTTGAAGAAGTCAATGAATATTGGGTGGCATTCGGCTATTAGTATGTCTAGTAAGACTGTTTTTGAAGTCCATTCAGATAAATCAGTGGCGGTTGATCTTGGGAACAACACTTGCTC
Source organism: Rosa persica (assembly GCA_025331145.1). NCBI lineage: Eukaryota > Viridiplantae > Streptophyta > Magnoliopsida > Rosales > Rosaceae > Rosa > Rosa persica. The sequence continues at coordinate 21,973,028 of WFKR01000004.1, read as the reverse complement.
TTGCCGTCAATGTCAAATTAATTCATTCCCATGTTCACATGCTCTTGTTGCAATCCAAAAGGTTGGAGTGGAACCTGTGTATAGTTACATTGAGCCGTTTTTACACTTGTCAAAGCTACATGGATTCCTATGCGCATGGTATTCATCCTATACCAAGTATGGAGAAGTTTTATGAAGATGCAGCTAGCTCAGCTTTTGTTGTTAAGCCTCCATTGGACAGGAGGCCATCCTACCGGCCAAAATCTATTCGAATGAAGTCTGTAGCAGAAGGAGGTATGAGGAGGCGTATCAAGTGTGGCCGGTGTAGTGAGTTAGGGCGCCACAACAAGATAACGTGTACTGTGCCAATCTAAAAGCTGGCAGTAGTACATGAACAGATGGAGTATCTTTTTACAACATTAAGAGTATTTTGATACCATTTGGAGTTGCTGTTACTATACTGTCATTCTTTTACAGAGCATAGCTTTACTTGTGTTGGAAACTGTACATGAACAAATGGAGTATCTTTATACACACTAACAGTATCTTTTGATCACCTTTGCAGTATCTGTTTATATGATTGGGAGTGGCTTTTACCGATGATGTAATAGCTTTTACTATATTGTCATTTTTTAACATTGAGAATAGCTTTTGAGATTGATGTTTAACTTATGAGTTTCAAAAAATTTTGACATAAATTTCAAAACAAACCTAGAAATGGACATGGAAACTTTGTCATTACATTTGTACAATTTTGACATGAAACTTCAAAACAAACTTGGAAATGGACATTAAAGAAGAAAACTAAAGCTGAAAGTAACAAAATAGACATCAATTTCCATCCAATATTAGAGCTGAAAATTAAACATAAAGTACTGTTAACAGTTCATAAAGCCACTGTCAGTACTTCAAAATACTACTGTCAGCCCGACGTCATTTTCCATTAAATACCAAGGTGAGAAATTAAAAAACATAAAGGTACTATCTTTTCTTGCTGTTGTGTGATTCTTTTTGGTTGTTCTCACTTCAGGTTCTTCTTCTTTGTCTTCATCATCGTCTCCACCATCTTCACTATCAACTCATTCTCCACCTTCTTCCTCATCAGCTCCTTCTCCACTCTCTTCCTCACCATCTTCACCATCAGCTCCTTCTCCACCCTCTTCTTCACCATCTTCACCATCAACTCCTTCTCACCCTCTTCCTCACTATCTTTACCATCCTCACCATCACTGTTACTGTTTTCTATATCATCTTTCCTTAAATCCTCTTGAGAATCCAACATATCTTTCTCCAGTAGCTTTCTTTCCATTTCCAGCAATTCATTTTCCAGATTATGTATCATTTCTCTCTGCTGCTCAATGACGTCCTCCAAGTTCTTTTTTTTCCCTCTCAATGGTTGTAAAAACTTTCCACTTCTTCAACAATTCGTTCTGCAAGATCTGTATCTTCCTCATTGATATATTGTCTTCCTTAAAGGCTTTGTCCAACATCTCCTAATATCTATCATTCTGCTTTGCTAGCTTTTCATTATCTTCGGTCAACTTCTTCAACAAGTCTTCAGTTTTCTAGTTTTCTTCTTATGAGAGACTTGTCTGAGTTGTTGCTTCTTCCAACGAGCCTATTATGTCCTTCATTCTCTTCTGACTTTTTTCTTCTTCTTTTCGCCCCTCTGATAGGAGCATTTTAATGCGACGTTTTAACTGCTATTTTCCTACATTTCTTGTGTTATTTCCTTAAAGAAACCCTGTTTGGGAAAGTTTCCATTCTTCGATTGGGAAAGTTCCTAATTGTAAAAGTTTCCGTTTTATAGTTTCTATTTTTCATTTTTAGAAAGTTTCCCTTTTTAGTTTAGGAAAGTTGCCATTTCTTGTTTTAGGAATGTTTCTATTTTTGGTAATAGTTTCTATTTTCGGGTCCTTGGAATAAATGAGCTGAAATGAGCTTAGAAATGGAAAGAGAAGCTAGAGAACGTTGGAGGGAGTGAAGATAAGACATAAAGGGCTGCATACATGAGCTAAAATGAAGAAAAGAAGTTTCCCTGTTTCAACCAGGAATCCTGTTCGGAAGAGGATACTTTGACAAAGCAAGACTCGTAAGCCAACCAAGAAGCATGATCAAAATAATGACAAGAAATGACGCTAGGAGACCTTAAGGCTTGAAGATGACACAAGAAGGCCCAAGATCATTCTAGATTATTGTGGATTTCGGCAAAATGGGCCCATATGATTTAGGGTTTGTGACGCACAAAGAGATATTTTTGGAGGATCTATGCATTTGCAGTTAATTCTCAAAGGGAGAATTATAAGAAGATCACGTTAGGGATTTACTGGGAGAATAAATCAGATTTTTGCCATGAAAATCAAGAGAAAATCAAGGGGATGACGTTAAAGGTAGTCCATGGAGAGATTTAAGGAAGAGAAGGTTCAAAAACAATTCTAGATTCATTCCTACATTCCCTAAAGGAATTTTGGCAGAAATTAAAGAGAAAAATCAGAATATATTCATGGAAATTTGTCACTATTCACTAGGAAATTATTTTGGAGAGTTTTGATTGGTTGGACAACAAAATAGGGCTTACATGGCAATTTGTGATTAGTTGAAGTTATGTGGCATTTTCTGATAATTTCTTGAAAAATAATAGAAGATTCATGAAGACTTGGAGACCAAGGCCAACGTCCCCTATATAAACCCCCTATGCTTGACGTTTTCTAAACACATTCTCCATTCAGAAAATACGCCCATAATGTCAAAGCTCTCTCTCCCTCTCTCCACTCTCTAGTTTCAAGTTCTGCTTTTTCAAGCAAGGAGAGGAAGAAGAAGAAGGAGACGTGAGCCCTAGCCTCCATCATCCACCTTGAAGATTTGCTTCCAAGATTCAAGATCCAATGTTCAAGCTCTCTCTCTCCCTCTCTGCACTCTCTAGTTTCAAGTTCTGCATTTTCAAGCAAGGAGAGGAAGAAGAAGAAAAAGGAGCCGTGAGCCCTAGCCTCCATCATCCACCTTGAAGACTTGCTTCTAATATTCAAGATCCAATGTTCAAGCTCTCCATCTCTATCTCCCCTCACGGTGTAATTCATTCTTTTTTCCTTGTAATCTTTTGATTTCCTTGTTTGAATTCGTAGGAATTTGTTTCTAGTTAACAATAACATTTAGGGCAAAGTTTAAGCCCAATTCTATGTTTAAATAAAGTTTTCGAATTCTATGATTGTGATTCTAAGTTGCTTATGTGAGTTTGTTCGATTGAATTTGCTTTACAGAAAACTTTTATATGTTTATGTTCTTTGGTGGCCAACTTAGGATATATGCATGTAACTGGTGCTAGATTTAAGTTAACGATTCACCTAATAGTTTTGTGAACTTAAATCAAAAGTAGTAAAGGCTTTGGACAAAGATCGAATTCCATTGAAGAGGATTGCAAATAGGTGAACTTATTCATACTAGGTTGTGCACTTAAGTTGATAACCTTTCTCTATGCTTCTTGCGTTGAACATGTTTTGATTAGCTAGCTTTCTAGAGTTTGATTGCATGTTTAATAGGATTGATCTGGGTGCTTTCACTTAGGTTAATTAGTAAAGGAAAGTAAAATATAAGAAATCATTTGCTTCAAATGTTTCACATGATCAACTTCTTTCTCATGACTTAGATGATCAATTATAGGGTTTGAATCAAATTTACATGGAATTGGTTTTGATCTTTGTTTCTTATGTTTCCTTCTTGTTTATGTGGTTTTGTATTTTCTTTATTTTGTTTATTTTAATTTTCAAAACCCTAATTGTTAAGACCCCCCTTATTTTGTATTTTGTATATATCCTTTGTTTTATTTTTTTGTAAATATTATACTTTGTATATTTATTAATACTCTAATTATTTTAAAATGACAGGTGTACTCTCAATCCCCGGATTAGAACGATTCCTATTTACCGTATACTAACGATGATATTTTCAAGGTTAAATTATATGCTTACTTTTAGCGTATCACCCTCTTGGGTGGTTTTCTTGTTCTGTATAAAAAAAAAAAATCACATTAAAAAGCTATTAAGGTGGCTATAAAAACCTGCTAACCTAGCTATAGATACTTGCTTAGAATTAATTACATGAAACTGAAAGTGTCTAAGATACTAATTTGAATACAAAAAGCTACTCAAATGGTTAAAGAAAGCTACTAACTCGTCCATGAAATTGAAAGCTTATGAAATTTTTAAAAAGCTACTGATGAGCTTAATAGAAGCTACTCAAACAGTTACAGAAAACTACTAAATTTTCAAAGAAAATTACTTGGTTATAGATCACATAGACAGAGAAAGCTACTAACCTAGGTAGAGAAAGCCAGTAACCTAGGCAGAGAAAGCTATTGAAAATCAATAAAGAAAGCTACTTACCCAATCTCCAAAAGTTGGACTTACAAAGTCTTCCTCCCTCAGCTCTTCGTTTGATTCTTTTGATGCTACTCCTCTGTTTCTTCCTCTGATGTCGTGCATTGCCACTTCCCAGTTTTCCTCAGTCAGCTTTCGGTCAAACATTTTCTATTTTTCATCAAACAAAGTACACACAACATTAAAGACTAGAACAGTATATTTCTAAACTGATTTCTTATTGAAAATTTATTCTTTATTTTTCTTTCTTTGCCTCTATCTGCTCATTGCTTAGTTTCTCCATTCTTTGTGCAGCTCGACGAGTGACCATCTTATGAAATTTGGCGACCCTAATTCATTTCTCTTGATTGCTCCTCCCATCTTTGTCTTCTCAGCTAACCAATATTGTTACACAACAATGAGAAAAAAATTAATTTTAAGGGCTAAATCTACTGATATGTTAATGAAACTAATAGTGATGGTTACTTACCATGATTAGTGGCAAACAACCTGACAAATTGACATCATTGTCTTCCTGCTTCTTACTTAGACCGTTGTGTAGGTGGTTTAATACCAAGGTTGCCCATGAATATCGTCGCCAAGAATTCCATTCGGTGCAAATTTCTACCAACTTCCAGGACAATGTAGAACCTGAGGTGCAGAACAAGAAGGATATGAACAGACTCATGACGATTAGTGATGCCACCTCACTTGCGACTTGATTCCTTGGGTCTTTCAAAGATTCGGCAAGTGCACTATCGACCATCGCTTTTGTCACTTTCTTTGCATCTCCAAAATACTTGTCGATGATGCGATTCTTCGTTGGCTTCTGGTGGTGCTTGTTTAGCTCGAATGTGACTCCTTCCAATCGCATTCCAAGGCAGATAGCTACATCTTCACGGGTTATTTTCAGTATCCTTTCCCCAAGTAGAAACCCTTTCTGATTGACGTCGTATGTCTTGACCATTCTGAGAATGTCCTCATCTACTTTTCTACATTCCTTGTCTTTTAAAAGTCCTGATGGAAGACATAAATGATCTCACGGAATGGTGTCCTATTCAACCTCAACATTACATCTGGACTGATCATCCCTTTGTAGGTTTTCATCTTCTCGCTGAATAACTATAGACTTGCTTTATACTGTGGTGTTCGGTCTCTACGTTCAGCCATTTTTCCTTCTGCAAGTAGATACAAACAAATTCTCACACAAACAATAAAAAAACTATGTTACTGCAAAAGACTATGGAACTTACTAGCAACCAATATAGAATCTACTACCATAAACTATGAAACCTACTAGCAACAAACAAAGCTACTAAGGCTACAAAAGATACAAAAACAACAAAAAAAGCTATGAAATGTTACTGCAAAAACTATGAAACCCACTAGCAACAAACACAAAATCTACTATCATAAACTATGAAAACTACTAGCAACAAACAAAGCTACTAAGGCTACAAAAGATACAAAAACAACAAAAAAGCTATGAAATGTTACTGTAAAAGACTATGAAACCGACTAGCAACCAACACAAAATCTACTATCATAAACTATGAAACCTACTAGCAACAATTACAAAATCTACTACCATAAACTATGAAACCTACTAGCAACAAACAAAGCTACTAAGGCTACAGAGAGAAAAAAGCACAAGAAATGTTACTACTAGAGATAAAGCGCTGATGGATTTGAGATCGAGATAGAGAGAGCGGCGCCGACGGAGAGGAATGTTGAGAAAGCTACTGAGAGAGAGGCGCCGACAGCTACTAAGAGGGTGGCGCCAACGGAGAAAGTTACTGAGAGGGTGGCGCCGACGGAGAAAGCTATTGAGAGAGGGTCGGCGTCGATAGAGAGAGCTACTGTGAGAGAGACGCCGACGTAGAAAGCTACTGGGAGAGAGTCACCGACAGATAAAGCTACTGAGAAAGAGCCGTCGACGGAGAGAGCGGCCGACGGAGAGAGCGTTGCAGTGACAAGTCGGAGTTGAGATCGGGATCGAGAGGGAGAGGGAGAGAGAGAGAGAGAGGAGAGAGACAGTTTCTGATTCCAAATGACCTAGAACGTGAAATTGGGTCTGTTTAGAGACCAGTGGTAGAGCTGTAATTTCTTTTAGGGCTAACTACTGTTTAGTCCCTGTAGTATGACCTGGTCCTCGTTTCAGTCCATGCCTTTCTAATTTAATCCCAAAAGTCCCCGAACTCAAAATTTTAAATCCAACTGATCCATTCCCACCATTTCATCCGGCTGCGTGCTAACATGTCAGTTTTCCACTGGCCAGCTCAGCGCCACGTAAGACGCCAATTTTGTAAAGTGATGAATTTGCCCCTGGCCTCTATTACGGTAGTTTGAGGCGTAGCAAGAACCCGTAAATTCCCCTCAAACCCTAAAATTTGAAAGCTAGACACTCTCCCAAACCCGTAATCCCCAAGCCTACAATCCCTAAACCCTTCATCCCCAAATCCCTAATTCTAATTTTGATCTCGTTCAAATTTGAAACTGGTACACCTGAAAGTGAAGTTCGGGTAGAATAGTGAACGAAACTAATCCGAGTTGGAACCCGATAAATAGAGGTGGCGACATGGTGGTGAAGGACGTCGATGTTTGGGTTCCTCGAGATGAAAAAGGCGAGAATGATGAGCTCCCTAATTATGGTGAGTTTTCGATTGCGCCCAATCTGCTGCAATTTGTGTGTACGGATTGATGATATGATATTCATTTCTAGGGTTTCTAAAAAAAAAAATTGGGGGTTTTAAATTACAGGGTTTATGGATGACTATGTTACTATTTTTGGTCGCAATATTCATTTTCGAATGATTGGTGTTGGATTTAAAGGGTTTTGCTATGGTTTGCTGGGGTCGATTTGTAGTGTTTCCAAAAAGTTTCTGGCTTTTTTGCTGTTTGAGTTTCTGAGTTTGGGGATGTTTGTTTAGAGCTGAGATTGATGGTTGGTGTGAGGTGTAAAGTATGAAAATGAGTGTTTGATATAGCTTGTCAAGCTGCTGGGTTGTTGAAACCGTGTGCATATGCTTTTAATATAGGCCAGATTGTTGTTGAACTGATTTTGCCTTTTAATATTGGGTCCTAGTAATGCTGTGTGTGGTCCTAGTAAAGAAAAAATTGTTTAGTCTCCCATATGAATGCTTTAGCTGTGTGTGGTCTTCTTGTCTGCTTGTTGTTATTTGTCCCTTTTCTATTTTGTGTTGTATCTCTTTTAAGAGGCAAAGAGTAGTGCTTCAAGAGTATTTATGAACTGTTAGGTAAAGTAACTAATGCTTTTCATTGACCCATGCAGCTTATCCAGACTATTTTATAGTAAAGATATTCCATGGAGGGCGTTTAAGTGGCAACAACTATGTTGGAGGCAAAGTCGATTACTATGACAATGTGGACAAAGATAGGATGTCCCTTGTTGAAGTTGATAATATGGTGAAGCAGCTAAATCCAAGATATGCAGATGAAAGAATTGATTATTGGTACCGGGTTGGTGATGAAGGAGACGAGTTGATGAAGTTAGTGACTAATTTGGATGTGGTCACTATGTGTACTGCTGTTCCTTATTGGAGATTGATAATTCTGTACTTGAACCACAAGGGACCAGAAGATATAGATGATGACTTGTTTATTTATGAAGACTTCTTTTTTAGTCAAGTTGGTAGCAACGTTGTAATAGAAGAGCTACCCGATGAGGGAGTTGTGATTCGGGAGCTTGAAGACCATGTGCCTACTCAAGCTCGCAATGCTTGTGAAGTTAATCCAAAGGAAAAAGGAAAACAGAAGCTGCTGGAGTATACAATATCATCTGATAAGGGTAAGGAAAGTTGTAAGGAATGTTCAAGAAGTGGTGGGCAATGTTCAAGTGGTGTGCAAGTGCAAGGTTCAAGAAGTATAGGGCAGTCAAGTGTAGAAGTAGGTTCAAGTGCTGTAGAAGTAGGTTCAAGTGTTGTAGGGCAGTCAAGTAGTGGTTTAGACAATGAAAGAAAAGGGCTGCAAGGTGTTGACCTGCTAGATTATCTTCAGTCATATGGTGGTGGTGAGGGCAGTGAGGTTGACCATGAAGATGAAGATGGGACAGCTAGAGGAGAGAGTGGGGGTTCAGACCATAGTGAGGATGATGATTACAATCCTATAGCAGATGATGAGGACTATGTCAAGTACGGGGTAGATGATGATGATTGGTTGGATGATGTTGAGCATGAATAAGCTTCACACAAGAAAGGAGAGAGTGAGGGTACTGTTGGACAAAGGACTAGTGCGAAACATGAGGAACCATATTTTGAAGATAATGAAGACATGTTTGCTGAACAAGAGTCTGATGAAGAACAACCTAATTACATTGTCAACTCGGATGGAGAAAAGGAGGAGATAGGGTTGTACTTTAACCCTAAAACTGATATGAGAAGGCCTGTTTGCATAAGGAAATATAACAATCGGATGGTGAAACAGAGATTCTTAGTAGCAAAGTTCAAGGACCAGATTGCTCTTAATGAACATTGGACACCAGGTATATTTTACTTCAACTATTTATGGTTTCAATTTCTTTCTTATAAGCTATTGAATGTGAGTTTAATCAAATTGTCATTTGGTGATGCAGAATCACTAGCTAGAACAATGTCTGCCAATATTAAAGCAAGGGTTTCAAGCCAAATGGCTTATAAGGTTAAAAGGGCAGCCTTGCTAGAAGTTGATGGCTCTATAAAGTATCAGTTTTCAAGGTTAAGGGACTATGGAAATGAGCTGAAGAGGGCTGATCCAGATACTACCGTGGATATTAAGTGTGATTTCAGCAGTACTTCCAAGAATCCGGTCTTCAAAAGAATGTACATTTGCTTGGGAGCCCTCAAGAATGGAATCAAGGCTGGATGTAGAAGTGTGATTGGCTTGGATGGTGCACACTTGAAAAGTGCTTTTGGGGGACAGCTTTTGACAGCAGTAGGGTTGGATGCCAATAACACAAGCTGGGTGATTGCATATGCAATGGTTGAGATGGAGAATAAGGACTCATGGATCTGGTTTTTGGAACTATTATGCAAGGACTTGGAGATCGAGGAAGATGGAGCTGGATGGGTGTTTATTAGTGACAAGCAGAAAGGGCTCAAACCTGCATTTGAAGAGGTGGTCCCAAGTGCACATATCTGGTTCTGTGTAAGGCACATGTGGACTAACTTTACCAAACTTTTCCCTGGAAAAGTGATTAAGGACCAAATGTGGAAGTGTGCCAAGTCCACTACTATGCCTTACTATCTTAGAGACACGGAGGAGATGAAAGCCCTTGATGAGGATGCTTACAATTGGATGACAGGTATTTGAATACAATCTGTTTGTACAAGTATAGGTTTTATTTTGTTTTCAGTTTTTAACTGATGTTTTGGTTTTGCAGAGGATGAGAGGCCTCCCAAACATTGGTGTAGGGCATTCTTCAACACAACCAGTAACTGTGACATTATGGACAACAATCTATGTGAGAGTTTCAACTCATGGATTGTGGAAGCTAGAAAGAAGCCACCAGTCACCATGTTTGAAGACATAAGATTGAAGCTTATGAAGAGGATTCAAGTGAGAAGGGCAAAAGTGGAGGCTTATGAAGGAAATATCTGCCCCAAGCCAAGGCATGTGTTGGAGAAGAGCAAGGCGAAGGCTGCAACCGATTGCACTCCTACATTCAATGGTGGGGATGAAGCTAAGGTTGAGAATATAGAAGGAAACAAGAATGTTGTGAATCTAAGGTTGAGGACGTGCAGTTGCAGGAGGTGGGATTTGACTGGAATCCCATGCAAGCATGCAGTTTCAGCCATAAACTTTAGGAGGCAAGACCCCGATGAGTATGTTGCTGATTGTTATTTCAAGAAGAGGTATATGTCTATCTACAACAATTTCATCAAGGCTGTTAACAGCATGGACTTGTGGGGAAGATGTGAAGATCCACCAATCTTACCTCCAGCATATTCAAGGCAGCCGGGTAGGTCTAAGACACAAAGGATTAAGGAGTCCTGTGAAAAGCTTCAAACAGTTGAGGTAAGGTTGGAAGGCAGCAGAGATCCCTAAAGTGTGGGAATTGTCACCAAGTACGCCATAATGTTAAAACTTGTCAAAGACATTTGCCGCCAAAGGAAAATAAGAAGAGAAAGGTCAACAATGCAGAATGTCAAGGTTCTGATAAGTTATTTTTGATTTTGGGATGCTTTGAACTGTTTTCATATGACAAAGAAAGGTCGATTTCTAACACAATGAAACTGTTATTGCTTGCTGCAGGCCAAGACAGGGAAGAAAGGTTCTCTGTCTGCAAATGAATTGAGGAAGAAAGTAAGGGAGAGAGCAGAGTATCAAAGAGTAAGATTGTCTTCAGTTATAATGTTATGTTGCTGATTGTTTGACCATTTGGTCACTTGATTTATTGGTTATTTGTGTAGAGAAAGTTTGCTGCTGCCAAAGCTGCAAAGCTGGCAGCAAATAGGTTTGCCCCATCCACATCAAGGCCTGCACAATCTACATCAAGGCCGGCACAATCTACAACCACACCTACAACCTTCAGGCCAGCCCAAGTTGCATCTGCCCCAACCAGACCTACGAGTTCAAGGCCTCCACAACCTTCAACATCATCAAGCAAGCAGGTTGCAACTTCAATAAGGACATCTCAGAGGATCAGAGAAAGGTCAGTTACAAGAGATGGAAAATAGGAAGTATGACTCAATTCTAGCATAGGCAGCAATTTCATTGTTGACATCCTTTTAGTGCAACTATGTGCTATGTCACTTAGTTGCTAGCTCTGATCTTTTGTTAAGATTATTAGAGCTAAATTTCAAACATATCTGAACAATTTATGAGGAATGTAATGCTCTAATTTTGGTTTTTGCTACGTTAGAGCTTTTTCGCTAGGTTGCTGCAAATACTATGCCTATTATTAATGGAAGTGTTCTTATTTTTAAGTTCATGGAATTTTATGAGTGATTGCTTTTGCTGATGAAATGTGGTTGTTGATGAATCGAGGAGCAAGATGAATTGTGGTGTTTGTTGTTGATGAATTTATGAGGGTATGTAGTGTGGTATTTAATCATTTTTCATTTTGGACGGAATTTAGTGAGAAACTAAAACAGGGGTAAATTTGTCACTTTACAAAATTGGCGTCTTACGTGGCGCTGAGCTGGCCAGCGGAAAACTGACATGTTAGCACGCAACCGGATGAAATGGTGGGAATGGATCAGTTGGATTAAAAATTTTGAGTTCGGGGACTTTTGGGATTAAATTAGAAAGACAGGGACTGAAACAAGGACGAGGTCATACTACAGGGACTAAACAGTAGTTAGCCCTTTCTTTTATTTTTAATGTTTAGAATTTAACACAAGTTCTAACCTAGTGGCCTTATGAGAAAAGAAATATTTGATGGCCTTAAAGCTAAAGAAACACTCAAATATGCACTTATATGTAATTTTCTCTTAATTGTATCGAGTATGCCGTATGTTTAAAGGAAATTAAGAATCTAGTTATGAAATAGAGAAATAATAGAATATGATATTCTTGCTATAACACATAAACGTGCGCTTTACAAATTGATTGGCTATAGGAGTGTTTTATTAAAGTGGGTATGAGTTATTACTATTTTTTATTTTTGGATTGTTTAACTCACTCATGTTTTCAATTTGGGAAGAATTCAATCTAAACTTAAATAACCTAGTAGTACCAATCTCTTCTTCTCCTTGATTTGGATTTCAAATGAAAGTTGTTTGCTATATACTATTTCTACTAGCTCTTCCTTTACTCATAACGATCAAAATTTTCTTCACTTGAAAAAAACTTCATTCATATCTCTAAAGTGGAATAAAACATCTCAAATAAACTTTTGATTCAAATTTAAATATTTGTTTACATGTGTTACTACATAAATGGTGTGAGAAATATAGACAACAAATGAATTGCCGTTATCATGAAAAGCTAGCACACGTAAGAAAGAATACATTTAAATTTCTTCTTTTACTGTACTATTAGTGTCACGTGAAATAGTCTAAAATAGATGATCGATCATGAAAAAATGACCCATTTATGTCTTCTTGAGAATCTATGGATCGGTAATAATTAGTCTAGTCTAACTTTTGTTATTCATCAAAGACGTAAATATATCATGAGAAATACTATGCAAATAAGAACATGTACATAGATTCACATTTAGTGTATCTTATACGTTGGCCTCATTTGTAACTTCAACATTCTCTTTAGAAAGGACAATACATATATTGAATATTGACTTTAATTTGATTGGTGGACAAAATCCAATGTGAAGAGCTCATGGTCACATCAAGTGGGCAAGACTCTCTTAGTTAATTAGGAGATATATGTACGTCTAGGTTAACTATCTTAATATATATATATATATATAGAGCTTCTCCACCGCAGTTTTTCTTAGGTACGGATTTTCATATTTGACCTAATTTCCGATCACATTTTCATATCTTAATCTTTCAGTGTTTAGGTCCTAATGTATAGATTACCTCTGCAAAATTTCGGCCAATTTGGTAATCGTTAAGGCATCCAAAACTGCAATTTACAACAATGTACACGAACGGTTCCAGTTCGATAGATTTGGTTCGTTTGTGTAATTTGTAGTGATGGATGCTTTAACGATCACCAAATTGGCTGAAATTTTACAAAGGTGATCTATATATTAAGACCTAAAAACTGAACGGTTAAGATGTGGAAATGTGATCGAAAAGTGGATCAAATATGGAAATCCGTAGCTTTTTGCAGAGGTGCGGACATCCGCACCTGAGCAAGGTTGTTGTGTATATATATTTGTGTGTGTGTGTGTGTATATATATGTATGTATGTATGCCTTGCTGCCTCTAGTTTGGTAGGTGTGTAAGAATGAGACAATTAACCTAATTATATTGGGGTTTTAGGTAGAGAGTTTTATTGTTAAACTCAAATTGTATTCTCTCCAATTGATTATAGCGGAATTCCTCGTCGGCTCTAAAAGTGGATGTAGCTCAATCATAATGATTGAGTGAACCACTATAAATTATTGTGTTCTTATGTTCGCTTTCTTTTTCGTTGTCTAGTTGCTCATCTAGTTCCATATCAATATTGTGTTTGTTAAGCTTCCGCACAACAAACTGGCATCATGGCTGTGGTTCTGAACTGGAAATTGATTCATTGATCGGAAACCATGGTTGAAGAGAAAAAGAAAGGGGCTGAGTCTTCAAGTTCTTCGCGTTGGTCGACTACCAGATCATCAATTGGTAATGCCAAATTTGAAGTTAAAAAGTTTAATGGCACCAACAATCTTGGCATGTGGCAGTGTGAGATGATGGATGTCTTGTGTCAACAAGAATTAGATATAGCTCTAGAAGATAAACCTGCAGTCATAGATAATGTGAAGTGGGTGAGAATTAACAATTGGTCTTGTGGTTTTATCAGAATGTGCCTTGCTAAAGATGAGAAATTCTTTGTCATGAAAGAAACTTCTGCAAAAGAGTTGTGGAAGAAATTAGAAGACCAATATATGATCAAGAGAGTGTTGATCGAAAATCGTTTTCACTTGAAGAGGAGGCTTTTCTGATTTAATTATCGACAGGGTGTTTTTATGTTTGAACACATCAGTGATTTCAATACGATACTTGTAGATTTGGCTAATTTGGATGTGTAAATTAGTGATAAGGATAAAGCTTTGTGTTTGCTAAATTCTCTTCCTGAAGAGTATGAGCATTTTATTACAATTTTGTTGCATGTAAAGAATGATGTAAATTAAATTTGATGATGTGTAATTCATTGATAAATAATGAGGCCGAAAGAAAGAGAAGTAACTTCATAATGTTTTAGGTGAAGCACTTGTAGTAAGGGGAAAATCTGATGAGAAAAAACCTATTAGAAAAAGAGGTAAATCTCGTTCCAACTCAAGAAGTAAATTTCTTGCAAAAGATGAGTGTTTTTTTGTCGCAACAAAGGTCATTAGAAGAAAGATTGTCCTAAGTTGAAGAACAAAGACAAGAAGGGTTCAAAAGTGAATGTTGTAAGAGATGATGTAGATGATGACTTTGACTTTGCTTTGAGTTGTTCATCGGCTTTTGAAGATTTTGAAGAAGATGAGATTGAGTTTGCTTTGACTAGTTCATCTCTAGTTGGTTATTCTGACAAGTGGATTATGGATTCAGGTTGTTCACATCATATGTGTCCTATTAGGGAATTGTTCTCTACTTTCAAGGAGTTGAATGGTGAAGTATTTTTGATGGGAGACAACAGTCCTTGCAGGATAAGAGGGATTGGTAGAATTCGTCTCAAGATGCAAGATAGAGTAGTCAAAGAGTTAATTAATGTCCGGTATGTTCCAAATTTGAAGAAAAATCTTATCTCTTTGGGAACTTTAGAATCAAAAGGGCACACAATTACATTGAAAAATAGAGTTGCTAAAGTTGTCTCCGGTTCACTTGTGATGATGAGAGTGAAAGGTTCAGAAATTTGTATTTACTACAAGGAGCACACTGACAGGTAAAACAGCAATATCTGAGACTTTAGATGATGATGCAGACAATACAAAATTATGGCATATGAGTCTTGGACATACTGGTGAGAAAGAAATGCAAAGATTAGTAAAGCAAGGTCTATTGAAAGGTGTAGAGACCAAAAAATTAGAATTTTGTCAACATTATGTCTTGGGAAAACAGACAAGAGTTAAATTTGGCACCGCAGTTCATCAAACTAAAGGTACTCTAGATTATGTTCACACTGATGTATGGGGACCTACCAAAACTACATCTTTGGGAGGTAAGCATTATTATGTGTCTTTTATTGATGACTTCTCTAGAAGAGTATGGGTGTACACCATGAAGCATAAAGATGATTGAGACTCTACTAGTCAAAAAATTAAGAGGCTCAGGTCAGATAATGGTGGTGAATACAAATCTGATCCGTTCTTGAAACTATGTCAAGATGAGGACATTGTATTACATACCGAACCTAATTTATCGATTTACTGGTTATTTATGACATATCTTTATCACATTTGGGAATAGTTCGGGCCACTTCTTTATGAATTACAACCAAGTTTCCAAGCAGCCGTACTGGTCGACCCTCGCTTTCTTTATCACATTTTAGAACAGTTCAGGTCCCATTCCTTTATGAATCATGAGCTACCGGGGTTAGCTTGGCACTGATGGTAGATCTACAGGCTTACTAGCTAGTTTCCATGTAAAACCGATCCTTCTTAATAGAGTACGAGAGGCACACTATTATGATGTATCTTTAGAACAACTAAGAAAAGCGGTTGTGAATGCTCTAGAATGGACTTTACTATCAAAAGGGATGAAACTTTAATGTTTCGAAATAGAATCCGTGTTTTGGATCAAGATGATGTTAAGCAGGAAATATTAGAAGAGGCTCATATTTTTGCTTACACCATGCATCCCGGCGGGACCAAAATGTACCCGACTCTTAGAGAACACTATTGGTGGCCTAATATGAAAAGAGAAATTGCAGCTTACATGAGTAAGTGCCTAGCTAGTGTGTCAACTGGTGAAAGTGGAGAGACAAGCCTCGAGTTTGTTACAGCCATTACCAATTCCAGAGTGGAAATAGGAGCATATCACTATGAATCTTGTGTTAGGTTTACCACATACTTGTAGTGGTCATGCCAGCATTTGGGTAATTGTAGATCGACTTACCAAATCCGTACACTTTCTACTATCCCAAAGACTTATAAGATGGATAAGTATGTAGAGTTGTATATGAATGAGATACTAAAATTCATGGCACACCTGTCTCCATTACTTTTGATCAAGATCCCCTTTTCACTTCAAAGTTGTGGCGTAGTTTGCTGGAAGCCTTGGGCACTCGATCATAGTTTAGCACGTCATTTCACCTTCAAACAGATGGAAAATCTGAGAAAACTATTCTGACTCTAGAAGACATGTTAAGATCTTGTGTTTTGCAGTTCATGGGAAATTGGGATAACCATTCTAGCATTGATGGCTCCTTATGAAGCTCTTTGTGGGAAGCAGTGTTGCACTCTATTGTGTTCGGATGAAGTGGGGGAAAGAAAACCTATTGGTCTAGAGATGGTGCAGATTACAACTGACAAAGTTAGGATGATCAGGGAAAAACTTAAAGTGGCTCAAAATAGGCAAAAGTGTTAAGTATATAATCGCTTGAAAAATCCTGAGTTTCAGATAGGTGATTGGCTGTTCCTAAAACTATCTCGATAGAAGGGTCTTGTACGCTTTGGAAAATGCGGGAAGCTCAGTCCTAGATACATTGGACCTTTTGAGATATCGGAGCGAGTTGGCCCAGTTGCTTATCATTTGATATCACCTCCAAGATTATCTTCCATGTATCCATGCTCCACCAATATATTGCTATCCTACAAAAGCAGCCTATTAAATTGAGGGAAGACTTGATGTATGAAGAAAAACAAATTCAGATACTTGATAGGAGAGAGAAGTACTCAGGAACAAGACGATACCCTTCGTTAAATTACTTTGGATTAATCATTTGGTGGAGGAGGCTACTTGGGAATTAGAGGATTATTTGAGACAGCAGTATCCCCATCTTTTCTAGCAGGCCGATACGATAATTTCGAGGATGAAATTTTTATAAGGAGGGGAGATTGTTATGTCCTGAACATAAATTTATCGATTTTCTGATTATTTAGACAGTAAACGAAATTTCACTCACTTTTTACTTTGTTCGATACTTTTAGTGCACCAAATAGTTGACTCTTTATTCGGTTCAGTTTTTGAGAAAATTTTCTTAATGAAAATAGTAGAGGACATTAAACCAAATCCGTGGGTATGTGGTACGCTTAAATCGGAGTTCGTATATGAAAGTTATAAATGAAGAACTAAAGTTACTATTTACAAAAATTTAGTATAAAAAAGGGAAAGTTACTGTGGTAGGTTTCCATTTTCGGAAAAATTTCTCTCTTTCTCTCTCTGGCCCTTTTTAGTTTCCTTCGATTCGCGGCCGTCCAACCACCAATCAATGTGCCAACATTCTTGTTTGAACCGCCTCCTCCTCCTCCACATGCCTATAGCGGTGGGTCACGGTATTTCGGCCGGAGAAGAGAGAATTGAAGCCTAGAAGATTACTGTAGCAGATTGGGGTTTTCCGGCGATTTCTCCAGATTCCGGCCACCATCGATTGTTACTTGAATAGTGGAGCTAGTCCGATTTTATTCAACCAGCGAGGCTAATCTTATTATCTTGAGCATCAGTATTTCAGCCTGATGTGACTAGTAGAGCTAGTTAGTTTTCTTAAACTGAACATCATTCGAATTATTTTCCTTAATTGTTGCATGCATTGGGTTTTGAAAGAATAAATGTGTGAAAGTATATAATCCGTTTTCCTTTACAATTATTTACTTTGTCCATTCACGCTAACATTTTTATATGCTTTCCCCTGAGCCATTTGATTTCAAATGTCCAATTCCCAGTGTAGCTGTTCAGTATTAGGAGTTGAGGCTTAACACCACCACTGCCGTCTATCATTCATAGGTTATTGCTAACCTACTTAGTGTATCATTTTTCTATTCTCTTTCCTTAGACTGCTCTAATAGCCATGAGATGTTATTTTCTAATATTGTAATTATGGGTTGGATTGAGTAGAATTTCTCCAGAAATGGTTGTAAACTTGAATTACTTGGATGTGGTCTTTTAAATTACTAGTTGGACATTTTTAGTTGTATGATAATCTGTTTTGTGGAGTTGTATGGTTTTTGGAAGTAGGGTGGCTCCAGGAGAATAATGATGGTTTATTAGTAGTGAAATGTGTTTAAACAGGTTTTAGGTTGTCCAATTTTAGAGGAGATTCTGCCAAATTTTCTTGGAAAGTGGGCCTCATAGGGCCACCCTGGGTTGCAGGGTGAAATTTTGAGTTGGGATCAATAGGTTTTCATTTTTTATACTAAATTATCACGAATAGTAACTTTAGTTTTTCGATTATAACTTTCGCATACGAACTCTATTTTAAGCATACCACATACTCACATATTCAGTTTAACGTCCTCTGTGACTTTTATGAAGAAAATTTTCTAAAAAACTGACCCGAACAAAAAGTCAACTATTTGTTCTACTAAAAGTATCGAACAAAGTAAAAAGTGAGTGAAATTGTTTTTTACCGTCTATATAACCAGTAAATCGATAAATTTAGGTCGGGACGTAACATATTGTGATACACTTTATAGCTAGAGAGAAGCCACAACAAAATGGGGTGGCAAAGTGCATGAATCAGACTTTATTGGAGAAAATTTGGTGTATGTTGTCTGGATTAGGTTTGGGCTGAAGCAGTTATGTTTGCAAGCCATCTCATTAATAGGTTACGTACTGCTGCACTT
The DNA here is from genome assembly GCA_025331145.1 of Rosa persica. Classification (NCBI taxonomy): domain Eukaryota; kingdom Viridiplantae; phylum Streptophyta; class Magnoliopsida; order Rosales; family Rosaceae; genus Rosa; species Rosa persica. The sequence continues at coordinate 21,954,386 of WFKR01000004.1, read as the reverse complement.
GAGGGAAAAACTCCCATGAAGGTGTGGTCTGGAAAACCTGTTACTGATTATCACTATTTACATATTTTTGGTTGTCCGGCTTATTTTCATGTCAGGGAAAGCAAGCTTGATCTAAGGACCAAGAAAGCTATATTCATGTTATTTAATGAGGGTGTTAAGGGATTCAGGGTTTGGTATCCAGATGTGAGGAAAGTTGTTGTAAGAGAGATGTGACTTTTTTTTAGGCTATTATGCTTCATCAGAACAAGCAGAAAAATTCTGAAGAGGAGAGAATGACCGTATAGAGTTTGGAACAAGTGAGTTAGAGAAAAAAATTGTTGAAACTCCAATTGATCCAGTGAGTCCTACTGTTGATTCAGATGATTCAAATATTGAGGATATGAGTGTTGAAGTAGAGACTCCAACACAAGAGACAACAAGATGGACCAATTGCAACTACAAAGGGAAAAAGGAATGCTCAAAAGCCAGCTTGACTTAATGATATGGTGAATTGTGAACTTCCAGTTACTGAAGAAGAAATTCCTACTACTTCTGAAAAAGCTGTCATACATACAAACTTCTTCAAAATGAAATTGTAAACAACTTTAATACCTGACTTTTTCCGAGACAAGGTCTAGATCATCCTAGATCGAGCTTTGAAGCTAGATTAATCTCGGCCCTCTGATCAGATCCTAGATCTATTTTGAGCCGTCAAAAACTTCAAACCTTGATCTATCACTCTACACTCCAAATCGTTAGGCAAGGAGGATATGAGGATGATCAGCAAGAGGAGGAGATCACAACAAGATGGAGGATCGGCCCGTGCAACGCCGGCACAGCCAAGATCCGATTGGGTCGGGCTCATAGGGCTAGGGTGCTTCGATCCACGGCAGGGGGCAGCGGCTGGGTTGGGTTGCGTCTGAAATGCAAAATCTGATTTTTCTCGTCCTTAATGAAAAATCAGATTTTTCATTATATTTATAGAAAAATTCTAATTTTCAAAAATTCATAACTTACTCATACGAACTCCGAATATTAAGTTCCATATATGTATGAGATCATATCGACGAGCTCTACAACTTTCATGAAGGAAGGTTTTCCAAATTTCGAACGTATAAAAAGTCAATTTTCACGATCCCTAAATAACCTTCTTTCAAAAATAAAATTTGTTCGTAACCCATTTCCTCACACAACGACATACGTAGCAAGCCCAAAATTCATAATTTATATTATTGAAAAAATATTGAATTACATTTAATTTATTTAAATTAAATTTCGGGTCTTCACAATTGATGAACATGTGGTCCGCATTATTGTTTGACAATGAGAACAAATGCCAAAATGATATACTCGAATTTCGAATTTAGGACCGTAGTCCATATAAGCGTATACTCCAACAATAAAACAATGGTGGATCATAGCCTTATCAAATTTCATATTGTACTCAAAACATTAATTGGGTTGGAGTCTTCACAATTAGAAACTTCTTCTAAAGGTGGAGTGAATAGAGGTTCGCATGTACTCACAAAGAGAAGGGACAAAAGTCCTAACATAATTGGAGATCAAGGAACAAGAGATTTCAATCTATTTGATTGTATAACAATTGGAGGAGGAATTTTAAGTCATCACTTATTTGATCAAGAAAGATGTATTTTTGATCTCATTATAAATTGAAAATTTTATATCAAATTTTCAGATAAGATAATAAGAGGAAATTAAATTGAAGTTGTCAAACTCATGAAAATACATACTCGATTATGTTGATACCATTTCGTGAGTACTGTATGCCAAAATAGAGAGATATTCATTTAGAGGCAATAATTAATACATGCATTAATATAACATTATAGCAAAATAATCAAAAATCTGTTGTAGTCTAATTAGTTAAAATATTCAGCTCTCACCAAAAAATCCCGGGTTCAAGTCCCCGCAACTGAAAACTATTTTGTTATATTTTTTCACAAGGAAAAACGAAATAATCATTTGAGATAAATATAAGTCATTAAATATAATCATTATGTAAATAACTACTATTATGATAGAAATAATCATAATTAATAAATAAATGTTAATGAATATAATCATTGTGCATATAATTATTATTATGACTCCAAAATAATCATAAGTAACAAAAAATGGTTATTAAATATAATGATTACACATATAATAGCAAATTTATATAAACGTAATCTATGTACTTAATTAAATGTAATTATTATACGTCATCAAATGTAATCAGGTAGTCAAATATAATCATATAAGATAATCAATGTAATTAATATGAGCATAAAAAAAATTCCTTTATTCAACTCCAGATTGGGAAAACATATCTAAGAAAAAAATTGGATGAGAAAAGGAAATTGACGAAACAAAATTAAGGGGGACTGAAAAAAATGCCAAAACATTGGCTGAAAATTTAATCGGTGCCAAAAACACTGCAGCTGATCATGTCGTCAGCATGTTGTCCATTGTCCACAAAAAAAATAGAGACTTTGAGCTTTCTATCTTCATTGACAGGTTCTCCACAAAATTTTAATTGGGAGGTCATCCGATGCATGGCAGAATTCAAATCAGTGGGGAAGCTGAAGTCCTGAATGTGTCCATTCATATCGTGCTCTAGGTAGAACAATGGTATTAGTGAACAAATCGATCAGCCAATGCTTGAAAAAGCTCAAGCGGGTCTTTCATCATAAGGTACTCATCTTTTAAGCTTTCGTCAAGATGATGACGCAAGAAAATCATAACCTTGGTGCGATCTAGCACAGATGACTTATTGTCAACTTTGATGGAATTTCCAAAATTTTTAGCCATAAGGTGAATTCGGCATCAAAACATATATAGCTCAAATAGTTCTTTCCAGAAATCTCAAGAGAATCAAAGTCCAATTTTGTCAAATGTGTCATCGTTCTACAAAGAGAAAAGATGTGATATATCAGGATCCATAAGTATTAGAACAGCATGTTCTATGAAAAATGATGGAAACAATCATATACGAAATAGAGATTTCAAAGTGTTCATAAATATGTACAATCGATCCCATAGGTTCTAAGACTACTCGATCAGCGGACTCGAGTCTTGACTATTGGAGCATGTAGTTCTCAAAGTCGCAACAGAAATAAAAATTTTCAATAATTATATATAAAATATCTGCAAATTATATGATCCCATAAAAAAATTGATGTTCAACAAAGATGATAAATATGAAACACATATATTTGTTATGCGAGAATATAAGATATCTATGTTATATATAAAGCAATTCGTTGAGAATGAGAGAAAAACTCATAGATCATTAGCCCTGGTCATAAGCAACTATGTTGCACCATAAGGCTTGCGGATCATCATAGAGTTCAAAGAAGAAGAAGAAATATAAGAGCAAATGTGTGCTGATAACATGTTATAGACCAGAGAATAAGAGAGAGATAGAATATAGAGAAACAGAATGTAGGAGGAGATAAAATGTGTGTGTTTCATTCTCATTAGACCCCTTTATATAGGAGTTATGTTTACATCATAAGACATAATTAATGAGTATTTACAGTGGACAGCCATATATATATAATATTTACAACACTCTCCTTAATTTCTCCCTCTAGTTTCTAAATAACTTATGAATTTTTTTTCAAATTAATGTTGTATGATTAATCTTATTATTAATTATGTAATTAATCAAATTATAAGTTTAACACTATTTTGAATTAATATATTATTCAAATTTGAAGTGTGAATAGTGAATTGGAATGCAAATTGCCTTTTATTGGTGCATTGTGTAAGTTGGAGGCCATTGCCAAATTTGGATGAATAGTGGATTGGAAGTACTAATTTGGTTGACAAATCAGCAGTTACCCTTGATTCATGGGTGCATTTGCTCTTAGGGTTGTCGTTCGCCAGGTTCCTGTCTGCTACCAATGTCACCTATTTCGGACAAATCCTTTTTGAATGAGATACATTAATTGCATTTATATATGAAATTCTAGATCTGGTGATAAAATCATTGGGTCAAACTCTTGTTTGATGTCAAGGTTACAGCTAAGAACATGTTCATGTGTGTAAACAACGAAGATGACCAGCTGGAAACACCAAATTTGAGGTGATCTCTAGTATGCGGCATGTCACGCCCCGGATTTTAGAATAAAAGTTCAAAATCCGAAACAGGAATTACCACAACTCAAAAATATTCAACCTGAAAATTTCATTTCCTCAATAACCCTACCAAACGAATATAATTTCAAATTATGAATTTAGTCTCGGTTAATTATTACAACTCACTCAAAAATTAGATTGTAAAGCTCTAACCGAACATAACAAACCTCACAATTCAAATGAAAAAAAAACAAATAAATGCTCCAACTCCTAAACAGTACGGTCGCCTCCCTGATTATCCTGATCTACATGAATATCCTCTACACCATTTGAATAGTGTACCGGGATTGCAACAACACAAAACCCGGTAAGCTTTTGAAAGCTCGTATGAGTAAAACAAAGAACGGTTATTTAAATTAAGTCATATTTATTTTCATCCAAGCGAACATCCAACAATTCCCACGTCAACAAAGAACCACAATCTCAACAATCAATCACCAAATCAACAATTCAACACGAAACCTATATTCACATCTTTCTTCTCAAAACCCCGAAATCGTATTTATAAAAATATGGTATTTGACAAACTAGAGCTCTAAATGAATCGTAGCCCGTCACCTGGCCTAGGTTATGGCATCCGACATATTTATCTTTATCGTATTTCATCAATATATATATATATATATATACGTATATACATATTTAGAACGTCTGATACTCGTACTTAATTTAGCCTCATCACCTGATAAGGGTTGTGACATCCAATTTATTCAACCAATAGTATCCCTTCATCCACCTAGGATTAGAGCGTCTGATTCCTCCATACAAGTCACTACGTTGACCCGAAATCCATAAATGAGCACAACAATATGTTTTCACGCAATGAAATCAACCTATCCAAGACACACAATATTATTATGATATTTAAGCATTTGAAATATAATCCAAATCATCATTCCACCTCAATCATATCATCACTCAACAACATACCAACCAATATATATATTCCACGTAAATATATATATATATATACGTAATCATCCACTCAGAGATGACTACTAATACCATCTATAGTTCACACAAGAAAAATCGTGGAATTCATTTGTATAATTAAAATTCATTTTACTTACCTATGGACAGTAGTTGTCCATGTGATTTAAAAAACAACTATTTATTCCATAAATATTTTTCATACCATTACAACAAAATAAATAAATTAAAAGCACTCGGTTCGTAATATGAACACGTGAGTTTTACTCATCTTGAAACTCCCGCTGCGTCTTCAATTAAAATACAAATCCACACCGAAACAGCCCACCTAAGTACAACCCATCAATCACCTGATCGAATGTGACTTGAATTTAGTCAATAATTCCAAAACATACTTAAACTACCATCAAACGGTCGGATTCTAAATTATACGAAAAATCTGACGGACGAATCTCACGAATTGCCTCCCTAATCACTGTTTTGCATTTATACCAATATCCAACGGTCGGATCTTCGTCCATGACCACACAAAGCCACTGGGATAGTCATATGATCATCATCTCAAAACTACAAGTCCATCGGACGGTCCTAACTTCACAGATCACAAATCTAACAATCGAAATCTAAAAATTCATAACTAAATCATACGATATCCGAAAAATGCGTATAATATGCCGAAATGATAGTATTGAAATGTAGAATCTTAAAATGTACATAAACTATATTTTTGACCCACGGAGGTAGCCGAAAAGGGCCACCGGAGTTAATGGCAGAGCTGGCACCGACCACCACCAATGGTGTCGGGGCCGAGCTGCTCTTCTTCATTTTAACATGCTGATCATTTTTCATAACTAGCTCAAGGTCAGAAAATAACGGGAAGAGGTTGAAAAGTACCAAAATAGTCACGGTGGCCGGAAAATTTCCAGAATTCAGCGAGCTTGAGTTCGACATAAAAACCTCGACCAGTGGCTTCAATTCCTTCTGGATATTTATTTAGCAACTCAAGGCGAGCTCTTCAGTTCAAGAATCACTCAAATCAGAGCTCTACAGCTCAAGATATCCGGATTGAAAGTTCTGTTAGATCCGAACGGGGCTGGCTTCCAGCCGCCACCACAGGCCACGCCGCCGTGCAAGGTTGCTTCTGGGGACTTCAAGAGATCGAGTCGACATAGAGAAAGAAGTTTGGTTTGGATTGATGGCCAGAAGCACGAGGAAGAAGGTTTGGTTCGGTTTTGGGTGCAAGTGGTTTTGCTTTTCTTTGAGGCCGTGCCGGAGGGAGCGACGACGTCCAGCAGTTAGAACAGCTCGAGGTGAAGCCAAGGGGAGTGGTTCAATGTTTGGAGGTGATAGGCGGAGGGAGAACAAGGCTGGAGAAGTTTTCTTTCTTTTTTGATGGTTTCAGACGAGGGAGAGAGAGGTTGAAGACGAGCACATTGACGGCTACAAAAATGGAAACCCTAAAATGGGAAAGTTTTCGAAAATATATATACCAAGTTGGAAACTTCTTCTAAATGCCGTAACTAATTCATAAAATATCCGATTTATGTGTTTCGCATTTGTACGGGCTCGTATTGACGATCTCTATAAATTTCATGAAGGAAGTTTTCCTAAATTCCGCACGTATAAAAAGTCGATTTCTTGAATCGAATATTTCGAGCTTTTCGTTAAAACAATTGTTTCAGAACTTCGATAATTCTAAAAATGAAATATTTCAAGCAACATTCGTGAAATTGTACAATATTCATACCACACAATTATAGGAAATTAAAATGGAAATTGCTGTTATTACAATCAACCTCCCTTAAAGGAATTTCGTCCCGAAATTCAAGTATCCAATTTCCCAAAGAGCTGTGGATACGTCACTCTCATGTCAGACTCTAACTCTCATGAGGCATCACCCTCGTCATGATGACTCCACAACACCTTGACAAGGTCAACCTCCTTCCTACGAAGGTTCTTCGTAGACCTATCCAAGAAACGAACAAGTTCCACCACAAAGGTCACCCTGATCGTACCATGATCAATCACGTGGGACTCATCTCATACATACTTCCTGAGTATAGACACATGAAAGACATTGTGGACACCAGACATACTAACAGGTAAAGCAAGATGATATGCCAAGTTCCCAACCCTTTCTAGAATCTCAAAGGGTCCCACATATCTCGGTGCAAGTTTTCCCTTCTTGCCAAATCTAACCACACCTTTCATAGGTGAGACCTTCAATAACACATGATCGCCTGCCTCAAACTCTACAGGTCTCCTTATCAAGTCAGCATAACTCTTCTGTCTACTCTGAGCGGTCAGGATCCTGTCTCGAATAGTAATGATCTTCTCCGTAGTCTCCTGAACAAGCACAAAAGTCCTTTCTCTCCAACTTCCGCCCAACAGATAGGAGTCCTACATGGCCTACCATAAAGAGCCTCATATGGGGCCATACCAATGCTCGAGTGATAGTTGTTGTTGTAAGCAAACTCTACCAATGGTAGATGATCCGCCCAACTTACTTTGAAGTCAAGAACACAAGCTCTAAGCATATCCTCCATCACCTGATTCACTCTCTCTATCTGCCCATCTGTCTATGAGTGAAATGAAGTGCTCATAGCTAAAGAGGTGCCAAAAGCTTTATGGAATCTACGCCAAAATTCAGATGTGAAACGAGCATCCCGATCAGAAACAATCGTAACAGACACACCATGAAGCCCCACTATCTCATTCACTTACAACTTACACAATGCATCCCCTGAGTAAGTTTTTACCATAGGAAGGAAATGTGCAGACTTCGTCAATCGGTCCAAAATCACCCAAATTGAGTCATAACCTTGCCTGGACCTAGGCAATCCAGTCACAAAGTCTATGGAGATATCTTCCCATTTCCATATCGGTATTGGCAAGGGTTGCAGCATTCCTGCGGGACTCTAATGCTCTGTCTTCACTTGCTGATATGTAAGACACTTCAACACATGTTCCGCCACATCCCTCTTCATTCCATACCACCAAAACTGTCTTCGTAGATCCATATACATTTTGGTACCCCATTGGTGTATCGTGTATCTAGATCTATGTGCTTCCTGCATGACCTCCTCCTTGAGGTTATCAACACTTGGGACATACAATCTTCCTCGAAATCTCAACACTCCATCTGCCCCAACGGCCCACTCAGAAGGGCCCTCCAATCCTCGCCTAAGCGAACTCATCAAGTGTCTGTCTCTTGAATGATCCTGGAAGTCAAGGTGGACTGTAAGGTGATATTACCAAGAAAGATTTCATGTCCAACTCCTGCGGGCATAAGATCAAATTCAGATACAGCGTCTAACAAGAGCCACGCCTGTACCATAAGTGATGCCATGAGTACTCGGGACTTCCTACTCAAAGCATCTGCTACTACGTTGGCCTTTCTGGGATGATACTCCAACGTGAAATTATAGTCTTTGATGAGCTCCATCCATCTCCTATGCCTCATGTTCAACTCCTTTTGGGAGAATAGGTATGTCAAACTCTTATGATCAGAAAAGAGCTCGAATTTCTCACCATAAAGATAGTGTCTCCAAATCTTCAAAGCATATACCACTGCAGCTAACTCTAGATCATGAGTGGGGTAGTTCTGCTCATGAACCTTCAGTTGTCCAGAACCATAGCTAGGCAACCACACCACCATTCTGCATCAAAACACACCCCAAACCCTGATGAGATGCATCGTTGTAAATGACTAACCCACCACCACTAGTAGGAATAGTCAACACCGGAGTTGTAGTCAATCTAGTCTTCAGCTTATTGAAAACCTTCTCAAATTGAGTGTCATTCCTTGTCAATTTGGTCAAAGCCAAAGCAATACCAGAAAACAGTTCAATGAAACACTTGTAATACCCTACCAATCCAAGGAAGCTGCGGATTTCTGTAACTGTAGTAGGGAGACTCCAACTCATCACTGCTTCAACCTTCGAATGATCCACAGAAACTCCATCCTTCTAGACCACATGACCAAGGAACTTGACTTCACTCTGCCAGAAATCGCACTTCTCAAACTTGGCAAATAATCTCTTCTCTCTCAACGTCTGTAGAATAATCCACAAATGCTTCTCATGCTCGTCTGACGACCGTGAATAAATCAAGATGTCGTCAACGAACACTGCGACAAACTTATCCAAGTAATTATTGAATGTGTGGTTTATCAAGTCCATGAATGCTGCAGGTGCGTTAGTGAGACCAAAAGGCATGATAAGGAACTCAAATTGTCCATACCTGGTCTTGAACGCCGTCTTTGGGATATCCTCATCCCTCACCCTTAACTAGTGATACCTAGATCTCAAATCAATCTTTCAGAACACAGTAGCCTCCCTAAGCTGATCAAACAAGTCATCAATTCTAGGTAGCGGGTACCTGTTCTTGATGGTCACCTTGTTCAGCTGTCGATAATCCACACATAATCGAAGTGAATTATCCTTCTTCTTCACAAACAACTCTGGTGCGCCCCAAGGAGATACACTAGCCTGAATGAACCCTTGTGCAAGTAATCCCTCAATATGAACATTCAACTCCTGAAGTTCAGCTGGAGCCATTCGATAGGGTGCCTTCGATACAGGTGAAGTACCTGGTATCACATCAATGGAGAAGTCCATTACTCTTTTCGGAGGTAATCTAGGTATCTCCTGAAACACGTCAGCATACTCTGAAACTACAGGAATCCCTGTAATCCTTGAAGTACTACTCCCCGAATCAATATGGGCCAAAATCCCTGTCCTCATGGTGATGTCAGACTTCAGACAACGGTAATGAAACATCGGTTGTCCTGGAACATGGAAGGACACAATCATCCTAAAGCAATCAATAACAGCATTGTTCGGGCTCAACCAATCCATACCCAAAATCACATCATATGTGTGATCCGGAATCACAATCAAAGATGTAGAGAACTCTCTGCCACTAATCCTAATAGGGCAATCATCACAAAACATGCTAAGCTCAAGAGACATCCCGAGAGGTGATGTAACACATAATGACCTAGTAAGAGGCATAGCAATCAAACCCAACACATCCACAACCGAACTAGATATGAAGGAGTGGGAGGCTCTTGTATCAAACAGTACTCTTGCAGGATAGTGATAAACAGATAGAGTACCTTTCACTCCTATGCTCGCCTGACCAATGGCAAAGACTCTAGCAGGTGTAGGTGGTAGCTGCCTCTGTTGGTTTCCCTACACTCTACCCTGATTTCGGGGACACTCTCTGGCCTGGTGCCCTATATGTCCACAGCTGTAGCATACCCTACCCCGTGGTTTCGTGCACGCACGAGAGATGTGGCCCGCCTCGCCACAGTTATAGCACTTCACCGGAGCTACTGGTGCTATCTGTCTAATAGGCATAGCTTGATTGGGAGGGACTACTGCTGCCCTAGCTGGGGCATGATGCTGGAACTGAGTCTTCTGTTTCTTCCAGAAACCGCCCCTGAAGTCTTTGGACCTACTACTTCCTGCCATCGGCTTTCCCTTGCCCTGGAAGCTCTCTCAGCTGACTCCTCTCTACGAATCAGGTTCTGCTGCTCAATGATCTATGCCTTAGCCAAGATTTCTCTCTTTGTCTTCAGCTCTAAGATGGCCACATCACGCTCAATCGAAGGGCTCAACCCTCGCTGAAACTTCTTAGCCAAGTCTTCATCATCCATCTGCTTCACATACTTGTACAGTCTGGAGAACTCTGCATCGTACTCGATCACGGTCATCTTCCCCTATACAAGTGCGAGGAATTCCCGTTCCAACCTTTCTTTCACAGTAGCTAGAAAGTACTTCTCTCTGAACAACCTCTCGAAGCCATCCCATGTCAAGGTAGATACCTCAATACTCCTCTGTGTGACCTTCCACCACACTCTTACCTCATCCTTCAGCATGAAAGCAGCCAGCTTCCTCTTATCAATCTCACTACAGTCAAACAAATCAAAGTAGGTCTGCAAATCCTCAATCCATCGATCTGCAACCATATGATCAGTGCCTCCCCCAAACTTGGTTGTTCCCAAGCGGATAATTTCCTTCGCTAGCACTAACAAGCGAGCAGGATCATCAACCATGCCCATGGGCAGAATATGTTGATCATCGTAAGGTGCCTCTACCTCCACCTCATATGCATCATCAACCAGAGGGGCCCTACCCTTACCTCGGCCTCTACCCCTACCACGAGGTCTACCTCTACTTCGACCTCTAGCTTCATTCCCCTTAATCTCCATTACCTATTAAGCAGGGCATACTTGGTGAATACATGCATATCACTTAAACATGGCATAAGTCAAATGCAAGTCCATATTAACCAAGTAACTAAGCATACAAGACAACACCTAAAGTTCTTATGACATGCTAATGTTCCTAGCCAACCTCTCACATACCCAATGACTTTGTCAATACCGAAGAGCACATTATGGGGATCCGCTGCAGACGGGCCATCACTCGAAAAGTATTGACATATCACCAAATATGTACCTCACGCTCTGATACCAAACTGTCACGCCCCGAATTTTAGAATAAAAATTCAAAATCCGAAACATGAATTACCATAACTTAAAAATAATCAACCTGAAAATTTCATTTTCTCAATAACCCCACCACACGAATATAATTTCAAATTCTGAATTTAGTCTCGGTTAATTATTACAACTCACTCAAAAATTAGATTGTAAAGCTCTAACTGAGCATAACAAACCTCACAATTGAAATGAAAAAAAAACAAATAAATGCTGCAACTCCTAAACAGCACGGTCGCCTCCCTGATTATCCTGACCTGCAGGAATATCCTCTACACCATTTGAATAATGTACCGGGATTGCAACAACACAAAACCCGGTAAGCTTTTGGAAGCTCGTATGAGTAAAAGAAAGAACGGTTATTTAATTAAGTCATATTTATTTTCACCCAAGCGAACATCCAACAATTCCCACGTCCACAAAGAACCACAATCTCAACAATCAATCACCAAATCAACAATTCAACACGAAACCTATATTAACATCTTTCTTCTCAAAACCCCGAAATCATATTTATAAAAATACTGTATCTGACAGACTAGAGATCTAACTGAATCGTAGCCCGTCACCTCGCCCAGGTTATGGCATCCGACATATTTATCTTTATCGTATTTCATCAATATATATATATACACATACATACATATTTAGAACGTCCGATACTCGTACTTAATTTAGCCTCATCACCTGATAAGGGTTGTAGCATCCAATTTACTCAACCAATCGTATCCCTTCATCTACCTAGTATTAGAGCGTCTGATTCCCCCATACCAGTCACTACGTTGACCCTAAATCCATAAATGAACGCAACAATATGTTTTCACGCAATGAAATCAATCCATCCAAGACACACAATATTATTATGATATTTAAGCATTTGAAATATAATCCAAATCATCATTCCACCTCAATCATACCATCACTCAACAACACACCAACCAATATATATATTCCACGTAAATATATATATATATAGACGTAATCATCCACTTAGAGATGACTACTAATACCATCTATAGTTCACACAAGAAAAATCGTGAAATTCATTTGTATAATTAAAATTCATTTTACTTACCTATGGACCGTAGTTGATCAAGTCCATGTGATTTTAAAAACAAATATTTATTCCATAAATATTTTTCATACAATTACGAAAAAATAAATAAATTAAAAGCACTCTGTTCGTAATATGAACACGTGAGTTTTACTCACCTCGAAACTCCCGCTGCGTCTTCAATTAAAATACAAATCCACACCGAAACAGCTCACCCAACTACAACCGGTCAATCACCTTATCAAATGTGACTTGAATTTAGCCAATAATTCCAAAACGTACTTAAACTACCATCAAACGGTCGGATTCTAAATTATTTTAAAAATCCGACTGACGGATTCTCACGAATCGCCTCCCTAATCACTGTTTTGCATTTATACAAAGATCCAACGGTCGGATCTTCGTCCTTGAGAACACAAGCTCATTGAATAAACAAAAACAAATATTCCCTTCTACAACTCCAGATATTAAAAGAATATTTGGACGTTCTCTTATAGATCAAACAGAGTAATTGACGTTTCATTCATTAGGTGGGCTAAATAAATAAAAAAAAAAGAATTAGAGGGTTCGTTGAAATTCTCAAATTTTGAAGATACTTTTTCGGATGAGCCGAGCCAATAGGATGAAATTAAAAGAGTTCCACATCATGAACTATGTACCACGCACATCACTTAGAAGGGCTCTAGAAAGTAACATAGGAGGAACTAAAGAAATAGAATATGAAAAATATAAGGAAATGAAATAGGGTCATATTCTATTTGTACTGTATCTGAGATCAATCTTGGCTATTCCCAAAGCCACTGGGACAGTTATATGATCATTATCTCAAAACTACAAGTCCATCGGACGGTCGTAACTTCACAGATCACAAATCTAACGATCGAAGTCGATCGAAATCTAAAAATTCATAACTAAATCATACGATATCCAAAAAAATACGTATAATATGCCGAAATGATAGTATTGAAATGTAGAATCTTAAAATATACAGAAACTATATTTTTGACCCCCGGAGGTGGCCGAAAAGGGCCACCGGAGTTAATGTCAAAGCCGCCGCCGACCACCACCAATGGTGTTGAGGGTGAGCTTCTCTTCTTTATATTGATCATTTTTCATAACTAGCTCAAGGTCAGAAAATAACGGGAAGAGGTCGAAAAGTACTGAAATAGTCACGGTGGCTGAAAAATTTACAGAATTCGGCGAGCTTGAGTTCGACGTAAAAACTTCAACCAATGGCTTCGATTCCTTCTAGATATTTGTTCAGCAACTCAAGGCGAGCTCCTCAGTTCAAGAATCACTCAAATCGGAGCTCTACAGTTTGGTGTGGGTTGGTGGCCAGAAACACGAGGAGGACGGTTTGGTTCGGTTTCGGGTGCAACTGGTTCGAACGGTTTTGCAGGACCTTGAGGCCGTGCCGGAGGGAGCGACGAAGTCCAGCAGGTAGACTGGCTCGAGGCGAAGCCAAGGAGAGTGGTCCGACATCTGGAGGTGATCGGCGGAGGGAGAACAAGGCTAGAGAAGTTTGCTCTGTTTTCAGTGGTTTCGGACGAGGGAGAGAGAGGTTGAAGACGAGCACAGTGACGGCTACAGAAATGGAAACCCTAAAATGGGAAAGTTTCGGAAAATATATATACCAAGTTGGAAACTTCTTCTAAATGTCGTAACTAATTCATAGAAAATCCGATTTCTGTGTTCCGCATATGTACGGACTCATATCAACGAGCTCTACAACTTTTATGAAGAAAGTTTTCCCAAATTCTGCACGTATAAAAAGTCAATTTCTTGAATCGAATATTTCGATCTTTTTGTTAAAACAATTGTTTCGGAACTTCGATAATTCTAAAAATGAAATATGTCAAGCAACATTCGTGAAATTGTACAATATTCGTTCCACACAATTACAAGAAATTAAAATGGAAATTGCGGTTATTACAATCTACCCCCCTTAAAGGAATTTCGTCCCGAAATTCAAGTATCCAATTCCCCAAAGAGCTGTGGATACCTCACTCTCATGTCAGACTCTAACTCCCATGACGCATCACCCTCGTCATGATGACTTCGTTACTTGTTATTGAAGTAAGATGTGATTTACTGGGATATTCTTAGGCAAACTAAATGATTCGACTACTACTTATTCAAAAAAATTGATTCGACTACTACATGTACGTAGAGTAGTCAAGGAATGACTCTAACTAATCATGAATGAATATATTATTGGAGATTACTTGCCATATGTATTAACATTCCCCAATATCATGTCCTTATCGAGCCGCAGCCTGTCTATGAATGATCAGTTGATGAGGGTCACGGTGCATCGTCCATAAGCTGGCTGATATCAAAAGCACATTGACTACTATGCTTCATACACAGCATCCTGTGTTCACACCACTTACTAGTCACGTGTTGCTGTTTACTATAATTGAGAGATTATTAGGTAGGGCTGGTGTGTTACATGGCGGTATGCCTAGTCAATCATTATTTATATAAGAGGTGTTTTAGGTATTTCATTATAATTAAACATGGGTTGTTTTATAATATAATTAAGACATAGAGGGACGTGATTGACTGAACGTACCACCGGTATCGTTTGCCCTACCTAAAAATTTCTCACTATAATTTATTTTATGCAGTATATATAGTATGGGTGGCTTTACTCTCAACTTCAATCAAAACCACCCAATGAGTTCTCAATAAAAAGCTTTTGATTCTTTCAAACACGAAATCCGTTAACTTCCACTTATGGCAAGAAGGTGAATTGCTAGGGAACACGAAGGCATGCATTGTCCAATATTAAGGACCAAACAAATACGTTGTTTCAACTCATTTTGATAGGGTGCGAACTGATAAAAATATGAGCAAACGGCCCATTGCTGATCCAACCATTGGAAGAGAAACAAGATGATGCAAAGATGGAGGTATATCTTTCATCGTAACCCAAGTCTCCAAAGAACGCAACAACACTAATTCCACCGCCCTCAATAGTCATACACCGCCAAAACAAACATCATATATGTTGCGCTAGGACCAAGGTCCGCCGGTAAGAATACGATTTCGATAAGCTTCTTGATCAAGCAAAAACATAAAACGTTGTCTGATCGCGAGGCCATTGTGCACACACTAGATTCATTAGGGAATTGTTAGCTGAACTCCCACAATATGGGGCTTTAGGGTAAGAAGGCGACCCACCAAGTAGTGGTGGTTTAGGGTTTATGACTCGTCGTTGAAGAACACTTTGATAGAGCGGCGCTAGGTCAAGAAACCATGATCGATTTTTACAAAAGACTTTTCTTTATTGATCATAGAATGATTGACATCGATCAGAGGTTCATCTTCACAAAAGATAATAATTTCATGTGTAACAAAGGAGATGTAACAAATCAAAAACACTATAAAAGCAACCAGATATAAACAATTGATTACCTCCTGGTAATTGTTACTATTATTATTCCAAAATGATTGAATAATATTTCTTAAATATCAAACTTATGAAACTGCGCCTTGATCATCTATGTTGGTCGTTGAGGGAGTGGCGGAAGTGACAGCGGTGACCGTAGGGACAAGTCCCGCGGGTGAGGACCATCCTGCAGATCTGGGTCTTGTAGCGCGGGTGCCTCATCACCGGACGCAGCTCTCTAACGCCGTGAGCGAACTGACAGTTGTCTCCATAAGGGCACGCGCCGCTCTCCTCCCACTTGTTGCAAAGCTCCGTCTTCAACATCCCTTGGTTATAAGCCTTCACCTTCACTTGCATTGCGCCACTACTCCCCTCTTCCGGTACCTGAATTTGCAATGAAGTTGCAATTACGCTACGTTACTCTAGTCATCGATCATGTTGAAATAAACTAAACTCACCCTTGCAGGACCATCCTGCAGCAGTTGGTTGGCACCAAATGATGGGTTCACCTTTTTGTAACCGCTGGAGCGAACCGAAATGCTTTTCGGGAGTGAGAACCGATCGGTATTGAACCGGTTGCGCTCCATGATGACGCTAGTGGGACTGATATCGGAGGCCTCGTCGCCATCACGAGGACTAAACACTCCCACTCCGAGTGGCTTCAACTCATCGGCCATGAAAGGGCTCAGATAAGTCGACGCATTGAGGAAGTTGTGGAGAGCTACCGGGGACGATAGAAGCTTGACCAAATCGGTGTTTGCAGATCGGAGGACAGCGTTCTCGCGGCGAAGGGAGTCTACCTCGTTGTTGAGGTCCCTGAGGTGGTCGCGAAGCTCCTCGCACTCTAGAACGAGCTGCGCTTGGCCGAGGCGGTGCATGGTGTTGCAGTCGTCATCGTGGTGGTCGCCGTCGTCATCGGAGAGCGTTGAGGGCGTTAGAGAAAGGGAACTTGGGAGAGTGAACTTTGGCGGGAAAATGGAGCTATACATGGAGCTGGCGAAATCGGATGCAGCAGGTTGGTGAGTGTTAGAGTCGGATAACGCTGATGAGTTTGGGGAGGCGGCACTACTGTTGGTCTCCATGGCTTGCTTGCTTTGCTTTGTAGCTTCCTTACGTAATTGAGAGGATGAATAATATTACTGACAAGTTGAACCATCAAAACAGTTAGAAGCCATAACAGAATATATATGAGAAGCGTTGGTTGGTGCAGAGGTTAAAGAAATGGTAGTTCAGGGGTTGTTGCTGTTGCAAGAGAGAATGCTTGGTTTGGCGTGGTATCAAAGTATTTTTGTGTGTGTAAGGTGGAAGCAGATGAAATGAAAATTACAAACTAATGGACTTGATTAAGACATAGCTAGGTACGTTGCATTAAGTTTTACATTTTAAGTAACCTAGCTTCATAATAATTGCATCTTCCTCGTTTGCTTCTTTATCACAACTTTAACTAACTCCATGGCCCCTCATTTTCGTAATTGGCACAGCTGAAGTCCCTTTCAGATTTTTTTTTTTTTTTTTTTTTTATCTGAAAAAAAAAATAATAATACACACACAGCGACCCTAGCGGAAACCAAACAGAACCAATCCACTGTATCCAGCTTCAGATATATTGACCTTTGTTTCAGTAACTCCTAAAACTTTACATTTACTTCTATGGAAAACACTCCCACTGCTACAAAGTGTCATCAAAGTTATTCGAGGCACAACATAAAATGTATATAGCACCATGATGACCATTATCTACAAAACTGCTGGAATGTTAATACAAAGTTCCAAACTGATTGATACCGGATGCAAGCAGATAAACATACCAAGCTTAGTTTGCGAAAGGGGACGAATGGCACCACAAACAAGTATGCCAATGATAATAATGAAATCCTCCAGTTAGTGAAACCAAAAACGGATCAACACCTCTTCATAAATTACACAGTGCAGCTCTTCACTACGTAGTCTCCCTTTAATCATCAAGGGGAGACATAGAAAATAAGGAAAGCTTCAGTTTTCTGACTGCCCGAAATATCTACCTGATATTGTGGCAAGAATATTCAACATTATCAACTCATCATCAACTGTAGATTTTGTAGCTCGCAATGCAGCACACTTCCTTAGCAGACTCCGCACAGAAGCGCTGGTGTCAGCATCCAGTGGAGTATCAACTACTGCACACAGCGCAAATAGCCACAGGCAATCATCCCTTGACAGTGTGCTGGTGTCCTCTGCTGCCTTTATGCGTTTTCTCAACATAGATACTCTAGCAACAGAGTCCAATCTAAAAATCACGGACAACAACGGGGAGTCTCTGGAACTATGATCCACAGAAGCGTTAGGACTGAAGCTTTCCACAGGGGGTGAGGCACTACCACCTTCAGCAGTCAACAAGGATGGCTGATGATCAGAGTTTTCCGTAGATTTGACATGAGCAAAATTTTCAAAAACAATATTGACCGGTGGCTGATGGGAGGAGCAATTCTGAACAATAACTTTTGATTGCGAATCTTGAGATGTGTTGGCACTAGAACCCTCAAAACAAGACAGATCCTGAGATTCATAAAACAAGTGGAAGTCCAAAATAAAGTCAAGTTTCCTTCTAGCAAAGGTATAGCCAACTTTAGGTCCCTATTTTTAGATTTTTTAATTTTTTTTTTATTGAAGTAGCCTAAAGTATGTAAATTATAATTTGTAGAGATCCATGCATCCTATGTAATAGGCATTTAAATACAAGCACAATGACAAGTAGAAGTGACAACTTTATAACAAATTTGTACCAGGCATATAAATACATATATGTTCGAGAAGACACTGGAATCAGAAAAAGGGTTCAAGGAACAATACAGGATAAAAATTCCTCAATCAAATAACCAAGGCAGAGTGAAGCTACACTAAACACGACACTAACAAGGCAAAATGTTCAAGATAACAACATCTATCAATTCCCCGCAGCTTTCCAATCTAACAATACGACTGAGGGGAGGAGCACATAAAATTGTTTTTCAACAGGAGCATACTAAATACTGCTACTATGGCAAGAGAACAAAGTACAATCAGGATCAGAACATACCAGCCTTAGATCTGAAAAATCGGCAAGAAAAGCCTCCTCCCATTGTTTCTGCGGCAGCAATTGTTCTGGACATTTAGCAATCTCAGGAATTTTGGGCATATACTCACTCTGTTCTCTGTTAAATTTGCTTCTATCAACCTTGGCTACCCTCACTTTTGGAATTTGAGCAGCTTCCCACCTAAGCATGAAAAAGATTAAATACAATTATGTGTCAACTTAATACAAAGAGCATGGCAAATTAGATACAATACAAAGGTATGTTGCCAAGATATACAACCAGGTGCCTGACATAGGAGATGAATGAATCTATTTACAATATTACAACAAATGAAACTAGCAGAAAACATCAATCTCCATGAAACGAAGTAAGAACAGAAATCGCCAGAGAATTTTATATATAGGGCCAGATTGAGAACAGAACCAGGGCCTGGGTAATTGATTATTTTAATCCTTTCGCATTCTTCCTCAAAACCCAGACTGATAATGGCATCATAACATCAAATACAGGTTTTATCCAACTAAAGGGGAAAATGTCATTAGGTACCCATCTTCATAGCAGCTCTTATACATAAGTTGGCAGTCTTAGAGAACATCAATGTGAATGAAAATAATATATATCACTAATTAGCATTAGCACATTTAAGAATCCGGATTCTATTACATGATTTTACAAAACCTTTATCTACATAATTTTCTTTTTCAAATTGGTCGATATTTCAGTTTCTAGAACATTCTCTATGGTTCAAATTCAATCAACAGTTCAAGGAATTCGCTTAACCAATAGGCTCAACAAATAGCATTTTGATGGTGATGACTTTTGAATTCAACAATCTCATCAAACGAATTAAAGGAAGTAGGAGCTCAAAAGTTCACAATTTGACCCAAACTTGATAGTCCAGCCCTCCAACATACAGATGGCAGAGGCAACCACTCCTTCACATATCATGTCGCACTTCTAAAATCAGAAGCGCATTAACCAACCCCAAATGCCCTAGAAGTACATAAAGATCTAAAAGAAACATGAAGCATACTCAGCTATTATTATTACTTTATTAACCCTCATCTAAGTAAGGATGCCAGGCATTTTTACCAGCTATCATCCATAATTGCACCTCAGACCTTAAATAAAATCCACTTCTGAGCTTCTACAATTCTAGCGGTAGAAGCTAGGTCCCACCTATCTAAATGATCATATAAGGAACTTTAAAATAATGACAATCAGATCTTCATGGTGATCACCGATGCTTCTAACCTATTTACAGTTATCTACCTTTAATTTTTTTTTTTTTTTTTTTTTTGGGGAATGCTCAAAATTCTACTTAATATCAAAAAGAAAAGGCAATGAAGATTGATTATTTCTCTCACTACCTTTTGTATCTTTGACATATAGATTTTACTACGGAAAGCAACAACCTGAATTTACATCCACAGCATCTTTTCAAATGATGACATCAAACAAACATGAGATGTATACATCTTACGGGAAACCACTGTCCCTCTTATCTTTCTTAAATGCATCTCTGTGGCACAATATATGATAGCATAATCATGCTCCTCCTTTTTGAGCTAGGTTTTGTAAATACCACATTTTTGGTAATGCCTGTAAAGGTTGAATAACAAGAGTGACCCCAGATTGCAAGCCTGACTCCACAAAATAACAGCACAGCCAATACAATACTACATCATAAAATCATCCTGAATAACTGATCTTTTTCCAAATCCAAATTTATCAGTTAAACTCATGCATTATGCCAGCCAATAAGTAATAAACATGAACATATATTCCTCGAGCCTGAAGGAAACTAAGAGAACCCCCGATCGCTAGCCTGATTCCCCATATATACAGTGACTGCAAAATGACACAAATTTTATAAAGCCTCCTCCAAGATAACTTCGTTTTTTGCGTACAAACCCCCAAGAAACATCTAATTATTTCTCATGCAATCATATTCTACCAATTCCAGTGGCATCTACTGTATTTTCCCAACTTCTATTGTCAAAAAACCCCGCCAAACATAAAACAGAATATCCAATCTAAGCTTTTATAGATGGAAGTACCATAAGTAGTGACTCCCAAAAAGCAAGCCTTATCTGTTTTCCCAAACTTCACTGCTTCTAAGTGGCTCCTTGCCTTCAAATGGCCCCACTTAACTATTCTTGCACATCTAGGTCAAACACCTCAACCAAGAGCAACATAATGGATAAATCAGTCTAGAATTGCAAATTGGGAATCACCAACTAATTTCACCATATCATATATGATAAAGCATATTGATCTATCATTCTTCCCAGAAACGCTAAGAGTTAATATATGGGGCCAATGTGCAATTTAAATTTAAGCTCCCCTCTACACATGAAACTCAACATAGTTTGAAGGTTTCTGTTATAGGGATTTCAAGTCGGGATTCCCCACTCTAATCCATGATAAAAATATATATATATATATATTGTCTTTCTTTCATTTGTTTTCTTTTTTACTTTTTCTTTTTCCCATTTTTAGCCAACGAGATGAAGCAATGGGCAACTATACTTTCCTACATCAAGAGAGAACAATAGAAAGGAATACAAACGAATATTAAAAGATAATATACCCAAGTTTTACAGAGGACTATTGCTTTCAAAAAAAACATCCCCTATGTCAGATTAGTCAGGATCAATCAATAAGGTTCCGACACTGATCATGGTCATTACAAATAGTAATTTCAGCAATCATCCTTGACAACTAGTATATGACTCCAGTGATAGTGCCTAATATACAGTTTCAGTGGTTGTCTAAAGTTTACAGACCAGGTTTGAGCAATAGCAATTTTTACCCCTCATTGTATGACATCTATCTCTGTATGGGTTCCTAAAGAAGCAAAGAAAACTATTACTTCTCCCTATGTTTGTTTATTGGTTTTAAGAGAGTTTTTCATTCACTCTTTTCTCATTAAGTCCATGTCATATAGCCTAAAAGAAACCGCATTATAGGTGAAGGGAGGGCACTTGCTAAAAGAAATAAAAAGAGAAGGGATGGGATGAGATGGACAAGACAAATGAAATATACCTGACACGCCTAAGATACTCAAATCCATCTTCTGGTGACCCAGAATCAAAATTGGGTTCTCCTTCAACAAAAAAGGCAGGTCTCTGAATGCTAGCATACTCTTCGTCACTGTCATCGTCTTCGCTGCACTCTTTTTCTGGAAATGGATACCCATCTTCATTAGTAACATTATAACTGCAAACAGGGTCCAGGAGACTGACATCTTGGGTTTCATTATTCACCGGGTGTCCTAATGATTCCCCTGAAATTAATCAAAACTTTTAGCAATATCACACAGATGTAGAATCATTTCATCCAAACCAAGTGAGCGACCTTTTTTTTCTTTTTTTCTTTTTCAGCTTTCAAGTTGACATCCATAATAGTAATTCATTCAAGTATGCCATCAAAACAATTGATTCTACTACGGAAAATTCACTTTATTACTTTTCAACTGCAGAAAGAATGTAATACAACAGCATTCGCAAGGCCAAGTATGTTTCACAATCTACAGAGCCAAAAGAAAGAATTTCCATGTACAAGGACTGCATACAATTAGTACACCAAATAACTATCAAGAATCTAAGTACACAGAAGAAGTAACATATGTCAACTATGTTAGACATTAGGTGTTTTGCAGATTGCTTTAGGCCATTCTTCAATGCACAAAGATATTCATTTGATTCCATCTTCCCCTTGAAGCACCCACACCTGTGCACAACAGAAATTGAACCCATCAAATTGACACCATCAGAGCTAAGGACGGGAGAAAAAGGTATATGAAGAGAATTCAGAAATTTCCCTGAATGGACTACAAGAATGGAAGAGAAAAATCTTGATTTCAAATGGCAATGCAAAATCTGGAATTTTGAATGTCAGGAATGGAATGGCTAAATGACTAAACGCGGCTTTATCAAAGATAAAAAATACTGAACAAGGTACATTATGAATAAGCATGATGGACATAAGTAGGCTTCTTTATTGAAATAGGTGTACTTGACGCTAAAGCTGTTGTAATCTAGGTGCTCACCCAGGTACTCAGACCAGATGATGAGGAGATACAGCACTGGAATATATTTGTCCCACCAAAGCAAGGCATTCGATTTTACTTATCAGGGGGCAAATGGGGCCATAATTGGTCTCGCAAATATAGTAGAAAACACATTAAAGAAGACACAGTGTTTTTCATCAAAGTAGGCAATGTTTCTACTCAACTGCCCCAGGATAAAACGGAACAGCTAGAAGAGATAGTTAAGCTCAATCCATTTAATTTCGCCGCACAAAAGGGATGTAAAGGCAGACCCAAACTACAAACAGTGGCAGTGACAACAGCCAAAACGGTCGCTACTAGGGAAACTATGTCACAAATGCTTCTTCTAACCAAAAGGGTCACAAAATCAGTCTTCCAACAGTATGATCAACATTTTGTCAGCATGGTAACCGGTCCATCGAGGGATCATATTTGCACCAGATTCATCTAATTATTTTTCTTTTTCTTTTTTATCTATTTAAGTTCTAACAGATACTTCTATTTCATACAGTAAGAATGTCATACATTACAACAAAGGAATCGAAGAACAAAATTAGCAAGAACTCTAGATCAAGCCAGGAAATCACTAGCAGCCGTAAGTTTCATACAATTAAGTTAGGCACAGTTTCTATATCATATTTTCTATTACCCAACTGAATTATAACAAGAATTAACCCATGACAAATATGAAAATGTATCAAGCAACAGTACTTACCAAGAATGACAGGTGCCTGGTCCATCTTCCCAAAGCGCTTACGATGATCAGAGTTGACCTGGATGTTCTTCTGATGCTTAGAGACTGCCAGATCATCATACTCCCTTGCCACCACTGGCCCAAGCCCATTGTACACATGTTCCCACAGCTTCCTCTGTTCTGCAAGATTCACAAACCGCATGGCCTCCAACTCCATTCTCGAGTAAGTGAACTTCTTGGCTCCTGAGCTGTGAGGAGCTTGAACCACAGGGATGGTATTCTCAGGCTTGAACCCATTTGCCAGCTTTTCTTTCCTTCGTTGGTTTCTTGCCTTCTTTCCATCAACTTCTTGCTTTGCATTCCTCTGTGTATCAGATTTAGCATGACCCAAAAAACCCATTGGCTTGAAAGTTTCAACCAATGCAGTTTCATCAATTATTTCAACTCTCAAAGAAGAGACCTTTTTCTCTGCAGGCACAAGATTGGCTTCAACCTCCTCCAACAATTGCTTCTTTTTCACCTCCAAGAGATTCTCAGCAGCAGCCAAGCCTTCCTTGCTTTCTTGATTTCCAGAGAGAGCCACTTCATTTCCCACAGAATCAGAAACAGGGCCTTGTTGAACAGATGCTTCGGATACAGAAAACCCAGAAGCGGGCATGTCTTGGCCGTAGACAGGTGAAGACCTGACCTTCTTGGAGGATTCAGAGACCAGGAAAGGCGGGGTCTTGGGGATGAAGTCGTGGTCTTGTTTCAGAGGCGAAACGATGTCAGACGAGTTTGTGCGGTGGCTATCTTGCACTGGAATTGGAGACCCAGTTTGAGTCTCTTCGATCTCTTCCACGCTTCGCTTGCTGCCGACGCATGTAGTTTCAGAATCCATATCATCTGCCATGGCTTTCACAGAGAGAGAGAGATTTTATGAAGTTATGAGCTTTGGGTATCGTGCGTGATGTGAGAAGCTGTAGAGTACCCAAAAGATTTGATTTTACAGGGGTTTAGGGTTTAGTAAGAATTAAGAAATATCTAGTTACTGCCCTTTCTCACCTACTGTTTTCGGTAAATCCTGGTAAATCGTACTCCTTTTTTTTTCTTTGGAAAATAAGGTTTTAGATTCGAGTTCGTGGATATATGGTACGCATAAATCGGTGTTCGTATGAGAAAGTTATGGCGTTAGGAAGTTTCTGTCATTTTTAGAAACCACTATAAATAGAAATTTTCATTTTTAGAAATTTATTATTTTCATTTTTGGAAGCTTCCATTTTCGAAAAGTTGGAAACCTTTGTTCTCTCTCCTAAAACGCGACCGACCCGACTGGAATTCCATTTTCCAGCGACCTTTACCGATGATACCTACCCATATCGTTTTGCTTTTTCCTTCCGGTCCTCCCTACGGTAGTCTCTAGCAGCGATTCTCACTCACTGTACGTGGTGCAGCGAGGCGACGAAAACAAGAGCAGTCGGACCCAATCGGTTCTCTGATCTCCGACAACAGCGGGGCTTCAAATCAAGCTTGTTAAGCTCACAGCAGCCTCCCTGTTGATCCTTGGTGGTGGTTACGAGCGATTCTCTGTGTAGAGTTGCATCTCGAGGTGAAGAGTATTTTTCTAGCTTTGGACGGCTATCGACGGCGATCTAGGCCAAGTTGGCTTGAACCCTAGGTATTAAAGTTTCTCCACTTGATGTAATGTACATTTTGGACTGTTGGATTGTTGTGGTTTTGAGTGTGGCTGGCGGTGGTGTGCCACTACCTGTGGAGGTGCTTGGTGGTGTTTCCGGCCATGTCAGGGGCAGTTTCTGGTTTTATATATCATCTACTCGTTGTTACGAACGTTTTGATATATAATACGTAATTTTCGGAGTTCGTATCAAATTGTTAGAGTTTTTACTGTTTTCGATTATCTTGGTTTTCGATCCGTAAGGATCCGACCATTCGATCGACTTGTAGTTTTGACATATCGATCGTAGGAGTATTCCAAAGACTTTGGATGGTCTCGGATGAGGTTTCGCCTCCATTAGAGTTACTTTCGAGTTGTAGTTCGATTTTGGAATTCAAACTTTGATCATTGTGATTCATGTATTGAATCGAGACTATATTTTCCTTAAATGCATGACAGAGTGCGTTCTGTAAGTAATCTAGTTGTGTGAAGACGCAGCAGGAATTTCTCTCATAATGTTCATTTACGAACGGAGTTACCTTTATCTTTTTTGGAGTTATTTATTTAACTGCAAACTATAGTTGGTATTAGTGACATTCCTGAGCGAATGATTACGTGTGCGTGTGTGTGTGTGTATTTATTTATTTACGTGAAATATATATATTCTTATGAGTGATGTGTGATGAAACAATACGCATGATTGTGTTCATATTATTCTTTGAATGTGACTTTTCGAGAAACAATATTGTGGAAAAAGTTATTTTCTATTGTTTGAAAAGTGTTGAGTTTGATGTTACATTTTTGAGTCAAGCGTGACATATTTTCAATGTATTGGTCTTTGTACCAAGAGTCACAGATGGTGATCAGGGAGGAAAAATCTTTTAGTAGATTTATGTAACATTTTTACGTCGAGTACGACTTATTCAAATGTTTGATTCGAAGACCAGATGGGTCAGAAAATCAGATGTCACAAATGGTGATAGGGCATGTAATCGGGAACTAGGTCTTTGGCCGGGTGAGTGGTTACGATCAATTAGAGCTCTAGTCTGTCTGTCATTATAGCTTATTAGGGTAACAGTTGAGGTTGCTGGAGATTCATAAGTGTGTAGTTAAGAGAGTCTCAAGAGTATTCTTTCTTTTATTATCCATGTGGGACTTGAACGTTCATATTGATTTGTTGAGTTATCAAATGATATGTTTTTGTACGGCGGTGGCTTATGTTGTCCTTCTGTGGAAAGGACATGGATGGTTGGAATGAATCATGGTTGAGTTGTTTCCTTAAGTTGATTGGTGTGAGTGGCTTGATTGATGTGTTTTGAGTTACTCATACAAGCTTTCATAAGCTTACCAGGTTTATTGTGTGGCAACCCGGTACACTATTCAATGGTGTAAGGGGTTAATCTTGCAAGTCAGGGTAATTGTGGTTGAAGCTGAGGTAGCTTGATAGCAGCAGTAGGGTTGGAAGCAAATTGCGTTGCCTTTGCCATTGTTACGACTTCCGCTATGTAGTAAGCTCTTAAAAGCATTTATTTTGTTGTGACAATTTAATTTGTAAACTTGTGTAATATATGACTCTGCAGAACGAGTATATATTGACATTGTGGGTTCATGACATCAATATGTACTTGGTTCAAAAAGAAAAAGTTTTTTAGGTATTTTGTATTGATGGTTGGCCCATCACGTTTGCATAATTATGAAAATTATATTAATTTTTAATGTTGTTTAAAAATTGGGGCCTGACAATGGGATATTTCCTCTCCAACAAGCAATTGCATTAATCACAGGAAGAAAATCTTGAATCTGTTTTACAAGGGAAGGCCAAGGGATTGGAACAGTAACATGGAGGTATTCCTTGTGATCATACCATAAAAACCATGGAGGTATTCCTTGCCCTGCACAACACTTGAAAAGTAGGTAAGAAATCATGAGCAATTCTCCATAGTAGGTGCATCATTTTAAGAAGGTACTTTCATATCCCACATATGGTTTAAAATATCGATACTTACATATCTATCGAAACTTTGAAAAATTAAAATATCAGGGATATTTTGGAAAAGATTTTTTTTTTTTTGAAAGATTCAATATATTAAGTCTACATATAGATAGATATAAATATCAACTTTATCTACATCCAAAAAGATACTCTACGCGGTTGAAAAATGCTCATTGGTTTACGAAAGTACAATAATCAAATCAATACATATGACTCATATAATAAGAATTGTAGTAATGAACATGATAGTCATAGATCTCTTTGAAGCTACCGACTGTTTCTCTTATAAGGGGATAATAAGGATGAATCTAACTGGATGATTAGTCATGTACTTCAAAGATATTTTAATCCTTACTCCCACATACACTTCTAAAGAACTGTATAGTTTACTTCTAGACCATACCACCATGAGAGGATCTCACTAAACTTGTAGAGTGAGGCCTGTACTAGAAGATAAACTAAACACCACACTCATTGACTTTGTCATTGCTAACCAATGCACCTTTTACAGGATAATTACCTTTCTTAATGAAATGCCAAATTCTTTTATATGCGTGATGATATGCCAAAGCTAGTACACAATTTAATCCTGCAAAAGATTGTCAAGTTAAAGTGCAGAGTAAGCAATGATCATTTGCCAAGGATTGGGAGTATCACATATAATTCACAAAACATGAAGAATAAACAATTATATAAGTAACAAAAACTAATCTAAATAATAAGTTACGAAATTGAAACAAGAAATCAAAACAAACGCATACTAGGAAATCATGTTTTGTTGAGTTACCATGGGTCTAGTGTACGTGACCATCTTAATTGTCTGATTTGAGATGTGGTAGCTTGTGTGGCAGTACCTGTGAGGTGGCTTGTGTGGCAGTACCTATGTGTTAACCGGTGTAGTGATCTATGTGTGACTTGTCATGACAATACCCATGTTGTAAATGTTATGTAAAGTCATTAGTTTCGTGATTGGTGTAATAATGAATGTGATTATTGTTTCCGTGATTGTGCTTCCTTGTAAATGAAAGCATGTTGATTTTGAATTTATTGATTGTATAGAGTTAACGGTAATGTCACAAAAAGGGTTTCCTATTGTAAAGCTGCTAGCACGCTATCCTAATTTCAGCCACCATTATCCTCACCTGCAAGATTAACCCCTACATCATTGAATAGTGCACCGGGTTG
The DNA here is from genome assembly GCA_025331145.1 of Rosa persica. Taxonomy (NCBI): domain Eukaryota; kingdom Viridiplantae; phylum Streptophyta; class Magnoliopsida; order Rosales; family Rosaceae; genus Rosa; species Rosa persica. The sequence continues at coordinate 21,925,745 of WFKR01000004.1, read as the reverse complement.
CCATACAATAAACCGATAAGCTATGAAAGCTTGTATGAGGAACTCAAAACAATAGCAGAAATAACTCACACAAATCACGGGAAAAACCCACACGTTTCAATTAGGAAACAACTCATACAAATCACGGGATAAACCCACACGTTCCAATGAGGAAACAACTCAAGCAAATCACGGGATAAACCCACACGTTTCAATCAAGGAAACAACTTATGCAAATCACGAGATAAACCCACAACTCACGCAAATCACGGGATAAACCCACACGTTTCAATCAAGAAACAACTCACGCAAATCACAGTGGACAGACTAGAGCTCTAATTGATCGTATCCACAAACCTGGCCAAAGGCATGAAGTCCCGATTTTTCCCACCCTCGATCACATTTAGTGATCCACGATCCTCAACCAGTAAATCTTTGAGTCCATGATATAAATACCAAAACATTTAAAGGAGTCGCACTAGACCCAAAATGTTACACGAATCTAAAATAAAAAATTCCTCGTAATTGATCCCTATCAATTACTCCCGGTACAAGACTCACATTTAAATAAGCTACCTGCGAACTAAAAATATTCCACAATACACAACACTTTTCAAAATAATAGAATCAATCCTTTCACAAAATATTGTTTCACGAAAAGTCACACCCCAAAACAATAAAATGAACGTACCCACAATTATTGTTTTATCACAACAAAACCACCAACACACATATATTTCACAAAAATATGTATACGTAGACATTCACTCAGGAATGCTATTAATACCAACTATAGTTCACAATTCACAAAACTCGAGAAAATCATGTTTATACTTAAACTCATTTTCCTACCTGTGAATAGCAGTCTTATGGACCGTAGTCGATCAAGTTCATATCATTTCAAACAAATATTCATTTCAAAACTATTCAAAATTAACCAATTAATTCCGAATAACAAGTAAATTCGTTTGTAAATGAACATTGTGAGATTACTCACCTCGAAATCCTGTTGCGTCTTCTATATAAAACCGAACTAATACTCACACTAACAACTCATCCAAATCACCTTGAGAAGCACCTGGAGCTAAGCCTAGATCGGTCCAGATCGTCCTAGAAGCACCTGGAACTAATACTCACACTAAAGAAATTTCATCCTGAAATTTAAAAGTACCACATCAACAAGTACGGATAAATCATGTTCAAATCCAATTTGCATTTCTTAGTAAGAATGCCATATTCTCAACGTACAACTTATCTCGATCTACTAATGGATATAGGTACCCCACCTAGTATCACAACATTAAGAATCGACATTATACCCCTTGCTGGTAACCCAATCATTTCATGGATCCCGTCCTCGTACACTATCCAACAAAGACTCTGTGATTGCAGCACTACACACATATCACATAAGGGTCCAGAATCCTAATATCTCAATAGTATCTGCATCACCGCTTAATACTCATCCTACCATCTCAGAACACGAAATCACGATAAGGTCTAGCCTTGATCACCCATACATAACTCATCACATGGCATAACCACACAATCGAGCCATAATTATGATGATGCATCATGCACATACTACACTCGCCAAAAGAAAGTCATATGCCAAAGTCTAACTATAAACATCAAGCAAAAATCATCACATTGCAACACAACACCATGGAACAAAGTACTCTACCACCTCACACTACACTAGCAAGGTATGCGAAATTAGATAAAGTACTTTCCTCCCTAGCACCTTGCTGAACAACAGCAAACACCCTCACATTTTCCTGAGGTAGTTGCCTCTGTTGATTCCCTTGTCCTCTGTCTTGTGCTTGGGTACAATCCCTGGAGTAATGCCCTAACTGGCCACATTTGTAGCATGACAAATTCCTTGGCTTCGGGCAAAATCTGATTGCATGGCCTATTTCATTGCAATTAAAGCATCTCGAGGGTGCCACCTGCTCAATAGGTGCAGCTGCTTCCCTAGTTGGCACCTGCTGATGAGGTCCTCCGCCTCTTCCAGGACTCACCCTGATTATCTGTCCCTTCACTGCTCTCAGCAGTTGTCTTTTCCTTCCTTCGGGAGTCCCTCTCAGCTGACTCCTGCTCCTAGAAAGTCTGATTCTCCTGCTTAATGGCCATAGCCTTAGCCAAAATGAGCTCCACCATCTTCAGTTCCAGAATAGCAACATCACGCCTAATCGAAGCATTTAGCCCCCGCTGAAACTTCATAACCAAACTCTCAAAAACCGATACAGTCTTGAGAACTCCACCCCATAATCCCTCACATTCTTAGTCCCTTGGACTAGCAAGATGAATTCCCTTTCCAACTGCTCCCTCACTGAAGGTGAAAAGTACTTCTTTCTGAACAGTTCCACAAAACCATCCCAAGCCATGGTGGACACATCCATAACTCTCTATGTGCAGTTCCACCACACCCGTGCATTTTCCTGTAGCATATAAGAGGCTATCTTTCTCTTCTCAATGTCGTTACAGACGACCATCTCGAAGTAGTTCTTCATATTCTCGATCCATTGATCTGCCAACATGTGATCCGTACCTCCCTTGAAAAAGACTGCTTCTAGCCTCAAAATCTCCTTAGCCAACTTTGACATACTAGTGGCATCCACAACAGGTGGAATAGGCAGCACAACAAGCGATGCCTCCACCACTTCCTCATAGTAGACCTCTTCCACAAGAGGAATCCTACCTTTTCCTCTGGCTCTACCCCTACCTTGAGGTCAACCTCAGCCCCTAGCTTTGCCTCCTTGTGAATCCATCACCTAAGGAGCAAGGCACACGTTGTTAATACTTGTATAACTCTCAAACACAAGCACAAGTCAATGCTATCACTAAATCAACCAAAACACTATGGTAGTGGATACAATTCCATCCCCTACATCGATCTCAAGTTAAATCTAAAGGTTCTCATTCCTCAAAAGACTATAACTCATAGAAGGTACCCAACTCCTACACTTAAGTTTACAACTTCCCTAACAGAGCAAAACAATGCTCTGATGATTCTACACTCTAACTTACAACTAGCACTCCTACATACCCAATGATTATATCAATACTGAAGAGCATCAGGTGAGGATCCGCTGTAGATGGGCCATCACTCGAGTAATATTGATTATCAGTAAATATGTATCTTACGCTCTAATACCAAACTATCACGCCCTGATTTTTAAACATAAATAAAAATCGATATATATAATCTCATAATTATACATGTGTGATGATTCAGCTATCAATACAAAATACTTGGAAAACTTTTTTCTTTTAAACCAAGTACATATCCATGCTCTGAACACTCAAAGTCAATATATTATACGAGTTTACGAATTAAATTGCCACAACAAAATAATAAGTAAATGCTCCTCAGAGTTCACTACAAGCGAAAGTCTTAATAGCGGTAATGTCACAAAAATGGCTTCCTACCGTAAAGCTGCTAGCACACTACCTCAGTTTCAGCCACGATTACCCTGACCTGCAGGATTAACCCCTACACCATTGAATAGTGCACTGAGTTGCCATACAACAAACCCAGTAAGCTTATGGGTTTAGGGACGCACTAGTTTGGAATATAGATAAAACTATATATTTTATACCAATTGCGATGCTGGAATCACCATTGCAAACGACTTATTTGTTTATTAATTATTATTTAGCCCATTTCCACAAAATTAAATAATAACTAAGCCATTAAATATCTGTTTATATTAAATCAAGGGCTAAATACTGGTTACTACCCTGTGGTTTAGGTCCAAAATCAATTCAGTCATTGGACTTCTAATTTCATCAAAAGCACCCCTGCACTTTCAATTTTGATCTAATAGGTCAAATTCGTTAATATTTTGTTATGGGTTCAAGTTATAGTTGGATTATTTATTGAAAAACAATTTATTTTTAATAGTGGGACTCACTCTTAAATTGATTAGATGTAGCCTGCAGACACAACATCATAAAACATAGGCCATATATGAGCCACGTTGACAAGTTAAATAACTCAATTGTTTGAAAACTAACAAATTAGACCTATTAGATCAAAATTGAAAGTGCAGGGGTGTTTTTGATGAAATTAGAATTCCAGGGACTGAATTGATTTTGGACCCAAACTACAGGGTAGTAATCTGTATTTAGCCCTTAAATCAAATAGGAAATTAACATTAATTCATGAGAAGTTTTTTTTTTATCAGGTAAGTAACATTAATTCATGAAAAGTATACTTTTTTTAATCAAGTAATTAGCTGTTAGTAACTCACACACCCATGCAATGGTATCCCAGCGCCAGGACACCTGCACCTACATTGCGGTGAAAGTGTAATACCCACAATTTCCATTTTAAATTCGAGTAATTGTATCGAATGATTATTATGCGATTTCACGATTTATGTTCGATAATAATTCATTTTTACAATTATCGAAGTTTCGAAACGTTTATTTTAACGAAAAGCTCAAAATGCTCGATTCGAGTAATCGACTTTTTCTACGTACAAAATTTGGAGAAACTTCCTTCATGAAAGTTGTAGAGCTCGTCGATACGAGTTCGTACACGTGCGGAACACGAAGATCGGATTTTTTTTGAATTAGTTATCGATTTAAGAATTTTTTCTGAAACTAGTATAAATAGGAAAAAACCCTAGCTAATTTTTCAGAAAACTATCATTTGGTCCGGCCTCCTTGCATTTTCTGAAAAAAACTATTCATCATCCCTAACCTCCGTTCCTCGACCAAAATCGTCCGAAAAGGAGAGAAAACTTCTCCTTAATTGTTCTCTCTCCACAAACCACCTCTCGACCTCAAACCAAGTCCCAGGCGTTCGTCTCGAGCTGCATTAGCTCTCGGAGGCAGTTTCACAAGGCAGCGCAGCCTGTGGCGGCGGCGGTACGGCCCGAACCGAAAACGACCATTTTCGGTTCGATCTCGATATCTCGAGCTACACTCCACCATTTCACTTGATTCTTGTCTCATTGAGCTCGCCTCAACTTCCTCTACAAGCACCAAGAAGGACCGGAACTGGGTCGAACGTTTTCACGTTTGTCGGAGCTCGACCCGAACGGATCGAAATACCGAAACTTTCGATCAAGATATCTCGAGCTATACACGATCGTTTCTTGTGATTCTTGGCTTGTTGAGTTCGCAAGGAAGTTCTGAACAAGTTTCCACAAGGGATCGGGGCCTGAGGTTGCAGTTTTCACGTCGGTTTTCAAGCGGTTTCTGCATTTTTTCGGCCGCCGACTGTAAATCTGTAATTTCGATGCGTTCCCGTCATTTTTAGGTCTTGTGCTAGTTATGAAAGTTGCTCAGAATGATGAAACTAAGGGGACAAGCTCTGCCCCGACACCATTGGCGGTGGTCGGTGGCGGCTCTGTCCCTAACTCCGGCGGCCTTTTCCGGCCACCTCCGGAGGTCTAAAATTTGGTTTCTGTCCATTTTATGATTCTATGTTTCGATACGATCATTTCGGCGTATTATACACATTTTTCGGATATCGTATGAATTAGTTATGAATTTTGTGATTTCGATCGATTTCGGTCGTTAGATTTTTGATCTGTGAAATTATGACCGTCGGATGAACTTGTAAATTTGTTTTGATGATCATATGACTGACCCAGAGGCTTTATGTGGTCATGGGCGAAGATCCGACCGTTGGATCTTCGTATATGTGAAAAACGGTAATTAGGGGAGCGATTCGTGAGAAACCGCTCGTCGGATTTTAATGTAAATTAGAATCTGGCCGTTAATTAGAAGTTAATTTATGTGTTGAAATTGTTGGCTAAATTAGAATCACATTTGATTAGGTGATTGACGGATTTTATTTGAGTGGGCTATTCGGCGTTAATTATAAATTATAATTATATTGAAGACGCAGCGGGAGTTTCGAGGTGAGTAAAACTCACGTGGTTCATATTACGAACTGAGCATTTTAATTTATTTATTTTTGATAATTGTGTGAAAAAAATATTTGCGGATTAAATATTTGTTTTAAAATTTCATGGACTTGAATCACCACGGTCCATAGGTAAGTAAAATGAATTTTAATTATACAAATGAATTTCATAATTTTCTTGTGTGAACTATAGATGGTATTAGTGGTCATTCCTGAGTGGATGATTACGTATATATATATTTACGTGGAAAATATATATTGATGAGTGGATTGTTTGATTGATGATATGATTGAGTTGAATTGATGAGTTGATTATATTACAATTGTGTAATTCCATAATAATATGATGTATCTTGGTTGGGTTGATTTCAGTATGTGATATTACATGTTGGGTTCATTTATGAGTTTAGGGTCAACGTAATGACCGGTGTGGGTAATCGGATGCTCTAATCCTAGTGTGGATGATGGGATATGATTTGTTGTGTATGTGGAATTATTGGACGTTCTAAATATGTATATAGGTATACATATTGATGAAATACAATGATTGATAAATATGTCGGATGTCATAACCTAGGCCAGGTGACGGGCTACGATTCAGTTAGAGCTCTAGTCTGTCAAGTACCGTATTTTTATAAATACGATGATGAGAGTTGTGGAGAAAGTTGTGAGTTGGGTTGTCTTGATATATTGAGTTGGTGTTGATTGAGATTGTTATTATTTACATATGTGGAAATTATTGAGTGTTGCTGTGTGTGAGAATAAATGAGATTAAATTAAGTAACAGTTCATTCTTTTACTCATACGAGCTTTCATAAGCTTACTAGGTTTTGTGTTGTTGCAATCCCGGTACACTATTTAATGGTGTAGCGGATATTCCTGCAGGTCAGAATAATCAGGGAGGTGACCGAGCTGCTTAGGTGTTACAGCGGTTTTGTTATTTATTTAGTTGTGAGGTGTGTGTGTGCTCATTTAGAGCTTTACATTACATTTTGGATTTGAGTTGTAATAATTAACCGAGACTAAATTCGGTTTGATTTTATTTTGTGTGGTGAGTATGAAGAAAAGAAAAATTTTCAGGATGATTATTTTGAATTGTTATTGTAAAATTCGGGGCGTGACAGAAAGCCAGGCAAAGCCAGACTAATCCACTGCACCGCAGACGCACGAACCCAAAGGATCCCTCAAATCTGCTGGCCATGGGATGGAGCTGGGATTTGAACGCTAGACCTAGGGGTTACAGACTAAGCCGTTCGACCAACACACCACACCATGTGGTTATGAAATTTATACTTAAACATATCAATTAATTCATCCTACCATATTCAAATACAAATACTAAAACAAAAATAAATGTGTTGTCATTTCCAAGTATTGAACAATATTATAAGCACATTCTTACAATAAAACAACAATTACAAGTGCATCATTTTACTTTTTCATTTTGTGAGCTTTGCACTTGCTTTCATTTGCTTTGCTCTTTTTGCCATGAGAACCTATAAACAATATAGAAAAACCAATGTTAGCTTACTGTCCAGTAGGGAAGATAGACAACAAATTGCACATATTCTTTCATGATGTATGGTGTCTATACAAACAAAACCTAAAACATAAGGCATTGATGAACCTCAATTAATAGTAACAGACATTGTAGCATAAGTGTGTGGTTTTGTGTGCCTGTCTATCATATTCATGTCTACAAAATTCTTCTTCTTGTAGTGGGTAGCTAATACTTCACAAACAATCTAATAATATATATTCATCATGTAAATTCAGAGAGCTAAGCTTTGGCATTGATAAGTGGATAAGCCATAAGGGATTTTTCTACACTAGAAGTATTGACAACCTCTAACCCGAGGGACATGCCACATAGAAGTCGAATCGGCGATATCTAAAGCAGAAAATTTAACCGCTTTCCCATTCACAAACTCAACAGGTCTTTACCAACCAAAAGGCCTAGAAAATTGAACAGGGTTTGACTAGATTCATACAATAAATTTTTTGAAAGGCTTATACAGTAAACACCATACACAATATGCATCAATGCATGAACAAAGCATAAAAGCATGAAGTTCCAACTTCCTTGGGTACAAATAAGACATGAAAAGAGTCCAAATTTGAAGACGACATCAAAAGGGCAGTTGAATTCTTGTATTTTCTGACAATTTCGCAGCAAACTATTCAGCAGGGAAGTAATAATAGTACAGTAAATACTAATTTCCAATACAAATTTGATTCAAGACAACTAACCCTCATATATATATTCAAAGATCATCTCAACTGAATGTCATCTTTAGCAAGCAGTATAACACAAACCAGGGGCTATTACCAATAATCTGTCATAACAAAACAATGAAAGGTCTTTCATGAATGGAAAAGCAACACCTATCAATATGCATTACAAAGGTTAGTTACATGGTGGATGGAATCACAGAAAAAACAGCTGCTTCATCAATACCCAAATAGACAACAAAACCACTTGAGATAAATATATCAACAAAGCAACACCAATTTCCATGTGAAAGGACATAAAAAATCATAAGTATAGACCTTGATAACTAGCCTGAAGCAACAACCATTTGCAAGCAAGCCAATTATAACTCATGGTCATGAAAATATCAAGCATCAACTAGAAATACAATATGTAAGAGCAATATAAACAATTAATATAAGAAGATTGTTGCTGCCTAAATTTATAGGAGAATTACCCTTTCAAATCCATTTTGTGAAGGGGGTATTATTGGAGAATCCTGTTCCAAAGAGGGCTGGTCACTATTTGCATTCGAAGTTGCTTTATCTCCTATAGACGCCCTCAAAATTTCATGCCCCCTAGTTGCTGATGCAACCTAGGTAATATATATAATACATATATATACACACATAATAAACTTAAGTTAGTGTAAGTATTAATACAATTGACAACAATCCAAGTTATAAACCACATATTTGCATATAAAGTTTGTACTCAACCTATTTAGGAGACTTTGTGCTAGTGTCTTTATTCTGCAGAAAATCAATTCGAGCATGTAGTTGCTGAAGCTGCACTTGAAACTCTTGATGCACTTGTTCAATGATTTTTTGTACGAGATCATCTGTGCTTTGTGATATATTTGACTCCTTTGGATATACTAGACTACAAGGCACACCAGCTCCAAAAGCATGACAATTCCCATGACCATCATCTCCCATCACAGAGTGAAAAATTCAGTCTTTAACACTTGTCAATTTCTGATCCTCCTCCCACTCCTTTCTAAGATTCTCCTCATATGATTTCTACATTATATTTGAGTAAAAGTAACTGAACTGACAAACTAAAATTAATAATAATCACAAATGGATCTGATATATATATATAAGCCTCAAAAACTGTGGTTTACAATAAACTCTTGCACATGTTGATCATTTAAGTCACGTGTTCTCTTCCAAACACTAAACTTATTGACTGATTCTCCAGCTTTTTCCATCTGTTGAATAAAATTATAGTCATGTTTCATTTATAGAAAGCAGTGTATGAGATTAAAGAAACAATGATCAAAACATCTTAAATTTGTACCTCATATCACACTTGGGAAAAATGTTTTCGACCGGTCTTATGACATGGACCATACAGCTCCCGATTAATTGAGTTTCTTTCTACTATCACCTACAAGGTTTTCAAATTCAAGGTATTAAAGTAACTTGTCAAGCTCACTATATATATGTACTTAGTTATGTATTTTACCTTTGCATCTTCACTACTCCAATATGCAACAAGCTCAGACCATTGTTCTGCAACAACATGCGAAGGATTTTTAGAACTAAGTTCAAGATTGTCCTTGTTGGGCACATGGTGAAACGATTTTGTTTTGCTCTTATGGTCCTTCCAAAGCAAATTACAATTTTCCAAGCATACTGATTAATAACCTTCAGGGACTTCCACCAAGTTTTTCTACAATTAACATAACATTAGTGCCATATAGGAAATTCACACATGTAACAAGTACGTAGTATTGATTTTCACATACCTTAACCTCTTCCCAAATTCCTTCCTTTACATCATCATCAACTTTCTTCCAGTCAAGAATATTTAGTGGAACCCCATGGCCATTTCGTACTATTTGACCTAATTGTGACTTAAGTTGACCTACCATTTCCCGCATCGACTGAAAATTTATATCATTAAATTGAACATGTACTTTCACACCTGTATTCCATTCTGTAATACCTTTGCTCTGTCCTCGTGCAACTTTACTTATTGGCGTATTGACTTGCTTTCCACTATTCAGATGTCACATTAACATAAAATAATGTTATGAGGAGACAGCACAATAATTTCTTGGTTAATTTAACAAGTATACATGGGTATACCTACTGGTACTGGAGGAGGCAGCTGTGCAGATTCGTTTGAGCTGCGACCTATGCTTCCAGAATGTGATGAAGTTTCTTCCAACAGTTGAGACATGTACGAGGTGACCTTCTTGTCTTGTTCTCTTCATGGTAATAACCTGTATTTAGACATGAAACAAACCATAAACATAAAGTAATATAAAGTAACTATAAAACATAAAGTGGCACCTATCATTCTGATAATGCAAAAAAAATGTATAAACAGACCATGTTAATATTAAATAGTGGATATTAAATTACATCAAAAGTGGCAAATTGTTTTCCATTCATTTACACAAAAGCAAAGAAAACAGGAATGATCTCATTCAACCATTTTCGTATCATCCAAAGCTGCTGAATTCTCATCAACTTCTAGCAACATATAGGGATCAGCTTTATGGTTCATCATATGGCCCTTGGGACCAAAGCCGGCCCTAAGCCCGCCCAGCCCGACCCTTTCTAAAATAGGGTAGGGTACGGGTCATACAAATGAAGTCCGGACCCAATTGAGCCCGTAAGGGCTAGGCCCGGCCTAACCCTAAAAGTCCGGCCCTAAAAATTAATATTATATTTTTATTATTTTCTATTACAATATTACATTTTAAAAAAACTATAGAAGTTTTGATGAAGACATGAAGTAATAGAAATTATGAATCTGTCATTCTGGGTCTCTTAAATCGATTATTTCATTCTGGCTGTTTAAGGCCCAAACACCGAAGGTACAAAGCCCAAAATCCCAAATGTTGAAGTCTAATTCGAAAGCTAAACCTAGACGTCAAAAGCAAAACGCCGAAAGTCCCAAAACCTATCGTCCTATCCCACTATCGCCAAAAGTCTCTCACTCTCTCTCGTTCTCTCGAAGACTCGAACTGTCAAATACCCAATCACCCAAACATAGCCCCCTCTCTCTCACAAAGTCTCTCTCAAACTTCTTCACCGCCAGCCACCACTTCCAGCAGTTTCAGACCAGCTGTGAGTAGTCCTTCAGAGTCTAAACCAGCAAACCTATCTTCTCCGTCGTAGATCGAGACGTATTCCGGTAGCCTTGCCAGAAGTCAGACCTCAGAGGCTCAGATCGAGACTTGTTCCACCCAAGATCGAGTTGGACCGCAGATCGAGTCAGACCGCAGATCGAGGAGTAGACAAAATCGGCGATGCGAGCTTATGGAGTAGGCGATGTCGGCGCAGACGGTGTGGACGTCGTTCCCAGTTTCGTTATGCATCCACCGCCGACGCAGAAGGTGAGGACCTTGATCTGGATTTTTGTTTGTTCTGGTCTTCTGGGTTTGAATCTCTCATTGAATCTCTCTCTCTTCCAATCTCACAGAGTCACAGTTCTTCCTTAATCAAGCACTCTCAGAGCGAAAACAGGACTGGTGATCTCCACTCGCCACTAGGTGAGGTTTGGATTCTATTCCTGTTCGGTGACTTCAGTTCTTCAGTCATACACTTGGTGTCTTGGTGATGTCGGTGACTTGCTATGTATTGATTTGAGTAACTGAGACTCTGAGAGTATTTGAGTAACTGATAGTTTGATAGATTAGAGTTTATATAAACTTATAAAGCAACGGGAAAAATTTTCACAAACTCCCAAATTTTTGTTACTGTTACAACAAAAATAGATCCGTTGGGAATAGTTGATGTGTCTAGCCTTTAAATAAACCTAAACATCCATTTATTTTTTAGTGTTGATATTGAAATCTGCTCTGAACTAAGTGGTGGTAAGAGTATGAATATTAGCTGAACTCTTCTTATATCTGATTACATTACAAATTTACAATTCAGCATCCTTACCGTTTTGCTTTTTTGTGTGTTAAAACTTTATGACAGTGGAAGAGATGGAAGCAGCAAGGTGAAGGAATTGTATTTTCTGTTTAGTGACTAGTTTCTGTTGATTTTATTATATCGGACTTCAAGTAAACTCTGAACTTTCTCCTAATAGTGTAGTATGTACTTGTAACTTGTTGTGTTGTTAGTGCACTTGGTGTTTTGTTAGCTTAATTCTCTCGAGTGTGATGGAGGAAATGTCTGAGTCAGTAACCAGTCCCACGTTTGTTGCTTCCATAGACCCAAACCCAACACTGTTTAATAGCTCGTGACCTACTATCTATTCCAGCTTCGACAGTAGCTTCAGAAGCAGCTTTTAGTGCTGGTGGAAGAGTTGTATCGGAGAAGAGGGCAAGTCTGAGCCTGGGCACAATTCAAGCACTGATTTGCTTCAAGGATTGGAAGCTGGCAGAAGCAAGGCAGCAAAGACAAGGAGCAAGAAGAGCTCCGAGTTGAAGAGGAACAGAATGCAAAACTAGCAAGATCGGAATGGATGATTGCGCTTGAACGTGCTAATTCAAGGATAGAAGGGGTCGAGTTAATTGAAGATTAAGGAAAGATGTGTGACTCTGTTTTTTGGATTTGATATGTTTTTTTGTGTGTTAAAATTGAGGTTTCAATATACTTGTTTGCATTTATTGTTGAGCTTAAATATATGTTGTGAAACTGAAAGTGAAAGTGAAGTATGTCCAAAAGCAAGTTTTTTTCTAGAGATATATGTCCAGCTGCATTTATATATGTTGCTGAATTTTTTTGGATCTGGTATGTTTTGTTTTTGTTAAAATTGAGGTTTCAATATACTTGTTTGCATTTATTGCGGAACTGAAATATATGTCATTAAACTGAAAGTTGAAGTGAAATATGTCTCTACAAGCAAGTTTTTCCAGAAATATGTCTAGCTGCATTTATATATGTTGCTGAACTAAAATGCCACATAAATTAATTATATGGTTTTCCTTTGCAGGTTCTTTGTTTGGTTGCCATGAAAGATTACCACTTCTTGTGAATTGACGTAGACTTGATCAGTTTTTGTATCGAAGTGTCAAGCACTGCTTCAGTTTTTGTAGCCTTGTTGGTTTAGTGCCTCTGTGCAAACCATGCTTCAGTAGTTCAGTTTTTGTATCAAAGACTACCACTTCTTGTGAATTGTTGAAGTCATGAAGACATGATCAAGATTACCACTTCTTGTGAATTGATGAAGTCATGAAGACATGATCAATTTTTGTATCAAAGTGTCAAACATTGTTTCATCTTTTGTAGCCTCAGTGGCTAACTGCCTTTGTGCAGTTTCATTTTAATTTCAAGATTCAAGTGAGATTTGTAGATATTTATAATTAAATCAGGTTCTCAAATCCCAAGTATTCAGTTTCATATGTATATGTTTTTCTTTTCTTTTTTCTTTTTTAGTTTGAGTCTATATAGTTAGTAAAATTGTGTTTTATGTGAGTTAAACAAAGGCCCGGCCCGACTCTATTGGAAAAGGGCTAGCCCGGTCTGGCCCTTTCGGCGCTTGCAGAATGGGCCTTAAGGGCGGGTAATGGCTTACGTATTGAAGCCTCGGCCTAGCCCAGCCCGTCCTTAAGTGTCGTTGATTTGGTCAAAACCCAATCCTACCCTAAGCCCTAAAATTTAGGGTAAGGCTGGCCCTAACCCGGCCCATGATGAGGCATAATCAGCTTCAGGGTAACTATCAGCATCACATAACTCTATTGCAGGGGATATGACAACATTTAACCTATCTTTCTCCAATGGATCAGGAACATAATAAACTTAATGTGCTTGGGATGCCAAAATGAAAGGTTCATTACCCGCTCGATCATGTTTGTACAACAAATGATTAAAGTTGACCAAAGTGTACCCAAAACAGTCTTGTTTTGTCCCTAATGAAATATCAATCCAATCACACTTAAACAAGTCAAATTTTAAATCTTCAGAGTAACCGATTTTGACAATATCAATCAATTGTCCATGTTGTAAAAAATATGGAACGGAATTCCTATAAAATTAAAATAAAATAATATGAAAATATCTTGGAAAATAAGAATTGAGAAATAAATAAGAAAATGAAATAAAGTAAGAAAATAATATAATATATAGGTTTTTATATAGAAAAACTTATCGAGTCGAGGCGTGCAAGCGCACTGTCCTAAGAGAAGATTCGTCCCCTACTGCACAGGGTTGAATGACGAACTTCCCCCAAGATACAACAACTCTTCGGGCTCCGTCGTGTAGCTAAGAAGCCCCATTGAATCTTAATCACCCGTGTATTCAAAATGGTGTATAAGTAAAGTATGTATATGTATAGTTTGTAAGAATATCTTTGGTAGAGGTATTTGGCTAGAGTGGTTGCATTTTGGTGGATTATACCGTTATGTATACCCTCATTATCCGACAATATAAACTCCCACACATGTACATGTTTCATGTCTCACCATATGTCTTCCAACCATAGCCACGTACCCTTATATAGGGCACACTTACCATATCATCATTAGCCTCATTAACCATGTAACGGTATAATAATCATATATTTAAACATAAAACCATTAAACCATAAATAGAGAAATAAACACAAAATAAAAATAACCCCAAAATAAATAAAGAAATAAATAAAATATATTTTAATTTTAAATCATACAATTTCCAAAGTCCATAGTAAGCCAAAGGATCAACAAGAGGATGCTTGTCATTCTGACTAGCAACACTCATGGTACATGCCTTCAAAGTTACACCACTATTCTGTGTTTCCTTTTGATCATCAAGTTTTTTAACACGGAAGTTATATCCGTTCACTTTATATGAACTAAACTTTAGTGCTTGATCACTAAGTCCTTTTGTTAATACACTGATGTCTAAAGGCTTAGTTGCAATATTTATATTTCCCAAGTTTTTGACTTGTTTCACCAACAATACTAATTAATAATTGAAAATAAAAATGCAAGTCTGAACTCATAAGTATTTAAGAAAACATTTAACATACATGATCGAGAAACCATGTATGGAAGTTATCAAAATGGATACATTGAATTTGATGATCATCAGCATGAGGGTTATGGCTTCTAAGTACAGCGATATGTTTTTTGTTAAGTTAGAAACTAGCAAGTTAGAATCAGATGTAAGCATAAGGAACCAATGTTTCCAAGCAAAGGGAAATAATGTATTTATATTTTGTTGTCAAGTTAGTTGGACCAGATACCTTAAGTAAGGTGTGACAACATCCGTATGGAATAAGATCCATCTATGAGCCTATACCCATTCAATGTTTGTGAGCTTGAATTTAATCCCATGTTTCTCCCCATCACCGTCTTTGTTCCTCTTTGGTCGATTTGACTTGGTTTCCACATCATTTAGATAAAGAGAACAGAAATGCATACTGCCATCAAGTATCCTTCGGCAATTGAAGCTTCTGGATGAGCTCGATTACGTACATATTCTTTCAAAGTAAAGAGGTACCTTTCAATTGGGTACATCCATCAAAACTGAACAACACCACCAATAAGTGCTTCCTCCGCCAAATGGATAGGTAAATGCTCCATTACATCAAAGAACGAGGGTGGGAATATTTTTTCCAACTTACAAATTGTTAACACAACTCCCTTTTGTACTTTTTTCAAGTCTGCTGCACAGTTCGTTTTTTGGGACAATTGCTTAAAAAATCTGGCCAAATTAATCAATACTTCAACCACATTTTTGGGCAAGAATTTTCTTATAGCTAATGGGATCAACTCTTGAACAAGAATGTGACAATCATGGCTCTTTTAAACCTCCCATAGTTCTATCTTGCAAATGCATACATCTTGAAATGTTAGAGGCATGGCCATCTGGTGCTCTATACTCATGAATTACATTTAGCAATAAGTCTTTGCCATTGTTTTTCATCTCAAATTCTGCATCAAGTGCCTTGGGTTTAGCAGATTCATCAATCTTCAAATGCAAATGATTTTTGATGTTCATTTCTTGAAGATCCCGTCGAGAATTCAAGTTGTCCATACTTTTTGCATCTCCTAATATGGTCCACAATACATTGTCACAAACATTCTTCTCTATATGCATTACATCAAGATTGTGACGTATCAAATTGTGCTTCCAATAAGGCAACTCAAAGAAGATACTTTTTTTCTTCCAATTATGTGGTTTTCCTTTTTATATTTTCCATCAGAATCTACTTCTATAGTTGCTAGTTTTCTTTTCGTTGTTAGGAGATCCTCCCTTTTGTATTCGGTGATGATACCTTCAGACTCTATTTGTCTCAACAAATCAACTCCGAACAATGTGTAGGCTTTGCTCTAAATTCAAGTTTAGCATTAAAAATTTTTTCATCCTTTCTAAACCTATTGCCATTAGGCAGCCACCGACGATGACCCCTATAAGAATGCTTCTTACCATTATTCAACCAACAAGAGTCAGTTTCTGAGTTGCAACATGGACAAGCACACTGACCTTTCATACTCCACCCAGATAGATTTGCATAAGCTAGGAAATCATTAATAGTCCACAACAAGGAAGCATGCAATGTAAACATTTCATTGCTTGATGCATCCCATGTTTCTACACCTTTCTCCCATATTTCTAGCAACTCTTCTATCAATAGTTGCATATAAAAATCAATCTTGTCACCTGGTCCTTTAGGACCATCAATAAGCAGTGACAAAAAAAGAAATAGCTTCTTCATGCACAATGAAGGAGGAAAGTTATAGGGAAACATAATCACCGACCAAGTGCTACGAACTATATTCATTGTCCTAAATGGGTTGAAACCATTAGATGCTAACCCAAGCCTTACATTTCGAATCTCATTTGAAAAGTCAGAATTCTTAGCATCAAAGTCTTTCCAAGCCATAGAGTCGGCAGGATGCCTAAAAATCCCTTCATTTTCTCTCTCTTCTGCATGCCATCTTATCAGTTTTGCTGTTTTTGATAACATAAGCAGCATTTTCAACCTTGGCTTCAAAGTAGGTATCTAACTTATTTTACTACTTTTTTTTTTTTAGATTTGCTAGTTCCAACATCAGCTGTAGAGTCATTTTTGTCTTTCCATCTAGACTTCTTGCATACTTTACATTCATCAAGGTTTTATGTTATCATTTCGGAACAACATGCAGTTGTTCCAACATGCATCCCAAGTTTGAGAGGTGAAACCTAAATCTTTTGTTATCTTTCTAGCCTCATAGTAGGACTTGGGAAGTAACACACCCTCTGAAAAGCACTAGCCAAGTCCTTGAGTAAACCCATGAATGATTTATCTGACCACCCAAGCAATACTTTATTATGCATCATTCGAACAATGAATGATAAGGCAGTAAAGTGTTTACACCCCGGATATAGGAGAAGTTGTGCACCTTCCAACAGCTTTAAAAAATGAGCAGTAGTTTGGTTGGGCCCAACTTGGGGATCATCTGATGGAGGATCATCAGTTTCACCCATGTTTCGAATGCCCATAGCTTCATGCAGCATTTTAAACATATCATCTTGGACATTTAAATCAACTTCAATTTGAATTTCAGAGTTGGCATGGTTAATTAGTAGCAAGTGGAGGCTCTCCATGGTTAATCCAATTTGTATACTTTCTCAATAAGCCATTATCTTTAAGATGTTTTCGGACAGTTTCTTTGGGCAAATAAATGGGTCGGTTGCAACATTTTCTACATGGACAAGTTATCAATTCACTTTCCCTCCGATTAGTGTATGTAAACTTTAGAAATTCTTCATAACCATCAATAACCTTCTTTGACCATCTGTTCCCTATGTTAATCCAACTCTTATCCATTGTGAAATGCAAGTTTTCTAGATTAATCAAACAAAACATTGAGTTAAGATTATGTATGTCAAAGGCTAAAGGTTTATCAAAGCTACATACTTGTGTTAATGAAGTTTTCCATTATTTAGAAGTTTGTCTTAGTTTTATTAAGCTACATCAGAATATGTATGTCTTGTGCAAGTTATATTTTACGAAAATGATATAATGTCTTTTTATTTAAGATAAACAAGTATCAACTCTAAAAGACTAATACACATTAATAAAAAAAAAACAGCATAGTCATATTACATTGGCTTGTATGTAATTATTTTTAGTCTAGAATTTGTTTTTTATTTGGATTTGGTATCCTAGTTTGTATATAATTAGTATTCCTTGTGTGAATAGGATTCCTTGTTTGACTATGATTTATATTCCTTATCGGCTTTGGTTTAGGACTCCTAATCTGTGTCGAATTTGGATTCTGTGTTTGTATAGGATTCTAATTCCTTTTAACTTTGAAATCTTTATCTATAAATATACATGTATTTCCGTTCTCTATACTTGTCAATATATTGTTGTTTTGTGATTTTTATGTGAGTACTCTCAATCCCCGACTTGAAAATCTCTACTTGCTCAATACTAAGCTTTGACATTTTTCAGGATTTGAATTGAGCGCTTGCTTTTAGGGTTACGTCTTGTACCTTAGTTTACTGTTTACTAGTCATTTGGACGGTAAACGAATAAAATCTTTATTTTCACCTACACTTTGATAATTTAACGGCTCTAAAAGTAGACTTTTTGTTTGGCTCAATTTTTAAGGAAACTTTCTTCATGAAAATTGTAGAGAACGTTACACTGAGTTCATGGACACATGGCACGCTAAAATTGGAGTTGCAACGAAGAAGTTATAAGGGTTTCAAGTTAGTGGCAATTTAGTAATTATGTTGAATTTGTTTCTATAAATAGCGAGTTGACTTTCCATTTCGGGAAAGTCCCGAAACTTTCCAAATTTTGTTCTCTCTCGCAGGCGTCGCTTCCTGGCGTCACCGCCGCTTCGTTCGGTCACCTATGGCCATGAAATTGGTATCAATCTCTTCGTCTTGAAACAAGGTTTCCATCCATATATGCCTTTCTTATCATTCACTATAGACAATGAATCAAAGCCATGAAGGTTACTGTAACAGATTAGATTCTTCCGGCTATTTTTTCCAGCCTCTTCCGGCTGCGCCATCACCCATATCATGGAGCCCTCTTTTTTGTGGTTCAATCCATACTTGTGGGTAGCTTCAATTTCGCCAGAGTACTGTGAATTGATGGCAGGAACAACCTTACAGTTTTGAGGTAAATTCAGATACTTAGACTCGAAATTGAGCTTGGTCACAGTTATGAAAGATGTTTAGAATGTTGAGATATTGATGTTGGTGAAATTTGTGACCGGAATTAGAGTTGGCTGGTGGCGCGTGGAGGAGCGTAGGGCCTGTTCTAAGTCTCTATTTTTTTTTTTTGGCTAGATTAATCAATTGTGAATTATAGAACTTGTAGATATGATTTTGGTGGAAATTGGAGAGGTTTGATATTGATTTTGAATTTCAGAAACTCGATAGTTTGGTTATCGATTTATGAGAATCCGACCGTCGGATTTCTCTCAGTTCTGCCCTAGAACCTTTAAATTAATGAATTAGTGTTAATGGTGAAGTTTGAGTTAAATCGGATGAGAAATGGAAATGTTGATTTATGAGGATTGATTTTGGAATCGTATTTATTTTGTGAATCGTTGTTTACAGAATATAATTGTGCAAATGACGACGTATCGAGCTACTGCTCGGCGAACAAAATTCATAAGCATTGTCTCCTAAATAGTACTGTGAGTGGACATTAGTTTTAAATTAATTGCGCATGCAGTATATTATTATTTTCTGATTTGGATCTAATTTATGATTTGAATTATTGAGTTTTATGATTTTATGAGCTTTGATTTCTTAAGATTTACTTATGCTCTATGAATTACTAGATTACTAGTGGATTTCCTTCCCAAGGGCTTTCAGTAATTTTTGAGCTATTTACTAATGAGTTAATAAGTTTAGAAGTGATTTTCGAGAAGTGAATGATTAAGAAAATGTTATGAGAATTATTGATTTCGAGTGTCGATTTACATGTTCATATACAAGTATTTGAGCATGATTGTATTATCGATATTTCTTGAGTTATGAGCTCCGAATTTATCAGCTTTGAAGTTATATTGAGAGTTTTATTTCTGGAAGCATGCATTGGTTTATCGAGTATTTGATTTATGCTTTCGAGGATTTAGTGAGATATTGAGTTTTATGATGAGTTATTGAGATATTCCTGAGTTATGGTTTCGATGATTTATTGAATTAATATCGGATTTTTTTTTTTCTGAAAGCAATTATTTTAAAGAGATTGATTCTAGTTTATTGAGGAGGTAAATAAGTCAGGGCATACATGCATTACCTGGTTAGCAGTCCCCTCCAGGTAATAGTTAGGTCGGCAGTCCCTCCAGAATATTCTAGTCTGCCTTCCCCTTCGATGCATCATCTGGTCGGCAGTACCCTCTAGGTGGCATGAGATAGTTAGTCGGCAGTCCCCTCTAACCATCACCTCTTTGTTTGGTCGGCAGTCCCCTCCGATGCGCCTCTGGTTGACAGTCCCCTCTAAGTGGCATGAGATGACTAGTTGGCAGTTCCCACTAGTCATCACCTGTTTTTGAGATATGAGGTTTTAAAGAGATTTTGAGAAGATTTTTGAAAGGTTTACAATATATTTTTGGGATTTCAGTCAAGAGAAGGATTAAGAGTATTTTCAATATTTTACTGCATGCAAGGCTTTTAAGAGAATAAATTGGGAAAGCATTAGATTTTACTTATTCATTTGAAATTACTTATTTTTCATCCACTCACTCTAATGGTTTTTTTTTTTTTAAATGCTTTTCTCCTGGGCCCTTCAGTTTCAAATGCCCAGTTTGCTGGCTAGGTTAGCTTGAGGTTGGGCGTATAGGGAGTTGAGGCATAGCTGTCATAGATTCCGTATTGTAGAATGTATCGATCCTTTATCTTTCTATTCTATCTTCTGTTATACCTTGTGCATTAGATTGCTCTGATAATCTGTGTGATTAATATTCATAAGTTTGAGAATTGTTTTGTGAAATAGGAGATGTTGTGATTTAGGAAGTAAGGTGGTGGCTCCAGAAGAATAGGGATGGATTGTTTAGAAGTGTATTGTATTTTTATAGGTTTTGGGTAGTCAACTTTTAGGGGAAGTTCTGCCAAATTTTGTTAGCATTTCTTCTGAGATGGGATCCGCAGGGCCTTCGGATTTCATGGTGAAATAAGGGCGGGTCATGTCATTGCGCATATCAAACGGTAAAAAAAAAAAACAGATATTGGGGATTAGTGTAAGACCTCTGATGAACTTACAACTGATGTTAAAGCTGCAAGAGCCCCTCTCTTTCCTTCAGGACTCTCATTCATGGCAGCGCATATAATAATATTAGTGTCATCAAGCTTTAAAATGATAGACAGAGTTACAAATGATATCACCTATGATATCACCAATGAGATACAGACATGCTTATATGCAAAAAGAAGGACAATAAAAAGAATATGACTTAACATAAATTGATCTTATATAGAGTTTTCATATTCATAACTGTCCTTACAAAGATATGTAAACATAAGAAAAAAATTTATTTTGATGACATTAGAGTATATACCTCCAGGAGTGTAAGTGTAAGTAGTTAGGCCAATTGTCTTTCAAGAAAGGTGCTAAAATATCTATTCTGCAGCCCTTGGTGAGGTGATGGATTGCTCGAGCAGCTTGGAGCTGCAGGAGAAAACTTCTTTAAGAGATACAACAAGTACAGATATAACTAAAGAGCTAACGATCTAACAGTCGGACAAGAATAATTATGATACGTTGCAAATCTGAAAGAAACTACATATTAAGTTTGAAGTGATAATACTCTGAGATTGGTGTTAAAAAGGATTACAGCCAATAAGAAGAATGGGAATGCCCAAAAATGTACCTAACATTACAGAATTATTAATACTCCATAATTATATATCAGGAATATTCCCAAAAACTTCATAAGTCCACTTTACTACCTAGATTGACCAAATCTCATGGAATAAGCATTAATGATCCGTGACATGCTTGTGTCTTTATTTGAATTACATTATCTGTGAATATATCTAAAAGTACAAAGCTGGTTCAAAATTTTGAGACAGATTTGACAAATGTTATGTAATGCATAAAAATTATAGGACCTACTATATAGGAACTATAAATATTCAACTCATAAATTGAAGTTAGAAAGTGTCAAATGAAAGACATTTACCTGCACGGCTAAGTCAGGATCCTCAATTGATGTAGTCAGTGCAGGTAGAAACTTGTCAATTGTGGACACTACAACCCCACGAACTTCAGCACATGTATTTCAAAAGTATTTGTTCAAGATAGTTGCTCACACTGATGCTCTCGAAATGAGTGCTCAAAATTAACGCTGTTGACAATTTTTAGTATATACCAAGTAGGGATCTTCTATCCATGGATTGAGAAAGAAAGAATTATTATCAACAATACATACAAAGTGAAAAGGGGGTTTTTGAAAAATTTGTATTATAATCTGATTAAACTAACCATAAAGATCAATTAATCCATGAATCAAGATCGAGATCGGGAATGAAATACATGTAAAGATGAAGTTAACTACCATTTACACAAAAAGAGGTAATCTAATCATAAACCATGGATCAAAATATGTGAATAAAAGAAATCAATCAAGAACAGAGACGAATGCATACAAAGTTCTTTTTACTTTCCTTAGTTAAATTAACTAGATGAATGCTTAAACATGCAATGCCAGCCACTGAAATGCTACTCACTGACAAAACATATTTAACCCAAATCCTAAACCCTAAGAACACAAGTTAGAACGCTAATCAAGCATGCAAGACTCATTGTTAATTTACATAAGAAACTAAAGGTTTTCCACTCAGCAATTAAGACCTAGAATGCTAGCATATCTTAATTTGGGATCAATTACATGCTCAATATTCTAAGTTTGTAACCAAAGAACATATAAGAGATGGGATTGAAGAACAAAATCAACAGTCTAAATTCATCACACATTGAAATCGTAATTTATGTCTGTAGAAACCTAAAACGTTTATCATGCTTCATGGTTATTGGAAAGTAAACATCAATAAGCAAACTCAACCATAACAAAGAATCAAAATTTCCATTTAAACAAAGAAAGAATTTGAATTGTTTTGCAAGAACAAGAAACCAAAAACAAAGAGCTTATGGTCATTGTTACACTTTTGAAGAACTTCAAAACGTAAGATGATCTTCAAGAGGATAGAGGCAAGGTAGATGCTACGGAAGGAGTAGATGATGGTGCTTCACGGCTTCAATCTTGCACAACAGAAAAAATCAAAACTTTGAGAGAGAGAGAGAGAGAGAAAGAGGGGAGGATTTACGATTTGAATTCTAGGTCTTGATGATGGTTTTCAATGTCTCACACTCCCTCTATATATAAGGGATGACAAAGCAAGGTGTTAGGAATTTTCTCTACTTGTTCTACATCATCTGACCAATCAAAATATTTTGTGAGAAGCAGAAGTCAACCATGAATCTTCTTTGGATATCTTTGCCGCAATCTCCAATACATGTAGTCCATATTTATGTAATCAAGAAACCTTATTTGATAAATATTCTCTTTATTTGTTTTTCTGATTGCACACAAAATATATAGGAATATAACTCCTCTTGAGACGTCATGATCTTTCTAGAAACTCACACGGATGGCACATGCTTCAATCTTTGGGCTAGATTTCTCCACTTGGATGTTTCGAAGCTAATTCTTATATATGTGACGCTAACTTGTGTCTTCTAGAACATTTTGGTATATTCTTGAGTCATCTTGAAGCCACGTCATCTTTTAACCTTCTCAGGTATCTTGGTATCTTGAAGCCCTCGAGTCTGAGCTTCGCCACCGCTTCGCCCAGCTCCTACGCCTACCACGAACTTGAATCATCACGTGGCTGCTAAAGCAAGCTAAGCTTCACACGGCCCTAAAGAAGCCAAAAGACCCTCTCCTCACTTCACCTCAGGATACATCCAACAATGCACAAGAATCAGATTCTGACCAACTCTGGGACTCCAGAGAACCAAACCCTTTGATATATGGTTCTCACCTTCGGTGCCTTGAAAAAAAGTGGTGGTGTTGTACACTGCCAGTTGTACACTCCTTCTCCCTTGACTCGATCTTTAATTGAATTATGGAATTCTCTACAAGAGCTTTTGCAGCTCCTCTTCCAGGGTTCCCTGCTCTATACTTTTCAATATCGAACTCTGAGAGTAACATCTGCCACCTTGTTGTAAGGCCAGTGAGGGCTGGCTTTTCAAAGAGGGTTTTGGGGCTCTCGGGCTCCTCTCGATCTTATTCGTAGTTGGGAAAGGGATGTAAAGAAAGATAAATGCTCCGTTGGACAAATGGAGATCCGCATTCTACCGCTTGCGAGAGTCTGCAATCATGTGACCCGGCTTCTTGCTGTCACGCCCCGAATTTTAGAAATAAAATTCAAAATCCGAAACATGAAAATACTAAAAACTCAAAATAATCATCCTGAAAATTTCTTTTCTTAACATCCTCACCACACGAAATAAAATCAAACCGAATTTAGTCTCGGTTAATTATTACAACTCAAATCCAAAATGAACTGTAAAGCTCTAAATGAGCATACACACCTCACAACTAAATGAAATAACAAAACTGCTGTAACACCTAAGCAGCTCGGTCACCTCCCTAGTTATCCTGACCTGCAGGAATATCCGCTACACCATTTGAATAGTGTATCATGATTGCAACAACACAAAACCCGGTAAGCTTATGAAAGCTCATATGAGTAAAAGGAAAAAACTATTGATTAATTCAATTCATAATTA
Source organism: Rosa persica (assembly GCA_025331145.1). Classification (NCBI taxonomy): domain Eukaryota; kingdom Viridiplantae; phylum Streptophyta; class Magnoliopsida; order Rosales; family Rosaceae; genus Rosa; species Rosa persica. The sequence continues at coordinate 21,900,987 of WFKR01000004.1, read as the reverse complement.
TTCCCACACACAACAACACTAAACAATTTCCACATCCGCAAGTACTAACAATCTCAATCAACACAAATTCAATACATCAAGATAAACCCCAACTCACATCTTTCTACACAACTCTCAACATTGTATTTATAAAAATACTGTACTTGACAGACTAGAGCTCTAACTGAATCGTAGCCCATCACCTGGCCTAGGTTATGGCATCCGACATATTTATCATTATCGTATTTCATCAATATGTATACCTATATACATATTTAGAACGTCCGATAATTCCACATACTCAACCAATCGTATCTCATCATCCACTCAGGATTAGAGCGTCCAATTACCCCACACCGGTCACTACGTCGACCCTAAGCCCATAAATGAGCACAACATATAGTATCACATACTGAAATCAACCCAATCAAGATACACCATATTATTATGGAATTACACAATTGAAATATAATCAATTCATCAATTCACTCAATCATATCATCACTCAACAATATATATTTTCCACGTAAATATATATATATGTAATCATCCACTCAGGAATGACCACTAATACCATCTATAGTTCACACAAGAAAATCATGAAATTCATTTGTATAATTAAAATTCATTTTACTTACCTATGGACCGTGGTGATTCAAGTCCATGAAATTTTAAAACAAATATTTAATCTGCAAATATTTTTCACACAATTACTAAAAATAAATAAATTTAAAACGCTCGGTTCGTAATATGAACCATGTGAGTTTTACTCACCTCGAAATTCCCGCTGCGTCTTCAATATAATTATAATTAACGCCGAAATAGCCCACTCAAATAAAATCCGTCAATCACCTAATCAAATGTGATTCGAATTTAGCCAACAATTTCAACACATAAATTAACTACCATTTAATGGCCGGATTCGAATTTACATTAAGATCTGACGAGCGGTTTCTCACGAATCACTCCCCTAATTACCGTTTTGCACATATACGAAGATCCAACGGTCGGATCTTCACCCATGACCACACAAAGCCTCTGGGACAGTCATATGATCATGATAACAAATTTACAAGTTCATCCGACTGTCCTAATTTCACAGATCAAAAATCTAACGATCGAAATCGATCGAAATCACAAAATTCATAACTAATTCATACGACATCCGAAAAATGCGTATAATACACCGAAATGATCGTATTGAAACATAGAATCATAAAATGGACAGAAACCAAATTTTAGACCTCCGGAGGTGGTCGGAAAGGGCCGCCGGATTTAGGGACAGAGCCGCCACCAACCACCGCCAATGGTGTCGGGGCTGAGCTTGTCCCCTTCGTTTCATCATTTTGAGCAACTTTCATAACTAGCACAAGACCAAAAAATGACAGGAATGGATCGAAAAGTACCAATTACAGTCGGCGGCCGGAAAAATTCCAGAAACCGGCGAGCTTGAAAACCGACGTGAAAACTACAACCTCAGGCCCCGATCCCTTCTGGAAACTTGTTCAGAACTTCCTTGCGAACTCAACAAGTCAAGAATAACAAGAAACGATCGTGTATAGCTCGAGATATCTTAATCGAAAGTTTGGTTGTTTCGATCCGTTTAAGTCGAGCTCTGACGAACGTGAAAACGTTCGACCCAGTTTCGGTCCTTCTTGGTGCTTGTAGAGGAAGTTGAGGTGAGCTCAATGAGACAAGAATCAAGTGAAATGGTGGTGTGTAGCTCGGGATATCAAGATCGAACCGAAAAGGATAGTTTTCTGTTCGGGCCGTGCCGCCGACGCTGCAGGCCGCGCCGCCTTGTAAAAATGCCTCTGGAAGCTTCAGGAGGTTGAGTCGATGTAGAGGAACGATTTCACTTGGTTTGGTGGTCGAAAACGCAAGGAGCGAGTTTTGGTTCGTTTTCAGGTCCGGTTGTTTCTGTCTGTTTCGCCGGCGGTGGAGGCCTTGCCGGTGGAAGCGACGCCATCCAGGAGGTAGAGCAGCTCGAGACGAACGCCTGGGACTTGGTTTGAGGTCGAGAGGTGGCCTGTGGAGGGAGAACAATTATGGTGAACCTTGCTCTCTTGTTCGGTCTTTTTTGGTCGAGGAACGGAGGTAGGGGATGATGAACAGTACCTTCCGAAAATGGAAGGAGGCCAAACCAAAATAGAAGGCTTCTGAAAAATTAGCTAGGGTTTTTTCCTATTTATACAAGTTTTGGAAAAACTTCTAAATTCGATAACTAATTCAGAAAAAATCCGATCTTTGTGTTCCGCAAGTGTACGGACTCGTAACGACGAACTCTACAACTTTCATGAAGGAAATTTCTCCAAATTTTGTACGTAGAAAAAGTCGATTTCTCAAACCGAGCATTTCTAGTTTTTCGTTAAAAAAATAATCGTTTCAAGACTTCGATAAATGTAAAAGTGAATTATTATCGAACAATAATCGTGAAATCGCATAATAATCGTTCAACACAATTACTCGAATTTAAAATGAAAATTGCGGGTATTACACTTGCAATAGTGGCGATCTTGGGAACTCCAGAGAACCAAACAAGGCCCGCTTTTCCGATCTTTAAGTACGGTTACCTATTTCCACATAGGATCCGCCTGCACGTCCGAAAGGAACCGAGACCAGAAGATGCGGCATCGATCAGCTCCTTGAGTTGCTTCCTTAGCTCTGATAGTTCAGGGGGGGGTATGATACCTTATAGCTTCACAGTTACAAGTCATTTTCTGGTTTCCTAGCCCATTTAGGATTTTTCATTTCTGAGATATTCTAGAACCTTCTAAAGCTCTCCTTATGTGACTGAGATTCCTACTCATGTTAGGTTTCCTTTTCTTGTAGGATTAGGTTTCCTTATTCAATCGGGATTCTATCATTTGTCATTTCTGTGATTTCTGCGAGCTCGACTCCTAGTTGACTCAAGATTCCCACTTTAACTGAGATTTCTTCTCCTAGTTGGATTGGGAATCCTTCATTTCTCCATTTCTTCTCATTTATGCGCCTCATTTCTTTCTTGCCTTCATTTTAGCTCTTGATAGCACATTTCCTACATCTATAGCTCAATTGTACCTAATTACAACAAAGTAAATTAGAAATGATAATGTTAAGGAAATAATTAAGCAAAGTGTAGAGAGAAAAAAATTAAAAACATCACATAAAATGAAGAAACCACTACAACCAAGGACCCAACAATTATTATAGTTTTCCTTTTATTTTACTTTTTCAGCAAAGAGAATATTTATAGTACACTACAACCAAAGACCCAACAAAATGACTAAAAGAACAAACACAAAGGAGCAGAGACATGCAGGCCCAAAGCAGGCTAGTCCAATCAAAGTACCCAAATAGCGGCCTAGCTGAGGGCAAAGTATACGTTGCAGAGACATCACAAGTAAAACTCTAACAAGAGACCATGACAGACCAGGCAAACCTGAGAGTTTGAGAGACGATGAGAATGATTCTAAACAACGAGCACATAAAGAGGCTAATATGCCATCATTAAGAGACATTTTTTTAATTTAATACCTCTTTGAACCACAATTGCAACTCTATCACATTCAATGGCAGATACAGTGTTAAACTTGACTAAGCGAGCCACTATGCAAACTACAACTTTGTTTTAGACAATAATTTTATTTACATTGGAATCTGGATTTGCCAGAAAAAAAAAAATTAAAATGAAGATCCTTATATTTCAACTTTCAAGAATTACCCAAACACAATAATTTCAAATCTAACGATTTCAATTATATAGATTTTAAATACTTAAAATTTGAAATCCAAATCCAAATCTAAATCCAAATTATATTTCCAAATGGGGTCTTATAGAACTCAAATCCTAGAAATATATATAGATCGAATTAATAGTTACCAATCATATCTGATCGAACTAATAATATATTCAGCTTTAAAGAATTTATTTATACGGAGGATGAATACAAAAGACTAATATTAAGAAAATCTAATTCCTAATTATTAAAATATACCTACTGAGGGTTTGGTGTGAAGCATATAGTATCATTCACTAGTCATCCTCCATGTGAATGTTCCTTGGGAAAAGTCAAAGGTTTGAAGCTCCTGTTTGTAAGGGAAAACACCCGAGAGTTGCATGGTTGAGAACGCCAATCGAAAGCAAAATAGATAAGAGTTCCTTTCAAGTGTTTTATCAAATGAAGAGATGAATTTGATGTTCACCCCACCCGCGAACAATACCAGATCACCAAGGTCAACGATCTCTACCTACTGAGGACCATTAGTAACATTATACTCCAACACTCGAAATCATGTGGTCTCTAGAAAACCCTTTATGCAAAATCATAAACAAGTCCTCTTAATCATATGTAAAACCAAATACAAAACAAGGTCACATTCATGTCATTCAAACAATAGAATTACAATATCTTCAAAAGACCAAAACATACCATTGATGTCTATGGTTGAAGCCATTGATGCAGCTCCAAGAACAAGGATGGAGATGAGGCTAAAGTCTTTTGCTAGCCACCAACTGTAGCTCCTGAGTGGGCAGAACTCAATGCTTGTAAAATTGTGGTCATAACAAGGGCCCTAGCCTCTTATTTGCAAAAGTGCAAGTCCTACGAATCCTCCCATAAAGGTTTTCCTTAAAGATCAAATTTTGTATATCTAACTGAAGTGTGCACTAGAATAAGGAAAAGTTTCAAAATCCATTCTGCATGGTTAAAATATAGTTACTTATGTAGAGCAAGAAAAAGCATACACTTCAACAAAAATGCAGCACTTCCAGACTACTAACACAAGCTCTTGCATTCCACATATGTTACTGAAAATAAAATAATGCAGTATATGAATAATGTGTATTACCAAAAGATCATATACCTAAATAGTCCAACTGAATGTTTCAAAATGAAACTCAAGCAAAACTAAAAACACCGATGGCCTTAATGCTTGTACTAAACTAGATCAACATGTTGACTAAAAATACAAGGGCACTGATATCAAGGTAATTCAAGAACATGAAACCAAAACTTAGACAGAAAATTAATAAAGCTGCAACAACATAAACTGAATGAAATAACTCAAGAATTTTACTGATATCCAAAAATTCAATAATACATAAAGTTGTGATAATAAACTTAAAATCACAACTACAAAAATTACAAGAACTCAGAAAGACACAAAAACTTTTTAAAATTTGCTCTTGCTGAACTAGCTTCCACTGAACTCAAGATTCTAAACTAGGCAAAACACAATGTTTTCAATGTGTTTCTTGAAAGCAGAAACTGACAATACCTTGGTGAAGGGATCTGCAAGCTAAGAGTCTGTGCTAATGCTTAACACTAACATTTCACCATGTTTAACTCTTTCTCGCACACTGTAATACTTAAGAACAATGTGCTTGGAGTTATTTGATCATTTGCTACTTTTACTGAAAAATACAGCTGCCGCATTATCACAGAAAATCACAAGTGCATCAGAAACAGTGTGACTTAAGATTTTAGTCTGCATCAGAAAATTTATAATCCAAAGTCCTTCACACACTCCCTCATGTATTACAATACACTCTGCTTACATTGTGGATGTTGTCACTAAAGTCTGTTTCATGGTTTTCCATGCAATAGCTCCGCCTACAAGCATAAACACATATCCACAAGTTGATTTCTTGGAATCAGGAAATTTCCTACAAAATCAAAGTCTGTGTATCCAACAAGCTTCACATTTTCCACTTTGTACACTTTGTCTATACACAAGCATGTGATTTTTGGTTCTCTACAGGTACCTGAGCACTTTATTTCCAGCTATCCAATGTTCATGAGCTAGAATGGACTGAAATCTAGAAAACTGCCGACTGCAAAAGACAAATCAGGTCTAGTGTAGATCTGAGCATACATAAGGCTTCTAACAAGCATTGCATACGGCTTGCACTTCTTATCCACTTCCTCAACTTCATTATTTGGACTCTGTTTCTTAGTGAGTTTATCTCCCTTAGACATTGGAAGCTCCCCTGATGCATAAGTCTCCATGCCAAATCTTTTCAGAATTTTGGAAATGTAATTTTGCTGAGATAAACCTAGCAAACCTTTTAATTTCTATTCTTATTGCATATGATGCCTCACCTAAATCCTTCATGTCAATATTCTTTGATAAAAAGGCTTTGGTTTCTCTAAATAGCTTCAAATTGCTACTAGCCACCAAAATGCTATCAACATAAAGTACTAGAAATATAAATTGGTTTCCAGATGTTTTGAGATACATACATTCATCCACTAAATTTTCAATGAATCCAAAGGAAGAAATCACATAGTCAAACTTTTTGTACCATTGCCTAGAGGCCTGCTTTAAGCAATAAATGGATTTTCTTAACTTGTAGCCTAAGTATTCTATTCTAAGTTCAATGAAACCTCCTGGATTATTCTTGTAAATCACCTCATCAAGCTCTCCATTTAAAAATGTTGTCTTAACATCCATGTCAAATAATGATCCTAAAAGAGCCTTTGGTTGAAACTGGGAAAATGTTTTAGTAAAATCAATGCCCTCCTTTTGTGTGAACACTTTGGCAACTAACCTCTCTTTGTGTCTCTCAATATTCTGATTTGCTTCTCTCTTGATTTTGAATACCCATTTGCAACCTATGACCTTTTGTTTAGGGTCAAGTTTTACTAAATCCAAATTGCATTTTGGTTCATGGAGTCAATAGCTTCCATAGCTTGTTTCCACTAACTTAATTGACTGCTTTCAATAACGTGATTGAAATTAACTGGATCATTGTCATCTGCAAGATCAATTTCAACTTCATGTTCTTGCAAATAAACAATGTGGTCAAAATCATCCCCCCTCATAAGTTGGTTTCCTTGCTCTATGAGATCTTCTTATTTGAGGATTTTGATTTTATTGTGGTCTTACAGGCTAAACTTGAGGTCCTACAGGCTGTGGTTGGTTAGGTAAGGGCTCAGGATTAGCTTGATCATCTACAAAATGCATTTCTTGATCAACAAGTTGATCATGTGCATTTTGAGTTTCTGGAACACTAATGGCTACTGATGTATCCTAAACAATAGGAAATATATTTTCAGTATGCTCATTATCCACAATTTCCTCAAATTCTGAAGATAAATCTTAAAAATTTGTATCGTGAATTTTCTCATCCAAAATTTTACTTGATGTGTTTCAAAAAATTTTGGTGAGTGTTGAGCTGCATAAAGCCTATAGCCCTTAGACTTTTCAAGATAACCTATAAAATGGCAGCTTACAGTTTTAGGATCAAGCTTGTTAATGTATGGATTATAGATCCTACCTTGTGCAGGGCATTCCCACACATGACAATGAAGGAGACTAGACTTTCTGTCACACCATAATTCAAAAGCAGTCCTTTTTATAGCTTTGCTAAGTGTCCTATTGCAAAATAGTTTGCAGTTCTTAATGCCTCACCCCATAAGAACCTAGGGAAATCTGTTGTACACATCCTGCTCCTGACCATATTCAAAAGAGTCATATTCTTTCTCTCAGCCACATGCTTCTGGTGAGGATTGTATGGTGTGGTATATTGAGCTTTAATGCCTTGTTCTTGTAAGAACAAGGCAGAGGAACCCTCTTTGTTGTCCACTCTCTGTGTGTTTTCGATAAAATTCACCACCTTTATTTGATCTAACAGTTTTCGTTTCCTTTTCTAGTTGTTTTTCTACTTCAGCCGTATAAATTTGAAAGGCTTTAAGTGCCTGAGACTTTTCTGAAAGTAGATAAACATAAAAATATCTAGAAAAGTCATCAATGAAAGTTATGAAATACACACCACCACAGATTGTTTGACTCCTAAATGGATCATAAATGTTAGTATGTATAAGTTCTAAAAGTGTTTGGCCCCTGTGTGCAGTCTTTTTCCTTAAGTTTGTTATTTTTCCCATAAAACATTTAACACAATCTTGAAAATCCGAAAAGTCAAGTTCATTCAAGATATTGTTTTTAACCAAAATTTTCAATCTCTCTTTTGATATGTGGCTGAGTCTTCTATGCTACAAATATGTAGACTTGTCATTACATTTAGTTCTTTCAACACTAGTTAAGGTGTTACTCAATGAGCTATGGTTTTCAGAAAGTGAAATTTCTTGTTGACTTTGTGAACAACTTACCTGCATGTAATCATTCAAAATAACACCTGAACCAATTTGAACTGAATCTTTAGAAATAATAATCCCATTATTGTCAATAAGAAGTCTACAACCAGATTTAACCAAAAGAGAAACAGAAACTAAATTCCTTTTCATGGAAGGTACATAAAATATTATCTAAAACTAACAACTTTCCTAAGCCAAGATCTAATTTTAAGGTTCCAATAGCTTTGACTGCCACTCTCATGCCATTGCCTACACACAGGTTCACTTCATTACTTCTTGGGACTTTCTTCCTTATGAATCCCTGCAAAGAGTTAGTAATGTGTAAGGGACTTCCCCAGATAATCAACCAAGTTTTTGGTTCAACACTAACTAAATTAATTTCTAAGGAAAATACTGACTTAGAAATATTACCTTTTTTGATCAACTAGTTCTTAAAACCAGCACAGTCTTTCTTCATGTGCCTCACTTTCTTATAGAAATAGCACTTAAACTTGAATAGCTAATTATCAGCCTTAGCTACTGCAGAGGTAGACCCTTTGGTGATGGTTTTAGTAGGCTTGAGCTTAGAATGGTTCTCGTTCTTCTTCTAGGCTTTTCAATGAGGTTCACTGAGGTATTTGGCTCTCTCTCTTTTCTAATCCTATCTTCCTCATCCGCACATACGGCAATTAGCTCCTTATGGCTCCATTTTTCGTTCTGAGCATCGTAGCTAGTCCTCAGTTGGCTAAAGCTATTAGGCAAAGAATGCAGTGCAACATGCACTACATGATTATCATTGACCCCCATATTGAGGTCCCTCAATTGAACATTAATCTCAATAAGCTTCATAATATATATGCTCTCTCACTTTCCATGTGCCAGTGTACTTGAGCTTATTAAATTCTTTTGACAGTCTAGCTACCTCAGCCTTATCATTCTCTCTGTACATATCATGAATGGCATACAAGAAATCCATGGCTAGCTCAGGTTCTAATACTATCTCTAATTGTATCAGACATGGTAGTTCTTATCACATACTTTGCCATCTTATTGGCCCTATGTCATTCCTTATAGTATTTCTTATCTTCTTCTGTGCTTTCAGGTTCATTCTCATTCAGGCAAAGGTCCATGTTCTAGTTCATGGCTAGGTAAAAGTCTACTTGGTCTTTCCACTTCTTGTAATTATAACTAGTTAGGAGCTGAATGGTGTTCAAAGTCATAGTAGGAATTCCTAAAGAGCAAAAACAAAAGAAAGTTTTGTAAGTTTTTAAAATTTTTAGTTTAATTTTTCTGTAACTGAAGCAATAACAAAGTAAAAGCAAGCTACAACACAGAAAACAAAAACAAAAATACAAGCAATGTCATATATCAATCAACAGCCTTTTAACCAAAATCAATATCATGCAACACTTATGAGTAGAAGACACAATATATTGAAGATTCCAAATCAATAAGCCACATCTATTGACATCAAGTTATCCAAAGAAAACAAATCACATCTTTAGACAGAAATTTGTATTCTAAGTATCCATATTTGAAATCAACAGACATGCATATTGCTATTTGTATTCTAAAATCACACAGTACACTTCTTTGGAAGCAAAATTATATGTATAATTTTAAAACACAAGATACAATGTTCAGGTTTGTTAACCAAAAGCTTCCTGCAAGAATCAATGAAAAATGCTTTGTGCAATATATTCACTTAAACCTACAGAAAACACAAACCAAAATTGAGCTTGAAAACTAGATTTTCTATCCAGATCAATGATCCTTATAAGAAACTAAGCCCTTTCGTACCTATAAACTTTAACAATGCCTAAAATTTTGGGAGATTTTTGCATGCATTATCATATCACAAAGTATAGATATAAACTCAAAATTCATATCAACCAAGCGTATCAAAACACAAGAAAAAAAATTACAGATATGCATACATCCAGCTTTGATTCCAGAAAATACAAAATCATCCAATGAAATTAAATTTCATCTGGTCACCATCTACGCTAACCTATGCGCACGCCGGGAATGCTATTAGGGTTCTTGTGCTCGTCAATTAACAAAACAAAATTGAATCGAAACTAAATTTTCTGAAGACCTAACCTTTGTAAATTTCCCAATTTCGCTACAAAAACTCTTTTTGCGGAAGCATGAATTAAAAAAATAGAAGGCAACAAAGCACATCCTTCTTGGCTTCTTAATATGGCAACATCGGGGTTTTGAATTCCCAAAAGATGAATCATCTTTGTGTGCTTCCGATTCCAAAACCCAGATTGCAGCCCTTCATCCTTGTGATCGTTGTCGTAGCAACGGTCACTTTTCTTTAGTTATTGAATGGATACGAATTGGGTCGGATATGGTTTTGGATTAGCACATGTTGCAAGTGGGCCAAAATGGGCTTTTCTAAAGTGGCCAAAACTTGCCCTCTTTTCTTGCAAAGCAAATTTTTTTTTTTGTTTAAAATCTAAAACGATACAATTTTTGTGAGCCTAAGCTCTGATACCAATTGTAAAATCAAATACAAACTAAGCTCACATTGATGTCATTCAAATAATAGAATTACAATATCTTCAGAAGACCAAAACATACCATTGATGTCCATGGTTAAAGCCATTGACGCAGCTGCAAGAACAAGGATGAAGATGAGGCTGAAGTCTTCTGCTAGTCACCAATTGTAGCTTCTGAATTGGCAGAACTCAATGCTTGTAAAATGGTGGTGATAACAGAAACCCTAGCCTCTTATTTATACAAGTACAAGTCCTAAGAATCCTTCCATAAAGGTTTTCCTTAAGGATCAAGTATCGTACGTTAGAATCCTAATGCATCACAGTTTTAGGACTTCCATGTTGTCCAAATAATGGCTTCCTAATCCAATGCTAAATACACTATCACATTAGATATCTAGGTAGATTCTTTCCAGATCCATGTTGTACTCGATTTGGTATTTTAATGATTTCCTAGTTACTCTAGGATAACTTGTGATAAGTCCAAATTAGTCTAACATCATAACCTTTCACTAAGTAACAATCACGAATTACTTGTCCGAGTTCAACGCTGGGGTGAAGAGTGACCAACCTTTCTACTTGTCCTTTAAAATTTAAAGGTAGAAGGCTAAAGGAAAAAATCCACAATTAAGTGGTTGTTTGGCTAAGCTAGACAAGCAACTTTAGATTGCATGAATAGAGATGGAAGAGATATCAATGTCTCCATTGTATAGGGCCTTCTTATATCATAAATTACAAGTTCTACTTGCTGCTTATATCTACTGAGCACTGAAATCTAACTTATTTGCTGCTATATCAACTGAAATTATGCTGTCTGTACCAGTACCAAATCAAAAACCTTGAGTAGAATAGACACAAATTCATTAATTGGATGTGTATCTGATTCACTGCTTATATCTACTGAATGATTGAGTATAGAACAGACACATTCCCTCCCTTCTTTCCATCTAACATTAGATTGCACAGACAAGAAGGGAGGGAATATTTCATTGGTGTCACTTCATTTGCACAGACACGGTAGAACAATGCTTAAAGTTCTATAGGCTTTCCTAATAAAAATGTGATAGAGAAGCCGGTAATTTCTTTCATAACCCAATGAACAAACAATAAACACAAGGCATTGACTACAGTAGACTGTGTACTGAAATCATATAATGTTTCTTCTATTTTATATACATACAAATAGTCTTTTTATCAGTGATAGATAAAAGCAAAAACTGTCTTCAAACATATAAATCAACACTCAATCAATTAACCTACGCTACTGAGGAAATTAAAGGCTGCATAATGTAAAGTCTAATTGTTGTCAGTAATATGTAACAGGCAATGAACTTGAAAGAATTGCAAGCTTTATCAAGCTCCCTGAACATGATTAATTATCACAACAACATACTAACTTCTAAACAAACTTAACCCCTCCACCATTGTTTTCAACCATCTTACATGGCCACTAATGGCAAGAATATAGAGGAAAACATCCTTGTATAAGTTGTGAATTAGGATGACCACTAGTAAAAACGACTTTCTATATTAAGGATAAAATATTCATGCCTAACATACATCACTAACAAGGGAATCAATTACTAGCCCAGCCTACGTTTCTCAAAGTGGTAAAACAATCCTTGCCAACAAAAGTAGATGGAAAGCTTGGTTGGATTTCCCCAGCTCCAATTTACTCTACTTGTAGAAAATACATTAACCACAATGGTTTGTGAATAATATCATTCAAGAATAAGATCAATCAAGTAAAACAAAGTGCATAACAAAACACTATGGTTCTCTCTCTGACTCTAGCAAGAAAGGTAGCTTGGCGGCGGCTAGGTTTTGCTGGCGGCGACTCTGTACTTTCACCCAAGAAGGCGGTTTCTTCACCTTTATCTCGACTTTTCCTTGGCAACAGCGGGCTTGTTCGATGATGCCTGTATCATATAGGCTTCAGCCTTATTTTCTTTGCTGTGTTCATGATTTATGTTTGCAGCAATGGTGGTGTGACTGATAAGGAGGCGATTTGGTGTCATTCTATTGGGTCTCAACGGATGGTGTTTGCCAAGGCCAACGCTGGTGATGGGGTTGCTGTTTGGATACATATCCAGGTCCGTGTGCTATGGGGATGATGGCAACAAGGTCCAGCATCGGTGTGTGCTCAGATTGCTATGAAGGGCCTTGCTTTGGTGGTGGAAGCGTAGGCATCGGTCTCGGCAGCAATGATCCTGAGTGTTGGGACATATTCTAGCCTGAGTTGACTTGTTTTGGAGACTGGAGAGCCGACTCTAGCTCCGGAAGGAGGTTGGGTGTTGATCATGGCTTTCGAGGTGGCAGCAGTGGTGATCAAGATGGCGTCGGTGGTAGAGGCAACCAAGTTGGTAGTAATTCTGCTAGGGTTTGTGTTGAATGGTTGTCTTGGGCCTGGGTTTGGTCTTGGGTGGGAGTCCTTGTTTGGGTTTCCTATTCTTGGGCTTGGTGAGCCTGTTGGGATTGTTTAATTTTGGAAGGGATGGAAGCTGACTTGTCATCTTCCATTCCTAGCATTTAGTTTCTTTAATAAGTCGCAAAGTTCATTCTCTGATGGTTCATTTTACTATTTGCTTCAGAGATTGTTGATCTTTATTTGAAATAAAGGTGCGTTATCTTCCTTAAAAGGTGGGTGTACTCGGGGTGCCCTGGGGCTTGTTCTTGTCATAAAATAGGAGTTTATGGGTTCCCTAAGGAACGATTCTTTCTGTCGACCCCATAAGGGTGTTTCGTTTTTGTACTGCTTGCTGAATCTATATAATGAGCTGACCTCTTTTTATCAAAAAAAAACAAAAAGCAAAAAAAAAAGTAAAACAAAGAGCAACACTACAACCCCCAACAAAGAGCATGTTGGCCAAAATAGAAGAGGAGAGATTGGGAAAATTCCACAATTGTAAACAACACTAATCACAAACCAAAAAAGAAAGAACTACCAACGAAGTTCAATACATGCTAACGACATGGAATGAAAACTATGGTAAAATTCCAACTAAGATGGTACACCATATCAACAGATTTAGGAGTTATGTTTTAGTATTTGATCAATTTGAGTTAGTTATTGATAAATTCCAAGTTTTGAGTACAAAAAATATTTGCACTAAGATATTTGTTGGGTTAATAAAAAAGGAAAATGATTTGTGGCCTCAATGAGGCCTAAGATTTGTGGCCTCAATTTTAGGTGTCATGTTATGTCACCTATACCCGTCACCAATTTGTCAAATCATGACCTGTAATTTTTGAGAAAAAGATCATCTTATCCTTCCAAAATCTAATGAACCTAAGTTATTTTGGCTTTCTTCTAAACAAAAATTATTTTGGTTTTTTTTTTCTTTCATTTTTTCTTTTCATTACACTCATGCTTAGATTTAAACAACAATTTTTTTCTTCAATCAAGAATAGAAAAAAATTCATGTCATTCAGCCAATAGATTTACACATACACTCGATCAATAGATTTGCACATACACTCAATCAATAGATTTGCATATATATGTATATGATTCAATATTTGTTGGGTTCCTGCAAATTTTGAAAATATAATGTGCAAAACACATATTCATATGATTATATATATTCTTTTGTTCATTTTTTTCTCTCTTTATGTAGTTAGAGTTTACACGTTATATTTGAGTTTATTATTTTTTGTTTGTTTTTTCCCTTATTTAGATTTGTAGATATAATTAATGGCTGGAATTTTTTTTTACCTCTTAATTTAGACATACGTATTTTCTAAATTCAATGTATTTGCTATTTTTTTGGATGAAATTAATCAATATTTGAAGAGAAAAGTTAATGCGTATTTCTTGACTATATTGATGCTATTTGGAAAGAAAAATTATAGGAAAGAAAATGAAGAAAAATATTTGTCAAATAATTTGTACACATATCTCTTAAATTAATACATAATTAATAGCTTATCTTTTTTTCGTCACCTAATTTAATTCATTAATGTAATTGATTCATCCTCTAACATCTAAAAAGAAATATAAAAAGGGTAAAATTGGTGTTGCAATAGTATGATATGGCAAGATTTATTATGTGGAATTGAAAATAAAATTTGTATTTGCTTGCATAGCATGACACCTCAGATTTGAGGCCACAAATCTTAGGCCTCATTGAGGCCTTATATCATTGCCCAATAAAAAATTAGGCGGAGGAGGCCTCTGAGTTTCTTGAAGTGATCTCAGAAACGAATCCTAGGATTTCGTGTTTGCTGGCTGTTAAATAAGAAAAAAAGTCACATTTCTAGTTCAAATTTTAAAGGAAAAGATAAAGCTTTGCTGCAATTAAAACGTGTGCATTCAAATTGGAGATTGATGAGGTTTGTTACAAAGAAAGAGGAAGTGCTAGACTTGCCAAAGCAAAATTGGGTCAAAAAAATATATTTCAAAATAGAAGAAGAAGATATGGTCAACCTACTGGTGTCTCACGTGGTGAGCTAGGAAAGAAACATGAGTAATCTTGGGTTTTGTTTGAAATACAAATCCAAGAGATAGTGCAATCAAACCTTTTTCATTCAAATCCACTTCGTTGCAAGACGGCTACACGTACATATTCATTTTGAGTCAAAGACTATCATGATCAGCAAGACAAGTGGATAATTGTTGGAAAAAGGAGGCATGCATGCAAATTAACATCTAAGATGTTTTCAATCATGATAAGATCAAAGCCAAGCTAGTTATTATCGATTCAAATCCCATCAGTTTTGTGGGCATGTACCGAACACCTACAAACTTAGTCAAACTGATTTTGAATATCAAATCACTTCAAATTCAAACTAGAGTCATCCCCAACTCTACCTCGCCCATTACTCTCCTATAAAAAGATTGAGAAGCAGAGGGCTAGGCAGCGACAGAAAAAAAAAAAAACAGGGGAGAGAAGAAAAGGCTGTAAGCAAGGGAAGGAGAGGAATAATTCGAAGCTAAGAAGAGACCACGAGGAGCTACGACAAATATAGAGCAGTGGGTATAATTTCTTCTATATGCTGTCAATTATCATTTTCACTCAAATGTTCTCTTTGTTCTACATTATATGATTACAGAAAGTTAAATAGGTGATCATGTAAGACTATGAGCACTCCGAACAAGAAGTTGATGGTCTATCCTCTCTCGAAGAGTCCCTCATTGCACTCACCCTCACAAACCTCACCAACGGCTTCCGGGCAAGACACAAAGTCAACATCAAGCCCTCATTCACAGCCACAGTATATTTCGCTGCACTTGCTTTCGATGCCTATACTGCGGTGCATCCTACGTATAGGTGGCTGAAGCAAGGTTGAAGCTGAAGGGGATTCACCACACTTGTTTTTTATGCCTGTATTGCAGTGCGTCTTGCATATGGATGGCAAAAATGAGTATGTCAGGTGAATGTCTTGGGGTTGCCAGTTCCGAAGTTCACAAAGTGGGGAAGCTACTCTAAATGATCCCTATGCAATGTCTCAATGCCAAGCTATTACTCTACCTGCATCAAAGTAGTCACCAGAGTCAAGTTAGGGGAAGCAATAGCTCACAAGTTAGACTGCAGCAACCAAGAAGAGATACAGGGAAGATGAGAAGTATAGTACCTGCACAAGATTGGCTGCAAAAGGTGTTTTGAGTGGTGGGGACAACTAACGCCAAAGCTCACAATCCACCGTAAACGGAGAAGTCCAGTCAGCACACGGGATTGAACAAACCAGAGCAATCCTAGAACATATGTCGAAGTTTCAAATGTGACTGTCTCTTGTGGAGTGACGACTTGCAGGATGTCTGGACTCAGGTGTTTAGAATCTGCCGAGGCAACATTGTGATTAAAGCAATACACACACACACACACTCAAAGCATCTGCAGGCCTACAATTAGTGTCATGTTTTTTATTTTCCCCAAAATGAAAGTAAGCGATCGACAAGAAGATCAACAATGAAGTTCTTTTGGCTCTTCTGCTCTATTCAAAGCATGAATGAATAAAAAATGGCAGCAGCTCACCTCTCAAGTAGCCACGTTAAACTTGGAGGTAGAGGAATGTTCTAGATTGCACCAAAAGACAAGATTTTTAAATTATTTGAACTATGATTGTCAAAGTTTGCTGCAAGGTTGCTTTGAATAAGAGTCAGGCAACGAGGACCAAGAAGCAGTGCAAGTTTAATAACACAAGAAGCCATGCCAAAGTGATAAGTTTATGAAGTGATTAACACACAACAAGATAAAAATCTCAATGTGCAATTAGGCATAATTGTCAAACCATGGTGCTGTTGTAGCTTTATTTTGAAATGGGGATTAAATGGCAAGATGACAGAGAGCTAATGTCCAGGTCTTTGAAAAAGAGACAAATTATGCAACTGAATAGGTGGCATAAATAAAAAAAGGCTAATTAAAGCGGTGTCGTACTCGTGCAGTTCCAATGGATGTCTACTGAGGGTCTTTGAGTTTGTCAAAAACGAAAATTGGGCTCAAGTTGGGAGCATATGTAAAATTAATGAGTGGTACTCTATGCCTTGCAAGCTTTTGTGTTGTTTCGGTGCACCACAGAGCCTGCTTCAAACCAGCATCATGCTCAATAAACTACAGAGGCCCATATCTTGTTTCAAGTCTCAAGGCCTGTTAAAAGCTCGGCCCTGTGGGTGCCCAAATCAAATCAACAGTCTCTCCATTAAAATCGGGTGTCCACCAAAAAGATGTGTTCTTTCGACGATTTCGAAAATAATATACATCTGTCGAACACAAAAGTCGATACAAAACCGAAACCCAAATATTATTGAACTGCATTGGTTTGATCCCCTTCATGGGGTATGTAGGTAGTCTAGCGACCCACTAGATGTAACCGCAACTCCAAACAGAATCTCTGACTCAGCCAATCAAATTCGACCAATCCCAAATGGATCACTGACGCCATTCAAATTCCCCCAGCACCTCGAAAATCAAATCATTCCCAAATCACACAAAATTCGAAGGCTCTAAACCTTTCAAATCTCCCAAACACAAATCCAAAATAAATGGGTCATCTACCCATTTAAATCTCAAATGCCGGAACTACATGTGGTTTGATCCCGCAAAGGGTATGTAGGCAATCTAGAACCAAATTCATCTAGATGCAACCGCGTCCTAAACACAAAATCGAATCCCTGATCCACTTAAACCAAATTCGTCCCAAACACCACTCTCAATCCAAAATCAAAGCCCTCCAATGAGTCATTCACTTATTCGAACTTTTGAACTACGAGTGGCTTGATCCCTCTCTAAAGGTACGTAGGCAACCCAATCAAATATCCGGGTGCAGCCACAAAAAACAAATAAACACACATCCACAATTGGTTTCTTCATAAATGAAATCAAATGGTATTTCCCTGTAACAAGGGATCGTCATTAAGAGACACATTCTATCTTGAATGGGTCGAACCCGAACTAATTAAAACTATATTCACTAAATGAATACGAGTGAAATTATGTTGGGTGACATTTATGCTCATTGTGTGCAATTTTTCCTCAACACTAGCGGCGGTGAAGCTTCGCTCCCCGAACCAGGCAAGGTTGCGGCGCACTCTCAGTGTGATGTGCAATGTCAATGGTACAGCAGGGGTGTAGGTCTGAAGTTTCATCTGGATTGTGGCAGCTCTGTTGAGACGGTTGAGGGTCCGAGTCTGGATTTCGTGTCGGATTTTGCGACGGTGGTGATCCACAAAGACAGCAGCAGCAATTGTTGAGTGGCGACTCCCTGCATGGCTCTGTGGAGTTTTTGGTATGAGGGCGGCGACCCTAGGTTTTGGGGAAGGCGATCTGATTTGCTTCTAGGCCAAGGTCCTGGAGTTTCTCTCGTAGTCCAAGGCAATGGTAGAGGAGCGCACTTACCCATCAGAGGATTGATGGAACGTGTCTTTCCAGCGCTCCAGTCTGCTCGATCTGTAGGGAAGAGAGAGTAGAGATGGGTTCTGGGCCAAAGGGCCTCCAATCTGTCGACTGCAGCTTTGTGGCCTGGATAGGTTAGCCCATCTCTCTCTTTTTTCTTGTCTTTCAGTTTTGGGTTTGGTGGGGCCTTTGGGAGGTGGCATGTTCCTTTCTTAATCCTATGTCAGTCTTTGATTAGAGCTATGGCCGTGTTGATTTGTTCCAATGTACACCATTGGAGATCAAGATGCTCAAGACCATGGTTTCATTTTTAGATTGGGTAGGGTTAGGGAAGTTTTATTTTGTTTGCTTTTCTTTTTGGTAGTTCCTTTAGGTTTTTTGACTTGTTGGCTAGTAATAATTTGGCTGCTTTGGGCAATTTATAATGTGTTTGAACCTTTTAGTTTAGGCACCTCTGCTTTGTGCAGACATGATATGTTCTTCGATCTGTATTATAAGGGATTTTTGAACTCTAACTTGATGCAGTGACGTAGTTTGATATATTGAATGGAGCTTGACTCCGCTTCCCTCGAAAAAGAAAAAAAAAAAAAAAAAAAAAAGAGACCAGCTAAATGATATGAGTTTTCGCCCTTTCCTTTTTGTATGTGTATCTTGGTAAGCTCTATTTCCTTGGTACTTATAATGTGTTGTACATTACTCATCCAAATTGAACTAAATATAAAATAAGAAATGTTTTCAGTGCTCCTTTCAGCAGCCACAATCATTTAAGTAGCCATAATATCCGATCTTAGAGCCTCTCCAATAACTTCTTTAAAAACCTTATATTATAGAGATTCAAAAGTTAAAATTTCTATAATTTTTCTTTCCTAATTTCAACAAATTCTCTATAAGTTATTATCACAAATATTTAGTGATGGGCTGCATTGTTCTCATTCATAACGACGTTTCTTCACTTTCGATCTCCTGTCTCTCTGTCTCTACCGTTCCTTCCTTTCTTTTCATCTACTTCCCCTATATGACGATATGCATGAATCATGAAATATTCCAAACACACCTCGTCTAGATTCACCATCCTTTACAGAAATTAGTGCATGATTAATATGTGAATCTCATCGTTTTCTATGGAACTAGCTAGCTACTGTATATAAGAAATACCATATTGTCTCACTGAGACAAAACCTAGCTCGACCAAAGCAAACATGGCTTCGTTAGTTGGAAGCACAATGAAGCTAATTAATATTGCTTTTTCTATTCTTAAAACAATCACATGTGATGCTAAAACATAAGTTAGAATCACAAATGATTTGAGCGGAGGAATGAATCTCACCTAGCCTTACACTGTAAATCCTCAGATGATGATCTCGGCGTCAAAGTACTTCTTCCTCAACAATACTAAGAATTCAGTTTCAAACCTACTTTGATAGACTTCTATTGACGTTTTCAGTGGCCAGGTTCATTTAAATGGTTTGATGTATATGGAGGAAGACTGGAAGAGAATACTGCGCTTGGAGTGTTGGAGTATAAAATCAACTGGCAATGGCCAGTATGATGATTATTTACGGTGAAACAAAAATTGAGAGTACGTACATACTCAGATCGGGTATTGATTATGGGGTAAAAACAAAGCATTCGTGAAGGCAAGTCCCCATAGTTAGTTGAAGGAGTAAAGGGAACCCAGTTTGGTTCGGTTCACCTCCGGATTTCGTATTGATAAAACCAAAAACCGGAGCCGAATTGGCCGATTCACTGCAGTTTCCTACACTGACCAGCCTGTTCCCTCCGGTTCCAGTTAAATCTATTCAGTCTGGCGCAGTTTTAGGCGGTTTTCGATTTTTCGATGTCTCATAGTCCACCCCAATCCCTGACATATAACAGCCTACTAAGAGCTTTTTAAGAAAATTGATATAGACAAGGGCTTAACCCTGAGCCATTAGGCTGTTCATTTCTCTTAATCTCTTTCCACTCCTAGCTAATTAGAAGTGGAGAGGAAAATAAGAGCTCTCTTTGCCAAACTCAACGTCTTTAAGGGTGTTTCCATTATTTGCCAAAATATCCGCCATAAAGTTCGCTTCTCAAAGGACATAATGAAATGATGAAGAAATTGAGCGTCTGAGCTTCAGAATATGTTGCTCTCTAAGGGATGCTACAAGAGCTGTTGATACAGTCAATTATTAATCTCCTTCAACATGAATATTGAATGCCAACATTCTTAGCATGAATAAAGCTATCACTTAACGCCAGAGATTCGGCAAGAACTGATATTTTTCCCATTTAAAGAAGAGGTATAGCTCGTGTTAGAAAGAGTTTGTACTTTTTAATTTGCACCTCATAAGTGAAGAGCAATCGCCAGAACTACATAACAAAACCACTCAACTTTTACATCACCTGCAGATCTTATGTGACCATATAATCGAAAGAATTCATACAGGCATGAGTCTGCGCGAAAAAGAAATGGTGAAATGGAACCAGAACACAATCAATCAATGTGGAGAATCTCATCTATATTTATGCAAGAACAATATGTATTTAAACATTCAGCGTTGGCGTTGTATCTATGAAGTGGACTGTTACCAACAGAACCTTTGTTTTTCTTTTTCATTTGTAAGTTAACTGGCAGGATGAAGTCCAAAGAAGACGGCATTTTTGGAAATTAGAATTGCTGACCATGTCAATTGCTGTACAAAAAGTATAGTGGGTGTTGAAGCATATCTTAGTGGCTGACAGAAGTTAAAGCCTACAGAACAAGCTGCCTAACCAGATCTTGAAACACTAACCAAGCAATGTGTGGACTCAGTCATCTCCAAAACCTCCATCATCCATGTCCATCTCGTCCCCGTCACCATAGCCATTGTCATCTGCCTGCACTTCATCAGCATCCCCAACAGTATAGGTAGGCATGCTGTAATCTAATTCATCATTTTGAACTTCCTCGCTTGGCATGATTTCTTCCTTGGTTCTCATAGATTCCAGACTCTCATCACTGAAAAACGCGGTATATGGCTTCGAAACCTGCATTCGAAATATAGAACTCACACATGAATAACTTAAAACGACAAGTATCAGGCTGAAAAGCTAGTTTTGCAAAAGAATGTCTCTATTTACCAAGAATATATGTAGATTATGTCCATGCATCACTGTCAGTTCATGTTATTTAATTTGAAAAGGAACACACTTATTAAACAAGGGGCAAATACAACAAAGTGGACTAGGTGGACAGAGCAGAAGCTCAAAGCAAAACCACAGAAACCAAGAAACCCACATGGAAACAACCAAAAACGAAAACAGAACTCCTAAACGGCTGCTGCTCAGCAGTCCATTAAAATAGAAGAGAAGCTATAAAGCCTCAGAAACTTAAGCCCAAAGGGCTGACCAAAATCCAACTCTCTCCCAAAGCTCCTCTGCACCTTCATAGACTTAAAGATATTCTTCTCTTTCTTTCCATCCAAAGCTCCCACGATAGAGCAAAGGCACCACAGCCCCACAAAAGTTTGGCTTTCTAGCCATTACCAAACCAGAAGTGTTATGATTAAAAGAGTAGAAATCCACACTGGAGACTCGCATTCGCCCCACCACCCTCCATATGTAACTTCTGCCAGAGATAGGACTAAGGCATACATCGCTAACAGATACAAAAGAGACTATTCATTCATCATGTTTCCTAGAAGAAAGATAACTTGAGATGATTCAACCACAGTGTTCATACAGAAAAAGATCATTACCTGTTAACTTGTTAAAAGAGTAGAAAAGAAACTTTCTATATGTACAATACCATGAAATAATGATACCTCAAACTTAGAGAGCATTCAACCCAAGACAGATGGACATTACTGCCAGTTTGTAGAGATAGAAATTTCATTTTACATAAGATGGCAGCTTTTAAAATACCCATTGTGAAACATATATTTTCAAAACCAAATATCAAGAAGTGGAGACGGAATTTTAGAAGCAAGATTTAAAATGTCCAATGTGAGATTCCATATACTTGAAAATGATATTCACCTTAATTAAGCATTGTCTCTTTTCAGCGCTTTCCACTAGGTTATTCCAATGGCTATCACTCTTCCTCAATGTTGATGCAGATCCAACCACCTAAGAAATAGTCAATTTTGAAAATGCATATCGTACAGCCACCGAAAAAAAAAGTTTGTAAAATGAAGCATAGTATTTAAACTTCATTCAAAACTTTTAACTTGAAGCATACCAGGATAGATGCTTTTGCTCTAGTAATCCCAACATTCATTCGCCGAAAATCTTCCACAAACCCAATGCCTCCTTCCTTGCTTGCCCTGACACAAGAAAATATTGCAACATCCTTTTCACGTCCCTGCGAGAAAACATTAAAGATCTTCACTTATACTACAACATTTGAACGTTCAGATGAGCAACGTAGTAAAACATTTCTCAAAATATTAATTTAAATTAATTTTTCGTGGGGTTGGGTTAACAAAGTAAGGCAACTAGATTATAAGTCAAGCATTTGGACGAATCTATGCAACACCAAATGACTTTCCTATATGCGGACAACTCCATTTATACATTATGTCATTACTAGATCAGGTGTCTAGTATTTCAAAAATAGGAAGAATAAGCAATCTTACCTGGCAACCATCAACAGTAGTGATTTCCACTTCTTTCTCAGAGTCCACTCCGAAAGTACTTTTGAAACGTTCTTTCAAGAGATCTACTTGTGCACGGTAAGTAGTTATAATTGCAAAACGATTACTCGATTTAAGCTCTGGATATCGGCTCACAAACTTGTGATACAAGTTCAAGACAAATTCAACCTCATCAGCATTCACCCAAGATCCACTTGCCTGAGGCTTGACTGATTTCCCTTCATGCAAGTCAAAGAAGCAAAATGGTCCAAAGCAGCTATACTCATGCCATGAACGCTGTGTCTGCTCTCTGATATTAGGACCATCTTCCAATGAGTCTGCATAGAACTCTCCAGAAGGAAAGCTTCTGATCTGCTCAGGAATACATAGATATATATTTTAAATATAAGGTTTAGAAGCTCAAAAGCAGAGACATATGATAGATAAAGTAAATTAGGGGAAACAACAAAATAAACAAATAACAAAATAGAGAAAGCCTTTTCAAGATATATTTACAAAAGTTGAGAGAGAGAGAGGGTTCAAACTCAAATAGTACTGACTACATATATGGTTACTAACTATAGTTATTTCATCTACAGTACAGCAAGAATAGTACTGTACAGATATATTATTAACTAACTCAATACAGCGAGATGTCCTCTGATGTTATTTTTGGTATATAAAACGAAAATAAATTATAAACTTCAGGTTTGTAAAAGCAACAATGTTTTACTTAATATCTTGTTCTAACAATGAGGTCATAGACACAAATTTTGTTCACTAATTCATATTCTGTCATGTCTGTATAGGATGCTATACTATGTCATGTCTAACAGTACCAAAATCTTAATTTAACATTAATATCTTGTGATTTTGTGGCTTCAAAAACTCAAGTTGTAAGATATGAGGCCAAATGTGGGCCGCTCTCTGCCACAAGAGAGCCTAGCACGTGGAAGCCAATGAAAGTGGGAAGGTTGTAATAGTAGGCGGATAAGTTTATCAGTCTCTCATTTGTTCTGGTACCATGAGAAATTTCACTGGTGTAGTGCCACAGTTTCCAAAGGCTTAAGTTATTTAGAGTATGGCCAATCTTTAATAAATTTCAATGGGAGCTCCTCATCTAACCTCTGGATGCATACGATACTGCATCTTCAGCATGGTCACTGGATATCCAGCCCGCTGAAATCTCTCGAACATACTCTTTCCATACCTACAATCAGGAAATAGCTATCAGACCTTTAAAACAAAAAATCAATAAAACGATAAAAGAAAATCACAATATTGTGGTTTTACCCAAATTTCACAGCAACGGGAGATTTCACAGTAGCGGGCAGTTGAACAGGGTCACCTATCTAAATGTGAAGCAACACAAAACTATTTAAAATTTAGCACAGTAAAAAATGAAAGGACCTGAAAACAAGAACTTGAATTAATTACCAACAAATAGCATTACCAGAAATACTTGTTTGCATCCATTCGCCAATGGTACAAGAGTTGCGGGTTCAACCTAAACACAACCATACCATGTACAAGATGTCAAATCTTCAAGAGCCATTAATTAATAGTATATACCTAGAATTAGACATGCACCATCTTTTGATGAAAAATAAAACCGATAGTGCTAATCATAATCTAACATTCAACCATATAAGTCAAAAAATCTGCAAAATGCCAAAACATAATTAAGGGTTACAGGGAAAGTATAAGTTGAACCTGAGAGTAGAGACCTATTGAGTTTGATACTAATGAAAGGACCATAAAAAAATAATTAAAACCTTAAAACAAACTCAAATTTATACTAGGCAGGAACTTCATCCTGTTTCGTTAGATGGACTGCATTTGCATTGACAAAACTTGTTTAGAAAAATTAACGTCATCTACAATGGCATAAAGCTTTAAACACCAACTAGAAGCATGGCCAAAATAAAAATTATTCTAATTGATACATTTTGAAAGAATAAATTTTAACTTCCGAGTTCCAAGGAACAACCTAATCGCTGACAAGGTGAGGAATGAAATTTCCTTCAAAACAAAACAAAAGATCCTACAGCAGACAGAAAAAATGTTTTACAATTTGGGTAAACCCATATTTGTAACGTGCAATTAAAAAGACTATTGTATGTATATATATATAATGTTTCAATTGGTATAAGTAATAAATTACTAATTATTATAGATAAGGAAATATATGTATTGTACTTTAAAATATCAAGATGAGAGAGAGATTAGCGAAAGGGTAGGAAGTTTAGGAAGTGTTGAAATAGGTAAAATGGATTATAGGAACTCACAGCCTGTGCAGCTTCATCTATTATTACAACATCAAAACCACGATCCCATTTACCGAAATGAGCTGAACCACTGCTACTGAGGGTTGAGAAGACCTGCCATTCATAGATATTCATTAAAAAGATCAGATAAATAATAAAAAGAACCCATTACAAAACTCACTGTAAACGTTATAACAGAAGGTTAATGTAACCTACAATCACGGCCTCCTCCAAAATTACAGCTCGAAGTGCTTCATCACCTCCATCTAGTTTAGCACCCCCCATGCTTCCTTTCTTTCGTTGTACCTGCAACAGGACATTTTTGTTCAATCTCAAGCAACACATGTACACTTTCCTGGTTATTTTTCAATAAACATTTTACATGGGTGTCATAGTTATAACATTGACAATGCAGCCCAGGTTCCATGGGCATCATGAATTACTCTGTGTGTGGATGTGAAACCCCTTGACATAAAGAGATTCTAGACTTAGAATTAGTCTCATGGACTGTGATTTTTTCAAGCTCATACTGAACTTCAAATAAGAAAGTTATTGGAGTCTGCACTAGCTTGTTTTCAAATCTTGAAATGAAATAACAAAAAAAATTTTGAACCCAAAAATTAGTAAAAAAAAAAAAAAAGTATGACCAGATATCTCGGAAAGACAATAAACGAGAAATATTATTGGTATTGATAGCTTAGTCATGAGTTCCTAATTGTATTCTGTTGATTCCGTTCCCGACCCCTACCTAAGGGAGAACGAAAAGTTATTTACAGCTTTAGCAATAGACATAAAATTATAGACTCTCGTCACTAGAATAGTCCTTAAATAACCAGCAGGAGGAGTGATCCTAAATTCGTTTTGCATTTCTCTGTTTTTTTATCAGTATGCAGAAGGTAGTACCAAAGGATATGAATTTGCATTAACAATTGAGAGCTTGCTTAACAGAAATAATTAATGATAGATATGTGGAAGTTTTAAAAGTACTCTCAGTTGAAGAGTGATAATAATTAGAAATGATTACATACCAGCTCATTGATGGAGACAGATCGGATAGAATGATGTTCCTTGACCCCAATCCGCACAATTTTGGGACTATATGAACGGTCAGTTTCATCCCGCACACCTGACCATAGCAAGAATACATTAATTCATGTGGAAACACATAGAAAACTGGAAATAAATGCATGAAGGATAAAATGATAATGTAGACTACAAGTAGATAATTCTCAAGCTTTGTCCAAAAGAATTGAAAAAAAAAAAAAAAGGTAAATAAAGGTCAGCTACACATCATGTAAATAAAGAACTTTAAGGACCAAATTCATTGTACATCTCAAATGTTGCAAGTAACTGAGGCTAAATCATGTCTTTCTAAATATTAGATTGATTTTGTACACAATGCTATCAGAAGCGTCTTCCCTTATTCCTTAATATTGTTGAACAATGTTCTCCTTCAATAGTAATAAGAAACATTTGGGTTGAACATTTAAGATTGATAAGTCGTCCTCTATATTCTATTGGTTACTTTTGACATTAAACTTGATTTTTCTTCTGGTTCTCTTATAACGCAATTCTATGACTGCTTTGATTGGGTGTCTACTGTCTAGTGTCGACTGCTATTCCTCCTCAACTTACTACTATTACACTATAGAAGGACAAATCAATATTCAATGGATTACACCAAAATGAACCTCAAGCATAACTTTAATCAATGTTCTTTTTGAGAATACTTGTATGTTTTTTATTTTTTTTACACAGTAATTAAGCTTCCACGAGAATTTTTCAGTAAACATAGAAATGTTCGTAAAGAAACTAAAACTCTAACCAGCAGTTCTCCAAATAACAGGAGCATAATGAATTACGTAGAGAAATTGGAGTTCTAAATCAGAAGAGAATTGTACCATTGTTCATAACACGCAATACAATCTCATCGAGTGCAGAGTTTGAAGGAGCAGAGACAAGGACACGTACACGATATTTACGAGTAGAACTGACTACTTCTGGTTTCTGCAAATTACATTAGGGTTAGCAGAGAGGAATATTTCAGTTATCAATATGATGCAAAGACTGGCACTTACTAACTCATTTCCAGTGGTTGGAAAAAAACCATCATCACCGTTAACAGGCATTGTTTTCTCTCTAGGGTTGCTACCACTAAGCCACGGAGACGCTAGTCGCCAATGATTGAATCTAAGAAAAGTGCAAAACATTAATATATAGTGCATTATTGAAACATTACATGTCAACAAAAGGGACTGCCAAAAGAGGACCATAACTCTTTGCACGTGTGATATTTTTTCACTCTCTTGTCGGGTGAGTGGGTGGAGTGGAGCAAAAGAGATTTTTTATGGCATGGAGGAAGTTGAGGATTTTTTTTCATAGACAGAATTAGATTGTTGGCTTTTCTTTAGGCTTCGGTGCTAAAATATTTAAAAATAAAATAAAATAAAATAAAAATAATCTAAATAAAATAGGTCAATACTCCTCAGTTGGGAGTTGGAGTAATGTACCAAGTGTGTCCTAGGGTTTGTTTTCTGTTGTGTGGCTTTCCTTGTTTCTATAATTCCAAACTTAGATAAATAAATAAGTAGAACATAAAGGACCGAGTCCCTGCTATGAGGTTGGGGTTAAAAGTACAAACTCAAAGGTTTGATTTGCCAACAAGAAAGACATACAATTTTTTCCAGTGAATAAGAAAAGTATACAATTTTTTTCAGTGAACAAGAAAAATATACAATTTTTTCAGTGAATAAGAAAAATATACATTATTTGAGTCATAGCCATACAATTCTGACTATCATCCCAAAGCAAAGTAGAAAAGTAATTAACTACTTACTTCTCCTGACTAGATAACTTCGGCTCATGCTTTATGTCTAGCATTGCAACCCTACAAGATAAGTAAATATTACATGATCTAAGAACTTCTCTCACAATATAGAATTTATACATTTCATATCAAAACCCTCTAAGCTCCTAGGATTCACTTCTTTTTCTTTTTACAAATATTCAAACCTGGCTTTTACTCTTGCAGGAGTAGCATGCAGAATGGCACTAAGAAGCGCAAGGATAGTCTGTGTCTTTCCTGTTCCTGGAGGACCCTAGATGGATGGAAGCTTGAATCAGTATCATATACAAGATGTGGAAAATACAACTATAGTCATACGAAACAATGCAGTAATTAACTTTGGATATTCATAACTTTATAATAGGTTAATAGCTCTATATTATTTTGTCTTGAAATTACTCCCAAAAAAAAAAAAAAACACCAAGGAAGCCACATAGTCTTGTACACAAGATGAAAAGACTAATGTGATTTATGAATGTTATTTGTCATAATGTCATCAATGCATATATCAAGCACGACAAATTAGCCTCAACTCAAGAACTGAATGTCTTGTGCCTAAGGACAGGCTTAGACCCTCTATCAACAAAGTACAAATAAAAGAAGTAGTAAAAAAGCAATAAATTATAGAAACAGATAGTAACTGCCAGCTTCACAGTGGTAGGAATCAGTGAAAAATCAGAAACTTTCCGCAACACACCAAAGGTGCCTTGGAATCACTCCAAGTCAACCCATGCTTCATGCACGAGAAGAAACTATCAAGAAATTTCACTATCAACTTATCTTTTCCAAGCCAACAACTTGGCTCTTTTCGTAGAGCCATTGCTACATGAATCATTCAAAGAACCAAATTAATGCACCTAAGAATTCTAAAAGACACGAGTTATGACAGTTAATACATCGAACTCATAGCATGAAGACATTCGAAAGACAATAACCTGAAACAGTATATGTGAAGTGCATTTCTTACATCCTGAAGAACGGACCCTCTTAATTATATGGTGTTTAGCAACTGGATGAACTACTTGAATACAATATGAACTTGGCTCCCGCATCACTTCGCCACACTACTACTGCATCACTTTTCCTTCTCATAAATTCACGACATCCTTTGGGCAACTGAAGCACTAATGCAACCAGAATTTGATAGTAGCCATAGACTTCCACTAATTATTTATGACTAACGGGATCAATACAAAACGATTCTTCTTGCTCCTAAACATGTGTCATTGTTGTTCCTAAGACAATCTTACTAATCTCTGGTCACCCATTATGATTAGATTAGATTAGATTAGAGATAACTCTACGTGAGACCCAAAATATCTAATCAGAAAGCGGAACCTATAATTTTTAGGTGTTGTACGTTGGCACATGATAAGAGTTCATTATGAAATTTGAACAGAACTGTTTCATAATCTTTCCATCAGGAAACATTAAATGAAAATAAGCAAGCTGGTATATGGGCTCAAAGGGACCCAAGGAATACCTGTATCAGGATAAATGGTTTACGTGATAGACCGGCCTGCAGCAAACAATAATAATCCTTCATTAGAACAAGTGAAAATCTTTATATACAAATTTAAACGTCAACAGAGAGAGCACACCGGCACACAGAAAAGTCAGATCAATTTAGTGTTTCATATATGTGAAGGTAGCAACATACAAACAGGAAAGATAACGCGCACACGGATACTTTGAATAGTGACTCACCTGTATGGCTTTTTGTTGAGATTCATTAAGATTGTCTTTTATATACTCCTCAAGAGGTCCAGAAACTTTCCAGGCTTGGCCTTCCGCATCAAGATTTTTCTCAGAAGGTGCAAGTATCAAATCCTTAAAAGGGAGATAACCAATTGACCGCAAAGCTATATATTCACGAGCAGTTGTAGATAAACTGCAAATCTGAAACATTTTTTTCGCACTAAAGTCAAACCAATCTCTTTTCTATACATATAAGAAATATATTTTTATTCACAATTAAACAAAGTACATCCCAGAGGACAAGATGTCCACTGAATGTGCAGCTAGATTTTCTAGGCTGCATCTCAAAATAGCATCAAACAGCAAAACAGTAGACATTTTTATAAGCTAAGCCACAGAAGCATTTCAATGACACAGAATAGCATGGATAAACTATTTCTTAATCCTAAGGAAACTGTTGCCCAAAGTGAACCCTTTCCCAGAAGCTCCAGCAGAAAATTCTCTTATTTCTCTCCATCCAAATTTCCCAGAATACAGCCATTATAGCACATCTGTCCAGCGAAGCCAGTCCGTTTTTTCTCCCTTAAAAATTCTTGTATCTTTCACACTGCGAGGCTACACAATCCACTGGATTGTCCCTACTCAGATTAGACTCCCTAAAACTCGTTTCAACAGATCTCATGCAACTGGATATTGTAGAAACAACCAGTACACACCAAAGAGGGGAAAGAAAACAGCAGTTCTTCTCCTCTGAACCATGTTACATGTATTGACCTTACCTGAGAACCCAAGCTAACACCTTACATTGGGACAAACTTTAGCTTTCCATATGACAGAAGAGGGAGAGAATTGAGGAAATAGGGTTGTCTATAAAATTCCTCTGAACATTTCACAAGAGAACTGAAGACTCCAACAACCAATTGTTGTTGTCTGGTGGAGACAAAACAGCACAACACCCTCTAACAGAGATAATAAAGGCATAAGCTCATAACTTCCACCCCAATGGAGTAGTGGAGGATGAAAGGCCATTATATTTGGAATAGTATGGTCCACCATTCATTGTAGTTGGCTACACTTAGGGAAGAAAGGAAACAATTAATCATTTCTCTGTGACTGATTTATTAACCATTTATGTAATCCCCCGTGTTGTATTTTTCTTTTCTGTATAATGGAAGTCCCTTTGTTGTTGAAAATATTACAGAGCAAGCATAAAGTTAGATTCACTTCTAAGAAATAAAGGATCTTTTATTGTACGTAGTTCTCTTTAATAAAAGAACCCATAATGGGAAAAAATTAGAACACATGAATTACCATTAAAAGAATTGTACACAATAGAAAGAGACTTCCACAAACAAAATAACATTATGTCGCAACGAATAAGTGATATACTAAGTAAGGCATTACCTTTGTAACATCAAAAAGCCTGTCTCCTTCACCATTAGAAGTAACCAATGACCGCACTTGTGCCAGCCTTGGACAATATTGAATTGCATCTGTATTCAAATCTCTGACTTCTCCGGCCAAATACATTCTAAGCTTTATAGATTCTTTTGTGCGACTTTCCACCAATGCAAATGCGTATTTCTTATAAGAATTCTCCTCTGGACCCTGTAGTAATCGATGCCCTCAAATGAGCAAGTATTCCGAAAACCATACTAAAAAATCCAAGACCATTCTTTTCTAGTTGATGAACTCTAAATGCAAAACCAAAGCCTATCATACAATATACACCTTAAACCATGCCCCACTTCAATTTCACCAACAAAAACATGGAGAAACGTTGTTTCACCCGATTCCCTAAAACTTTTCGCATTTGGCATACATACTAAGAGAGCAATAATAACAGAACATGTAACAAATACTAACAACGATCTAGTTTTACCGTTTGTTTAGACCAAAGTGGTTTCGACAACAGAAAAAGATCGTTCGGCTTCACTTTTCTCTGTTCATCCTGGCCATCATCCAAGTCAACAAAAACAGTGGCCATGTAAAACCCATCCTCTTCCTTGCATTCCGTCACACAGGTTGTCTTGCCTGCTCCCACTGCCAAAACATCAAAAATAATACTAAGGGAATCGCTCTGAATTGGAGAAATCGAAACAGAGATGAGTGAATACATACACTGATCCTTGTTGGAAGCAATCTCAGCTTTGATTTCTTCGAAAATAAGAGGCTCGTAAGTAGAGATATAGTCATCAACGTCTGTGTAACTGTCCTTGACTTGTCCAAATCCCAAGCTCTCATCTATCTTACCCTTTTCCTTATTTCTTTTCTGATTCACATTCAATTTCAAAACCATTAAAATTTCATACACCAACACTCATACATACATATATGAATGAATGAATGAATGTGTGTGTGAGAGAGAGAGAGAGAGAGAGAGAGATTACGTCGGCTTCCTGGGTTATGCGGAAGAAGTCCCAACTGAGAACAATCCGGTAGAAACGGGCTATGCAAGCAGCTTCATCGGGGAGAAGCTTGTCTATCTCCACAGCCATTGCCGCAAGTGTTTAGCCCTCTCAGGGTTTAGAGCACCAGTAACTATTAAGCAAAATTCACCCCAAAATAAAAATAGAGGGAATTTGAAAAATATCACTTCTTTTTTTTTTTTTGGACAAATAAAAAATATAATTTTAGTCTTTCAGATCTTTTTCTTTCTTAACATTTTCATTTTTCAAAAAAAGAAAAATATCAATTTATTATCTCACACGTATGTTCATGCTATTAGGACTCGTGTTACGTTCACGAAAAGGAATGTGATTTTATGGGATGGTAAATTAAGATTCTCATGAACTTTTTATTTCTATGTTTGATAATATCGGAAAAGTTATTATAAAAATCATAATTATGTAATAAAATAATATAATGTCAATTGTTAATGTAAAGAAAAAGTAAGGAAAAATGAATCTATTTGGCGTACGGGAGGATTCACTCTCCCTTACTTCTTTCATGAATGCGGCTAGCTTCCTCTTGTCGGTCTCACTGCAATCAAGCAGGTCAAAATAGGTCTGCAAATCCTCTATCCATCGATCCGCCACCATATAGTCAATGCCTCCTCCGAACTTGGTTGCTCCTAAGCGGGTAATTTCCCTTGCTAGCATCAGCAAGCGAGCAGGATCATCAACCATGGCCACGGGAGGAATAGGCTTATCCTCATAAGGCGCCTCTACCTCCGCCTCATACGCATCATCGACCGGAGGGGCCCTACCCCTACCTCGGCCTCTACCCCTACCAAGAGGTTTGCCTCTACCTCGACCTCGAGTTTCGTTTCCCTCAATCTTCATCACCTAATAAGCAGGGGATATACTTGATTAATACACGCATAACACTTAAACAAAGTATAAGTCAAATGCAAGTCCATATTAACCAAGTACTAAGCATACATGACAACGCCTAAATTTCTTAAGACATGCTAACGTTCCTAGCCAACCTAACGCTCTCACATACCCAATGACATTGTCAATACCGAAGAGCACACGATGGGGATCTGTTGCAGACGGGCCATCACTCGGTAAGTATTGACATATCACCAAATATGTACCTTACGCTCTGATACCAAACTGTCACGACCCGAATTTTAGAATAAAAATTCAAAATCCGAAACATGAAATTACCACAACTCAAAATAATCATCCTGAAAATTTCTTTTCTTAACAACCTCATCACACGAAGTAAAATAAAAACCGAATTTAGTCTCGGTTAATTATTACAATTCAAGTACAAAATGAACTGTAAAGCTCTAAATGAGCATACACACCTCACAACTAAATGAAATAACAATAACTGCTGTAACACCTAAGCAGCTCGGTCACCTCCCTGGTTATCCTGACCTGCAGGAATATCCGCTACACAATTTGAATAGTGTACCGGGATTGCAACAACACAAAACCCGGTAAGCTTATGAAAGCTCGTATGAGTAAAAAGAAAGGACTGTTGTTTAATTTAATCATAATTATTTCTACTCAAATCAACACTCAACAATTTCCACAACCACGAAGTACTAACAATCCCAATCAAATACCAATTCAATAAATCAAAACAAACCCCAACTCACATCTTTCTTCACAAAACCTCAACATTGTATTTATAAAAATACGGTACTTGACAGACTAGAGCTCTAACTGAATCGTAGCCCGTCACCTGGCCTAGGTTATGGCATCCAACATATTTATCATTATCGTATTTCATCAATATGTATACTTATATACATGTTTAGAACGTCCGATAATTTCACATACTCAACTAATCATATCCCATCATCCACCCAAGATTAGAGCGTTCCATTTCCCCACACTGGTCACTACGTTGACCCTAAATCCATAAATGAGCACAACATGTAATATCACATACTGAAATCAACCCAACCAAGATACACAATAATATTATGAAATTATGCATTTGAAATATAATTCAAATCATCAATTCAACTCAATCATATCATCACTTCAACAATTCACCCATCAATATATATTTTTCACGTAAATATATATATACGTAACCATCCACTCAGGAATGACCACTAATACCATCTATAGTTCACACAAGAAAATCGTGAAATTCATTTGTATAATTAAAATTCATTTTACTTACCTATGGACCGTAGTGATCAAGTCCATGTAATTTTAAAAGCAAATATTTAATCCACAAATATTTTTCACACAATTACCAAAAATAAATAATTTAAAACGCTCGGTTCGTAATATGAACCACGTGAGTTTTACTCATCTCGATACTCCCGCTGCGTCTTCAACACAAATATAATCACGCCGAGATAGCCCACTCAAATACAATCTGTCAATCATCTAAACAAATGTGATTCGAATTTAGCCAATAATTCCCAAAACATAACTGAACTACCATTTAAAGGCCGGATTCTAATTATTAGAAAATCCGACGGGCAGATTCTCACGAATCGCTCCCTTAATCACCGTTTTGCACTTATACGAAGATCCAACGGTCGGATCTTCACCCATGACCACATAAAGCCAATGGGACAGTCATATGATCATCATATCAAAATTACAAGTTCATCGGACGGTCCTAATTTCACAGATCATAAATCTAACGATCGAAATCGATCGAAATCACAAAATTCATAACTAATTCATACGATATCCGAAAAATACGTATAATAAGCCAAAATGATCGTATTGAAACGTAGAATCATAAAATGGATAGAAACTAAATTTTAGACCTCCGGAGGTGGCCAGAAAGGGCCGCCGGAGTTAGGGACAGAGCCGCCACTGACCACCACCAATGGTGTCGGGGCCGAGCTTCTCCCCTTCGTTTCATCATTTTGAGCAACTTTCATAACTAGCATAAGACCAAAAAATGACGGGAATGGATAGAAAATTACCAATTACAATCGTCGGCCGGAATTTTTCCAAAAACCGGCGAGCTAGAAAACCGACGTGAAAACTGCAACAACTCACTTTGATCTCTTCTGGAAACTTGTTCAGAACTTCATTGCGAACTCACCAAGCCAAGAATCACAAGAAACGATCGTGTATAACTCGAGATATTTGGATCGATAGGTTGTTTTTCGATCTAACGGGGTCGAGCTCCGACGAAAGTGAAAACGATCTATCCAGTTCCGGTCCTTCTTGGTGCTTGTTAAGGAAGTTGAGGCGAGTCCAATGAGCTAAGAATCAAGTGAAATGGTGACCTACAGTTCGAGATATCGAGATCGAACCGAAAATGAGCTTATCCGATTCGGGCCTCGCCGCGGCCGCTGTCGGATGTGTCGCGGCGCAAGGCTACCTCTGGCAGTTGCGCAAGGTTGAGACGAAGGTACTGGAAGTGGTTGGAGCTTGAGAGATGGCCGAAGGAGGGAGTGGGAGCACGGTGATGCGGTGCCTTGTTTTGCTGGGCTCGGCCGAGAGAGAGAGGACGCGAGAGAGAGAGAGCTACAGTGATTTCCAAAAACAGAAATGGAGGCCGGACCAAAATGGAAATTTCCCAAAAATTTTTAGGGTTTTTTCTATATATACATGTTTCGAAATTTTTCTAAATTCAATAACTAATTCAGAAAAAAAACCGATCTTTGTGTTCCGCACGTGTACGGACTCGTATTGACGAGCTCTACAACTTTCATGAAGGAAGTTTCCCCAAATTTTGCACGTAGAAAAAGTCGATTTCTCAAACCGAGCATTTCGAGCTTTTCGTTAAAATAATCGTTTCGAACCTTCGATAATTCAAAAAGTGAAATACTATCGAACAACATTCTTAAAATCGCACAATAATCGTTCAACACAATTATTCAAATTTAAAATGAAAATTACGTGTATTATAATTTTTTATTTCTATGTTTGATAATATTGGGAAAGTTATTATAAAGATCATAATTATGTAATAAAATAATATAATGTCAATTGTTAATGTAAAGAAAAAGTAAGGAAAAATGAATCTATTTGGCGTACGGGAGGATTCACTTTTCCCTACTTTTTTTTTTTTTTTTTGGAAACTTGTTCCTTTCTTCTTCTTTTTTGAGTTGAGAAAGTCATCCATTATGTAATTCAGCAAATTGTACAGTAATGACTTGCCTTAAAGAGCTATCAGAAACAGTCATTACATAATACTGTGACAATAAGGCAACTATTGACATCTTAAATAATCCAGTGCAACATGATTGCACAAAACATGTTAAGGTTGATCAACACTTAATTAAAGAGAATTTGGATGCAAAGATAATCACTTTTCCCCTTGTTCCAATTGAAAAGCAGCAAGCAAATGTACTAACTAAGGTGGTTTCTAACACAGTTTTCCATGACTCACTAAACAAGTTGGGTATCCGTGATGTGCATGCACCAACTTGAAGGGGAGTATTGGTGTGAGTCAACTGATTAATATTCATGGTAATATATTGTAATTAGGATTAATTAACATTCGTTATAATTTTTTCTTTTTTGAAAAGAAATTCATTAAAACTTTTAACGATTACAATCGTTAGATTGACATCCCTTATAATTTTGGGAGCAATAACAAACTAACTTTGACTATCACTAGTACCTAAAGATTGGCTTGGAACTAGAGATAACATAGAAGAAATGAAAATGTGTATTGCACCAAATTGTTGTCTAGTACATGAGAACGTGGCTCCGAAGTAACTAAATCGATTTTAGCAAAGAAAAATTCTACGGTACATTGATGTATTAATACATTAAGTAGACTATATTTGGTACAAAGCTAAACTGACTCCAATGCATAAGTAGACTAGTTTGACTTGATCTTAAATTAGTCTACCTCTGTGTTAAACTAGTCTATCTGATGTATTGATACATTAATGTATCATAAACTAGTCTAATTAGCCTAACCAAAATTAGACCCTTAACATCCCAAAGGTATTTACAAACGACAATTATGATTGTTGTAGTATGATTTCGCCCAGTAGACTTGATCACTTGCAAAATAAGAAATGACAATCGAAACCCTTTGGTGAGAGAGGACCAGTGCGATATCGGCCAAAGGGGCTCCAATAGTCAAGTCAATGATTTGTGTCTGAGGTTTGTGTGAGAACGGTAAGTGTTTAGGTTGCGGTACGCAACTTACTCTGAGTAACAAAAATGACATGTATTTATAGTCCCTATTTCGAAAAGATCCTAGGAGGTGTGTTGCCCTAGCGGGCTTACGTTAAGGTCCAAGAGAGAGTTTCCCAACCCTATGGGCTTCTACCGTAGTAGTAATTGGATTGGATTGTCCATCCTACGTGGCTAAACAAACTTTACGGGTAAGTCACCATATGCTCGGACTCGTTTATAGGCCTTCAATCTGGTTTGGACAAACCCATGAGAATCATGAATTTTGCATGGGCTTCTAGGCCAAGGCCTTGGGCTTCAGCCATTCTTCAGCTGACAAAGTGTTTTGAGTATTAGACCTGGTCTATATCCATTGTGGATGAGTTATAGGCCTAAGCCCAGGTCTCATAGAGACTTTCCATAAGTGGTTTCCAAATTGTCTGAACTAGGTTTGATTCTGAGTTTAGTGTGGGTGTGGCATGTTTCCTTTTAGGGCAATTTGGTCATTTCAGAGCCTTGAGTCGTTCGATCCGAAACCAGTTTAATTTAGGGCTCCATAATGATCTTGAGACTTGTGGATCAAACCATCAAAGACTGCTATAAGAGAAAGCAAAAACTCGATAGACTGATCAAAACTAACCTCGTCCAAACACAAAAGACATTGCCCGCCAAGGCACGCAATTGTGGTGCTCACAATGCCCTTGGAATGAGACTAATTAAATAGTGTAGCAATGAACAATCCACCTATAATAAATGCATATGGAGCCTTCAAAGGACAAAGAACTCCAAAACTCCACAAGTTCCACCTGGGTCCCAGACATGAAACATACAAAAACTCACCATAATTGCCCAATTAACTAGCTCGAGATCAAAAATTTTTAGGAACTAGAAACCTATTCACTTCAAATGCAAAGGGCACCTAAGATTTTCGAAGGCTACCAAAACCACACCACTGCCAACAGAAGCGACCAACTGTAATTTTGATGAAAGCAGGATACCGCATACCGCTTAGATGAAAAGAGCATAACCCTTGAACCTTCCTCTGTTTAGACGTAGCTTGAATCCACTACCAAGGCCATCAGTCTTTTCCTTTACTCCAGCATTTAACCAACATGCAAAACAGCCCACGAGCGAATAAAAGATATTATTGATCCATTAGATCGCCACCATCTTACCCTACCAAGAGGATGATGGAAGCAGAGTACCCATCGACATTTGTCGCTATGCGACTGATAAAAACGCAGTTGATGTTTGAATAGATCCATTATAGGATCTCTAGAACCTAACCATGGCAGCTAGGGAATTTTGTTTGGCTACTTTGCGTTGTAATAACATTTATAGTAATATATTACATTTATTGTAATATATTACTTACCTATATTGTACATCTGTAGACCAATATATATTATCTCCAATAGGAGGGTTCTAATTATTATTTATGGTAATTAGAATAAACATTCATTGTAATATATTGTAATTAAAAACTTTCATTGTAATATATTACTTACCTATATTGTACATCTGTAGACCAGTATATATTACCTCCAATAGGAGTGTACTAATTATTATTTATGGTAATTAGAATTAACATTCATGGTAATATATGGTAATTAAATGCATTCATTGTAATATATTACTTACATATATTGTACATCAATAAACCAGTATGCATTACCTTTACGAGGAGAAATTTTTCTATGCTACAGTCACACCAAATGGATTGTGTGACACTCCACTTAAATGCTACCACGTGGATATTAGATCCAACTTAGATCCACATTGAAAACCATTTTTCTAGGCCCTTTCTTGGCAAAGAAACCAGGGGTCTGTTATCTATCTTCTTCAACCACTCTGCAATTCTCAACACTATGCAATTCCTTAGAAAGAAGCTACAATCTCAAACATAAACATCGATCGAATATCAATCTCTTATGGGATAAAAAAAACCACATGAAGTTTGTTCGAAGACCCAATTTTTCTTATCTAGGCTATGCCCTTGAGCTTATGTAAAAACAAAAACTCATGAATATGATTTTACATGACTATTTTTTTGTCTGGAAAAGAAGATTTCAATTAAAATGGAGAAGATTGATTGTAAATAGTTGAATCAATATTTGGGATAGTTTCAACAATATCCAACTTAAGCTCAATGTTTTATTGGAATTATTCATTCATCTGGGTTAGTAGACTTCTGGGTAAATATCTAACTGAGAAGACAGAATGCTCAATCCTGGGTTTGTATACTTCTGGGTTCGTATGAGATTCAATATATGAATGTGGATTCATTCATCTGGGTTTGTAGACTTCTAGGTAACATTGTATGCCCACCATGTTGCGTTGATCCACCCAACAAATGTCTTCTTCCTTCACATACCCATCTTCTGATTATCAAAATTGATTCAGATAAGAGATTCACGTCTTATAGATATATGATTAGGTTTTTTCTTAAGTTTTTTTTTTAATACCTCATGAGTTTCAGTGTGGTGGTTTCGCTGGGAGGTAGATACCAGAGGAGATGGGAGAAGAGTTGCTCGAATAACGACTTTGCAGAAAGATTGAAGGGAACTAGATCGTCAACCCAAAAAGTATTTTACAGAACTCAGTTTTCAACATGGATCTGAGCTGGATCCAATATCCACGTGGGAGCGTTTAAGTGGAGCATCACACAAGCCATTTGGTGTGACGGTAGCATGAAAAAATTTCTCCTTTAAGAGAGAGGAATAAGATAACTTGAAATATTCATCCTATTTGCT
Organism: Rosa persica; assembly: GCA_025331145.1. Taxonomy (NCBI): domain Eukaryota; kingdom Viridiplantae; phylum Streptophyta; class Magnoliopsida; order Rosales; family Rosaceae; genus Rosa; species Rosa persica. Next base: position 21,860,943 of record WFKR01000004.1, on the reverse strand, counting down.
CTCTATTTCTCGATTATTGTATCTAGAATAGCAAACACTAGCTTCCATAGCTTTATCTTTGGTTTCTGTACAAGCCTTTTCATTATCATATCCCTAAGCCACAACGAGCATGGGTTGTCATCTAAGGAACATGCATCCCTTTTCATCTTCGGGGTTTCAATATTTGATGCTGGAAACAATAACTACATCAACACTAGTCTGTGGGCAAATTTTCAGCCATATGGTGAAACTTTTTTTTAAGTATCCAACGGAAAGATTGTCGGATGGTCGTCTAATTATAGATTTTATAGGTAACATCAATATACTTTGCAATTACACATAGAAGTTTAGCAATACAATTGGATAGTGAAAATAACTTTACCGTAATATTTTGTTATTACAGCTAAGTACGCAAAACTACCTATTATTCCACCATATCTACCTATTATTTTGAAGAGACCCTTATTGAAGCTGGGATAAAGATTTCATTATCCATTTCCGGCTTTTGTGAGATTTACAAAGACGACACTTGCCTTCGTCATGTCGCAAAAAGATGGAGTCTTAAGACCACGTTTGTCTGCTCTTCGGGGCAATTTACTTCTTCTTTGGAAGATATTTGCAATATCATGAAATCTCGATTTTTTGTGACAGTAATCCCTTCAAGATAGAGCTGGATAGGGCACAGAAGAAGAAGCTACAGATTTTGGGAAAAGGTGCTTATAATTCCAAAGAAGCGTTTTGTTTTTGCAATTGGGTGAGACACTTTAAGGGCTCAACTGATGAAGGCAAGTTTAAGCAAGGTGAAGGTTTTGATTCTTACTGCCGGGTGGAAGCTTTGTTTGCTTGCTAGTTGAGTAGGTTTATCTTTGCAAATTTCCCCTATGAGAATGTGCAGCAGCAAGTCTTCCTATTGTCCATTATGTTAGCAGCCGGTACTTGTTTCTCACTTGCTCCCCTCTTCTTTAGTCATCTATACAGGAAGCTTGACAAGATTTCAAAGGATGATAAGGAAGGTGCAGGGCAGTATGGCATTGATTCTTTAACATCTAGCTTCTTCCTTCAAGTGTTTGTCTGGAGAGATTTAAAGGCTTGGCAGTGGAACCTTTAACCCCTGAGTCTCTTCACCAACTAGGGGGGAAGAGATTTCAATTTAGTAGGATTCCCATTGTGTTGCAGATGGTTCAGAAGCAAAGTCAAGAAGGGTGCATTTAGGCCCATTGGACAATTCAATTTCAAGCCGTATTTTAGTGCTCATGGCTTCCAGGCACTTCCTTTCTTCTATCAAGAAGGTAACTCATCACCAGTGTCAGCTGCAGCTAGGTACAGCTTGAGAGTGACACCAGGGATTGGCCATCATAATTGGTAGCTTGGTGACAAGTTGTTGCACCTTTTCATAAGCCTTTTTGCATTCTTCACTCCACACAAGCTTGATGCCTTTCTTGAGGAGAGGAGTGAAGACTTTTATTATCGCAGCTAGGCCTAAAATTAGGCCTCATCATATGGCCCTCGGGCCCTAAGCCCGGCCAGCCCGTAGGGTCGAAGCCAGGCTCGGGCCTTCCATTAAGGCAGGCCGGCCCGACCCTTTCTCAAATAGAGTTGGGTAAGGGTTAAGTAAATGAAGCCCGGCCCGATTGAGCCCTTAAGGGCCAAGCCCGGCCCCGCCCGACCTTATAATTTATAATTTATTTTTATTATTTTCTATTACATAGAAATTAAAAAATAAAATCTGTATTTGTTTTAGAAAATGGGTATGTCCTTATTAAATCCAATTAATGTCTGAGGCCCAATGGCCTATTTTTGTCCATATCAGTCGAAGTCCAAGATTCCTTATCCTTATCTAGCCCGACTAGCCGTCTAGGTCATCAAACTTCAACCTAATATCCTATACTTTTAATCATAGCAGCCTTCTATTAGGCTGCTTAGGAGTCGAAGACGACCAGGCCACCGCTCTCCACTTCCCCATTCTCTTCCAAAACCCTAATTCGGCTCTGCCTCCAGCATCGATGCCGCCTCCGCCTCCAGCTCGAGGAAATGGTCTTGCTGGATGAAGAAGATACTTCTCCAATGGCTAACCGAGATGAGAAATCAATTGAAGAGGATTGAGAGAAAGAGGACGAGGAAGAGGAAGACAATTCCATATTAGGATGGTACTGAAAATGGCCAGAAGGGTAACAAACCTAGGCGATCTCCATTTTGCACATCCTTATTGGCTTTCCCTTCAAGAAGCCTTGTCTCTGGGATGAGTTTTAAACTTTTTATTTCAATCTATTTTTGTTCTTTCTTATATTATAATACAAGGCAGCAGTGTTGCAGAACAAAATATAGCTTATGATACTATGACGTATATGCTATCCAATGCCTTGGATTAAAATGTCTAGGCAATCAAAACCATGAACTCTGTTTGGATAATTCATAATATTCATATCCTTGTGTCTTTACCTTGTTATGATTCAAGGTATGGAGTGGAACAATGGGTACTGGGTAGGAATCTTTATGAATGTTATCAGAGAGCCCATTAATAATAGGATAAGTAAGTAGGAAGAAGCTCTGAAACCTGAAAAATTGTTATGCATTTGAGTGTTTAGTAAATATATTCGGGCGAATAAATGTTGTGAATGAACGTTGTTTTGTTTGAATTTTGTCAGAAATTGATCACTCCTTGAGAGTAATATAGTTACAAAATGATTAAGAAACCAATTTTGTATACAAATGTGAAGGAATTGTTGTCTAGGTAGTTTCTTTTGAAGGATAGTTATATATTTCAGTTCAGGGTACAGACTGTTTTAGGTGAACTTTTTGTGTTTTAAAACACAGAACTCTTAAGTTTGAGCTGGTGGTGATGCTTATAGTTGAATTGCCAACGATTGTAAATGCTTTTTAGTGTTTTCACTTTCTCATGGACTATATTTAGACTCTTACAACGGAGGAAAGATTGGGCTCTTTGGTGGTTTAGTCTAATTTGGTGTGTTAAGTCTAATTAAATGAGTACTGATCAATCATTAATCTTTATTTATAATTGCAGGAAATTCTGAGTACAATAGAGCATGGTGGAAGTTCATTGACATAATTACAGGAATCTTCAAGTCCACAAGAATGATTTGTTATATATTTTTTATTGTTTTTGAAGAAGTAATTGATATCATTAGAATCAGACTGCTCTTTGTATCTCTGTTCTTCACCAGAAGTAATTGAAAGTTTTAGTTTCACTTGATGTAATTGATATCATTAGACTTCATAGTATTTATACTACTTTCTTAAGTTTTAAGGGACTTCTATTTAATTGTATTTATTGAAGAATTTTTTTTTTCCAATTTGAGTTCATTTTAAGTAAAGCCCGGCTCGACCTGGCCCTTTCAGCCCTCGCGGAATGGGCCTTAAAGGCTAGTAAGGGCTTACATATTGAAGCCTTGGCCCGGCCCGAGCCGACCCTAAAATTTGTTAACTTGGTCAAAGCCAGCCCGGCCCTAGCCCGACCCATGATGAGGCCTACCTGAAATGAAGCATATGATGTATGATAACCTACCTAGAAAGTTTTTAATTCCTTCTAGTTTGACAGTGGTAGTGTGGAGGCTATGACCTTTGCCTTGTCCTAATCAACGTCTATTCCTCTGCTATGCACCACAAAGTTTTCCCGATTGATACTCCGAATGAACACTTCCTAAGATTCATTTTGATATTGTACAACCTGCATCTCTTTAGCAATTTTTTTCAATATACCCCAGTGTTCTTCTCTTGTTTTGGACTTCACCATTAGATCATCAACATAATCTTCAACTCCCTTCCCCATCATGTCGTGGAAAACAGCAGTCAAGGCTCATTGATATGTTGCGCTAGCATACTTTAAACCGAATGTCATAACCATATAATGGAAATTTCTATAAGGGGTATGGAATGCTGTCTTCTCAGCATCTCTAGCGGCCGTCTTGATCTGTTTATAACCATTAAAACCATCCATAAAGGATAGCATATATGCCTTGACCTAAAGTTGAGTCAATGAGCATGTCCATGTTTGGTAGTGGAAATTCATCCTTTAAACAAGCTCTGTTCAAATCTTTGTAATCAGTACAAATTCTGACATGACCATTTTTCTTTTTCACTGGAAGCATATTCGCAAGCCATGTGGGGTGCTTGGTGGGCTTGATGAAACCACAAGCTAGAAGCTTCTTGATCTCTTGCTTGATTTGTGCTTCATTGTTTGGGTGGTAATTTCTTCTTGCTTGCACCACTGGTTTAGCTCCTGGTGTCACGCTCCGAATTTTGAATAAATAAATTCAATTCTGAAACATGAATTAAACAACTTAATCAAATAAACGTCCAGAATTTTTTTTCCATAAACAATCACACCTCACCCACTCAATAAGACAAAAACCAAATCTTCAAATTACTTATTATATCACACTCTCACAAACTTAAATTGTAAAGCTCAATGAGCATAACAAACCTCACAAAAGCAAATACGATAAATCAAGTACTGCTACACTAAGCAGCTTGACCACCACCCTGATTCTCCTGACATGTAGGATTATCCGCTACACCGTTTGAATAGTGTACCAGGATTACAACAACACAAAACCCGGTAAGCTTTTGAAAGCCTGTATGAGTAAATTTAAAGATTTCACAATTTAAGTTAATAAGTATAAATACACAAGGTAACTCCAAATTTCCTAAAATATAAGATAATGAATATTCTCAAGACTCTCATCTAAAACTCATACTTATGAGTCACAAGTAACCTCAACGTTACCCTCATAAGACCACTCACATTTGGCAAACAGACTATAGCTCTAACTGATCGCAACCACCAGCCCGGTACAAGAGCGTGGTTCACTGATAGTATGTCATGGTCACACTCTTGACCTATTGATCTCCACAGATCAAAACAATTTATTGTTTCTCAAACAATAAAAGTCAACTCCTTTCTCAACATATAAATCATGAAAAGTAAACATTTAAACAATAATAGCAACACAGCATGCATATTGTTTTCTCAACACAATTCATCAACAAATATATATATATATATATATATCATCACATAAATAATATATATACATAGACATTCACAAAGTAATGCCTATTATTATCAAATCAATATAATTTACTAAATTCGATTCTTAAATGAACCATGTGCGATTTACTCACCTCTAGTGCAGCTGAGTCTTCTATCAATCAAATCACAATAATCCAAATGCTCGTCAACGCAAACAGTCAAGTACCTAATAAAGTACGGTCTTAACTTAGCAAACGAAGCACAAAATAAACTTAAATGATGATCCAACGGTCGGATTCTAAAATAAAGACGATCCAACTGTCGGATTCTAAAATAAAGACGATCCAACGGTCGGATCGAATTTAAACGATGATCCAATAGTCAAATCCTCACGGATCGCCCTTGGAAACATCCTATCAAAATTATACGAAAATCCGACGAATCTTCATGAATCGCCTCCCGAATCACAGTTTTACAATTATACGAAGATCTAACGGTCAGATCTTCGCCCGTGGCCTCACAAAGTCATCAGGACAATCATACGATCAACATAGTACATTTGAAGCAAAATCGATGGTCTTCGCCCGAAGAAAAAACGTAAAAACTGTAAATAGTAACGTCAAAACATAAATCCACTATTGATCAACTTTTTCTAAAATAAACTTTTGATATATCAAAACGCTCGTATGGATGCATAGATCATCGTCCAGATAATATAAACTCAAAATATGGTCCGACGCGCTGACACACTCGGCGGTCAGACGGCGATCAACGCGGCTGTCAACCACATCCGATGCAAAAGTCGTCAACTACAAATTTCTACAAAATGGAATTATGAACAACTTTAATACCTGACTTTTTTCGAGACAAGGTCTAGATCGTCCTAGATCGAGTTTTGAAGTTGGATTAATCTCGGTCCTCTGATCAGTTTCCAAATTGAATCTCAGCCATCGAAAAACTTCAAATCTCGATCTTTCACTCCACACTCAAAATCATCGTGCAAGGAGGATATGAGGATGATCAGGAGGAAGAGTTGATCACAAAAATGGGAAGGATCAGCCCGTGCAACGCCGGCACGGGGGAGATCCGATTGGGTCGGCTCCTCCGTCTAGGGTCGCTTCGATCCAAGCTTGGGGACAGCGGCTCGACAAGGCGACGGCAGGGGGCGGATGGGCGTGGAGCGGCGACCACAAGGAGGGCTGGGTCGTGGCCGGACGAGGCTCGACGGTGCTGCTGGCGTCGGGTTGGGTCGACAGGTCGGCAAGAGGGGGGAAGGGTTTCGCGAGAGAGAGAGAGAGAGAGAGAATGGAGGGCTGGGGGACCAAAACGCAAAAATGAGATTTTTTCGTCCTTAATAAAGAAAATCAGATTTTCTTGATATTTATAGAAAAATTTCAATTTTCAAATATTCATAACTTATTCATACAAACTCCGAATAATACGTTCCATATATACACAAGATCGTATCGACGATCTCTACAACTTTCATGAAGGAAGTTTTTCCAAATTTCGAACGTATAAAAAGTCAATTTTCACGACCCCTTAAATAACGTTCGTTTTCGAAAATAAAATTCGTTCGTAACTTCTCTCCTCACACAATGACATACGAAGCAAGCCCATATTGAATTACATATATTTATTTAAATGAAAATTTCCGGTCTTCACACCTGGTTCAACATTTAATGTGTGGCATACAAGATTCAGATCCAAACCAGGCATCTCATCATAATTCCAAGCAAATATATCCTTAAATTCTTTGAGTAATGCCACAAGATGCTCTTTTTCTTGAGGTGACAAGTTCTTGCTGATGAGTATGGGCTTTTGTACTGCAGGGTCATCACTTAGGTTCACAGCTTCCACTTCTTCAGCCACTGTGGTGAACCTATCTTGCATGCATTTCGGTGCCGGCAATGCTTCTTGAAGAAGGGTACGAGACTTAGGTATCATGGATATCCCTTTGTCTGTGCTGCATACATTCTCCATGAAACCTCTGTATAGGGCCTTCCTATAAGTTACAGCCAGGCCCCGAAATCCGTCATAAGTGGTAGATGGTGATTCTATTGGGCAACAAAACTTTGGAACACCGCGGTGGAGCTTGAGCACAAGCACTAGTTTCCATTCCTTGTCTTATCACTGCAGAAAGATCTCCACCACTTATATCTCTAATATCTAACAATGATGGCAGAGGCATGTCTGAAGCTTTAGAACGAACAGATCCTCCATTAGTTGTGAACTAATTATAATACTCGGCCTTAATAAAGTTAGCCTCACTATGATGGAATGACAACTGATTCCCTGGTATACGGATATGCTTGAGGTCCATTCTCCCTTTGACACATTGGTGATAGGTGGATGGTATCAGCCTGTGCTTGTTGAGCTATAGTCATCCTAGCAAAGCATGATAGCTTGTATCCACATCCAAGACCTGAAATTTTGGCCAAGACCGGATTGGTTATACTTTAAGATCTAGCTGTATGTATCCTATAGATGTCTGATCTACCTCTTCAAAACCAGATATCCTCATTTCCATCTTCATAATTCTTGATTGTGGGATGCCTACAGCTTTAAGGACATAGAGCGGTATGATACTGAGCAAGGACCCTGTGTCAAAAAGCACCATTCTCACAAACATATCATTGATCTGAGCCTCTAAGTAAAGAGGTCTCCTGCGGTCTGGATATGGTACCTCCATGTCTGAGTCCGTGAAGATTATGTCATTGTCATTTTTCAACAGAGATATTGTTCTCCTCGTTTCAGCAGCAAAGCATTGCTGTCCATATTCTTCAGAGATGCGCATCAGGGCTTGAGCAACAACATCCTGGCTCGTGGACGATACTTTAACTGATCAAATAGAGATTTGAATTTGGAATTTTGTTGGAGTACCTTCGTGGCAGTGAGCTGGTGATTTTTATCAGTGTAATACTCCATTATATCATCAACTTCAGTTACATAACATGCCTGACTTGTCTCACCGTAGGAATAAGCCATGCTTGATGTGTTGTAATGATGTGCCTAATTTGTATCCCAGCCTAGTTAGATCACAGTGAAAATAAACCTAGAGAACACATGTAAATCTACCTTTTAACAAGTTCACAACCTTAGCCCTTTGGAAGGTAAATAGTGCTTTGGTGAAGCTACCAAGAAACCAACTAATCATGCAATTCAACAAACTTTGGTGAAGCTAAGTTAAATTACACAACCTTAGTCCCATTTATATTTCATTAAAACACAAGTGGGCTATGAACTGCAAGCCTAACACGCCCTTAGAGTAATTAAACTCACGACACATGCATTAAGTTTAGAGTAAGAAATTCAAGCAACTTAACAATTCCCGTAAGAATCATTAAGTCACCACTTAAAGGCTACACATGCTCACGGATTCAAGAAGTCGTCAAGTTCAAGTTTCCGATTTATTAGTTTCCTAAATATGCTTTCTAGGTTACTAAGCTAGCAAACACATTTAGTAAGCATTAAAGTTTAGAAGCCCAAAGATTCAAAACATGCATAAACAACAAACACATGGAAACTTACATAATTTGCACATAAGTTGGCTAGGGCTAGCCTTGCCTCAAATCCAACTACGCACAACACATCTTATTACAAATACAAGCTATGAACATCAAATTAAAGAGAGAATGAAGGAAAAATAGAAGAACTACCCAACCTTCCGCCTAGCTCTTAATTAAAGATGTCAAATGATGAGAGAATTACTTCAAGGTATGAGATTTTTGGTTTTACAACCCAAAACATCATATACATGCACAAAACTCAAGAACAAAGAAGAACAAAGGCTTGGATGTGTGAAAGAAAGTGTTGTGATTGATTTAGAGTGTGTAGTAACTTCGGTTTTGGTGAAACCCAAGTGCCTACACACATATTTCTCACACAAACTCAAAGAACTATGTACAACGTATGAAAAGCTAACCTAAAACTAGAGAAAAGAGAGATTTTGATGCTCCAAAATGAGAGACCCAAGGGGATACACGGTTTTGGGGAGAAAAAATGGACTATTTAAAGGCCAAGGCAATTCAAATCAAGGGTGGAGTCAAAAAAAATGAAAGGCTATGTGATTGACAAATGTGTAAGCCCAAAATGTGGATCTAGTTTTTGACTCCACATAGAAATGACCTAGAAAGCCCATAGATATTTTGGTGGAGGAGAAAAAGTAAGGATAGAAGAGTCATTGTATAAAGGAACAAGATAATAAATGGGAGACAAATGTGTAAGAATGAGACCACTTATCATATTTCAAATTTGGAATTTCAAAATAACATAGACCTAAAGTCTCTAACCCTAGTCACTCTTCCTTGTTCTCCACACATGTTCTTGGCCTGCCAACTCGGTCGGAAATGTCCGGAATCCGATGTTGACCACCGTTGACCCATTTTTTGTCCGTTTGCGCACTTTCTTCTCTTTTTTCCTTCAATTGAATCTCCATCAAGAGTTTAGAATTTGCCTTTGACTTCTTCATATGAAATGTTCCTCCATAATTTTAGATCATCTTGGTAAAATTTCAGAGCTTATTTCATTGTAGTTTGGAAATGCTGCCGGAATCCGTACAGGTCCGGTTGTGCAGTTTTCGTCTTTTAGTTAGAAATTTATGCCGATATTTTGAAGACATTCCACTCCAAACTAGTTCTTGCACTCTTCATACAAAATGATACTTAGGATGTTTAGAATGGATCTGGAAAGTTTTAACTCATTTGGAGTTCATTTTGTCAGTCTGCCGCTCCTCATTCCTTGCGTAGCTCGGTTTCTCCTAGCCGGAGTAGGAAAATGTGCTAAGGTTGACTTTTTAGCACTTTTCCATCATTTCCCAGTATGTTAAGGAAAACATAATAAATATATATAAATAAATACAAAAGTTAAGCAAAAGTGCAAGATTCGGGGAATAATTACTAGGTAATTATGGACCTAACACCTTTTTGTCAGACCGCCAGCTATTATGCGCCTTCACAAACATACTTGTCTTCTTTGTTGCATCCATCAACCAGAAAACTGGTCGATACCAACATTCTCCAGATAGACTTCGTATTTTGGTAGCATGTTGCTGACACAAATTTCAACCAGTGATTGCTCTCCTTTTCATCATAGCAATCAAGGGCCAGGTCACGAATCTGCGAATAAAGTCAACAAGGTCCTCTCCTGTCCTTTGACTAGTGTAGTTGATTTGAGTAATGGTATCGAAATACTTCTTGCAGAATCTACTTGCCAACTCTTCCCAAGTTCGAATAGAGTCTGCAACAAGTGTGATGTACCACGTATAAGCATGATCAGTGAGCGTTTTTGAGAACTCACGAAGCCTAAGGTTATGGTCCCTTGCATGAGGTCTGAGTGTATCGATGAAATGACTAATGTGCTCTTTGGGGCTTCCCTTCCTCCCATCAAAGAGGACAAAAGTTGGTGTTTCATATCCCTTGGGGTAAGGCAGGGAAGCCAAGCTTGACAGATCAGGGGGTTGAGGGATATACTTCCAATCCTCATTCGCATGCTATAACTCTCTTTCTAGCATGGCAACCACACCCTCCTATGTAACAAAAGACGGTCTTTTCTGCTCAGACCCTTTAGCTACTGACTCTTCTTGCGAAACTTTCTCGCTTATGTCATTTTACTCAGTAACCGATTTCGATGCAAGGACTGGATTCTTCAGTTCCTTCACAGCTTTTATAAGTTCTCTATACTTGTCTCCAAATTTAGTGAGCACATAAACAAGGTCCACAATGGTAAGCTCTTCTGTTGCCTCTTCTTGTACTTTTTGCTACTGCTCCTCATGTTCTTGCTGGGATTGAGGTCTTGCAGCAGACTCATTGATAGCTTCTTGAGAGCGGGTGCTCTTGTTTTTCCTGCTTGTGTGGGATGGAGCCATGATCTGAATCACAACTAGTCCCCAGTGGAGTTGCCAAAAATGTGGAGGTTCTTTTGAACTAAGTAGCACCATGCCAAAATTAACCCAATAATTTGATGTTAATGAGATAATCTTGTGCGTAGTTCAGATATCAAATGAAGCTTGACAACGTGAGGCATGGTGTGGAGCTAAAAATACATTGCGGTGAGAGAATCTGGGGGGTATTTTGGATTTGGGTTTCTAGAAGATGGGTTTGAAGGAGGTTTTGGGGAAAAAATGGCTAAGAGCTAGGATTATGCTTGAAGGTTTGAATGCTTGATTGTTGTAGGTGTTTCTAAATTTTCTGGGTTTTGCTCGATGATCATTCCAGTTCCAAGTCTTTCCTTTAATAAGGCTTAATTGATGTTTTTTTTTTTTTTTTTGGGGGGGGGGGGGGGGGGGGGGGTGGTGGTGGTGGTGTTATGGTGGCTCAAAGCCTTTAGTTTTCTGGGTAAAATACTTCTTCAACTCATACAGGATTTCTACCCCAAAATCTAGGAAAAGAAGGCTTACTTGAGAGATGAAGTCTTAGGAAAAGGAGAAGGTCATTGCAGCCGTCGACAGAGGTAGCAGCAGAAATAGCTGTGATGGCATAGAACGAGGTTGACGAGGAAGATCAAGAATTGTGAGCTCATCGTTTAAGGAAGAAGAGGATATCCCTCTACTGGTTAGAAAGTTTCTCCTTTGCCAGCTAACATGAGGAATCAATGATTCTCAAGGATATTTGGGTTTGAGCTATCTATTTTCTTTGGGTTTTGAGTCTTCTTTGGCCTTTGAGTTTTTAAGGAAAAATAGGTTGGCCCAAATCTCATATTCACCAATTCGCTATTAATTCAAGTTATCGGGCTTGGATCTCAGGTCCAAGACCGAGACTACCGACGACTCTAAATCAATGGACGACTGTTATGTGTTTCCGTAACCTTCTACACCATACCCACTTTTGCAAGCCCTAAAAAATGTGTGTATGTGGCTTGGGTCCACATCTAGGGCACGTTTTCTCGGTGGGTTAAAGTCGAGAGATGAATATAAAATTATAGAATTTTATCCAAATTGCGTGTTCATGCTAGTTTATGTCACGACATATTAATTTGTCATATGACTTTTCAGGTATCAACACTTTCTCACTTGACTAGTCCTTTCCTTTAATTGTTGTAGCAGTGTCTCTAAACTGTAGTCTACCCCTCATGTAGGTTATGACGAGAAATCTAGTTTACTAATTATAAAATGTTTAATTAGTTGAATGTATGAACATAATCATTTTATTATTTCTGTTAATGATTCTAGTCAAGATAATTTTTTTGGGTACAAAAAAAGTTTGTATTCTCAAATTATATTGGAGGGATTTGTAGTCATTATGGAAATTTCGTTTTCCTTACCATTAGTATCTTCTTTAGAGGAGATAGAAATCATAAAATCTATAATTTTTGATCAATTCATTCAATTTTCCCTTTTCTTAGGAAAAATTTTCACATTTAAATTATGCATCAGATGTATTAATACCCTACCTATTCATTTGGGACTAGAGGTGGCAAACGGCTCGACCTATTTTAAGTAGGCCTATTCGTGCTTTGTGCCGTGCTCGGCCTAGCCCATTTATTATCGTGCTCGGTCTCGTGCCGGCCCATTTACTTTAATGTTAAGCGTGGTCCGATCCATGGTCTAACCCCATATCAGGTCGAGCTTGTGTCGGCCCATGCTCGGGCTGTCGCAAAATTAGGTACAATTTTAACATTTTAAGTTGGCGTTTCCTTTTTTTTTTTTTCCTTATTTGTAATTGAAAGTTGATTTTGTTTAACTACTTAGAACAATAAAATAAATAAAACTCGAAATCGCTTTTCCTAATCTTAGTTTACTCAAAATAGTTTCCTAATGGTTAAGAAAGAAAGAAAAAAAAAACTCAAAAGTGTATTGTTTTTTATTTTTCTAAAGTGAAGAGTTAGTATCATAATTTTTCTCTCAATTGAATCAATTCTATAGTTGCATTATTGTGAGATTAATCTTCTTCTTCTTTTGAATAAGGGGTTTGGAACCCAATTATCCCGTGAGATTTATCGCCACGCCCATGTTATTATTTATTGAAATCTTTCACATTGAGGAGGACGTAATACCTGTACCTCAAGTGCTCATAGAAGTTCATGTTTTACAAACTATCTAACGCCAACTAAGGTAGTACTTCAAATATCTATTAAAATTAAAGTTTTTTTGCCATCTATTTTTGTAATAAGATGGGGTATTTTAGTAATCAAACTAGTTTTAATTCCAATTCATGAACATTAGTAAGTAGCATCAATTGTAATAAGTTGCCATTTCAAAAATGTATTATATAAAGGCAGATTTGGAACCATAGATTACTTATTGAGAAATTTTATTAACACATCTTTAATTTCTTAATACACAACTTTCAATTCTTTTTTCCCATTTTTTTCCCAAATTGTTCCTCTTTTGTGGGGATGGTAATGGGGCGGGTTGGAGGTGGGGATCACAATACCATCCCCATCCCCGCCCCAATCCCCAATATAAATGTATTGGGGATTCCCTATCCCATCCCCACTGGGCATTAAGCCTCCAAATCTGCCTCAAATCCTCAATAAGAATTTAATAAATAAAATAATTTTTTTCTCATATTGCCTTTTTTAAAATCAAAATCTATAATAAATAAAAATAAAACATGATTAAATTCATAAATCATAATTCAGTTAGTGCAAAAGTTAAAACACCATTAAAGTAAAAGTGTAGCCATTAAAGTAGGGGGTGAAATTTGCACACCAAAAATTGCAAATCACACCCCTTTTTATTTTTTTAATAATATTTCATATCATTCTTTTTGCACTTCCTAAAACACCCTCAATGTTAGATTTTCTTTTTTCTTTTCCTTTTTGGGTCTTTTCTTCTCCGTCTTTTTCTCCCCCTCTTCCAGAACACAACCAAAACTCTCACTTCTCTGTCTTTCTTCTCCAAACAACTACAGACTCTCTTCTCAATTGAAACTTTACCAATCTTAACCCTTCGTTTTTCCAAACTAGGTCACAATCCCAACTTTTCTCTTTATTATCTCACTATATCTATTCTAATTTCATGTTCAATTTTGCTTTTCTCTTCTTCAATTCCATCCTTGTCACTGTTCCTTATCTTCTAGTTCATATCAAATTGCACAAAACCTAGATTACATAACAAGACGCAAAACCGCGGGCATGGAGCTCAATTCAGATAACATTGTTCCCCAACATGGAAGGCTACTTCAGAGTACTTATTGTGCACCAAGAGAGAAGGGTGAGCATTGTGTCTCGGCTTATTATATTGAGTCTTACCAAACACCAAAGAAAGGTAAAACCAAGGAGCAGACTTTGATTCTGCACGTTCTACACTCTTACTATCTTGACAAAGAAAGCAGTCTCCCACGGGTTTCCGCATCAATCTCTGTTTAAAACATGAACTTTCAGATCCACCAGAACCTCACCCATTGAAATAAAAGCAAAAACAACAAACAAATCCAACTCTTTCTACCAAGCCCATAAATGAAATCTCAAAAATTTCTCACTCTATCGACCAAAACCATCCCCAATCAAAACCCTGTAAGAACCCAAATCACCAAAACTCACAAAAAGTCAACAAAATTGAACAAACCCCCAATACTGATTAGCCTCAATTCCACGCCCAAAACAAATCCACCCAACTCTGTCAATCAAAACCAGTAACAGCAGCAAGAAATGCCAAAAGAGATGACATGAAATTTGGAGTGAGAGAGAGAGAGAGAGAGAGAGAGAGAGAGAGAGAGAGAGAAGAAAAGACCCAAAAAGAAAAAGAAAAAAGAAAATCTGACATTGAGGGTGTTTTAGGAAGTGCAAAAAGAGGTGATATGAAATATTATTAAAAAAAATAAAAGAGGGTGTGGTTTGCAATTTTAGGGGTGTAAATTTCACCCCTCTTAAAGTAAAGTAGTGAATGTATGTATTTGTGATTTGTATTATAAAAAATAAATTTATATATATATAAATAAATTAAATATATGTATATATTATTAGGACGAGTTTGGGAATGGGAATCACAATATCATCCTCGCCCCATCCCCAATCTTAGATTGTGGGGATTGGAGAACCCCATCCCCGTTCCTTATTTGTCCCTGAATTCTACCCCATTAGGGGCGGGTATCCAATTGAGCTCTGTCCCGTTGAGATTTTTGCCATCCCTACTCTTTTGTCCTCTCATACCTCTTCCTCTTTCTTCTCTACAGCCTCTACCCTGCACACTTTTCTTTCTCTGCCTCTCTCTTCTCCCTCCAAACTTCTCTCTTCTTGCTTGTTGTACCACACCAGTACACAACAGCAACTAAATTTGGACTCATATTAGCTAGTGGATTGATACATACATACAAATACAATCATCCTGCATACGCCCACAAATTGAAGGACACTGGAAAGTTTACAAGAAACTGCTCAAGGTTACAACTACTTGTTCTACACTACATCCTGACCAAATGGACCTTTGATAAGATCATATATTATTAAAAATCTATTTTAAAGATGGTAAAACCAAAAATCCAAAATTAATAATACCTATGAGCCAACTGAATGATAACCCTAGTTAAATTTCATCGGAGGCAATTAGAACTTTATCACCTAGCATCCGGTTATTTTTCGATTAATTTAGAAAATAAAGTTGCAAGTTTAACTTGATCACCAAAACCGGTCATTCTTCAAAGTTTCTCAAACCTTCGTAAGCTTTAAGTGGCATTGATGAAATGTGGCAGTGATTAACAGAAAACGGAGCAACAATCCAGCTGGGTAAAGACATACACAATCTTACTCGCCCTGTTTAGGGGCTTTATATTTCGGTATTTTACATTACAGAACATACGTGATAACCTCATTTAGAAACACAAAAGTCAAAGCAAGCAAACTACATCCAGTGACAAATGTATCCACCTCACAACCCAATCCCCAAATCAATTTGACTGAAAAATTTGTTACCAATATTCAGCTCCAGCAGCAAAGAACTTAGCAATGACAATAAACCAACCCTACATATCATATCCAATCTCATATACGAAAAATAAAAAAATATATATATTGAAAGCTTATGATGATATCTGCAGGCAATTGAAACCAGAATGTATCAAGGATGCAGAAAGTCCAAAGGAAGCACTTGATTCATGACTCTGGCGCTGGTGCAGGTGGCTTTAGAAGCGGTTGAAGTGCCTTAACAACAATGCTCATATTTGGCCGGAACTCAGCTTC
Organism: Rosa persica; assembly: GCA_025331145.1. Lineage (NCBI taxonomy): Eukaryota > Viridiplantae > Streptophyta > Magnoliopsida > Rosales > Rosaceae > Rosa > Rosa persica. Next base: position 21,844,856 of record WFKR01000004.1, on the reverse strand, counting down.
ATATTGTACACACAAAGCTGCCACAGCTGCTAGCTGCATCACCAACAAAATGAAAACTCATTGTCAGCTGCTAATGTTAACTCAAAACCAACACTCATAGCACGCATTAAATATGACGTGTGTGCGTCTGTCTGTCATTAAGCGAGAGAAAGAACCTTTGCAACTCCTTTTGGAGGATATTCTCCCTTCAGCTTAGGATCTACACATTGTTTAACCTTATCTTCACTCAATCTTGGAGTAGCCTTTACAAAAAGAGGGGATATGTCAGGTCAAAACGAAATGCAGAACAGAAAAGAACCTGATATTTTTCTAAGAAGCAAGCAGATAAGACTCACCCAAGTCACAAGACTCTGCTGTCCACGGGGCATTGTATGATCGACAGGTTTCCTCCCAGTTAGAAGCTCTAGAAGAACTACTCCAAAGCTGTAGACATCACTCTTCTGTGTCAATTGACCAGTCATTGCATACCTGCAAAACAATTTAAAACATCTCAAATTAGCTATGACAAAAGAAATGAATTTAATGATATGGGGAAGTGGTCCTGAAGTGCATTTACAAATAGAGGTGCTTCTGGAACAATCAAAATGCTACAAAGTTGCTCACGGTGTATAGTGATCAAAGTAGTGGACAGAACAGCGTGCTACACATAATTCATTTAATTTGTCCTCAATTACATCCACAATCAATAAAATGTAACAAAACTATATATACCAACACAAGTCACTGAGAAGAACTGGTCAGACTCAAAACTCTTTTATCATTTGGTCTACGCAATGACTGTTTTTAAGTAGTGGTTTCATGGCTTTTTTGTGATGAGGGTAGACAATTTTAAGGACTGCTGGTCCACTAAAGTCTCTACTCTTTTCCTTTTAGTAAAAGTATCTCGTTTCCTATAAAAAGAATTTTAAAAAAAAAAATCTAAAAAACACACTGATATGAAAAGAATTGCAACAGGTTTTCATGATTCCTTCCCAGATTAGCTAGATGCATTTTCCCATAAACTCTATGACCAAAAAAGCATCAACATCATTGGTCAGCAAATAATGAAACCATGTAGTTCTGCACCCAAATGTAAAGATTCTTAAAGCCAGATGCATTTTACCACCAAATTGCCTATTAGAGCCACAGTAGCTCACTGTTCGAACTCATTAAATCCAGCTTTGAACTTTTCTCAGGTACGACAACTCAGCCCAAAAAGCCACAGGAATTTTCAATAAGAAAAACTCTATACATAACTTCTACCGAAGTCTGTCTCTTTTTTTTTTTTTTTTTTTCCTATCAATGACCAGTTTCAATCTTTCAACATGGATAATGGTAGATCTCCATGAATGCCATAGACTACAAGGAAAAGTAGGATCTACAAACTTAATTAACAGACATCTTCTTCATTTGGCTCAAGGTCTATTCTAGACAGCATTTGTCACAGTAATCTGATTGTTTCTCAAAAAGAGGGGAGAAGTATAATCAAAAGGAAAGTTAAAAAAGATTCGAGTCACAACCCACAACCGAAGACTGCAGCCACCAACCACCACCCATTTTTCAGGTGCTGGCCAACCAACTCTAGATATATCTGACACAGTGACATTGCAAAACCACCCTGGCACCGATCTGGGAAGGCCACTATCCAGTGACATCCTACAAAATGTTGCACAATTCTTGGTAGACTGCCACTGAATAGCAATAACTGTTTTAGGGGCATCCCACAATCTCGTTTTGAAATATGACAATGGCTATTTACCGACTCTCCAACAATTTTGGTGGCATCCTTCTATAATTTCCCAGAATGTTTGGGACTATTTTGCCAAACAATTCAAATAGCAAAACCCAGATTTCTATGTGGATCTGAGCAACTGATTTTAACATCGTGAATGTGCGGCAGTGTAGCTGGGCAGAGGTTGCTCACCTCCGATCTGGTAGGTCTGCCAGATTTTCAGCAATCTGGACCCTAGGAATGAGGAAGAGAAAGAAAGAAAGAAAGAAAGAAAGAAAGAAAGAAAGAAAGAGAGAGAGAAAGAGAGAAAGAAAGAAAGAAAGAAAGAAAGAAAGAAAGAAAGAAAGAGAGAGAGAGAGAGAGAGAGAGAGAGAGAGAGAGAGAGAGAAGAGAAAGAGGTGGAGGTTCCTGGTAAATTCAGGTAGCTGCTGGGTTGGGAAGATGTAGGAGCCAGATGATAAAATTGGAAATTGTACAAAAGATGGAAGATCCGAGGCACGCGACTGGTATAAGGTAATATAGACACATGTTTATAAAAGCAGAACATACTACCTAACACTTCTTACAATGCAATCTATGAAGTATATTTGAAACAAAAAATATCCTGTCAGAAGCTAGCAGTCTAAACTAAATGAACCAGCAGATGCAGCTCAAACCATACCACCATAAACTATATGTAAAAACCACACAAATATAGAAAGCAAGTTTCAGAACATTACTCTGGAGCATGATAACCAAAAGTTCCTAAAACTCGAGTGGAATGAAGACGAGCAGCCATATCAGGAGCCTGATTTGAAAGATTAAAATCTGCTATCTTGGCTTTGAAATCTTCAAAGAGAAGCACGTTACTAGATCTGATATCTCTATGTATAATGGGAGGTTGAACCTTCTCATGCAAGTATTCCAACCCCCTGGCTGCATCAACTGCAATTCTCACACGCTGCATCCAGTCAAGTGTTGGACCAGGTTGCGCCCCTTGGACGCCCTTTCTACCTATAATTCCAATCACATTCAAATAAATGAACACAATTTTCAAATGAAGTGAACCTGGATATAAATTTTAAAAGAAAAGATTGCAAACCATGCAATATGTCATGCAAAGACCCCATGGTGGCAAACTCATACGCAAGCACTCGCAGACTTCCTTCAACACAATAACCAAGCAACTCAACAAGATTGTCATGCCTCAGTCTAGAAACCATGGAAACCTTGAAAAAGTATGTCATGATTGAGTTAGATAAACTAATAAATCACAAATCAATAACCAACTGTGTTTCAAATATATTTCAAGTAAAAAGACTTCCAAACAGACCTGGGTCAGAAACTCAACATTTGACTCGGGCTCAGATGCAACGTCAAGCTTCTTGACGGCAACAGCTTTACCATCATCCATGCTTGCATAATATACTCTCCCGTATGATCCTTCACCGATCAATGACTTAGATCCAAAATTGTCAGTCTTCTCTTTCAGCTCCTCCAGAGACAATGGAGGTACTTCAATAGGTGGTGCTGCCTTTTGTACATCAGGCTTCAAAGGAGTGGACACCTTGGCGCCCTTATGGTTCCCTAAAAAGGAAAAGGTGAAAAAAAACTAAAGTACAACTTAAAGAGGAAAAGAAAAGCAAAAACAAATAAAGTACTGAATAAACTAATAATGCCCAAATTCTGAAAAAACAGGTAGTGGTTAGCTAATGTCCTCTAAACGGTACAGGACAATAGTATTATGTTTTCCTACTTTGTTGTGAATTCAAATGATCATAGAAGATAACAGAAAACAAGTTAAAAAATAATTGAAGGAAAGAGAATTACATTTATGAAAGGCACTCGCCCACAACAGAAAAGCTACTTCATCAGTAGCTTCAAAAATATAATTGAGTAACAACTGGACAAAACCATACAACAACTCATATGAAAAGATCATATATCAGAAGGGAAACAACAACTGCTGCCTAATCAATGATAGCATATAACAGAAACATGCTTTGGAATAGAAATGTCGAAGAATCCTATGAACCTATCTAGTGTATTGAATTGTCATACTTCAGTAGCAGGTTTTGAGATAATTTATAAGATTTTCAAATTTTCAGATGACACTAAATGATCTTCAACATCATTAATCTTCCCAGGCTTCAGTTAATTCACAGATTCATTTCTGCCTACTCATGATCAAAACTTAAAAGCCAAATATCCGTAACACAGTTTATAATTTGGATTAAAAATTTAAACTGCATGCCAAGTATCAAGTGACAGGCATTGGATTGTGGTAAGCTTGCCTGATTTAGCCAGGGTGAATACATTATACTGGAATGTGAACCCACTTGCATGATATGTTGGTTGTCATTATGGAAGCAGTGCTAATCAAAAATAATAACTACAGTAAACTTAATTAATGATCACTCAAAGAAGATATATTATAAATTTAGGACTACAACCGTGAAGTTAAAATAACTAAAAACTTTAGGAATTCCTATCTCAGCTTCTTATGATTTTGCTTTTTTTTCAATTACACACCAGATTGGCAGATTTCAAAAGAAAAAGGTAAGAAAATATTACCATCATAACTCCTTGGGCTCTTCAGTTGTTCATTTTCATGTGCGGGATAAGACTCCTCCACGTGACAAGAACAACAAAGCCACCTGCGCATCCTGACTTTCTTCCTCAAATAAAGATCGTCGTCAGCGCTTGTATTCTCAAGTCTCACAAAGTAACCAGGGGGAGGGGCATGTGCCTGCATTGTGCCACAGATTTAACATCATAAAAAAACTAAAGTTAAAAGTGAGCAAACTGATAATTGCAACATTTGTTTGGAGATGGTATCATAGCAAAATGGTCAAGTAGAGATAAACAAACACTGGAATGAAATTCTAATAATCCTCATTTTTTTTTTTTCAGATGGATTCCAGTATGGCTCTAGAGATTAGGACTTCATGGAACCACCAAAGTGGGAGAAAGCTCTGTATATCCTCAGTATCATTTAGTAATTGGAAAGTTTACTAGAACTGCCAGATACAGTTTGTCAGACATTGTGGATTTCTCTCTTCATGCTTTGATTCTAAATATGCAGCAATCATAGTCTACATAAAAGACACTTTTTCCGAAACATCTAAAAATGTAGTTGAGAATGCTATCACAACGTGACACATCTTCAGCCCAAAAACAATCTAGTAGACACAAGAATGTGGATATTGCTAATCGACGACATAACGGAACAAAGCAGTGGAGCTGCAATAGAATTTTAATTCAAAAGACGATGCCTCTTTCATTCGGTGCAAACTTAGCAAATATTAGTGTAATCTCAGCTTCATAATGGAAGTATACATTCACAATGTATCATCAAACAGTACATATACATTTCGAGATAGCAAACGATCAACAGAAAGCAATCGGTTTTGCACAGAAATAAAAAATTACAATTGTGACCTCTCAAATAGATCATAGATATCACAACAACAACAACAACAAAAACGATGATTCTTACCACTAAACCACGGCTACGACAGTCTCTGCCCTCCATAAACACGAATTCAAAAGCAACCAATCAATTAAGGGAAGAAAAGCGAAAACCCCGAAACCAAATTATCCCAATTCTCGAAATTAACCAAAGAAGAAAGCAAACCCCCAAAATTAAGTTTAGATAAAAAGGAAGAATCTTTGAAGAGAGAGAAGATTGAATTGAGGTGTTGGGGATTATGAAAGCGAAAGAGGAAGAAGAAGAAGAAGAAAAAGCGAATAGGGAGATGAAATTCAGCCCCAGATCCCAAACCGAATTTGCAGGCAATAAGGAACAATACAACAACGCAATGCAACAGAAAAAAAAAAAAAAATAGAGAGAGGAAATATAAGAGGGGATGAAAATGATACCTGTAAATGTGTCTCTATTTGGTTATCTCTCTTTCTCTCTCTCTTTAGGGCTTGTGAGGTTGGTTAAGGAGGAGGGAGGGACAGGTAGGATTTGAGAGGGCGATTTGGCTTTCGCCTTTGGCTGTTGCTTTAGTTGTTTTTGGGGTGTGGTGGTTTTTTCAGAGAGAGAGAGAGAGAGAGAGAGAGAGAGAAGAAAAAGAAAAAAAAAAACAAAAAGGAAAAAGAAAAAGAAAGACAGAGAGGCAACGCGGACTGTGGCGTTTGCCACAACAACGCTTTAGAATGGACAGATAGATGTATACTCCCTCCCCTCCTAATTTCTAATTTTTTGTTTTTTGACTTTTCTGGGGGATTAATTTATTTTTGTTTTTCAAAAATGCAACGACTCTTGTGCAATGATTTGGATGTGTTTACTTTGTCATAAAGGTTGAGATTGGGCGGTGGGAAAGAGGAGAAGGGAATTTTTGATTGCAGGCATGTATTGAACTCAAGTATTCCTTCTTTAGGAATTTTCTCAAGCAAGCAAACACCACTTAAAAATTACATATTTTTTTTGGAAAGAGAAAATTATGGCTTTTGAGTTCCATGTACAGTCAAATGAATTGCATTACAAAATTATTAATAATGGTTGTGTTTGTTTAAATTTATGTTTAGGTCTTGTGGATAAATTATAGATCGATAACTTTATTAGAAAGTCAGTATTATCTATTCATATACACAATTAAAGCTGTCACGTAATTTGAATCAGTTATAGGTATTATCAACTTTAAATTGTGAGTTCCTAAAAATAAATATATAAAAAAATTAAAACGAATAGAAACTTATTTTTTTTTAGAGTGAGTGTTCTGGAGCGTCGGATCAGACGGACTAGTTGAATCAAGTGGAGGAGAAGGAGCCACAGCATTGAATACGTGTCAACCTGTGTCGACATGTTCTCCTCTTCAAACCACACTCGACGCTTCTCTCGCAGTATCAGACCTGCTTATCTCTGTTAATGCTCTTGAGAAACTCGGTGCAAGATTTGGTAGAACCCAGCTGAATTTCTGGTCAATTAAACCTAAATTGAGAGAAAGCTACAAGATGAAACTTTTTCAGAACTTGTTCCCATCAGCCGACTTCGAGGCTTAGAAGCTGCAACTTCTGATGTTCTGTTCAGCACGACTTCTTCATGAAAGTTGTTTGAAATTTTGTTTTCTATACTGTGCTTGAATTTCATGAAAATCCTACGGTTAGATGTTTATCAATGAAGGTAAAACCAAAGACTGTTCATACAGAAATTCTGTTTCCATGCATATTCAACTATGGTTTTGATTCTAATTCGAATTTGCATGTTCTTGTTTCTTTCAAATTCAGCTTTCTTTTGCATTGGCCATTGCTTTTCTACTGATATTGAATCCCACTTGTGAAGCATTATCTTTCATCTTGAGCCAAAAATGATGATCGGTATGTTGGCTTATCTCCTGCAATTTCACATTGTCTTTGTTCAATCTCCATTTTCAGTTTTGAGTTCATCAATCTTGTGAATCATACATACCCTTTGAACTGATGTTATCTCATAATCTTATTTGTTTTCTAGTGGAACACATATTCTTACATTGTTGATGTTATTGATAAAGTTCATTTGAGTTATTAAGAATGACCTTATGTATCTTTCTTTTATAAATTACTTACAAACTGTTTTCTATTTGATCTGTGTTGATACCATTTCAAATTAGACATCCAAAAGATTGTGTTAAGAGTGATTTCATATAATTTGGACTTGAAACTGATCTTTGGTGAGAGTTTTAAGAGAATCCACGCTACTGGAATTTTAAGAAAAGCTAGCAATTCAGTCTGTTTGCATCCAATTTTTCTCCTACTTCCCGAACTCTGTTTTGCATGAAAGTTCAGCATGTTGTACCATAGCATGTTAAGTTTGATTCTGGAAACTTTCGAGAGCAATGGACTCGAGATGAATTTTATATAATTTTTCAAACCTGCCCTGTTCCTTCTGTTTCTGCTTCTGATTAACTCTAAATCAGTTTTAGTTTTGTCCAATCAGTTCTTAAAGATCTAAAACTCTATAGTACTCATATCAATCTCATCTCAGTTCTTGATATGATCACTGCTACTCTTCAAAACGCTTCGACCATTTAGACCTTTCAAATGGTTACAAGAAAATGGATCTTGAGATTGATAATTTGCGAAATTTAGTAATTAGGATGCTGGGCAAGCTCTGAACTCCTATCACTGAAGGAACGATAATGGAGGTGATGATATGTACTTCAATGTCATTACTGGAAGATTGAAGTATGGGGGCTTCACCCTAGTTAGTGGTTTCCGCATTTCTTTTATGATTGAAAATGGTTTTGTGATTTTAACACTTGAGTTAGTGAGATGACCTGAGAGTGAACGGGACATAGCGATTTTCTTAGGTTTCGATTCCCTAAACCTCCAGAGTGGTTGTACGAATGAGATAGTGTCTGATATGATTTGAGGTGTGACAAGAGATCTATGTGGTACGGCGTAAACGGACACTCTCGCTACTCTTCACCATTTGTTGAAGATTTAAATCTTCGGTGAGGTAGTAGTTGACTAGTATATGGATCAGTAGTCAGGTTGGTATTTTAGCCAGGTACTCTTATCATTTGTATTTGGTTTCGCACTGAGAAATATTTTCTATTTTATTAACGCATTTTACTCAACTGGCGCAAATTACTATCTTATTTTCAAACGTAGCTAGGGTTGTTGATGTTTGAGTAGCGAGAACGAAAGCTTACCCCTACTATAATTGGTTTTGCAGATATTGTGCACGAGGGTTGAGGAGGATTTCGGGACTGAGCTGGGTGCTATGCACCTTAATCCTTTTGTATAATTGCATTCTCATTTTGTTCACTTTTGTTCAGTTGCTATTGTTGGTTGGGCTGAATGTCAATTGTAATAATCTTATTCTCGGTTGTGACTTAAATCCTTAAGCATGTTACCGATATGCGTCTCTTGTTTCCTTAGTGTGGTGCAACTATTTAATCTTAAACCTGACTTCTTTCGGTTTTTATTTTGATTTGTCTTTTCTACTGAATTGTATAAAGGATTTGTCGATTTCACTTCATTTATCATTATTGCGGAACTTTAAGAAGGTCTAGATTTCTTAGTTTTTGAGGAGATATGAATATGAATTTATATAGAACCCCAAGTGAACTAATTTGTCTGTTCACTTATTTTCTTGACAAACACAATTGTTGCCGAGACAAGTACCATTTTCATTTGAAAAGTCATAATTAATTATATTTTTATCTATATTTAATTGGATATTACGACATAATTTTCAACACTGATAGCCCAAGAAGGTCCAAAACTTAGGCCAGATCAGCTTTGAGCATATATGTGATAAAAACACCTTCATTGAAAGTCCAAACAACACAAGAAGCATACATAGTTAAGGAAATACCCCTAGACCGTAACATAAACCCAGGCATAACGGCCCAAATTCAATTAGGTCGAAGTTTCATTTACTCTACCACCAGCAACCCCATTGACATCAATACTATGACTTCTCTTTTTAGTTGCTTCCCTTTCCAGTCCACCATGAGCCGATAAGAACAACTTTGTCTGTATCAGATTAGTAAGTCAAAACACAGTATTTTGTCAGTAAAAGTTGAAGAAAGTTAACCGTGCCTCGGCCCAACTTGCGTTGCAATCTACCCACGCACCTTAAGGGAGATGTCCAACACACAGCTCCACAACCAATCCAAACAAGTCTATGAACTAGACCCTAAAACCCGCCAGATTTAGTGTGAAGACCCAGATTTTCATACAATAAATTTATGTAATTCAATAATTGTTATATTAATTGAATTGTGATATTTGGGATTATTTGGATTGTCGTGGGTTGAGAAAATTGGTTCCGAATGATTTTATTTTCGAAAACGAACGTTATTTAGGGGGTCGTGAAAATCGACTTTTTATACGTTCAAAATTTGGGAAAACTTCCTTCATGAAAGTTGTAGAGCTCGTCGATACGAGTCCGTGCATATATGGAACGCATTATTCGGAGTTCGTATGAATAAGTTATGAATATTTGAAAATCGAAATTTTTCTATAAATAGTGAAAAAATCAGAGTTTGTTGTGAAGGACGAAAAAATCCTATTTTTGCACATCAGCCCCCGTCTCTCTCTCGGCCTGGTCACTGTGCATGCAGACCCGCCGACCCGACCCGACTGGAAGTCGGTCTTCCCGGCCGCGCCGCCGCCGGACCCGGCCCCCATCCGCTTCGCCGCCTCACGCCCGGTCGATCCCAGCGGTGCACGGGCCGATCCTCCCCATTTTCGTGACGTGCTCTTCCTTCTGATCATCCCCATATATGGCTTGCATCACGATTTTGAGTGTAGAGTGGTAGATCAAGAGTTGAAGATTTCGACGTCCCTGATTCGATCTGGAGACTGATCAGAGGGTCGAGATTAATCCAACTTCAAAGCCCGATCTAGGACGATCCAGACCTCATCTCCGAAAAAGTCAGGTATTAAAGTTGTTCAAAATTTCATTTTGAAGAAGTTTGTAGTTGACGACTTTTGCATCGGAGGTGGTTGACCGTCGTTGACCGTCGCGTTGACCACCGTCTGACCGCCGCGTGTGGCGGCGCGTCGGACCACATTTTGAGTTTTTATTATCTGGACGATGATCTATGCATCCATACGAGCGTTTTGAGATATAACTTGGTCATGTTAGAAAAAGTTGATAAATAGTCAATTTCTGTTTTGACGTTACTATTTACGGTTTTACAATTTACCTTCGGTTTGAGATTTACAAAGATCAGACCATCGGTTTTACTTCAAATTTTAATATGATGTTCATATGACTGTCCCGATGACCTTGTGTGGTCACGGGCGAAGATCCGACCGTTGGATCTTCGTATAATTGTAAAATAGTGATTCGGGAGGCAATTAGTGAAGATCCGTTCATCGGATTTTCGTATAATTTTGATAGGATGTTTCCAAGGGCAATTCGTAAGGATCTAACCGTTGGATTATCATTTAAATTCAATCCGCCCGTCAGATTGTCATTATTTTAGAATCCGACCGTTGGATCATCATTTAGGTTTATTTCATGCTTCGTTGCTAAGTAAAGACCGTACTTGATTAGGTACTTGACGGCTTGAGTTGACGAGCATTTGGATTATTGTGAGTTATAATTATATTGAAGACGCAGCAGGAGTTTCGAGGTGAGTAAAACTCACGTGGTTCATATTACGAACCGAGCATTGTAATTTATTTATTTGTGGTAATTGTGTGAAAAATATTTGCGGATTAAATATTTGTTTTAAAATTTCATGGACTTGAATCACCACGGTCCATAGGTAAGTAAAATGAATTTTAACTATACAAATGAATTTCATAATTTTCTTGTGTGAACTATAGATGGTATTAGTGGTCATTCCTGAGTGGATGATTACGTATATATATATTTACTTGGAAAATATATATTGATGAGTGGATTGTTTGATTGATGATATGATTGAGTTGAATTGATGAGTTGATTATATTACAATTGTGTAATTCCATAATAATATGATGTATCTTGGTTGGGTTGATTTCAGTATGTGATATTATATGTTGGGTTCATTTATGGGTTTAGGGTCAACGTAATGACCGGTGTGGGTAATCGGACGCTCTAATCCTAGTGTGGATGATGGGATACGATTGGTTGAGTATGTGGAATTATTGGACGTTCTAAATATGTATATAGGTATACATATTGATGAAATACAATAATTGATAAATATGTCGGATGCCATAACCTAGGCCAGGTGACGGGCTACGATTCAGTTAGAGCTCTAGTCTATCAAGTACCGTATTTTTATAAATACGATGATGAGAGTTGTGGAGAAAGTTGTGAGTTGGGTTGTCTTGATATATTGAGTTGGTGTTGATTGAGTTTGTTATTATTTGTATATGTGGAAATTATTGAGTGTTGCTGTGTGTGGAAATAAATGAGATTAAATTAAGTAACAGTTCCTTCTTTTACTCATACGAGCTTTCATAAGCTTACCGGGTTTTGTGTTGTTGCAATCCCGGTACACTATTCAATGGTGTAGCGGATATTCCTGCAGGTTAGGATAACCAGGGAGGTGACCGAGCTGCTTAGGTGTTACAGCAGTTTTGTTATTTATTTAGTTGTGAGGTGTGTGTATGCTCATTTAGAGCTTTACATTACATTTTGGATTTGAGTTGTAATAATTAACCGAGACTAAATTCGGTTTGATTTTATTTCGTGTGGTGAGTATGTTAAGAAAAGAAAAATTTTCAGGATGATAATTTAGAGTTTGTAGTATTTTCATGTTTCGGATTTTGAATTGTTATTCTAAAATTCGGGGCGTGACAGTTTGGTATCAGAGCGTAAGGTACATATTTGGTGATATGTCAATACTTACCGAGTGATGGCCCGTCTGCAGCGGATCCCCATCGTTTGCTCTTCGGTATTGACAATGTCATTGGGTATGTGAGTGCGTTAGGTTGGCTAGGAACGTTAGTACTTTTAGGAAATTTAAGCATTGTTATGTATGATCAGTACTTGGTTAATATGGACTTGCATTTGACTTATGCTTTGTTTAAGTGTTATGCGTGTATTAATCAAGTATATCATGCTTATTAGGTAATGGAGATTGAGGAAAACGAGGCCAGAGGTCGGGGTAGAGGTAGACCTCGTGGCAGGGGTAGAGGCCGAGGAAGGGGTAGGGCCCCTCCAGTCGAAGAAGTATTCGAGTCGGAGGAAGATGCACCTTATAAGGATCAGCCTATTCCTCCTGTGGCTGTGGTTGATAATCTTGCTCGCTTGCTGATGCTAGCAAGGGAAATTACTCGCTTGGGAGCAACCAAGTTTGGAGGAGGCACTGATTATATGGTGGCGGATCGTTGGATAGAGGATTTGCAGACCTATTTCGATCTGCTTGATTGCACTGAGACCGACAAGAGGAAGCTAGCCGCCTTCATGCTGAAGGATAAGGCTAGGGTGTGGTGGAACGTCACTCAGAGGAGCATTGAGGTGTCTACCTTGACATGGGACGGCTTTGAGAGGCTGTTCAGGGAGAAGTACTTTCCACCAGCAGTGAAGGAGAGGTTGGAGCGAGAGTTCCTTGCACTTGTACAGGGGAAGATGACCGTAATTGAGTATGATACGGAGTTCTCCAGATTGTACAAGTATGTGAGGCAGATGGAGGATGAGGACTTGGCCAAGAAGTTTCAGAGAGGGTTGAGTCCTTTGATTGAGCGTGATGTAGCTATCTTGGAGTTGAAGACCAAGAGAGAGATCTTGGCTAAGGCACAGATCATTGAGCAGCAGAACCTGATTCGTAAAGAGAAGGAGTCTGCTGAGAGAGACTTCCAGGGCAAGGGAAAGGCCATAGCAGGGAGCAGTAGAGCTAGAGACTTCAGGGGTGGGTTCTGAAAGAGACAGAGAACTCAGTTCCAGCATCAGGTTCCAGCTAGGGCAGCAGTAGCTCCTCCTGTTCAGGTTATGCCTATCAGGCAGATAGCACCAGCAGCTCCAGTGAAGTACTTTAACTGTGGCGAGCCGGGCCACATCTCTCGTGCGTGCACGAAGCCACGGGGTAGGTTATGCTACAGTTGTGGACAGGCAGGGCATCAGGCTAGGGAGTGTCCTCGGATTCAGGATAGAGTGCAGGGTAACCAGCAGAGGCAGTTACCACCTGCTCATGCTAGGGTCTTTGCCAACGGTCAGGCAGGCACGGGAGTGGAAGGTACCTTATCTGTTTATCACTTTCTTGCTAGAGTATTGTTTGATACGGGAGCCTCACACTCTTTCATATCTAGTTCGGTTGTGGATGTTTTGGGTTTGATTGCTATGCCTCTGACTAGATCATTGTGTGTTACATCACCTCTCGGTGTGTCTCTTGAGCTTAGCGTGCTTTGTGATGATTGCCCTATTGGGATTGGTGGTAGAGAGTTCTCTGCATCTTTGATTGTGATTCCGGATCACACGTATGATGTGATTTTAGGTATGGATTGGTTGATCCCGAACCATGCTGTTATTGATTGCTTTAGGATGATTGTGTCCTTCCATGTTCCGGGACAACCGGTGTTTCATTACCGTTGTCTGAAGTCTGACATCACCATGAGGATAAGGATTTTGGCCCATATTGAATCAGGGAGTAGTACTTCAAAGATTACAGGGATTCCTGTAGTTTCCGAGTATGAAGACGTGTTTCAGGAGATCCCTGGGTTACCTCCGAAAAGGGTAATGGACTTCTCCATTGATGTGATACCAGGTACTTCACCTGTGTCGAAAGCACCCTATCGAATGGCTCCAGCTGAACTTCAGGAGTTGAAGGTTCAGATTGAGGGCTTACTTGCACAAGGGTTCATTTAGGCAAGTGTGTCTCCTTGGGGTGCACCAGTGTTGTTTGTGAAGAAGAAGGATAGTTCACTTCGTCTATGTGTGGATTATCGACAGTTGAACAAGGTGACCATCAAGAATAGGTACCATTTACCTAGGATTGATGACTTGTTCGATCAGCTTAGAGAAGCTACTGTGTTTTCGAAGATTGACTTGAGGTCTGGATATCACCAGTTGAGGGTGAAGGAGGAAGATATTCCAAAGACTGCGTTCAGGACCAGGTATGGACATTTTGAGTTTCTTGTCATGCCTTTTGGTCTCACGAATGCCCCCGCAGCATTTTTGGACTTGATGAACCGTACGTTCAGTCCTTACTTGGATCAGTTCGTGGTAGTGTTCGTTGATGACATCTTGATTTATTCAAGGTCGTCAGCGGAGCATGAGAGACATCTGCGGATAGTGCTGCAGACATTGAGAGAGCAAAAACTATTTGCCAAGTTCGAGAAGTGCGACTTCTGGCAGAGTGAAGTCAAGTTCCTTGGTCATGTGGTCTCAAAGGATGGAGTTTCTGTGGATCCTTCGAAGGTTGAAGCAGTGATGAGTTGGAGTCGCCCTACTACGGTTACAGAAATCCGTAGCTTCCTTGGATTGGCCGGTTATTACAGGCGCTTCATTGAAGGGTTTTTTGGTATTGCTTCGGCTTTGACCAAATTGACCAGGAAGGACACTCAGTTCGTATGGTCGGATGAGTGTGAGAAGGCTTTCATTGAGCTGAAGACTAGATTGACTACAGCTCCGGTGTTGACTATTCCTACTAGTGGTGGTGGATTAGTCATTTATAGCGATGCATCTCATCAGGGTTTGGGGTGTGTGTTGATGCAGAATGGTAGTGTCGTTGCTTATGGTTCTAGACAGTTGAAGGTACATGAGCGGAATTACCCTACTCATGATCTAGAGCTAGCAGCTGTGGTGTTTGCCTTGAAGATTTGGAGGCACTATCTTTATGGTGAGAAATTCGAACTCTTTTCTGATCACAAGAGTTTGAAGTATCTATTCTCCCAGAAGGAATTGAACATGAGGCAGAGGAGATGGATGGAGCTCATTAAGGACTATGATTTCACCTTGGAGTATCATCCCGGAAAGGCGAATGTAGTGGCGGATGCTTTGAGTAGGAAACCGCGGGTAATCATGGCATCGATTATGGTGCGGGAGTGGCGCATGCTAGAAGCTGCATCTGAGTTCGACCTTATGCCCGCAGGAGCAGGACGGGGAATCTTTCTCAGTAGTATCACCTTACAGCCCACCTTGATCTCCAGGATCATTCAGGGTCAGACACTTGATGAGTTTGCTCAGGCGAGGATTGCTGAGATGACTGTTGACCCGGATGTGGAGGGTCCTTCTGAGTGGATGATTGGGGCTGATGGAGGATTGAGATTTCGAGGGAGATTGTATGTACCGAGTGTTGATAACCTTAGAGAGGAGATCATGCGGGAAGCACATAGGTCTCGATATACTATACATCCGGGAGGTACTAAAATGTATATGGATCTAAGAAGGCAGTTTTGGTGGTATGGTATGAAGAGGGATGTGGCAGAACACGTGTCGAAGTGTCTTATCTGTCAACAGGTGAAGGCAGAGCATCAGCGACCAGCAGGAATGCTGAACCCCTTATCGATTCTTGTTTGGAAATGGGAAGATATCTCTATGGACTTTGTGACTGGATTGCCCAGATCCAGGCAAAGTTATGACTCTATTTGGGTAATTGTTGACCGGTTGACTAAATCAGCACACTTCCTTCTGGTGGCAAAAACGTACTCAGGTGATGCATTGTGTAAGTTATATGTGAACGAGATAGTGAGGCTTCATGGAGTGCCTGTGACGATTGTATCTGATCGCGATGCTCATTTCACTTCAGAATTCTGACGTAGGTTCCATAGGGCATTTGGTACGTCTCTTGCTATGAGCACTGCATTTCACCCACAAACAGATGGACAGACCGAGAGAGTGAATCAGGTGATGGAGGACATGCTTAGAGCTTGTGTTCTGGATTTTAAGGGTAGTTGGGCGGATCATCTGCCATTGGTAGAGTTTGCCTACAACAACAGCTATCACTCTAGTATCGGTATGGCTCCATATGAGGCTCTTTATGGTAGGCCATGTAGGACTCCTATCTGTTGGGCGGAAGCAGGGGATAAAGGGCTCATCGGACCTGAGATTGTACAGGAGACTACAGAGAAGGTCACTACTATTCGGGACAGAATCCGAACCGCTCAGAGTAGACAGAAGAGTTATGCTGACATGAAGAGGAGACCGTTGGAGTTTGAGACAGGTGATCATGTGTTCTTGAAAGTCTCACCAATGAAAGGCGTGGTGAGATTTGACAAGAAGGGGAAACTCGCACCGAGGTATGTTGGACCCTTTGAGATTCTAGAAAGGGTTGGTAACTTGGCATATCGTCTTGCTTTACCTGTTAGCATGTCGGGTGTGCACAACGTCTTCCATGTGTCTCTGCTCAGGAAGTATGTTCGAGACGAGTCTCACGTGATTGACCACGGTACGATCGAAGTGAACCCGGATGTGACGTTTGTAGTTGAACCTGTTCGTATCTTGGATAGGTCTACAAAGAAACTTCGTAGGAAAGAGGTTGATCTTGTGAAGGTGTTGTGGAGTCATCATGATGAGGGTGATGCATCATGGGAATTGAAGTCTGACATGAGGAAGAGATATCCTCAGCTTTTTGTGGACGAACATGCTTGAATTTCGGGACGAAATTCTTTTAAGGAGGGTAGACTGTGAAGACCCAGATTTTCATACAATAAATTTATGTAATTCAATAATTGTTATATTAATTGAATTGTGATATTTGGAATTATTTGGATTGTCGTGGGTTGAGAAAATTGGTTCCGAATGATTTTATTTTCGAAAACGAACGTTATTTAGGGGGTCATGAAAATCGACTTTTTATACGTTCAAAATTTGGGAAAACTTCCTTCATGAAAGTTGTAGAGCTCGTCGATACGAGTCCGTGCATATATGGAACGCATTATTCGGAGTTCGTATAAATAAGTTATGAATATTTGAAAATCGAAATTTTTCTATAAATAGTGAAAAAATCTGAGTTTGTTGTGAAGGACGAAAAAAATCCTATTTTTGCACATCAGCCCCCGTCTCTCTCTCAGCCTGGTCACTGTGCCTGCAGACCCGCCGACCCGACCCGACTGGAAGTGGGTCTTCCCGGCCGCGCCGCCGCCGGACCCGGCCCCCATCCGCTTCGCCGCCTCACGCCCGGTCGATCCCCGCCGTCGCCACACCTAGCCGCCGCTCCTAGGCCTGGATCGAAGCCTCTATCCGAAGCCCAAACCCGACCCTGCCGGAAAACCATTTTTCCGGCGGTGCACGGGCCGATCCTCCCCATTTTCGTGACGTGCTCTTCCTTCTGATAATCCACATATATGGCTTGCATCACGATTTTGAGTGTAGAGTGGTAGATCAAGAGTTGAAGATTTCGACGTCCCTGATTCGATCTGGATACTGATCAGATGGTCGAGATTAATCCAACTTCAAAGCCCGATCTAGGACGATCCAGACCTCATCTCCGAAAAAGTCAGGTATTAAAGTTGTTCAAAATTTCATTTTGAAGAAGTTTGTAGTTGACGACTTTTGCATCGGAGGTGGTTGACCGTCGTTGACCGTCGCTGACCGTCGCGTTGACCACCGTCTGACCGCCGCGTGTGGCGGCGCGTCGGACCACATTTTGAGTTTTTATTATCTGGACGATGATCTATGCATCCATACGAGCGTTTTGAGATATAACTTGGTCATGTTAGAAAAAGTTGATAAATAGTCAATTTCTGTTTTGACGTTACTATTTACGGTTTTACAATTTACCTTCGGTTTGAGATTTACAAAGATCAGACCATCGGTTTTACTTCAAATTTTAATATGATGTTCATATGACTGTCCCGATGACCTTGTGTGGTCACGGGCGAAGATCCGACCGTTGGATCTTCGTATAATTGTAAAATAGTGATTCGGGAGGCAATTAGTGAAGATCCGTTCATCGGATTTTTGTATAATTTTGATAGGATGTTTCCAAGGGCAATTCGTAAGGATCTAACCGTTGGATTATCATTTAAATTCAATCCACCCGTCAGATTGTCATTATTTTAGAATCCGATCGTTGGATCATCATTTAGGTTTATTTCATGCTTCGTTGCTAAGTAAAGACCGTACTTGATTAGGTACTTGACGGCTTGAGTTGACGAGCATTTGGATTATTGTGAGTTATAATTATATTGAAGACGCAGCAGGAGTTTCGAGGTGAGTAAAACTCACGTGGTTCATATTACGAACCGAGCATTGTAATTTATTTATTTGTGGTAATTGTGTGAAAAATATTTGCGGATTAAATATTTGTTTTAAAATTTCATGGACTTGAATCACCACGGTCCATAGGTAAGTAAAATGAATTTTAACTATACAAATGAATTTCATAATTTTCTTGTGTGAACTATAGATGGTATTAGTGGTCATTCCTGAGTGGATGATTACGTATATATATATTTACGTGGAAAATATATATTGATGAGTGGATTGTTTGATTGATGATATGATTGAGTTGGATTGATGAGTTGATTATATTACAATTGTGTAATTCCATAATAATATGATGTATCTTGGTTGGGTTGATTTCAGTATGTGATATTATATGTTGGGTTCATTTATGGGTTTAAGGTCAACGTAATGACCGGTGTGGGTAATCGGACGCTCTAATCCTAGTGTGGATGATGGGATACGATTGGTTGAGTATGTGGAATTAGTGGACGTTCTAAATATGTATATAGGTATACATATTGATGAAATACAATAATTGATAAATATGTCGGATGCCATAACCTAGGCCAGGTGACGGGCTACGATTCAGTTAGAGCTCTAGTCTGTCAAGTACCGTATTTTTATAAATACGATGATGAGAGTTGTGGAGAAAGTTGTGAGTTGGGTTGTCTTGATATATTGAGTTGGTGTTGATTGAGTTTGTTATTATTTGCATATGTGGAAATTATTGAGTGTTGCTGTGTGTGGAAATAAATGAGATTAAATTAAGTAATAGTTCCTTCTTTTACTCATACGAGCTTTCATAAGCTTACCGGGTTTTGTGTTGTTGCAATCCCGGTACACTATTCAATGGTGTAGCGGATATTCCTGCAGGTCAGGATAACCAGGGAGGTGACCGAGCTGCTTAGGTGTTACAGCAGTTTTGTTATTTATTTAGTTGTGAGGTGTGTGTATGCTCATTTAGAGCTTTACATTACATTTTGGATTTGAGTTGTAATAATTAACCGAGACTAAATTCGGTTTGATTTTATTTCGTGTGGTGAGTATGTTAAGAAAAGAAAAATTTTCAGGATGATTATTTAGAGTTTGTAGTATTTTCATGTTTCGGATTTTGAATTGTTATTCTAAAATTCGGGGCGTGACATTTAGGTACACGGATCTACCAAACCTCAATCATTTTGTTGGAAACAAAGACCAAATAGCTCACCAAGATTGATCAAAACAATACTCAAAGACACCAATTCATCCCAAACCAGGGAAGAGGCTGTACCACTCCCAAAAGGAGACAGACTCGCTCACATGAAAATGGTGTAGCCAGACTTGACATGCAAACCCATCAACTAGCTAAGCTTGAGACCTTACACCAAGATCAAGTTGATTCGATGCTATTTCTTTCCACAAACTTGGATAAGACCCTAAATTAAACAAACCCCCTCCTCCGCGCCCCACGGAGCCTCCCTCAAGATCAAAAATTAAATATATAAAAAAATGTGGGACCCCTTATGTTTCTCTTTGTTCATTGAGAAATTGAAAAATAATTTTGTTCTCTCTCTTTATATAGTATTATTTTTTAATATTTATTATTTATTAGTACAATTTTTTTTTTTTACATCACGGGGGGAGGTAATACCTGAACCCCGATAAGCATAGTTTCGTTACAATTATCCTCATAGAGTACATCCTCAAGAAAATCAAGGGCCTCACCTAAAGATAGATCCACAACATGATCTAAAGTAGCAAAGTGAGCCAACCTATGAGCTACACTATTTGTGTCGAATTTAAAAAGAATAAAAAAACTGCAGATAGTCCTTACAATCATCAAGAATTCGACTTATCTCTGAGTTATCCTCCCCATTATGATTCAAGATAGCAACCAAGACCGCACAATCACTCTCAATTTCAACATGCTTCCATCCCAGGTGAACAGCTAATGGTAAGCCTGCTCTGCAGGCCTTTGCTTCCCCCTGATTACCGACCCCATATGAGGTATAAATCATGTACAATAACTCCAATGCCACCACAGCCTCTATTGGGAAAAAATGCCCCATCAGTATTGATTTTAACTCTTCCTTGGGGTGGGAATAACCACTCCGCTGCTGTCCCTCTATGGCCTTTATTGGAAGGCTTCACTGGGTGCAAACTTGGATAACTTTCCAGCAAATGCATAGACCACGTTACTACATGCATGGGACTAAAAATTCCATCGTTCCACACCAATCTATTTCTTTCAGTCCAGAAAGTCCATACAAGCATAATAAATGTATCCACTTGTTGCTTGTTCAATGCCCCAAGTACCTCCATAATCCAATCTTTAATTAACGTCGCTGCATGGCGACTAGCCTGTAGCCCTAGCGGACTATACACAACCACAAGCATGCTACAACGCTGCACAACGAGAAAACACACATACCTGATCCTCCATGCCAACTTTCTTGCTCATAGTAGCTTTGGTTGGGATAATGTTCCTCACCAACCTCCAAACAAGGACATGGATTTTGGACTAGACTCGAGCATGCCAAATCAATCTCCTTAACTTTTTTATATCCTCATGAACCCGAGATGTAGCACCTTGGGGGTAAAAACTCCCAACCACATGATATCCACTCTTCACCATATACACACCATGCTTATCATGATGCCAAAAAAACCGGTCATCTAGACTCTTCATGCTCAATGAGATGTTTTGAATCAGCTCCACCTCATCCTTGGAGAAGATCTTGTAATACCCGCAATTTTCATTTTTAAATTCGAGTAATTGTATTGAACGATTATTGTGCGATTTCACGAATGTTGTTCGATAATATTTCACTTTTTGAATTATCGAAGGTTCGGAACGATTATTTTTAACGAAAATCTCGAAATTCTCGGTTTGAGAAATCGACTTTTTCTACGTTCAAAATTTGGGGAAACTTCCTTCGTGAAAGTTGTAAAGCTCGTCGATACGAGTCCGTGCGTATGCGGAACACGTTGTCCGGATTTTTTTTGAATTAGTTACAGAATTTAGAAATTATTTCTATTTTGGTATAAATAGAAAAAAAACCCTAGCTATTTTCAGAAGCTTTCCATTTTGGTCTGGCCTCCTTCCATTTTCGGAAGGTACTGTTCATCATCTTCCTCCTCCGTTCCTCGACCTAAAACGATCGAGAGAGAGAGAGAGAGCAAAGTTCACCATAATCATTCTCCCTCCACAGACCACCTCTCGACCTCAAACCAAGTCCCAGGCATTCGCCTCGAGCTGCTCTACCTCCTGGACGGCGTCTCTTCCACCGGCAAGGCCTCCAGCACCGGAGAAACAGTTCGAAACAGTCGGACCCGAAAACAAACCAAACCAAACTTCTTGCTTTTTTGACCTCCAAACCAAGTGAAACTCCTCCCTCTACATCGACTCAACCTCCTGAAGCTCCCAGAAGCAGCTTACAAGGCGGCGTGGCCTATGGCGGCGGCTGGAAGCCAGCCCTGAGCGGATCGAATGAAACTTTCGATCCAAATATCTCGAGTTATATACGATCGTTTCTTGTGATTCTTGGCTTGTTGAGTTCGCAAGGAAGTTCTGAACAAGTTTCCAGAAGGGATCGAGGAGTGAGGTTGCTGTTTTTACGTCGGTTTCAAGCTCGCCAGTTTCTGGAAAATTTTCGGGCGCCGGCTGTATTTGGTAATTTTCGATCCCTTCCCGTCATTTTTTGGTCTTGTGCTAGTTTTGAAAGTTGCTCAGAATGATGAAATGAAGGGGAGAAGCTCGGTCCCAACACCATTGGTGGTGGTCAGCGGTGGCTCTGTCCCTAACTACGGCGGCCCTTTCCGGCCACCTCCGGAGGTATAAAATTTGGTTTCTGTCCATTTTATGATTCTATGTTTCTATACAATCATTTCGACGTATTATACGCATTTTTCGGATATCGTATGAATTAGTTATGAATTTTGTGATTTCGATCGATTACGATCGTTAGATTTATGATCTGAGAAATTAGGACCGTCCGATGAACTTGTAAATTTGATATGATGATCATATGACTGTCCCAGTGGCTTTGTGTGGTTATGGGCGAAGATCCGACCGTTAGATCTTCGTATGTGTGCAAAACGGTAATTAGGAGAGCGATTCGTGAGAATTCGCTCGTCGGATTTTGTTATAAATTAGAATTCGGCCGTTAAATGGTAGTTCAATTATGTTTTGTAATTATTGGCTAAATTCGAATCACATTTGATTAGGTGATTGACGGATTGTATTTGAGTGGGCTATTTCGGCGTTATTTATATTTGTATTGAAGACGCAGCGGGAGTATCGAGGTGAGTAAAACTCACGTGATTCATATTACGAACCGAGCGTTTTAAATTTATTTATCCTTGGTGATTGTGTGAAAAATATTTGCAGATTAAATATTTGTTTTAAAATTTCATGGACTTGAATCACCACGATCCATAGGTAAGTAAAATGAATTTTAAGTATACAAATGAATTTCACGATTTTCTTGTGTGAACTATAAATTGTATTAGTAGTCATTCCTGAGTGGATGATTACGTATATATATATTTACGTGGAAAATATATATTGATGAGTGGATTGTGGAGTGATGATATGATTGAGTTGAATTGTTGAATTGATTATATTTCAATTGTGTAATTTCATAATAATATTGGGTATCTTGGTTGGGTTGATTTCAGTATGTGATATTACATGTTGTACTCATTTATGGGTTTAGGTCAACGTAGTAACCGGTGTGGGGTAATCGGACGCTTTAATCCTGGGTGGATGGTGTGATACGATTGGTTGAGTATGTGAAATTATCGGACGTTATAAATATATATATAAGTATACATATTGATGAAATACGATAATGATAAATATGTCGGATGCCATAATCTAGGCCAGGTGACGGGCTACGATTCAGTTAGAGTTCTAGTCTTTTAAGTACCGTATTTCTATAAATACGATATTGAAGTTTTGTGAAGAAAGGTGTGAGTTTGGGTTTATCTTGATTTATTGAATTGGTGTTTGATTGAGATTGATAGTACTTCGTGGTTGTGGAAATTGTTGAGTGTTGAATTGAGTGGAATTAATTATGATTAAATTAAACAATAGTCATTTCTCTTTACTGATACGAGCTTTCATAAGCTTACGGGGTTTTGTGTTGTTGCAATCCCGGTACACTATTCAAATGGTGTAGCAGATATTCTTGCAGGTCAGGATAACCAGGGAGGTGACCGAGCTGCTTAGGTGTTACAGCAGTTATTGTTATTTCATTAGTTATGAGGCGTGTATGCTCATTTAGAGCTTTACAGTTCATTTTGTAATTGAATTGTAATAATGAACCGAGATTAAATTCGGTTTTGATTTTATTTCGGGTGGTGAGGTTGTTAAGGAAAGAAATTTTCAGGATGATTATTTTGAGTTGTGGTAAATTTAATGTTCCGGATTTGAATGTTTATTCTAAAACTTGGGGCGTGACTGTTTGGTATCAGAGCGAAAGGTACATATTTGGTGATATATCAATACTTACCGAGTGATGGCCCGTCTACAGCGGATCCCCATCGTGTGCTCTTCAGTATTGACAATGTCATTGGGTATGTGAGAGCGTTAGGTAGGCTAGAGTACTGTTTGATACGGGAGCCTCACACTATTTCATATCTAGTTCGGTTGTGGATGTATTGGGTTTGATTGCTATGCCTCTGACTAGATCATTATGTGTTACATCACCTCTCGGTGTGTCTCTTGAGCTTAGCATGTTTTGTCATGATTGCCCTATTGGGATTGGTGGCAGAGAGTTCTCTGCATCTTTGATTGTGATTCCGGATCACACGTATGATGTGATTTTAGGTATGGATTGGTTGAGCCCGAACCAAGCTGTTATTGATTGCTTTAGGATGATTGTGTCCTTCCATGTTCCGGGACAACCGGTGTTTCATTACCATTGTCTGAAGTCTGATATCGCCATGAGGACAAGAATTTTGGCGCATATTGAATCAGGGAGTAGTACTTCAAAGATTACAGGGATTCCTGTAGTTTTAGAGTATGTAGACGTGTTTCAGGAGATCCCTGTGTTACCTCCGAAAAGGGTAATGGACTTCTCTATTGATGTGATACCAGGTACTTCACCTGTGTCGAAAGCACCCTATCGAATGGCTCCAGCTGAACTTCAGAAGTTGAAGGTTCAGATTGAGGGCTTACTTGCACAAGTCTTCTATGTGTCTATGCTCAGGAAGTATGTTCGAGACGAGTCGCACGTGATTGATCACGGTGCGATCGAAGTGAACACATATGTGACATTTGTAGTTGAACCTGTTCATATCTTGGATAGGTCTACAAAGAAACTTCGTAGGAAAGAGGTTGATCTCGTGAAGGTGTTGTGGAGTCATCATGACGAGGGTGATGCATCATGGGAATTAGAATCTGACATGAGAGCGAGGTATCCACAGCTCTTTGGGGAATTGGGTACTTGAATTTCGGGACGAAATTTCTTTAAGGGGGGTAGATTGTAATACCCGCAATTTTCATTTTTAAATTCGAGTAATTGTATTGAACTATTATTGTGCGATTTCACGAATGTTGTTCGATAATATTTCACTTTTTGAATTATCGAAGGTTCGGAACGATTATTTTTAACGAAAAGCTCGAAATGCTCGGTTTGAGAAATCGACTTTTTCTACGTGCGAAATTTGGGGAAACTTCCTTCGTGAAAGTTGTAAAGCTCGTCGATACGAGTCCGTGCGTATGCCGAACACGTTGTCCGGATTTTTTTTGAATTAGTTATAGAATTTAGAAATTACTTCTATTTTGGTATAAATAGGAAAATGCCCTAGCTATTTTCAGGAGCTTTCCATTTTGGTCCGGCCTCCTTCCATTTTCGGAAGGTACTGTTCATCATCTTCCTCCTCCGTTCCTCGACCGAAAACGACCGAGAGAGAGAGAGCAAAGTTCACCATAATCATTCTCCCTCCACAGACCACCTCTTGACCTCAAACCAAGTCCCAGGCGTTCGTCTCGAGCTGTTCTACCTCCTGGACTGCATCGCTTCCGCCGGTAAGGCCTCCGCACCGGCGAAACAGTCCGAAACAGTCGGACCCAAAAATAAACCAAACCAAACTTCTTGCATTTTCGACCTCCAAACCAAGTAAAACTCATCCCTCTACATCGACTCAACCTCCTGAAGCTCCCAGAAGCAGTTTTACAAGGCGATGTGGCCTGTGGAGGCGGCTGGAAGCCAGCCCCGATCGGATCGAACGAAACTTTCGATCCAAATATCTCGAGTTATACACGATCGTTTCTTGTGATTCTTGGCTTGTTGAGTTCGTAAGGAAGTTTTGAACAAGTTTCCAGAAGGGATCGAGGCGTGAGGTTGCAGTTTTTACGTCGGTTTCAAGTTCGCCGGATTCTGGAAAATTTCCGGCCGCCGACTGTATTTGGTAATTTTCAATTCCTTCCCGTCATTTTTTGGTCTTGTGCTAGTTACGAAAGTTGTTCATAATGATGAAACGAAGGAGAGAAGCTCGGCCCCGACACCATTGGTGGTGGTCGGTGGCGGCTCTGTCCCTAACTCCGGCGGCCCTTTCCGGCCACCTCCGGAGGTCTAAAATTTGGTTTCTGTCCATTTTATGATTCTATGTTTCGATACGATCATTTCGGCATATTATACGTATTTTTCGGATATCGTATTAATTAGTTATGAATTTTGTAATTTCGATCGATTACGATCGTTAGATTTATGATCTGTGAAATTAGGACCGTCCGATGAACTTGTAAATTTGATATGATGATCATATGACTATCCCAGTGGATGATTATGTATATATATATTTACATGGAAAATATATATTGATGAGTGGATTGTGGAGTGATGATATGATTAAGTTGAATTGTTGAATTGATTATATTTCAATTGTGTAATTTCATAATAATATCGGGTATCTTGGTTGGGTTGATTTCAGTATGTG
The DNA here is from genome assembly GCA_025331145.1 of Rosa persica. Lineage (NCBI taxonomy): Eukaryota > Viridiplantae > Streptophyta > Magnoliopsida > Rosales > Rosaceae > Rosa > Rosa persica. The sequence goes on along the minus strand of WFKR01000004.1, from coordinate 21,818,694 downwards.
ATATTACATGTTGTACTCATTTATGGGTTTAGGTCAACGTAGTGACCGGTGTGGGGTAATCGAACGCTTTAATCCTGGGTGGATGATGGGATACGATTGGTTGAGTATGTGAAATTATCGGACGTTCTAAATATGTATATAAGTATACATATTGATGAAATACGATAATGATAAATATGTCGGATGCCATAACCTAGGCCAGGTGACAAGCTACGATTCAGTTAGAGCTCTAGTCTGTTAAGTACCGTATTTCTATAAATACGATGTTGAGGTTTTGTGAAGAAAGGTGTGAGTTTGGGTTTGTCTTGATTTATTGAATTGGTGTTTGATTGAGATTGATAGTACTTCGTGGTTGTGGAAATTGTTGAGTGTTGAATTGAGTGGAATTAATTATGATTAAATTAAACAACAGTCATTTCTCTTTACTCATACGAGCTTTCATAAGCTTACGGGCTTTTGTGTTGTTGCAATCCCGGTACACTATTCAAATGGTGTAGCAGATATTCCTGCAGGTCAGGATAACCAGGGAGGTGACCGAGCTGCTTAGGTGTTACAGCAGTTATTGTTATTTCATTAGTTATGAGGCGTGTATGCTCATTTAGAGCTTTACAGTTCATTTTGTATTTGAATTGTAAGAATGAACCGAGACTAAATTCGGTTTTGATTTTATTTCGGGTGGTGAGGTTGTTAAGGAAAGAAATTTTCAGGATGATTATTTTGAGTTGTGGTAAATTTCATATTCCGGATTTGAATGTTTATTCTAAAACTTGGGGCGTGATAGATCTCCTCCAACCATTCATGCATCAATTCCCCAGAGTTTGGATCTATCAAGTCAGCAACTTTCAAGTCCTCTAAGCCATCCATAACCAAGGAATATGGTTTGAAGGTGTACGGCTGGGGGCTTAATCCATTCCCCACCTGAAAGTGAACCCCCTTTTGCAACAACTTATTTCCTTTCATTAGACTCCTCCAAGTATACGAATCACTTGGGAACACCGATGCATTCAAAAAGCTACATTCAGGGAAATATTTTGCCTTCAATGTCCTAGCCAACAATAAATTCAGATACTTGAGTAATTTCCAAACTTACTTTGCTAATAAAGCTTGATTGAATAGCTCCATATTGCGAAAACTCAATCCTCCCTCCCTCCTCATTGGGGATACACATCTTTTCACAAGCTAGCCAATGAATATTACAACCCTTCTCTGAATCACCCCACCAGAACTCAGCCATACAACGATGCATTTCCTGACATAGATGCTTTGGTAGTTCAAAGCAACTCATCACATAAGTAGGAACTGATTGGATTACAAATTATCATCACCTCCTTCCCAGCCATGCTTAACATTTTATCCTTCCACCATTTCATCTTATCTCTTGTTTGTTCTGCAATAAATTGGAAAGCCTCTGTCTTGGAGTAACTCACTTCAGTAAGGAGGCCAAGATACTTATCGTGTTTGTCAACTCTCTCCACACCAAAGACAACAACTAATTCTTCTTGAAACTTAAGGGTCATAATTTTAGAGAAAGAAATGCAACTCTTTTGAAAATTCACCTGTTGGCTTGAAGCTTCTTCATACCATTGCAATATCTGCCTTAGTTGGGTGCATTCATCATGTTCTGCCTTCATAAAGATGAAGGAGTCATCAGCAAAGAAAAGATGACTAATATGGGGGGGCATTAGCCACAATAGAAACACCGTGTAATATTTGTTGCTCTTTTGCATTCTTCAACATGCTTGAAAGACCTTCTGCACACACTAAGAACAAGTATGGGGAAATCAAATCACCTTGGCGCAAGCCTCTAAATGGAATCAACTTCCCCCTCGGTTCACCATTTATCAAGAAAGAGTAACTCACCGTTTTGACACATCCCATTATCCACTTAAGCCTCTAGAAATCCCCTTTCAACTCTATCATATGCTTTAGGGTGCGTTTAGGGGGGGGGGGGGGGGGGTTTAAGCTCCTGTGCTTATAAGCAAAGCACCATCAAGTGTTTGGTAAAGCATGAAATGACCTGCTTTGCTTTAAAGCAATGGCTTTTTTAGAGCAAAAGCAGAAGCTGGCTAACTCCTGATTTTGGAAGTAGAAGCCGTGCACTGTAGTGGTGCACTGTAGCGCACAATTTAATGAAACTTTCGAAATACCTAAAACTACCCTTGCTGCAAATCACTCTCCATCTTTTTGCTTCGCTAAGGGTTTCAAATCCAATCTCCATATGAGTTCTCCTAGTTTCAAGGGTGGCAGAGGCAAGCCCAAGGGCACCATATCCGTCTTCAGGTCCTCCAAGGCCGACCTCCAATTTCATGTCAGCTGTATCGCTCTCTTCCTCAAATCAGGCAAGTACGCTAAGCGAGTCGACCGTCCTCAAGTATCTCGCCTTCAGCAAAAAAAATTATTTTGAAGGTGTTCTGGGGTTGATAGAGTGTTGGGAGGCAATCAAGGGATATGGGTTTTGGTTCTTAATGCTGGTTTTCATCTTTCTTTTTTTGGGTTTGTGTTAGGACCAATTGCGTTTGTTCCAAAATATTCTGGCCTAATTTCTCTCATTCTATCACACTTAGCCATTGTAATGGCCATTGATCTGATTGAGTAGTTTTGCAATTTTAAGGTGGATGCTTATAGCTTTGCAATTGTATTGTGGGAACTCATTCAAAACAAGCTGCGTTTTGAAGGCATGTCAAATCTGCAAGCAGCATATGCAGCTGCTTTTTAAGGTAATGACAATATTTTATTCATAACGAAGTGTTTTCTTTGGCATCAAAATTTGAGGTCATAAACGTTGTTTCAGAATGTGAGGCCAAGTGCAGAAGACCTACCAGAGGATTTGGCTTTGATAGTAACCTCATGTTGGAAAAAGGATCCAAATGATCGGCCAAACTTTAGCCAAATTATACAGATGCTCATGCATTATCATTTTCAGCCTCACCAGAGAGAAGAATAGAATTGTCCTTGGTATAATCAGAAGGACGACATTGGATTAATGTCGCAAGAGTTTTAGGGTTCTTATTTTAATTATAAATTTTGGACTGATTGGTTGTAAACAAAAAATTGAGGAATTTTTGGTGAAATATGATGTGGTTTTTGATATATGTTCATAGAGGTGTTGATGAATAGTTCATGTTTCTGATTGGATGACTCTTTTTTTTACTAAATCATGAACCTAATGATCAACCAAAAAATTAACACAAAAAAAATCTTTCATATCCAAATTGGTCATTCTATAAAAAAAAAGCACAAGCTAGTTTTGAGTTTACCAAACACTCTATCACTGCTTTTGTCACTGACAGCACTTATAAAAAGTCAGTTTACCAAACACTTAGCTGCTTTGCTTTTCAGCCACTTATTCTTAGAAATAAGCATAAGCCAGCTTTTCTGAAAAACTCAGCCATACCAAACATAGCCGTACTCATGTCAAGCCCCAAATCCTTGAGACCCTCCAGTCCGCCGTTTCAAAAAATGTGAAATCTCAAAGACTAGCAACAAGTTGTCTGATATCTACCTTCCCGACACAAAAACGCTTTGATTGGGAGCTATGATTTCATGTAGCAGAGGTATTAATCTATCTGCCACGACCTTAGACCCCAACTTGTAGATCACGTTGCATAGGCTAATAGGGCGGAGCTACTTCATATGTTCTAATTCTGTAACTTTAGGAATCAGCGTGACAAACGTACCATTCACCTCCCGCAATAGGTCCTCTGATTTCGTGAAACATCTAGCAGTTGCAGTCACATCTTTACCCATCACATGCCAGTATCGCTAATAAAAAATGGGAGAAAACCCGACTAGATCAGGTGCTTTCATCGGGTGTATTTGTTTCAATACTCCTTTATAAGCTGAGAGTTTATTTCATTCAAAACCATTAGAGGAAATAGATTGGTAAACAGTTCCATATTTCTAGAAAAAGAGTAGTAAATAACTCACCAAAATATTTTAGCACTTTCAATGTCAGACTCCTCTGTGCACGATGCACACTGCTATTAAACAAGCCCTTGATTTCGTTTATTTGCTTCCTATTATTGGGCTTTTGATGAAAGTACCGTGTATTTAGGTCACCCTCAGACACCCACATAATCCTTGAGTGCTGCTTCCAGTAGTTGTGCTCGTGCAAGAGCAACTCATTCAACTTTGCCTCCAACCCCTAATTGGTGCCGGTCCTCCTCTAGTGGCGTCGACAATGACCTGTCATAGAAAATAGCCAACATCGCCCTAATTTTCTCAATCTCCACATTCATCTTACCAAAACGCTTCTTATTGCTCCAATCCCAAAGTGCTTACCTTGTACGATCAATCTTCATGCAAACTGTCTGGAAAGGGTTAGACCCCTCCACGTACTTCGTCCCACCCACTCTTGACAACCCTAGCACACAGTGGCGTAACCACTCAGGGGTTGCCCAACCCAAATTTCACAATCCATTACTATATGTCAAATTTACTAATTGCTTGGTGTTGCCCCGTTGGCTGATGACTTTGATTACATACATGGTAACCTAAGTTTGAAACTTGGTACCTTTCTATTGGACTTACATAAACCCAATATTTCTTTTCAGTTTTACTTCCTTTTAACTTATGGGTTCCTTTTTTTTGCTTTCTGTTTTACTTCATATTTTGTTTTACTATTCTTTTCTATTTAGATATAACCCATACCATACAACAACTTTTATATTCTTTTCCCTAGAATATTAATTCTCCCAATACAAAAAGAGAAGCAACAAAATTAGCTCTACTTGCACAACACTTATTATTATTGTCAACCTCTTTTTGTATTCTTAGTCAATAAGAAAAAGATCGGTGTTAGTTTCGACAAAGTTCTTCTCTCCTTTTTTTATTAAATAAAAAAATGTTTCTATATAATATTTGTTTTCAGTAACTTATTTGGTATTAGTTTTGGTTGGGTTCTTTCGTATCTTTGTCATCTTACTGAAATATATGTCTATATAATTTAGTCAAATATTTTCAAGTTATCAACTCAATTTCTTGCCATTGGTTGTGCTAAATTATCTATCTCACTTTACTCAGAGAGAGAAAATTTCAGCCCACCCAATTTTTCAATCTTGGATCTACCACTGTAGCTAGCACAATCATTGTCTTAGAGCATATGAACTTCAAACCAGAACTGTTTCTTCTTTCTCTTCTTCTTAGAGCGAGTGGTTCGTACCTCAATTGAGAATCAGAAGGTGGTCCGACCTAGATGGGTTGAGGTGAGTCACCCTCGATGCTGGAAAAAATGCTTTCCAGTCACTATTTACCACAAAGCGATCCAGATGAACCTAGATCACCTCCTCCCCCCCTTCCTCCTTCCCTCACCTCTCCAAAGAAGGGACCTACAAAATTAAGGTTAGTCAACTGGCAAACATCCAAACATCTTCCAAATGCCTCCATTTGTCTTGGATATCTTGGAGGACCACCCTCCTTCTCACACCCTCGTAGAATTTTATTAATATCACCCCCAAGCAGCCAAGGCCAACTGTTATTATGCCTTAGCTAACTTATTTATGAGCTCCCAAGTAAGGTGCCTTTGCTCCACTTTAGCATAACCGTAAAGACCAGTGAACCTCCACCTGTGACCGTCCCCTACGTTACCCACCAAAACGTCAATATGATGATCAGAATAAGTACTGAGAGCAACTTCCAAACCATCCTTCCAAAACAGGCACAAACCTCTTGATCTAGATGTATGGAATTGAAGAGAATAAGGAAGGAGTTCCTAGGTTAAGGTTTCCTACTTGGACATGATTGACAATAACATCTTCAAGCAATAGGAATGAGACTGGGGTTTATGAAAAAAAAAAAAAAGTGCAGCTATTACTATCCTACTATTTTCTTATTTCTACAAACATTTGAATTATTGAAAGACTATATTATCCAAGTACAAAATGACTATTAAGTACACTAATTTTTCAAAATCGAAATTTCAAAATATAACCAAAAAATAATTACAAAGGCTGCTTAAATTCTCATTGGATAACATTAATCTTCATCTTCTCCACCAAAATCTAAATTCATTACCAAAATCTAAATTCATTACTATTTTTTGGTCTAAACATGAATTACTACAACTCAACAAATAATATCCTAAATTTCTTTTTCTTAACAAATACACCACACGAATTGAATTTCAATTCCCAAATTTAGCCTCGGTTAATTATTACAACTGAAACTCACAAATAAAATTGTAAAGCTCTAAATGAGCATAACAACCTCACAACGTAAATGAAATCAAATAAATGCTGCAACTCCTAAATAGCACGGTCGCCTCCCTGATTTTCCTGACCTGCAGGAATATCCGCTACACCATTTGAATAGTGTACCGGGATTGCAACAACACAAAACCCGATAAGCTTTTTGAAAGCTTGTATGAATAAAAAGAAAGAACAGTTGTTTAATTAAGTCATATTTATTTTCACCCAAGTCAATACCCAACAATTCTCACATCCACAAAGAAACCACAATCTCAACAATCAATCACCGAATCAACAATTCAATGCGAAATTGAAACCTCACATCTTTCTTCTCAAAACCCCGAAATCGTATTTATAAAAATACGGTGTCTGACAGACTAGAGCTCTAACTGTATCGTAGCCCGTCACCCGGCCTAGGTTATGACATCCGACATAATTACCGTTATCGTATTTCATCAATATATATATACATATATACATATTTAGAACGTCCGATACTCATATCAAACTAGCCCCATTACCTGATAAGGGTCGTGGCATTCAACTCACTCAACCAATCGTAACCCATCATCCACCTAGGATTAGAGCATCCGATTCCCCCATTCCAGTCACTACGTCGAACCTAAATATATCATCGAGCACAATAATATGGTTCACACAATGAAATCAACCAATGCAAGATACACAATATTACTATGAAGTTAAGCATTCGAAATATAATACGAAATCATCATTCCAACTCAATCATATCATCACTCAACAACACACCAACCAATATATATATTCCACATAAATATATATATATATATATATATAATCATCCACTCAGGGATGACCACTAATACCATCTATAGTTCACACAAGAAAATCGTGAAATTCATTTTTATAATTAAAAGTCATTTTACTTACCTATGGACCGTAGTTGATCAAGTCCATGTGATTTTAAAAACAAATATTTAATCCATAAATATTTTTCACACAATTATGACAAAATAAATTAATTAAAAGTACTCGGTTTGTAATATGAACCGCGCGAGTTTTCTCACCTTGATACTCTCGCTGCGTCTTTAATTTTAACACCAATCACACAGAACCCGCTCACCCAAGTAAAAACCGTCAATTACCTAATCAAATGTGACTTGATTTTAGCCAATAATTCCAAAACATACTTAAACTACCATCCCACGGTCGAATTCTAAATTATACGAAAGTCCGACGGACGGATTCTCACGAATCGCCTCCCTAATCACTGTTCTGCAATTATACGAAGATCCAACGGTCGGATCTTTGCCCTTGACCACACAAAACCACTGGGACAGTTATATGATCAAAATATCGGAACTACAAGTCCATCGGACGGTCCTAACTTCACAGATCACAAATCTAACGATCTAAATCGATCAAAATTTAAAAATTCATAACTAAATCATACGATATCGAAAAAATGAGTATAATATGACGAAATGATTGTATTGAAATGTAGAATTTTAAAATGTACATAAACTATAGTTTTGACCCCCGGAGGTGGACAGGAAAGGCCACCGGAGTTAATGACAGATCCGCCGCCGACCACCACCAATGATGTCGGGGCTGAGCTGCTCTTTGCATTTTAACATGCTGATCATTTTCCATAACTAGCTCAAGATCAGAATATAACGGGAAGAGGTCAAAAATTACCAAACTAGTCACGGTGGCCGGAAAATTTCCAGAATTCGGTGAGCTTGAGTTCGAAGTAAAAACTTCCACCAATGGCTTCGATCCTTTCTGGAGATTTGTTCAGCAACTCAAGGCGATATCCCCAGTTCAAGAATCACCCGAAACTAAGCTCTATAGCTCAAGATATCGGGATCGATAACTCAATTTCGATCAGGATCGGGGCTGGCTTTTAGCCGCCGCCACGCGCAGCGCCGCCATGCAAGGTCACTTCTGAAAGCTTCAGGAGGTTGAGGCGAGCTCGTGGATGGAGTTTGGCGAAGAGTGGTGACTGGTAGCTTGACATATCAAGATTGGAACCAAAACGAGCTCAAACCGGGTGGAGCTTCCCGCCGCTGCTGGCGGTCGTGTCGTTGCACAAGGCTGCCTCTGGCAGCTGCGCAAGGGCGAGACGGTGCCGTGGGACGTGGTTCGGGGTCGAGAGGTGGCCCGTGGAGGGAGAGCTCGGCCTATGAAGCCTTGCTTTGTTTTGCTGGGTTCGGCCGCGAGAGAGAGAGAGAGAGGATGAACAGTTTTGAAAAAAAGAAAGAGGCCGGATGAAAATGAAAACCTTCCAGAAAAAATTAGGGTTTTTTCTTTATATACCTGTTTTGGAAATTCTTCTAAATGCGATAACTAATTCATAAAAATTCCGATCTTTGTGTTCTGCATATACACGGACTCGTATAGACGAGTTCTACGACTTTCATGAATGAAGTTTTCCCAAATTTTGCATGTATAACAAGTCGATTTCTTGAATCGAACATTTCGAGCTTTTTGTTAAAACAAAATGTTTCTGAACTTCAATAAGCGCAAGGCCGAGACGGTGCCGTGGGATGTGGTCCGGGGTCGAGAGGTGGCCCTTGGTGGGAGAGCCCGGCCGGCGAAGCCTTGCTCTATTTTGCTGGGTTCGGCCGCGCGAGAGAGTGAGAGGATGAACAGTTCCCAAAAAAAAAAAAAAAAAGAGGCCGGATGAAAATGGAAACCTTCCAGAAAAAAATTAGGGTTTTGGAACTTCTTCTATATGCGATAACTAATTCATAAAAATTCTAATATTTGTGTTCCACATATGCACAGACTCGTATCGACGAGCTCTACGACTTTCATGAAGGAAGTTTTCCCAAATTTCGCATGTATAACAAGTCAATTTCTTGAATCTAACATTTCGAGCTTTTTGTTAAAACAAAATGTTTCGGAACTTCGATAATTCTAAAATGAAATATTTCAAGTAACATTCGTGCAAATGCACAATATTCGTTCCACACAATTACACGAAATTAAAATGGAAATTGCGGTTATTATATTTTGTTCCCTCGTTATCATTAATTCGTTATTCAGTTCACAGAACCATTAGTATTACCTTCATCAAAATCTTTGCATAGTATTTGTGAACACCGAAAGTAAATCTTTATAAAAAAAAAATTCTCTTATTTGTTGCTCACAATTGTTAACATACTAATCTTCTGACATGGATTCCAATAGACGAACATTAAAAGTGAAATAGAAAATTTAAAAATGGAAGTAAATCATATTATGATTTTGTTACGATAACATATTATATTTTAGTTCTCTTATTGGTATAAATTAAATGAGAGATTTTCATTAATATATTTTTATAACTGGATATGTCATATAAGGATATTTTTGAAAAAAAAATGGGTTAGATAAGTGAATTTAATACTGAAAATAAAATGTAGGGTGTAGTGAGTAAGTAGGGTGAATAAAAAGAATAGAAGGATCACAATAGCCGCACCCTAAAAACCCAAAAAAAAGAAAGAAAAAGGAATGAGATTGGGGTTAGGGTTAATAATAGGGGATTAATAATGAAATACAGAATTTATTAGACTCGTTAAGATACGCATGTGGCCACCCATGGCGTTTGAACTAGGACAGCGGACACGAATGGGTCAAGAAGACGAAGAGAGGGCTTGTGATCCTTTGAAAGACGGCAAGTACAAGTACTCCCCATCTTTATTGTTGAGGAGGGTACTCACAGAGGAGTTGGCCACCCAAGACCTTCACAGAAACCACAAAAACAACAAGCTTCTCGTCGTTGCGGTGCATGCTGTGCTCTTAGACTCCGGTTTCATTCGCTTTAGTTCGGGTACGTCAGTACATGATGCCCTCTTAGAGTTAGGTTTCATCGAGTTCGGTTCGGTTTCGGGTATGTCACATTCCTACACTTTGCCTGACATTTTTTTCCAACAAGATAATAATGATTGTAGAAGTAATTAGAAGATGGAAGGAGTTGTTTTAAAGTTTGAGAATTTAGGTAACTTTTCTTCTGACGAGAAAAGAACAAAATATGTGGCTCCTCGCATGGTGAACGTTAGTGGGTCCTTGATCAATTCTGGTGCTAAGTTTGGGCAGAAGCACAAGAAGGTATGTTTGGAATTGGATGAGAATAAGTTTGCGCCGGCGATTGAGTTTTTCTGGGGAAACAATACGAGGAATACTGTGAATGATTTGGGATTCCGTGAAAGACAAGTTTGTGAGTTTTGGAAAATTGTCAAGGATGAGATTGCACTTCAATTGCTGATTGATCTTTGCGTAGAGGCCGGTTTGCCTGCTCCAGTGTACCTTATGAGCCTTCCTCTGGAGCTCAAAATGAAGATTTTGGAGGCACTGCCGTGTGCTGATCTTGCCAAAGCTGGGGGTGTTTGTAAGGAGCTGCGAGATCTTGCAAATGACAATGAGTTGTGGAAGCACAAGTTAGCCCAGGAGTTTGCTGAGGAGTTTTCTGGTACAAGAGAAGTAGAAGAACTCTGGAAAGTTACTTTTCGTCGACAATGGGAGACTAAAAAGGAGAGAGAGGAAGAAACTAGTGGGAAAAAAGAGACAACTTGAGAACGTTTATTGTTTCGATTGGCAACCACGTCCTAAATATCGCAAATGGCGTCATGAACCATATTTCTTCTAGTTCCTGGGAGCATGCATTGGTTAATTAGTCTGGTGCGTGAGAGTCAAGTCTCTTCTCACCTTCTGACTGGATGTAACCGGAGTCTCCCAGGTTCATGTTTCTTATGTTATATGTAATATTTTTAGCTGTTGTTAGTTTTCCAACTAACTCTAAAGTTCTACTATGGCTAGTTTGGTGTTTAATATGTCTCTTTTCTAGATAATGTTATTGTGTCTTATAATAAAAGAAGTTGCTCATTTTGTTATGTATGTGGATATTTGTGTTACTTGTGTAGTTGTGTTGATCATCATTTGCCTTTTGGAGATAGTTTAGATTTGTTTTGTAGTCTTAATATTGGTCTACACGGTATCGCTAGCTAGTTTATGTACATATGCTTTATTATATAAATGTCTATTGGAGTCCAGGTTTTACTGTTTTCATATATTACGAGTTGATACTTGCGAATGCTGATAAAGATGCTATTGCCACTGTGGTTTTTTATTTCTCTGGACTATTAGTCTGCATCATCAAAGTCATTTTGTTGTTAGATTAAATATGAATCTGGCATGCTATGTTGAATTTGAAACACCGTTTCATATGTGATCCTCTGGATCAGTAGTTCAGATTAATACTGAGGAACATCACTTAACCTATTATGATCAACCTTGTCAATTCTTCACATTGACTATTTAACCACAAATCCACAATATATATATATATATATATATATATATAGTCCGGCTACACTAAGGACGTCCTTACCTAAGGTTTAGGTACAGATCTGGTGTTTTCACCCACTTTCCGATCACATTTTCACATCTTAACCGTTTAGTTTTTTAGGCCCTAATGTATAAATCATCTCTGTAAAATTTCAGCCAATTTGGTAATCATTAAGGCGTCCAAAACTGCAGTTTACACGAATGAACCGAATCTGTAGAACCGGAACCGTTCGTTTACATTGTTGTAATTTGAAGTTTTGGATGCCTTAACGATCATCAAATTAGCTGAAATTTTGCAGAGGTGATCTATACATTAGGGCCTAAAAAACTAAACGGTTAAGATGTGAAAATGTGATCGGAAAGTGGGTGAAAATACCAGATCTGTCCCTAAACCTTAGGTAAGGACGTTCTTAACTGAGAAAAATCCTATATACATATATATATATATATATATATATATATATATATGGGTCTATACTCATAAGTCATAACTTTGAGTCTATAGCAATATACCACAATATTTTGGTGTCTTGGATGAAGTAGTTGACTGTTTGAACTATACTTCAGATAGTTCGACACCTAAACGGACACAGTTCAATTTCACAAATTTGTGGAATTGTTTGAAGGGCTTCCGTTCTGAAAATGAAACCCTATAATCAATCGGCTCTTATAGGTCAATCTGTGTTTAGCTAGTTTATTGCCTTGCAGTTTGGTATAACTGCTAAGTCTATGATTTCATAGACAAGATGGATCATTATCTATTTATTGAAAAATGATAGCGCTGTTAAATGGTTCAATATAAAAAGATATAAAGGCTAAAATTTACAGATGAGGCAGAATGGGAAAATAACGATTGCAAACTTTTAGAAAAATATGTTTGCCTTATTTCAGAGCCATCATAAGAATTGATGAATGGACGTCCCCTATCTCCACTTGTTTGCATTTAAACATCATGTCCCCATGCTGTCTGGCCTTAATCATCTCTTTTTCATGTAAAAAGTCTGAATTATCGAGACTAAAAAACAGTCTTGTATGTATGATAACAAAAACAAAAGAGAAAATGACATTCTAATAGTGTTAATGCAGAATTTCTCATGAGAAGAAATTGGTCTACTAGAGCTACCTGGATGCAAGAATTCGAGGACAATGATTGAATTTATTTAATATTAACTGTCTCATTTGTTTGTGAAGTCTGGGATTGAATTATCTTTTAGAGGAGCTCAAAGTGAACCCAGGTCACTTCCATTGTAAATTGAGATGTGCATATATAGAGCTGGACATCTTGGTAGTGAAGATGAACTGCGTGTAAGGGGTTTCCAATAGACTTGATCCTCCTATACAATTTTATTTACCAAGGGCAATGGGATTATCATGGAGTTTAGAGGAGGAAAAAAAAACTTGCATCTGCAAAAGTTTGCCTGTTATTTTTGGGAAAGATTACAAAGAATATTGTGAATGATTTGGGAGTACATGAAAGAAAAGTTACTGAGTATTGGAAAATGGATGGGATTGCACTTCCATTACTGATTGATCTTTGTATAAATGCCGGTTTGTCTGCTCCATTTTGCCTCATGAGCTTTCCTCTGGAGCCAAAATGAAGATTTTGGAGTCAATTCCTGGTATTGATACTGCCAAAGTAGTGTCTTTTTGTAGGGAGCTGCAACTGAGTAATGGAAGCTCAATTTAGAGGAGATTTTTGGTGCAAGAGAAGAATAAGAAGAACAACTCTGAGATTTACTTTCCGTCGACATTGGAGACTAGGACCGAGGAAGGAACTAGCAGGAAAAAAGAGAAGACGTAAAAAGACTTACAATTTGGTGTTTGCACGTCCTCAAAAGGAAATGGCAATGTCATCATATTAGATAATTTTCTAGTTTCTGGGAGCTTGCAGTGGCTACTGGCTTGTCCTGGTGCTTGAAAGTCAAGTCTCTTCTAGATTTTTGACTGACATAATTGGAGCCGCCCCAGGTGTTTCTTATATATTAGTTGTAGAATTAGCTGATGTTAGATATCCAACTAAAACTAAAACCCAAAAAAAAAAAAAAAAAATTCATCAGTTATTGCTGGTTTAGTGTGTGTGTGTGCGCATTTTTTTGTTTCTTGTAAGAATAGAAGTAGCTGCTGTCATTATTTATGTGGATATCCTTGTTTCTTGTGTTGATGATCATTCAGCTTTCATATATACCTTCGAGTTGTTTTGTAGTTTTAGTATTGGTCCATCCGGTATCACTTTTTTATGTGCAAATGTTGCATATGTTCTTTGAATTTTCTTATTTAATTCATTTCTTTTGGAGCTGACCTTCTACTATCTTCATATATGAAGAATGATGTCAATGATGCTAAAAATGTTATTGTCACTGTGGTTACTTGTTTAGTTTGGCTGGTATCTGCATCATCATGTGATGTAATTGTTTGAGTCAGGTATAAATCTGGTATGCTATGCTGAAATTGGAACACAAGTTCAAATGTTATTATTGCATGATCAGTTCTCAGTTTGATTATTTGGAATTTTGGACATCAATCAACCTGTTAAGATCTCCCTTATCAATTGTTGATATTGACTATTTTATCTACACAACTTATATGAATCATATATTTGAGTCATATACTCATAACTTTGAGTATATACTCTATAGTATAAACCACAATATTTTTTGTTGTGTCTTTAAATGTATGTAGAACAGTATGAACATGCCAAATTCAATGGAAAAATTGAACATTATATCCTAATCGTAAACAAGAAAAAGTTACAGCAGATTCGGAGGGAACCCAAATTCCAAGCCAAGCACAAAGAGAGCCGATAGGACAGAATTTCTGTCTTCCGGAGCTCAACCACTGTTCCAATCTGTGCTCTCTCTATCTCTCTCTCTCTCTCTCTCTCTCTCTACAGGTACATGCTCTGAAAATCTCTCTGTTATTGTGTTTGGGAATGTGGGTTTTTCATTTGCAAGTGGAAATTCTTGGCTGCTTTGTTATCAGCTAAATTGTGATTAGTTGTGTTCAATTATGGTGTTTGTTTATAATGTTGGGAACTTTGTTGATGGGTTTGGGTGCTTTTCGGAATGTGGGTTTCATTGGTAATTGGTTATTTGAAAATTTGGATCTGGGGTGCTTTGTATTCAGCTTAGTTGTGGTGGGTTGTGCTGAATTTTTGTTATCATTCTTAGAGTTGAGAACTTTTAGGTTGATGGGTTTGGGGACTTCTGCTTTGTCCACAAAAACCTCATCTCTAATAAAATTGGCAAAATTTGGTCTTGCACTTACACATCAAGCCTGGTACTTCCAAACTTTCTTTGCTTTTGATGACTTTGGTTTTTATTCTACTTTTGGTTAGTTGTTGCCTCTACAGTTTGATTTCAGATATTTGACAATATTTTGGTTCAAGCAGGTCATAGTTTGCATGGTCAGCAATCATTTCTGTTTACCTAAAAACTGCAATTCTTCCAGCAAAAGCAACATCTTATTAGGGACCATTTTTGCATTAGCAAGTTCTCCAACTCCGCATTGTGTCTTTGTGTTACACTTAAAACTGAATTATAACTCTTTCTGGTTGTAATTGAAAAAAAAAAAAAAAAACTGTTTTCTCATCTTCTTTCCTTTTCTTTTCCTTTGCAGATCATTCCTGGATGAAGAGCAGTAAAACCCCTTTGTAAACAACCTGGTTAATGTGAAAACCTAGGTTATAGAGAATGTGATGTGGGTAGTAGCTCATTTACCACCTCATTTATGTCCAGGAGTCGGACTGTGATGCCCAATCCCCTGCATTCACATGCAGGTCGTCTTTTTCTCGGTAGAGGCATCTACTCCTTGCTTGGCATCTGGTGGTTGTTGTTCCATAGCATTGGCGTTTCCAATTGTCTTAAATTCTCCTCCCTCTGTTTCCTCAATGTCAAGCTTTTCATTCTTCAGCCCTACTTCTATGGTTGCGAAAGGTAGTTGGTCATTGGAGTTCTCAGCTAGCATAGATGTAGTTCATCAAGATATTTTGAGTTGCATATTCTAGCTCCCTGCAGTAGTCATTGAAATCTCACTTCATATCAGATCATATTGATGCATTATGATGCAGAGATGAGCTCAGGGAAGTTGCTCTTATTGTTGGATTCCATTTCCTTTAGGCTTGAAGCTAAAGAAATGATTAACAGACTAGCAGAAACTAAAGGAGCCAAGATGACAACCGGTTTAGGATATCAGGCATCCACAGCAAAAGGAACTGCATTTGGACTTGGTGAGTGCAAGCAACTAGATATCATGGTGAATGAATCAACTCCGCCTGTCATCATGCACGCATCATACTACTTGTCCACGATCTTCTCTTGTTTGTTGACCTGACAGTGTATTGTATCATGTCGCTAATTCCTGATACATAGTGCCACTTTTGATGTTAGTTTCAAGTGTAATGGTAATTTGGCTTTTACCGGCAGGTATAGGAAGAGTAAAAAGGATCCGGATCCTCTCCTGGCCTGGCTACCCTTCCTCCTTTGCTGTCCTTAACTTCTGATTTCATCCATTGACATGCTCGTGGGGAGTTTACAAGCCGATCAACGTATTTTATCACGTTTCCAAGTTGGCTGATTGCTAATGCTTGGTGACACTTTTCACTAGCTTTGACCAGGAGGTGTGATGATTGGTGTCTTCCAACGGATATGGGGACTTATTTTATTATTTAGTGCTGGTAGATTGGAGGAGTACGTGCCCAGTTATGGCTAATGAGGTTGGCCCCTTTTTTGTCCTTCTTTGTTGTTGTCAATTCCACAAGATATCTGCATTGTCATATCACCTGTCTAATTGTCTGCTAGCTAGAGTGAAAAACTTAATTCACCAGGCATGGGTCTTTACTTTGGTGCATAAGAGACACCATCTACTATGTTCATGGTTTGCTTTCCTTACTTTAGAAGACACCATTGTATAACACCAAAAGAAAAGTTTACTATTTGATCATGACATCTATTTCTTTTTGCCAACAACTGAATGCTATGATTACTCACAATTGGTAGTGTGGTTCATCTTCATCTACGGGTATGCACAAAATAAACTGTTCAGGGATTTATCATTGTTGAATCACACATTCGTTGCCTAGCAAGCAAGGAATTTGGTACACAACACTACTGTAATGATTCATAAAATTCTCAACGCAAGATAAGAGCATAATTGATTTGGGGATGTGAGGTGCTTCTTCAAAGCCTCAGACGTTGTATTATATTCTGTGATTTTAAAGCGGAAACAAGCTGACTTCATGAGGTTCATGGAACATGCAAAAATATGAGTTTTATTTTTTCAGAGAAGGAAATAGAGCCAGCTTAAATATGTGGCTTGCAGGAAATGTCCCTCAAGCCTTTGTTCACTTTTCAAGCAAGAAAGAAGCTCTATATATGAAGAATTTCAAAAAGTGAACAAACATCTAGAAAAGCATGCGCAGGACTAAACTTGTAGACTATAATTGTAATTGGATTGTACTGTGCACGGAAAATTGTTGCGGTAATTAGAACTATCCTCTTATTAGCTTCTCATTTGAAATACAAGTTAGATTATCCGGAATCTCGTATATGTTATTGATCACAATTAGCATTGGAGATGGGATTACATCTCTCGAGTCTTAAGTGGATCTAAGTTGTTTGTTCATTTCGATCAAAAAACAAAAAAACGAAAAAAAGGAAGAAGAAGAAGAAGAAGAAACCATCTGCTAATTGAAACCTAATTGATGGGATCAAGGTTTATCTGTAACTTGTATATGTTCAGGATCTTGGGATCCTACGTAGGCCTGAAATCACAGAACATAATACAACGTCTGAGGCCTGAAATGCTGTAATTGATTTTACGTGGGCCGAATCTTGGGATTCTACTTAGGCTTGAAATGCTGTGATGATTTTGTAAACCATGAGCTTTTTTTTATAGAAAATCACACACAAATGTCATTTTGAAACTTTAATTAGCTATAAGGCCACCTAATTTATCTTGTACAGATAAGGCCACTTGCATATTTGAATTATCTCTTTTATGATGATTTTACCCTTCCACGACTAACCACTCGACCCCTCTCTCTCTCTCTCTCTCTCTCTCTCTCTCTCTCTCTCTCTCTCTCTCTCTCTCTCTCTCTCTCTCTCTCTCTCTCTCTCTCTCTCTCTCTCTCTCTCTCTCTCTCTCCCCATCAAGGAATCTGAGAGTAGCTTCGAATGGCATCGAAGCGTCGGAAAATCAAACAACGGAGCACTGAGGTCCAATTGAGGAGTCGGAGCAGGTGCAGCTCTCCGAGTCGAAGTAGGCCGGAGTCGGAGCTGATTTCGGATCACCGCAACAACAATTGAATTTGACGGCTCACGGAGGCCCGATTGGCCAGGCCTGGGAATCAGGTCCAATTGTTGGAGTCGAAGCAGGTCGAAACCGAAGTTGAGTTCCGATCGCCGACGAAGCATGCCGGAACTGGAGCTTTTCTTCTTTAACTGCTTCGTAGATCCGGTTAAAATCCAGAATTCTAGTGGTCAAAGCTGCTGAGACCGGAGTCCAGAGGGAGGAGCCTTAGCTTGACCTCTCCTATTATCCTCCAATGGAGGCGGTGACAACACGAACAATTTCTTGACCTTATGGCAGATCCGAGCCTCCTTGCTCTTCTCAGGCGAGAAACTAGCCAGGTGATCTTTTTCTTTTTTTCTGGGGAATGATTGGGACTAACAGGTTGTTGATTTCATTTGTTTTGATTGGGAATAATTGACAACACGAACATGATTCTTTTATTTTTGTTTAAGATTTGTTTTGTTTTGTATGAGGATTGGTGATCTCTTATTCTTTGGTTGATGATGAATGTTCTTCCTGGTATGAATTCATATATTTTATGGTGATTGAGTTTCTTATTTTATGTAATCATTTGGTTTATGGCTTTTCGTTTTGTACAGCTTTTAATTGCTTCTTCTAATCGGGGAGGGGACATATAAAGTCTTGGTATTGCTTGTGTTGTGATGTATTTTGATTGATGAATAATGAACAATTTCTTATATGTTATTTGTTGCAGTTAGTAACTCTCTATAACTGTTATAGCGGCTTTTGAACATGGTGATAGTATCTTTCTATGTCTATGTTAGTATCTTTTCAACATGGTGTCAATTGCTTCTATTTTCATTGTCATTATTTCAAGTTACCAGCTCCGTGTAATTGTTCTAGTGACATTTCAATATAGTGATAGTAGCTTTATGTGTCTGTTAGTATATTTTTAAGCTAATGTCAATAGTTTTTTTTTTTTTTTTCAAATTAGTAGCTCTTTGTAACTATTATAGTGGTTTTCCATCATAGTGATCGTAGCTTTGTGTACCTATGTTAGTAGCTCTCTATGTTAGTGAGAGAAAGCTCTCTAATGTCAGAGAGAGTATCTCGTTCGTGTTGGTGACAATAACTTTTGTTGTTGGTGAAAGTAGCTTTTGCTGTTGGTGAGAATAGTTTTCTGGTGTTGGTGAGAGTAGCATTTGTTGTTGGTGAGAGTAACATTTGTTGCTGATGAGAGTGGTTTTTGGTATTGGTGACAGTATCTTTTGTTGGTGGGGATAGTATCTTTTCGTTTTGGGGAGCATAGATTTTTTGGTAAGGAGTAGCTTTTGTTGTTGGTAATAGTAGCTTTTGTTGTCTCGCCGAAGGTTGCTGGAAATCTCATCAAAGTAGCTTTTGTTGCTAGTGACAGTAGCTTTTATTGCTAGTGATAGTAGCTTTTGTTACCTCGCTGGAGGTTGCCGGGAATCTCATCATAGTAGCTTTTGTTGCTAGCCACAGTAGATTTTGTGGTTGCCGGAGTTCGCCGGAAGTCTGCCGGAGACCCGCTGGAGGTCGGCCGGAAGTTGGTCGGAGGTCGGTCGGAGACCTCGCCGGAGAGGAGAGAGAGAATGATTGTTGACTTTGTACTCTGGTGACATTTATGTAAATTGAGTTAAAGAAGTCTAAAGACCTGTACGGGACGGGGTCGTAAACACACGATTCGAGCCGGCTCAAAAAAGTCCTCAATGAGTTTACGAGGGGGTTCGGTTCCTTAGGTCTTTGTACATTCTTGGTTTTTAATATTCAAATTATAACACATTTTTTAATCTAGTGGCTTTATGAGGGAAAAAACTAATTGGTGGCCTTATGGCTAAAAAAACATTCAAAGATGCACTTATATGTAATTAATCTTTTTTTTAGGACTGAAATTAATGATGAGGCTCCGGTTGTCTTGGTGTAGCTTTGCAAACCCTATAGCAATAAATCACCAACTATAGCCCCCCGATCGATCTAGCACAAAGAAAAGAGCAGTGGCGTTGCGACAGCAGACAAACTTTTTATTTGTTTAATCATTCTTGTAGTGATCGAACATGGGAACTTCCATTGCTGAAGGACAAAGTTGGTGTTGTTCTGCGGGTTTGAAATCAGGAACCCTAAAAAGCGTGGAGATTGAAATCTTTTGGAACAACCACTCAGTGCCGTTTTTCTTGAGGAGGGTTCTTATGGCGGAGTTGGGAGCCCAACATTTCCCATGCAGTAATCACCAATTATTATTGGAGACTGCAGTACATGCAGTGCTCCTAGAATCCGGTTTTGCCCGCTTTGACTCCGATTCGGTTTCGGGTGTCTCCGGTATGTCCCTCTCTTATACTGTGCCTGCTATTTTGCAAAATCTAGAAGGCAGTATCCAAGGAATTGGGTTGAGATTTGAGAAGTTGGATAAATCTGTAAGGGTTAATGGGTCTTTAACCGGCAAGGATTCTGTGTACTCGGTGAGCTTGGAGGTGGAGAAGGTTGCATCCTTTATCGAATTCCTTTGGGCAAGTAAAGTTGATGTGAATGATATTGTCACAGTAGGACTACTTGAGAAGCAAGAAACACAAATTTTTAATTTTTGGAGGACCATGAAAGATGATATTGCATTGCCATTAATGCTTGATCTTTGCGCAAAGGCGGGGTTACCCTCTCCACCTTGCCTTATGAGTCTTCCTCCAGAGCTCAAGACAAAGATTTTACGGTCACTATCTGGTGTGAATATTGCAGCAGTAGAATGTGTGTGAAACGAGCTGCATAAACTTGCATGGGAGTGACGGTGAGTTGTGGAAGCACAGGTTGGGGCAGCAGTTTCCTGACGAGTTAATGAAGAAGAAGAATAAGAAGAAGAAGAAGAAGAATGATATGCAAACAACAAAGTGGAAGATGGTGTTTCGAGAAAGATGGAGACAACGCAGGCGAGTGAGGGAGGCAGCAAGCAGAGAATATTGTAAGAGGGAGGAGAAGAGGAAGATGCCTTTACCATTCCGTTCTCTTGATTCTGAAGAATCTGAACAAGAGGAGTATTGGAAAAATTCTCTTCAAACAGGACTTAGAATTGGACTACGACCGAGATCTGGTATAGGAAAGCTCCTCAAATCCTCGAATGACGAACCATTTTACTTCTAGTTTGTAGTTCTCTAGTTGTCTTGTTTCCGTTATACAGTGTGGTTTTGTTCTGTATTGTAATTTTCTTATTGACTATGCATGGGCATTTGTTAGACGAGAATTTGTGCTTCCTGAGCATCCTCCATCAGGTAGCTAGTTACGCCATCGATCTAACAGTAATGTTTGCCTTGTAGTACGTGTTTTCTGCTATCGATTGATTATTACTTTTCTTTTTAATAATGGCTTTCAAGAGTATTAATATACGAAACCTTTTCGTAAGGTTCTTATGTTGCTTAAAGCTACTTGAAAAGATTGGGACAAGAGAGTGAAGATCAAGGATTTTCGAAAGGGGGAGGGAAATTTGTCCCTAGTAAAAAGGATTCTGGAATCGAGAAACCGGTTGGTCAAGTTCATGGAAGATTGCATGTATCTCATGGAAAAAGAGTTCTACAAACTTGCTGAGTCTACCTCACGATGGACAGTGCATCCAGTAGGAGAGTTAAAGGAGCTCGCAAGAAAGATTATCCTATGTAGTAAAATTTAGGAAAAATAAAATTAAAATAATTTTAAAATTAAACATATGAAACATTATCCTTGATAATAGTAAAATAAACAAGCAAGATAAATTTGCACAGAATTAGGTTATACTGTGGTTATTGCTCCAGCAGTGGGCTCAATGCTTGTCATTCCTTCTCCCTGCAAACAATGGAAAATCCACTTGCCTATGTATACAGAAAAGCAATATTCCATAAATGTTCATTGTATCCAAAAGTATATTATCTTAACGTGTCAGGGTCCCAGATTCTACCAACGTGATTGGCAGTGGTAATTAACTTAGGTCGTTCAGAATTAAAAGTTTGATGCCTCTTAATGTCTAATATCGGGCTTCCATCTTTACTATTAGAAAGCCAAGCGCCTGTTATGGTGTCAACAGCTTCACGAAAAATTGAACTCCCTATGTTACCTATGAGTTCAAGTTAAGTGAAATATCAAGGAGGGGTACCAATGTAAAATATTAAAAAAAAATGAGAAAAATATAAGTACCGAATCATTGAGGAAAACAGAAAACGCAGGTAGTTAGCACGATCTCCTTGAAAAACGACTGCTAGGGCGCACGATTGGAGACCGAAGAAGGATGTGGGAGATGATTGGAGTGGATATGGCTTCATCACCATTCACTCCAATCTCAATTTACGGTTCATATAAAAGGAGAGAAGGGAAAGAGGAGCAGAGCAAAATCAAACCCAGAAAGAGGAAAAAAATTAGTATCAAAATCAGTGACTTGGGATTCACCTAAGGTGAGACTAGCCAATTGTTATTGGGTAATTTTTAGATTTCGTTTTTCATTGATTTGGGTATATTATTTTTGTTCTATATGTTTTTCTTTGTTACTCATTGGAATTGGATTATCGTTGTTAGGTATTGTTTGCTGAGCGGATTATCAAGTCGGCCGACAGTGTTGCAGATTCACTTGAGGTCAGACTTGATAATTGTTTCTAGATTTTGGATGATTTTCTAAATTTTACGTTTGAATTGATTTGTTTTGCTTCGGTGTACCTCATGTGTTCTACTTTGATTATATACATTTGTAATTCGCTTTTCAAAATTTGGATGCATTGGCCATTTAAACACGTTTATAATTCGTTGTTCTTTGCTTCTGTTTCTAATAGTTGGATCTAAAGAGAGATGAGATGAGGTGCATATATAGGAAAGAGTATGCTTTAAGAGACAATCAAACTTCTACAATAATCAGTTGGTAAGCAATTTAATTTTTTAAGATTTTAGTATTGGTGTTGTTCTATGTTTAGGCAATATAGAAAGTAATAAGGCAAAGCTTAATAAATGATATATTACGATTTTGAGAAGAAAAAAAAAAAAAAGACTTCTTTGCTAGCTTCTGTATCATATTAGACTTTTGTCCCACGAAATAATAAAAGTAAAGTACGTATTTGCATAACTGCAAACGATGACTCCAAGCCATGAAAACTCGAAACAGAAACTGAACCAAAATTAACAAAGAAAAAGTATCAAGGCTTAAAGTATTGAAGGGTGTGGCAGCTTATAATGAAATGTAAAGAAAGGCAGTACATATCTAACTTCATATCATGTTCAAATGGAAACCACTTGAAGTCAATGTTAATCTAGAATGAAAATAGAAAGTAAGAACATAGTTAATCACTAACAAAAACATTCTTAACACAATAAACACATTAGAAGTTTGATCAATTCAAGCCAAGAACACAAGTTAGAACGCTAATCAAGTAATTATAGATTTTTCACTTTAATTATTAAAGCCTAGAACGCTAGTACCTTAATATGGATTCAATTATATGTTTATCAACCTAAGTATGCATCCAAAGATCAATTAACACATAAAAGATGGGATTGAAGCATGAAATTAACAATCATGCAAGAACACTTTTGAAATCACAATTTTTCAATTCAAAAACCTAAAACCTAAAACATGCTTCATAATATTCGAAAATCACATAACTAAAATCAATCGTTCATACACCATAGAAATCACAAATCATCATAGAATAATAAAACAAAACCCGAAATCATATTAGAATCGAAAATTGTTTTACAAAGAAACCAAAACCAAAAACAAAGTGTGGTGTTAATGGTTACATTTTTTGATCTCCAAGGACGCAAGAAACTTCAAAAGATGGTGGAATGGATGAGGATCACGGCAAGGATGCTTGAATGGAGGAATGGATGCTCACGGCCTTGAACTTTGAAATTTTGAGATTGTCGAAACTTGGAAGAGAAAGGGGAGTGTTTGTGACTTTTGATTCTGAATTTTGTGGTGTGTAGAAAAGCTTCACAAATCTTCTTTATATAGTGAATGGCAAGGGCTAGGTTTCCCTTGAGTTTCTCTTCGATTGCATCACTCGGCCAATAAGAAAATTTCATTAGAAGTGGAGAGCAAGTAACCTTGTATTTGCCGAATTCCTCCATGTATGTAGACCTAATTTTGGCCTCCTTGGAATTAGGAATCATAATTCAATATTTATTCCTCTATTTTCTTCTCCAAAATTCCATAGAAATCCAAAACTATCCCAATTAGTATTTGCCGAAAATCTTTGAATATCTCCTTTATTTTTCACGGCAAAAGCAATCCTAATGGGCCAAGAATACCTCAAGCGTCAAGGATGGTTCTAGAGTATCATGTGCAAGTCACATGCTTCAATCTTCGGGCCAAACTCTCCCAAATGGCCCAATTCGAAATCCAACTTCATATTGCTAAGATTCCTTCATTATTCTAGAACATTCTTGAACTGTCTTGAGTTATCTTCAAGACACAGCATCTCCTAGCCTCACCAGGTCTCCTAGCAGCATCAGGACTCCTAGTGTGGTCAGTTTTCCTAGTCCAACTGGGACTTTGTCATTTCTTGAACATTATTTTTCCGAGCTCACTGCTAGTTGATCTAGGATTCCTACTTCAACTGAGATTCCTTTTCTTGGTAAAACTAGGAAAACTTCATTTCTCCTTTTCTTTATCATTTTTGCGCCCCATTTCTTCTTTGGCTTCATTTCTTTCATTTCCAGCTCTTCTTAGCTCATTTCTTGCGTTCGGAACACAAATATACCTAAAACCACAAAACTAAGTTAGAAATGATATTGTTTAGGAAATAACTAAGCAAAATGTAGAGAGAAATGCACTAAAAATGTAGTAAATATTAGTCCGATCACTTGTATTATGTTCGTCCTCTAGCCCTATTTACCCTATGCCCCTTATGTATGAACTGCATTGGTGTAGTTGAAATTGAATGACATGCTGAACGTGGTATCGAGAACCTTGCGCAATCTTCTCTCACGTTCTCTCTTTTCAGATTTATTTTTTGTTTTTTTTTTTTTTTTGTTTTGTATTTGTCAATGTCAATAATAATCCTATTTTATATTCCTTTCCTGCAATGTATTTTATTCTATTAGAAGGGTGTTTAAGGTAATCCCATTTTTTGGTGAAGCCTATGACACCAAAAGATGGCCTAACTTTATAAGGGCAAACAATACTAAATGTTGGCATCTACCTTCCAGATCATGTATTCAGTCACGGGCAGTTATATGTAGATATCACAAGGAATTTCAGAGGCTACCACCAAAGTGTTAGTCAAGAAAGGCGAATTCGAAGGCGAGGAAGGAGTGTTCACAACCAATGTTGTATATAAAGAGATTTTGCTTCCTTCAAGTTAACATGAATAAGGTACCTATAA
The DNA here is from genome assembly GCA_025331145.1 of Rosa persica. NCBI lineage: Eukaryota > Viridiplantae > Streptophyta > Magnoliopsida > Rosales > Rosaceae > Rosa > Rosa persica. Next base: position 21,793,607 of record WFKR01000004.1, on the reverse strand, counting down.
GGCTTAATGTTTATTTGTAGATGTAACCTTTATGGAGTTTTACTTATACATTTTAGCCACATTTATATTTTCAGGAATTCATGGGTGTGCCGATTTTAAGGGCTAGGGAGATGAGATAGTGAGAGATGATAACATGTTCAACTGTCAATCTTTGTGTTTGGGTGATGATAGTGACTTTTACTCTGTTTGTAAAATGTGTTTTAGATGTTAGTACAATTTAAGTACCATATTAATTAGTTTCCTACAATATGTTCTTTTTTTTTTTTAATTGGTGTTGGGGGCCGTGACCATTTGCCCAATTTCAGCCTAAAAATTTCTCACTTACTCCACTAAGAGTTTTTTGCTCCCATTTACCCAATCTAACATCTATTGACAATTTTGCACTTATTTTAATTAACAAACTACACTCCGCTCAGAATCTCTCTCTCTCTCTCTCTCTCTCTCTCTCTCTCTCTCTCTCTCTCTTCTCTCCTCTCTCTCTCTCGCCCTCTCCAGCCGGACGACCAGATGCTGAGCGACAAACACCTTCAACACCTTCTTCTCCTAGACCGCCACTGGCAAGCACGTCCCACGCGCCATTTTTTTCAACCTCGAGCCCACCGTCAAAGCTTTTGAACAACCGATCCCTGCCGAAGTTGACGAAGTCCAAATGATCAAAGCTCTTATGAGATTTGTTCGATTATTCCTCATCAAACCATGACCTCCAGCGTTCCTCGACCCAGACCGCGATGAGCTAGACTTGCATCTTGTCGCTGATCTACACAGACCACCGGCCACCGGTCGTGCCAATCACCGGTGTCTTCGTTCCCGGTCTATCCTAGAGCAATCACAAGTGTCTTCATCCCCGGTCGATCCAATCTAGTGGCCAGAGCAATTTTTGGGTACCCCAGAGCATTTTTTTAATTGTTTTTATACTGTGAGCTCAGAGAATAGGGAAGGAAAAAAAAGAAAAAGAAAAAAAGTGAAGGTGTACAATTGAACATATAAATTGATCAATTGTGTCTGTAGTGTATTCATTTTGGTTTTGGGAGTTTATGCAATTCACTTGAGGGCAATAATATAATTATTGGAGGGTAATAATATGATTATTGGGGACAATAATATGATTATTAAGAGGCAATAATATGATTATTGGGAGGCAATAATATGATTATTGTGGGGCAATAATATGGCTACTGGATATTATTAGGGGCAATAAATTCAAACGCCGGAATTGGGTCATTACTCCGGTCGCAGGATTCCGGTTACAGATCGCCGGAGTCTGGTCACCGGGTGCCGGAGTCCGGCAAGGTCTCCAATGACTTCTCTTTCTAAGTGACAAAGAAGGAGAGGGCAAATTTGTCCCAAAAATAAATAAAAAGGAATAAAAAAAATACTTAATTGGATATTAGGGAAATGATCCCTTAGAGTGTTTGGGTAAGTGGGTGTGAGACCTGGATTTTCGTTATTTAATTTTAGTAATTAATAATGGACCAGTGGTACGAATAATTGTTATTGTGTTTTATTCGTAAGTTGTATATGAAGTGGGATGGTTTTCGTACATATAATTATTCGAATTTCACAGTTTAGGGGGTCGTTTGAAGTTTGACTTTTTATATGTTGGGATTCTCTAAATACGTCCTTCACAAAAGTTGTAGAGCGCGTCGATACGAGTTCGTGGACATACGGAACTTGTCAATCGGAGTTCGTATGTGAAAGTTATGTCTTTCGAAAAAAGTTTCCATTTTAGTATAAATAGGAAAATTCCGAAAATATTTTCATAAATCCCATTTGCCATTTCCGAAATCTCTTTTCCTCTCTCTTCTCTCTCGACTGATACCTTCAGTATCAAAGATTTTCGACAGACCCGACCCGACTTTTTAGCGAGCTCCGGCGGTCTCCGGTGGCGAAACATTCCAGATTTGTTGGCCCTTGCCGTGCTCTCCTCCCTTTGGTGTCCTCTAGCGGCGATTCTCGGCGTTGACGGTGTAGCAAGGCTGCGAACTTTGGGGTATTCAGACTCGGCCGGAAAACACAGCTCCGGCGAAGGCACGGCTTCAAGCTTCCTACTTTGAGTTCGTAGCAGCCTCCTGGATCGATCTGTGATGGTTGTTTGGATCGATTTACGTGGAAATCGGTTCAACTCGGATTCAACAGTAATCCACGACTTGTGAAGTAGTTTTCGACCCTTTGTGCTTCGATTTTGACTTCGAGCTAGTTACGAAAATTGACTAGCATGCTTAGATGAACAACTTTGATGTTGGATATTTTGTGAAATATTGAGTTTTGGCCGGCGGCGGTGCGTGGTGGATTTCCGGCAGTGTTCCGGCCATGTAAACTGTTTCTGGTATTATATATCTTCCACTCGTCAATACGAGCTTTTTGATATATAATACGCAATTTTTGGAGTTCGTATGGATTTGTTATGATTTTTACGGTTTCATACCGGTCAATTTATTCAATCCGTGAGGATTAGCATCCGATCGACTTGTGATTTGGACACATCGATAGTGGAAGTGTTCCGAAGACTTTGGGAGGTCTTGGAATTGGTTTCACCTCAATTTGGCGTTACTTTAAGATTTGAGGAATCGAACTTTATTAAATTGTGATTCGTTGACTGAATCAGAGTTGTACTTCCTTAGATACTTGACGAAGTATTCTTTGGATGGCTATTTTGTGGTTTGGCTTCTTTGTTCTGTATTGAAGACACAGTGGAAGTTTTGAGGTGAGTAATCTCACAAGGTTCATTTATGAACATATTTATTCTTTATTTGGAGTTAATATATAAATCGTATGTGAAATGTTTTGAAAGGGATATTTGTTTGGAATGATATGAACTTGATCGACTACGGTTCATAGGACTGCGGTTCACAAGTAGGAAAATGAGTTTAAGTATATCTATGATTTTCCAAGTTTTCGATTGTGAACTATAGTTGGTATTAGTAGGCATTCCTAAGCGGATGACTACGTGTGTGTATATATATATATATATATATATTTACATGAAATATATATGTTTTGGTGGATTGTGGATTGATGAAAACAATATGCATGAATTGATGCTTTTTGTTGTTTTGTGTTTTGGCTTTTCGGAAAACAATGATTATGAAAATGTTGATTTCGATTGTTTTGAAAGCGTTGAGATTTGTGTAACATTTTGAGTCCTGTGCGACTGCTTTAATGTTTTGCTCCAAGTAACTGAGAAGTCCGAGGAACGAAGGCATAACCTTGGGCAGAATATTAGGTAATCACGTCTTTGGTAGGACGAGTGGTTACGAATTCAGTTAGAGCTCTGGTCTGTCTGCCATATAGGTGATTCATGGGGTAACGGGAATTGGTTATTGATAACTCATGAGATTACGTGTTTTTAGGGAACAAGGTGTGAGTTGCTTCCTTATTAACGGTTTTTAGGGGGATAAAGTGCAAGTTGTTTTCCTTATTAACGATTTATAGAATTCAAGGTGTGAGTTGCTTCCTTATTAACGGTTTTTAGAGGGATAAAGTGCAAGTTGTTTTCCTTATTAACGATTTATAGAATTCAAGGTGTGAGTTGCTTCCTTATTAACGGTTTTTAGGGGGATAAAGTGCAAGTTGTTTTCCTTATTAACGATTTATAGAATTCAAGGTGTGAGTTGTTTTCTATGGCACAGTTATGGTACGATTGATAGAAGTCAAGGAGTGAGTTGCTTTCTATGTTATATTTGATAGAAACAAAGGAGTGAGTTGTTTTCTATGTTTCGTTTTAAAAGAAACTAAGGTGTAAGTTGTTTTCTATGGTATATTTGATAGAAGTCAAGGAGTGAGTTGCTTTCTATGTTATATTTAATAGAAACCAAAGAGTGAGTTGTTTTCTATGTTTCGTTTTAAAAGAAACCAAGGTGTAAGTTGCTTTCTTTTATTTCGATTGTGAAAGGAAATTAAAGTGTGAGTTATTCTCTTTTATTTCGTATTTTAAGGAATCAAAGTGTGAGTTGTTTTTGTTATTTCTGGTCTGAGTTAAGTTGACTGTTTTGAGTTACTCATACGAGCTTTCACAAGCTTACCGGGTTTGTTGTGTGACAACTTGGTGCACTATTCAATGGTGTAGGGGTTCATCCTGTAGGTCGGGATAATCATGGCTGAAGTTGTGCATCTAGTTTTTAATGTATCCCTACTTAAGAAAAAGCTTGGAGAAAAAACTTCGACTCAAACAAGGAGAATTGTGTTCCTGCTAAGATTCTGGATAGATATTTATTTAAAAATGGTAATTCACCTGAAGTGCGTTGGTTGGTTCAGTGGAAAAATAGCCCGGAGGAGGATGCTACTTGGGAGAGCGCCGAGTCTTTTCAACTTCGATTTCCTGAGTTCAATGGTTAGAGCATGCAATGTTTGAATAGGGAATGGGATATTGGAGTACTGATCCAGTATTTATAATTTGGTTTGTTGAAGGTTATCAGGATTATGTGTACCTTTCTATAGCTGTAATAGGAGAGAATGTTCTAGATTCCTAGTTCTAAATATGATAGGATTCCTTGTACTCAAAGATTATATACTTGTATCCTCTATATATAGAGGCTCCTATTATCAATAAAAGTTAAACTATTCTCCCAATTCTCTCTACAGTTCGCTTTTCCTTAAGCATATTATCAACACGAGCCCTAACCCTGAAATCAGGTGCCAAATACTGTGAAAACCCGAATTTTCATATAATAAATTTATGTAATTCAATAATTGTTATATTAATTGAATTATAATATTTGGGATTAATTAGTATGTCGTGGTTTGAGAAAGTCGGTTTCGAATTATTTTATTTTCGAAAACGAATGTTATTTAAGGGGTCGTAAAAATCGACTTTTTATACGTCCAAAATTTGGGAAAACTTCATTCATGAAAGTTGTAGAGCTCGTCGATATGAGTTCGTGCATATGTGGAACGTAATATTCGGAGTTCGTATGAATAAGTTATGAATTTTTAAAAATTAAAATTTTTCTATAAATAGTAAGAAAAATCTGATTTTTTCATTAAGGACGAAAAAATCATATTTTTGCACTTCAAATTTTAATATGATGATCATATGACTGTCCCAATGACTTTGTGTGATCACGGGCGAAGATTCGACCGTTAGATCTTTGTATAATTGTAAAATAGTGATTCGGGAGGCGATTCGTGAAGATCCGTCCGTCGGATTTTCGTATAATTCTTATAGGATGTTTCCATGGGCGATCCGTGATGATCTAACCGTTGGATCATCGTTTAAATTCGATCCGACCGTTGGATCGTCTTTATTTTAGAATCCGACTGTTGGATCATCATTTAAGTTTATTTCGTGCTTCGTTTGCTAAGTAAAGACCGTACTTGATTAGGTACTTGACGGCTTGAGTTGACGAGCATTTGGATTATTGTGATTTGTATTTTAAGTGAAGATGCAGCGGGAGTTTCGAGGTGAGTAAAACTCACGTGGTTCATATTACGAACCGAGTGCTTTAAATTATTTATTTTTGTAATTGTGTGAAAAATATTTATGGATTAAATATTTGTTTTTAAAATCATATGGACTTGATTAATTACGGTCCATAGGTAAGTAAAATGAATTTTAATTATACAAATGAATTTCACGATTTTCTTGTGTGAACTGTAGATGGTATTAGTGGTCATTCTTGAGTGGATGATTACATGTGTGTGTGTATATATATATATATATTTACGTAGAATATATATATTGGTTGGTGTGTTGTTGAGTGATGATATGACTGAATTGGAACGATGATTTGGGTTATATTTCAAATGTTTAAATTTCATAATAATATTGTATATGTTGGATGAGTTGATTTCATTGTGTGAAAACATATTGTTGTGCTTATGATGGATTTAGGGTTAACGTCGTGACCGGTATGGAGGAATCGGAAGCTCTAATCCTAGGCGGATGATGGGATACGATTAGTTGAGTAAATACGAGTATCGGACGTTCTAAATATGTATATACGTATACATATTGATGAAATACGATAAAGATAAATATGTCGGATGCCATAACCTAGGCCAGGTGACGGGCTACGATTCAGTTAGAGCTAAGGTTTACAATTAAAGTTCCTTCTTTCTATACTTTAATTTTCTCTTCTTTTTCTCGGAGACTTGTAACCTCCCTTCTTCTACATCCCACCTTTCTTGTAACGTGGGTTTAATTCATAAAAGCGAAGCTGTGGGGAGTTTACGCTAAACTACGACTATGAACTAAGAGCGTTCGTAAGCTACGGACTAAGAGCGTTCGTGAGCATCGAAATTTGACCATTCAAACATCATTGGTTTGGTCTAATCCAAATTTCTTGGAAAAATGATTTCTTGGTAGCAATGAGGCTCAGAAATCCTTAATTAGTTGTCGTGGAAGTATTATACTCCGAAACTAATTTATTCTCCTTCATAAAACAAGCTGCACCATACAAGGTGTATAAAGATATGAGAGAGCATGCAGCTTATCTCACAGCTAAAGGAGAAGATGGAGATGACAATGACAATGACGTCAATCTCACCATTGTAGACTTCAAATCTGGCGAGGGAAACAACAATGTTGATGCCACAGATTTTGACTAATAGTCTTTATTTTCCAAGAATATATGTAATGGCATTTTCCCTTAAATCAATAAATGATAATTGTTCTGATCTTTCACAACTAAGCTCATCCAATTAAGTATGATGTCTAGAAAAATAGTTGAGATAAGTGGTACTTAAGCGAGCTTTGCTCCACCGACATCTCCTCTTACTTTCCTAGTTATATTTAATTGGAGTTACCAAAAGGATTGAGTAATTACTATTTGTCTAAAGTTTGATTTTATTATTTTGGATTAGATTTTGGTCAAGAAACTTTGATGTAATCATTGGCTATTATTAATAAAGTGTCGATTCTTTTAATTTAAGCGTTATTTACTTAGGTATGTTTAACGGAGAGCTAGAATGTCTCATGGATGGTGCTACTACGCACGTCATACCTTGACATAGGCAATTATTCCTTGAGATGATGCATACTCGATCTTCCATGACTACGATGGCAAGGCCATCTAAATTGATTCATGGTTGAGGACCAGCTCAATTTCTGTTGCCAAATGGCACATTGATTAATGTCACTAAAGCTCTCTATGCTCCTGAGGCTGGAAGAACCCTTTTTGAGATTTAGAGATATTAGAGCCAACGATTTTCATGTGAAAACACATAGTGAGAATGGACATAAGTTCCTTCACATTGCCTCTAATGACTATGGATGAAAACAAGTATTAGAGAAGCTTATGTGTCGCTCTAGTAGGTTAGATGTAACCCTATTTGAGTAATTGAATCCAACAACGTCATAAGATATGACTTTTGGATACCGACACATATAGGCTTTGGCATGACCAATTGGGATATCCAAGTCATGACATGATGATCTGTTTATTAAAGACTTCACACAAACATCATTCCTTCGAGCGAAAAGAAGTATGAATCAAAAGTTGATTCGTGGAAACACTCGGACTGCCACCGCACCTCACGGCTCTACCGCCAGCTAGAAAACGGCGATGTTGTCACCCCCCTACATCATAAACTTGGCATTGATGCCAAGAGTGGCATGTTGCCACCTTTCCTTACTTCTCAAGTTAATTGTGACTTTATGGCTCAACCAAAATCCTTATTGGGTGCTTCTACAGCCCATTGCTAGTTTTGCAAAGCCTGTTCCTTAGGGAAATTAGGACCGAGACCATCCTATGCAAAGGATACAAGTGTTCTCATTATGTTTTTACATAGAATCCAAGGAATCGATTCAACCAGCTTGTGGATTGCTTAGATGTTTTATGGTGTTGGTTGATGTGCGGACATGCTGGTCAGATCATATGGCTACAGGTTCACTACCCGACTTGATAATGCTAGAGGGTTTACATCGAAATTTTTTTATGACTATTGCATATCATTGGGATTGATGTTAGGCATCACATTCTCATGTACACACCTTAATGGTCTTGCAGAAAAGACATCATTAAATAACTACAATGGTAGCCCGGACGTTGATAAAGCACATCAATATTTCCACTTGGGGTTATGCAATATCGCATACAGCTATGCTAATTCGTCTATGACCCATTGCTACTCAACCTTTCTTTGCGTTACTAGGTGCGAGTGTAATATCTCATACTTACGTATATTTGAGTGCGTGGTTTATGTGTCAATCACGCCGTCCAGCTCATTAAAATGGGTCATTGTAACGAATGCACATATATATTTATGTTGGATATAAATCTCCAACTATAAGTCCTCTATGAAGAACCCTTGACAGGTGATTTCTTTACCGCTAGATTTGCAGATTGTCACTTTGATGAGACAATCTTCCCATCGTTAGAGGGAGATTAGAACATCAACGTTCAGCAGGAACGACAAGAATTGTCCTGATTTGTCCCCACTATGTCTCATCTTGATCCCCTAAAAGTGACAAGATCATATATACCTGCTGCAAACATGTCTGCAAGGATTGATGTCCCTACAAGAGGACATGGCGCCACCTAGAGGAGATGGGTACGACACCACCACTATGGATGATGGCATGGTGACGCCATAAGGTGGCATAATGGTTTCATAGGTCGTGGGTTCCGCTAGCGAGCGTAGAAGACCCATAGGTTCTATGGATTCTCACCCTATAAAAAGATAGAGTTTGGCACAACTTGATCCATTAATCATTGATACTCAAAATCCGTCTCATGGGAATATTCTAGATTATGGCTATGTCCAAGAGACATCATTGGGGGACGCTTCAATGTTAGAACCAATTCCTAAAAATAGAGAGATCTCTAAAAACTACACTAGTATACATGAGGACGTGGGATTATTGAGACCAATGACATCGAATCTTACTCCGTTGAAGAATGCCAACATATAGAAAATTGGCCTAAATAGAAATATGCGATCCAGGTTGAATTGAATTCACTAACAAAGATGATGGATTTCAGGCCTGAGATGCCAACACCTCCTAACATAAAACATGTTGACATTAATAGGTCTTCGTTAGATAGCATGATGAGAAAAAAATATGGTAATCTCGTCTTATGGGGCAAGGTTTCTCACAAAACGCCCTTGAATCGACTACGAGAAGGCATATTCTCTCGTAATGGATGTCATTGCACTTCGCTACCTTGTCAGTTTGGTAGTTGCCGAATAATTGAACATACAGCTTACGAATGTGGTCACTACGTATCTTTATGGGGATCTAGATGCGAAAATATACATGAAGGTGCCTGATGGACTTCATTTACCCAAATCAAGTGGCTCTAGACCACGAAGTGTGTTTGCAATGAGGATGCAACGCTCGCTAAGTGACTACTTGATTGGGAAGGGATATGATGCAATATGCCCGCGCGTTTCCATGACAAGTTCTGGATTTGCAATTGTCGCGGTTTATGTTGATGAACATAAATGGAACCCCTGATGAGTTAAAGGAAACCGTTGAACATTTGAAATCCGAGATTGAGATGAAGGACCTTGGTAGAACAATGTTTTGTCTAGATTTAGAACTTGTATACCATGTCAATGAATGCTTTGGCACTTTGATAAAGTCAAGATGCACCCCCATGGTCGTCCGTAGTCTTGACCCTAAGAGGGATGATGACGAAGACGTGTTAATTGGCAGAAGTGTCTTACCTAAGTGCAATAGGCGCATTATTGTACTTAACATAATACAAGACCGGACACCTCATTTGTTGTGAACTTGTTAGTTAGATGTAGCCATGCACCAACGCAACGTCATTGAATTGGTGTAAAGACAATCTTTCGATACTTAAAGAGTACGATAGATATGGGCTTGTTTTATCCCTACAGAGAGAAAAGAATGGACGACAAGATGGAATCATACTCCATAGGTCCAAAAGCCATCGTCACCGCTACCGCCTCCACCAAGAGTGGCTAGCGTCTTCCCTCCCTCTGTCAAAATGATGGTGATATTTTGATGGGTTTTTGCTAATGCAGGGTATCTCTCAGACCCTCACAAAATTGGCTCTCGAACGGGTTATGTCTTTACTATGGGATGCACCGCGATATCTAGGAGGTCTATAAAATAGACTCTTGTCGTTACTTCTTCGAATCATGCATAGATTATTGCTCTACATGAAGCAGATCATGAATGTATATGGTTAAGGTCCATAGTTGGACATATTCGAAGAAAATGTGATTTGAAGTCTACCACAGATGGACCTATTGCATTTATAAGGATAATGTAGCAGACTTATTTACTAAATCGTTACCTAAATCCACCTTCGAGAAACATGTGAAAAGCATCGAATTGAGAAAGTTATCTGAACTCCTATGATTGTAACAATCAGGGGGAGATCTCGACATCAAGGGGAGGTGTAATACCCGCAATTTTCATTTTAAATTCGGGTAATTGTATTGAACGATTATTGTGCGATTTCACGAATGTTGTTCGATAATATTTCACTTTTTGAATTATCGAAGGTTCGAAATTATTATTTAACGGAAAGCTCGAAATGCTCGGTTTGAGAAATCGACTTTTTCTACGTACAAAATTTAGAGACACTTCCTTCATGAAAGTTGTAGAGGTCGTCGATACGAGTCCGTACACGTGCGGAACACAAAGATCAGATTTTTTCTGAATTAGTTATTGAATTTAGAAGAAATTCCGAAACATGTATATATAGGAAAAAACCCTACATTTTTTTTGGAAACCCTATTTTTTCACCGGCCTCCCTTTCCTTTTTTGGAAAACACTGTTCATTTCTCTCTCTCTAGCGTCTTCTTCCCCTCGGCCGAGCCCAACAAACAGAGCACGGCTTCTCCGTGCTCCCACTCTCTCCTCCGGCCATCTCTCAAGCTACAACCACCTCCAGGATTTTCGTCTCAACCTTGCGCAGCTTCCAGAGGCAGCCTTGCACGGCGACACTACCGGCAGCGGCGGGGCGAGGCCCGAACCGAATAGGCACGTTTTCGGTTCGATCTCGATATCTCGAGCTATAGAACACCATTTCACTTGATTCTTAGCTCATTGGACTCGCCTAAACTTCCTTTACAAGCACCAAGAAGGACCGGAGCTAGGTCGATCGTTTTCACGTTCGTCGGAGCTCGACCTCGTTAGATCGAAAAACCACCTATCGATCCAAATATCTCGAGTTATACACGATCGTTTCTTGTGATTCTTGGCTTGGTGAATTCGCAATGAAGTTCTGAACAACTTTCCAAAAGAGATCGAAGCAAGTTGTTACAGTTTTCACGTCAGTTTTCAAGCTCGCCGGATTCTGGAAAAATTCCGGCCGCCGACTGTAATTGGTAATTTTCGATCCCTTCCCGTCATTTTTGGGTCTTGTGCTAGTTATGAAAGTTGCTCAGAATGATGAAATGAAGGGGAGAAGCTCAGCCCCAACACCATTGGTGGTAGTCGGCGGCGGCTCTGTCCCTAAATCTGGCTGCCATTTCTGGCCACCTCTGTAGGTCTAAAATTTGGTTTCTATCCATTTTATGATTCTATGTTTCAATACGATCATTTTGGCATATTATACGCATTTTTCGGATATCGTATGAATTTTGTGGTTTCGTTCGATTTCGATCGTTAGATTTATGATCTGTGAAATTAGAACCATCCGATGAACTTGTAAATTTGATATGATGATCATATGACTGTCCCAGTGGTTTTGTGTGGTCATGGGCGAAGATCCGACCGTTGGATCTTCGTATATGTGCAAAACGGTAATTAGGGGAGCGATTCGTGAGAATCCGCTCGTCGGATTTTGTTATAAATTAGAATCCGACCCGTTAAATGGTAGTTCAATTATGTTTTGGAATTATTGGCTAAATTCGAATCACATTTGATTAGGTGATTGACGGATTGTATTTGAGTGGGCTATTTCGGCGTTATTTATATTTGTATTGAAGACGCAGCGGGAGTATCGAGGTGAGTAAAACTCATGTGGTTCATATTACGAACCGAGCGTTTTAAATTTATTTATTTTTGTAATTGTGTGAAAAATATTTGCGGATTAAATATTTGTTTTAAAAATTTCATGGACTTGAATCACTACGGTCCATAGGTAAGTAAAATGAATTTTAATTACACAAACGAATTTCACGATTTTCTTGTGTGAACTATATGTGGTCATTCCTGAGTGGATGATTACGTATATATATATTTTATGTGAAAAATATATATTTATGAGTGGATTGTTGAGTGAGGATATGATTGAGTTGAATTGATGAATTGATTATATTCAATTGTGTAATTTCATAATAATATTGTGTATCTTGGTTGGGTTGATTTCAGTATGTGATATTACATGTTGTGCTCATTTATGGGTTTATGATCAACGTAATGACTGGTGTGGGGTAATAGGACGCTCTAACCCTGAGTGGATGATGGGATACGATTGGTTGAGTATGTGAAATTATCGGACGTTCTAAATATGTATATAAGTATACATACTGATGAAATACGATAATGATAATTATGTCGGATGCGATAACCTAGGCCAGGTGATGGGCTATAATTCAGTTAGAGCTCTAGTCTGTCAAGTACCGTATTTTTTATAAATACGATGTTGAGGTTTTATGAAGAAAGATGTGAGTGGGGTTTGTCTTGATTTATTGAATTGGTGTTTGATTGAGATTGTTAGTACTTCGTGGATGTGGAAATTGTTGGGTGTTGCTTTAAGTGGAAATAATTATGATTAAGTTAAGCAACAGTTCTTTTTTTTACTCATAGGAGCTTTCATAAACTTATCGGGTTTTGTGTTGTTGCAATCCCGGTACACTATTCAAATGGTGTAGCGGATATTCCTGCAGGTCAAGATAACCAGGGAGGTGACCGAGCTGCTTAGGTGTTACAGCAGTTTTTGTTATTTCATTTAGTTGTGAGGTGTGTATGCTCATTTTGAGCTTTACAGTTCATTTTGTATTTGAGTTGTAATAATTAACCGAGACTAAATTCGGTTTTGATTTTATTTCGTGTGGTGAGGTTGTTAAGAAAAGAAATTTTCAGGATGATTATTTGAGTTGTGGTAATTTTCATGTTTCGGATTTTGAATGTTTATTCAAAAAAATTCGGGGCGTGACAGGAGGTATGATGTCTACATGTTTGATTTCGAAGAGTGAATGGCGTGTTGTACTCTTTTTCTCCTCCTCGAGGTTGTTTTTGTCCCACAGGGTTTTTATTACTCGAGCAAGGTTATTAACAAGGAAACATTTTAAAAGCCATGGTGTCATGATGACATCATGTTTGGACGGCACAAGGGGAAGTGTTGAAGGATTTCAAGATTATGTGTGTCTTACCAAACTCGGATTACTTTCTATAGTTATAATACGAGAGAATGTTCTAGATTCCTAGTTCTAAATAGAATAGGATTCCTTGTACTCAAAGATTATATACTTGTATCCTCTATATATAGAGGCTCCTATTATCAATGAAAGTTAAACTATTCTCCCTATTCTCTCTACAATTCTCTTTTCCTTAAACATGGTTTGTCTACAGTTCTCTTTTCCTTAAACATGGTTATTATTATCCTTTTGGACTCCTTGTGTTGTTAGGAATGAGCTGTCTGAGCTGCTTGCTAGCTGTAACTTTGGATTCCTTATAGATAATGATTGAGATAGGAGCATGAAATGCGACGTTTATAATATTTAAACCCTATATTTTGCTAAGTTATTTCCTTTAAATTGATCAATTTAACTTACTTAGTGTTTTATAGGTAAAATGGAGTCTCAAAGTCCAAAAATGACTATGGAATGCACAAGTGGCGCAGAAATGGAAAGAAATGAAGAAATGGAAGTTCATCCAGTTTGACTGCCTAGGAGAAGGAATCCTAGTTGGAGTAAGAGTCTGAAGCTGACTTAGACTAGGAGTTCTACTTGGACAAGGAAACCCAATTCTACTCAGATAAGGAAACCTAGTGTGACAAGGAGTCTCTGTTAGATAAGAATTACTCAAGAAGGTTCCGGAAGAGTACAGAAGTATCTCAGAAAAGAAGTTCGTATCTGACCAGGAAACCTTATTGCATATGGAGTTCCGATCAAACTAGGAGACATGTGAAAGTAGGAGAACCAAAGGAGTATTTATGACGTATCTAGAAGTGGCGTGAAGGATATGTGAGAGGCATGTGGTAGCAAGGAATCCTAATAGGACACAAGATGTGCATTAAAGTCAAATCCATTACAGATTCGGAAATCTGCCTGTGCAGATCAGTCAACTTCAACAATTTCCTCAGAACATCTTAGAGCTCAAAATATTATGATCTTTATATGGAAAGCTACGGATATCTAGTTTTCAAAACTTTTTACGGCTCATCGATATCTATTTTCTAAAAGAAGTTAGGGCCGATTTAGTGTGCGGAGGTCAAGTCCGCCAGAAATCTGTTTTGTGTCAACAAAGTCCTAAATCAACACAAACTTGGAGAATCAAGTAGGAAATGATTGGGAGAGCTTTGGGACATCTTAAGGTTACAACACTTTCTCCACAAATTCGTTTCTCACTTGCTTTCTTTCTAGTTTCCAGGTTTTCACAATCTTCAAGGAGCAAGCTATGCCATCCTCCTCCATTGTCGTGATCTTCACTTGTTGCATTGCTAAGGAACTGCTTTGGATCTTTGGGACGTAATTAAGGGTTGTTCATATGCATTACCATACATATTTTTCACGGTTTCTGTGTAATTGATAGATAGAATTTCTGCTTTGGATTGTATACCGAAACTTTTGAGTATGCAATCTGATTTTTGAATACAATTTTGATGTTCTTTTCAATGGTTGATATGTTCATGTGTTCTTGATATTGATTAGTTGCCGAATATATGGATTATTAATCTGATTTTGTGCTTTATTACATGGAACGTTCTTGTGGTTGCAAACATAGGAAGACTTACATGTAATTTGCTAGTAATTAGGTTTATGCTTTGTAACCCTAATTCAAATACATACTAAAGGCTTGCTTTGAGTCGAAATCAGATTATGCATGTGATGATAAGTTTTGACTTGCTTTGAGTGCTTGGATTCGCATGTTTATCAATTCTTTCTTGAACTTAATGATTTGAAAACGGGATTTTTCAACGCAGTTGCTTTGATTGTGTGATATCGACTTTTCAAAATAAATGGATTTAGTGCTTGCTATTTCGATTGACTTAAGAAAGAAAGTTAAAAGGGACATTGGTTGCTTTGATCTTTGTGTCTTGGTTGATAGCTTTCCATGGTAACTAAGAAAGATTAAGAGATGCATGAATGAATTGATCTTGAAAGGTTCTTGACAAAGTGTTCTTCGAAAATTCTTCTTTTCCCACCTATGTATATTAAAAATTTTCATTCATTATAGTTTTCTGAAAATTTGCAATTTAATCTTCAAAAACCCCTTGTTCTTGCATTTTCTTGTTTGTGTATATGTGTAAATCGGATTTTAGGATCTTTAGGTAGCATGTTAACGTAAATAAGTAGGTTATAATCTGAAAATATTTTTAATAAATCGTAAATATTTGATCTTGTACATGTTCTTGGCCGAAATATGCTTTTGTATTTTGTAGGAATTAGTTTGGTGGTTTTTAGGAATTTTTTGTGTGTTTTTTAGGGATTGCTAAAATTTAGGAATTCTCTTGGTGCATGTAATTTAGGGATTTTGTTTCCTATGTGTATATGGACTCCTAATTAGTGTAGAATAGTAATCCTTGTTGTATGTGGATTCTTAATGTGACTATGACTTGTAAAATGTATATAAGTAGGAGTAGGGTTACCAAAACTCATTCTATCTTGTATTTCTCTCTATTTTCGGATTGTGTGTGTATATATAGCTTCTTATTTCATTGAATTCATGTTGTTGTCTTTGATGTGCTAAAAGTAGCATCCAACTCGACCCTGAAAAATATCATTGTTAGTATATGGTAAATAGGGATCGTTCAAACCGGGGATTGAGGGTACACATGTCATTGTAAAACAAATAAAGAATTAAAAGAGATACAAAGTATAATATTTACAAAAATAAAACAAAGGATATATACAAAATAACGAAACAAGGGGGTTTTAACATTAGGGTTTTGAAAATTAAAATAAGGGCTAAATACTAGTTTGTACCCTGTGATTTAGGTCCAAAATCAATTCAGTCCATGTACTTCTAATTTCTTCAAAAACACTCCTGCATTTTCAATTTTGATCTAATAGGTCCAATTCATTAATATTTTGTGGTGGATTCAAGTTATAGTTGGATTATTTGTTGAAAAACTATTTATTTTTAATAGTAGGACTCACTCTTAATTGACTAGAGGTGGCATGCATACACCACATCATAAAACATAGGCCATATATGAGCCACGTTAACAAGTTAAATAACTCAATTGTCGGAAAACTAACAAATTGGACCTATTAGATCAAAATTGAAAGTGCAGGGGCGTTTTTTGATGAAATTAGAAGTCCAGGGACTGAATTGATTTTGGATCCAAATCACATGGTAGTAATCTGTATTTAGCACTTAAAATAAACAAAATAAAGAAAATGCAAAAATAAAAAAACATATATACAAAGGGGAAACGTAAGAAACAAATACCAAAACCAATTTCATTTAATCAACTCGATTCAAACCCTATAATTGATCATTTAAGTCATGAGAAATAAGTTGATCATGTGAAACATTCGAAGCAAATGATTTCCCATATTTTGTAAGTGAAAACACTTAAACTAATCCTATTAAACATGCAATCAAAGTCTAGAAAGCTAGCTAATCAATACATGTTCAACGCAAGAAGCATAGAGAAATGATATCAACTTGAGTGCACAACCTAATATGAATAAGTTCATCTATTTGCAATCCTCTTCAATTGAATTCGACTTTTGTCCAAAGCTTTTACTACTTTTGATTTAGGGTTACAAAACTATAAGGTGAATTGTTAACCTAAATCTAGCACCAATTATATGCAAACCCTAAAAGTTTCGAACCAATTAAGATAAACATATAAAAGATTTATATCAAGCAAATTCAATCGAACAAACTCACAAAAGCAACTTAGAATCACAATCATAGAATTTGTAATCTTTAGTAACATGGAATTGGGGTTAAACTTTGCCCTAAACATTCATGTTAACTATAAACAAATTCATACGGATTCAAACAAGGAAACCCGAAAGGTTACAAGGTAAAAGAATGAATTACACTGTGAATGGAGATGGAGATGGAGAGCTTGAAACATTGGATTCTTGAATCTTGGAAGCAAGTCTTTAAGGCTTCACGGCTTCAAGGTGGATGATGGAGGGATGTTCACGACTTCTTCTTCCTCTTCCTCTCCTTGCTTGAAAACGCAGAAATTGAAACTACAGAATAGGAGAGGAAGAGCTTTGACATTTTAGGATTTTTCTGAGGGGGAGAATGTGTAGAAAACGTCAAGCATAGGGGGAGTATATATAGGGGACGGCAAAGTACTCTCCAAGCTTCATGAATCTTCTTTTATTTTCCAATTAATTTTCTGGATGCTCCACACAGCTTCAATCAATCAGATAATGCCATGTAAGCCATGTTGTGTCATCCAACCAATCAAAAGCCTTCAAAATAAGTCCAAAATCCTTCAAATATATTATTGCCTAATTTCCCATGAATTTACCTGATTTTTCTCTTGATTTTCGGCCAAAGAAATAGGAATGAACCTAGACAATGAATATGGACCTGTTTTGGACCATTTTCTTGTTGCACACACTTTGTCATCCCTTAAAACTCTCCAAAGCATATCCCAACGTCATATCCTTGATTTTCTCTTGATTTCACGGCACAAAAGGGATTTTATTTCCCAAAAATATATCTTTGACGTCCACAAAACCCTAAATCCAATGGGCTTTCTCCCTTTGCCGAAAATCCACATTAATCTAGAAGATTCTTGGGCCTCCATGCGTCATCTTCAAGCCATGAAGTCTCCTAGTGCCTCCAGGACTCTTCTTTCAACGCCATTTTCCTTCATATTTCCGATCATGCTCCTGATTGGCTCAGGAGTCTTGCTTTGACAGAGTTTCCTCTTCTGAACAGGGTTTCCTGGTTGAATCAGGATTTCCTGGCTGGACAAGGAAAAGTTCATTTCTTCTTTTCAGCTCATTCTGGCTGCCCTTGTGCCTTGTGTTAGCCTTTTCCAACATTTCCTAGCTTTTCTTTCTCTTTTGATCTCATTTTAGCTTCGTTTACTCCTTGGGACCTGAAAATAGAAACTTTTGTTAAAGTTACTAAAAATATAAACTTCCTAAAAATAGAAACTTTCCTAAAGAATAAGGATTTATTTAAGGAAATAACTAAGTAAATATGAGGAAATAACAATTAAAATGTCGCATTAAAATGCTCCTATCAGTCTTCTTATTTTCGTGTTAAATGTATGTCTCTCTCTAGTTTCTTTGTTGGTTCAAATTTTAAATGCATGTTTGTACTTGTAAGAATTCATGTGATGTATATTTGTATATTCTTCTCTTGATTTCGTTAATCACATATTAGCACCCTCAATCCCTAGTTTAGAACAATACCATACTTGCTCTATACTAACTATGATTCTTTTTAGGACTTAAATTAGCGAATGCTTTTGCACGTATCAGATTGAAGAATTGGATGGTTTCCAATTCTTCCTCCTAGCCTGGTTCAGAAGATGGGAGCCCAGTTAGTCGATATGGTCAGCCAAAGCTAACCGTACCTGGTCAACGAAGTATAATCCGGCATCCAAGTCAGCCTGATTACAAACATTGTGTGTTTCATGTGCATGTTATTTTTCCATTTTTGATTATTAAAGACACCAGAACTTGCAAAAGATATAGTTTTCTAGATAAATGGATAGGCATGGTGATGGTTCAACTGTTGAAGGAGAAAGGTGGTCTTGTTCTTCTTCAGTGGGTTTAAAATCATGATATCTAAAAAGTGTTGAAGTCAAAATCATCTGGAACCCGCAGTCGGTGCCTTTTTTCTTGAAGAAGGTTCTGATGGAGGATTTGGGTGCCCAACACCTCATAAATCACAAGTCATTGTTGGAGAATGCAGTACATGCGGTGCTCTTGGACGCGGGTTTTGTCCGAATATGCTCCGATTCAGTTCCCGGTGTTCACTTTACGTCACGTTTTTATACTTTGCCTGAAATACTGCAGAATCTAGGAGGTAGTAGCAGCATCAGCAGTAGCAGTAGTAATATGTTAGGGTAAGACCCCAACGAAGAGAAGAAAGAAATGCAGAAGGAAGAAAAGAATGCAAAAGAGGAATTCTGATATATTGATCGATAGTCGCTACATCATGGACGATGGGTTTTATTGTTGAACCAGCTAACAGATGAGGACACATGTCACTCATGTGGACGTTGCATTAGACAACCCCTAATTACCAAATTAACTCTAACTTATCTCTGACCAGCTTCATAAAGAAAAGCTCGTGCTAATCACATGCAATACAACTCATGTTTCCGAAATGAATCATAACAACTCCATCCCACCTAAAGTAACAGCTTGACCTCAAGCTTGGAACTCTGGAAACCTTCGTATGATCTCATCTGCTTCTTCCCAAGTGGCTTCTTCCACCTCTGTGCCCAACCACTGGATTAACCATTGAGTCACAGCTGCATTGTTCTTTTTGGAAATCCTTCTTTCCAAAATCTTAGCTGGGTACCATGTTGGATTGTGAGGATCCACATCAGGTGGTAAGTGTGCTGCAGTCACCACGGCCTCACCAATCTTTTTCTTGAGCAAAGATACGTGGAACACAGGGTGAACTTTGGCTGTACTAGGAAGCTTTAGTTTGTAAGCCACTGAGCCAATCTTTTGTTCCACTTGAAATGGCCCATAATATCTTGGTGAGAGCTTGTGAAACAGCCTTTTCTAAACAGAGTGCTGCCTGTATGGTTGCAACTTCAGATACACCCAATCCCCCACAACAAACGACCTCTCAGTGTGATGTTTGTCATAGAAATGTTTTATTCAAGCTTATGCTACTTGAAGATTTCTTTTGAGCAATGCAAGCAACTCATCTCTCTTCTTCAACTGAGTGTCTACTGCTTCCACAGCAGTTGAACCTGGAGTGTAAGGTCTAATAGCAGGTGGTTCATAGCCATAAAGTGCTTGAAAGGAAGTCATACCTATTGTAGAATGGTGAGGAGTGTTATACCACCACTCTGCCCATGGTAAAGCATCCACCCAGTTATGGGGCCTTTCACCTACCACACACCTTAAGTATTGCTCCAAGGTTCTGTTCAGGTTCTCAGTTTGGCCATCACTTTGGGGATGGTAAGCTGAACTTTTGTTGAGAGTGGTTCCCTGCAGTTTAAAGAAAGCTTCCCAAAAATTGCTCAAAAACACAGGATCTCTGTCAGAGATAATAGCTTCAGGCAATCCATGCAATTTAAAGATGTATTTGACGAAGTGTTGAGCAACCATTGAAGCTGAATAGGGATGAGCTAAGGCAATGAAGTGTCCATATTTAGTCATTCGATCAATAATCACCATAATAACAGACTTCCCACTGGAGTTAGGTAAACCTTCAATGAAATCCATTGAAATCTTAGTCCAAGCCTTCTCTGGAATTTCATTTGGCTGAAGTAGTCCTGGAGGATTAATAGTTTTGTAATGGTTTTGCTGGCAAATGTGGCAGGAGGCAACAAAAGCCTTTATATCCTTCCTCATTCCAGGCCAAGCAAATGATCTGAGTACTCGTTTAAGAGTTTGTGAAGTTCCAGCATGTCCTCCATTCTTTCCCCCATGAAACTCATTTAGTATTTTCATTCTGCAGTCATCACAGGCAGGTACAAATATCCTACCCTTATAAAGAAATTGAGCATTGGTCACAGAATAGTGGGAAGGACGAGAATGACCTTGTGCTATCTGTTGCTGGATGGTGCTAGTTTCAGTATCCTGCAAACAAGCTTGCTGAATTTCTGCCAGGTAAGAGTAGAGTGGTGAGGAAACCCTAGTGAGTGGATTCAGAGATCCATACTTAGTGATGGTCTCATCGGAGATGGTCAACTCTTGCTTCCGAGACAATGCATCAGGAGCCGCATTGTTCTTGCCTGGTTTGTAGTGAATTGAGTAGTTGTACCCCATGAGCTTAAGTAACCACTTTTGTTGTGCAGAAGTGGTGATCTTCTGCTCTAAAAAATACTGAATTGTTCTATGATCAGTGTAGATCTTGAAATGGTTGCCAAGCAAGTAAGGTCTCCAATGTTGGACAGCAAAGACCACTGCCAACATTTCCTTATCATAAACTGGTAGTGCAACATGTCTGGGGGTAAGAGCCTTGCTCAAAAACACAATTGGATGTCCATCTTGTGATGGAATAGCTCCTATACCAAATCCGGAAGCATCACACTCAATAGTGAATTCTTTGGAAAAGTCGGGCAAGGCTAAAACTGGTGTGTGCATGAGAGCATACTTCAAGTCCTCAAAAGCAGCTTCAGACTCTTGTGTCCACTGAAACTGACCAACCTTCAACATGTTAGTGAGTGGCTTTGCAATGAGGCCAAAGTTCCTCACATATTTCCTGTAATACCCAGCTAGCCCTAGGAACCCTCTGAGCCCTTTGACAGTTAGAGGTTTCTGCCAATTCTTTATGCATTCTATTTTTGATGGATCAACTGCCACTCCTTCCTTACTTATGACATGACCTAAGTATTCAACCTGTGACACCCCAAAACTGCATTTACTCTCTTTAATCTTCAAAGCATGCAACTGCAACCGCGTGAAGATTTTCTCCACATGTTCCAAGTGAGCTTGTAATGAGGAGCTGTAAATTAATATGTCATCAAAGAATACCATAGCAAACTTTTTTAAATAATCTCGTAGCACATCATTCATAACTGACTGAAAGGTAGAGGGAGCATTGGTAAGTCCAAATGGCATAACCAGAAACTCATAGTGACCATTGTGAGTTCTAAAACTGTCTTGCTCACATCAGCAGGGTGCATCCTGATCTGATGATAGCCTGACCTTAAATCAAGCTTGGTAAAGATGACTGAACCATGAACTTCATCGATCAATTCATCCACTACTGGAATAGGGTATTTATCCTTCACTGTGACAGCATTTAGGGACCTATAATCCACACACATCCTCCAAGTACCATCTTTTTTCTTAACCAACAATACTGGGGAAGAAAATGGGCTAATACTTGGCTTAATAACCCCATTAGCAAGTAGTTCCTGGACTATTTTCTCGATTTGCCTTTTGAAAATGAGGATACCTATATGGCCTCACACTCACTGGAGGTGTGTTAGGAAGCAATTCGATCCTATGATCTTGTGTTCTGGCTGGTGGCAAGGATGTTGGAACTATGAACAAATCAGCAAATTTGTGTACCAAAGCTTGAATCTCAGGAGTTGGAGGTTGTACCTCCTGTGAAGTGAGTGAAGGTTGAACTTGAATTAACATGGCCTTCCTTTCCTTTCTCAGTAATCTGATCATTGACTTGCATCCTATAACAATAGCCTCCGCTTTAGTTTCTCCCTGTAACTGAAATATACTACCCCGAACATTAAATTTCATCAACATGGTGTCAAAATTCCAGAGAATATCCCCAAGTGACCTTAACCAGCTTGCACAGAGCACAATCTCACAGCTAGTTATTGGTAAGACATAATAGTCAGCAGAAAAAGCAAACTGTTGTAACTGTAGGTCAGCATGGACTTCTCCTTGAGTTTTCATCTTAGCTCCACTTGCTAGGATCACATTTAAGGGAGGTAGTTTGTGCACCTGGACCTTAGTTCCCTTGAGAAGTTGGGGATGTATAAAGTTGTGTGTTGCCCCCGAATCAATGAGTACATGTACCACCTTGTTGTTAAAAATGCCTTTGAGCTGCATGGTGGCTGGATTGGTGTTACTATCACTCATAACCTACAATTGGATAAGAGGTTCCTCCAAATCAATGATGGGACGGATGTCTACCATCTGTTGCTCTTCTGAGACCTCTAAAAGCTCACCTTCACTTGGTACAATTTCCATGCTCATTAGTTACCCTTTTCTCCTGCAATTATGTCCAGGTTTGTAAGGTTCCTCACAAAAATAACATTGATTTCTAGCCCTCCGAGCCTCAAACTCAGCATCTGACAACTTAACTCTGATGTTGCGAGGTCCTCCCACTGTATTGTTACTGGAATTAGCCTGTGTAGGGGTAAATGATGGCCCTAAGGTTCTAGTGTGCAGGTTGACAGGTGAAGGCCTACTGCTGCTATTACTAAACGTATGGCTGGCAGGTGAGTGATGGCCTGTTGACTTGTGCAGGGTCGAGCTTCTCAAGTAATTCATGTGACCTTCATTCCTAGTTTCATACACTCTAGCTAACTCACATGCTTCGTAGAGAGTCCTAGGTTTTTGAGCTTGCACATCCACCCGGATATCCTCCTTTAGTCCCCCAATGAAGCATGACAATAGTACCTCAGCAGGGAAGCCAGGAGCTCTTCTTGAGAGTCTGGTGAATTGTTCCTTGTATTGCTCTACGCTGCCTGTTTGGGACATTCGGGCTAGGGCTGCTTGATACTCAGTTCGATTGTACCCACTGAATTCCCTCATAAGTAGGTCAGTCAATCCTTGCCATGTATTAGGGAACTCATGCTTGAACATGTACCACCGATCAGATGCCTTATCAGTAAGATGCATGGAAGCAATGGATAACTTTCTATCCTCAGGTATTTGATAGAACTCAAAATACTGCTCAGCTTTGTTCAGCCACTCAACTGGATCTCCACCACTAAACACACTGAAATCTAACTTCATTTGCTTCATGGTGGGGAGGTTTGGATCAACATACGGAGAATATAAGTGTGGAGGCACTGGTTGTGGAAATTGAGGATAGTAGGGTGGTACCATGTGAAGGGATGGTGGGATATGAGTGGTGGTGGTAGCATAAGTAGGTGGAATTTGGTTGTGTGATGTGGTTTTAGTGGTGGTGTAAGGCATAGTAGACTATGGTATATGTGGAAAACAATTAAGCATAGAGACAGAGTAAGGGCCGGAGTAGGTCATGGTGAATGGATCTGGTTCATACAAGGAGTGGCCTGATTGTCCCATAGTTTGAGCATGCCGTAGCTCCTACTGACGTAGGGTGAGCCAGGCACAGGCTTTTGAGCTCCCCCAACAAATTGGCCCATTGGAACATACATATTGTTCACTCCCACCATCTTAGTACCTCCCTTACTGAACATTGCTCTATCTTTTCCCCCAGTACACATGTGTGTACCATGTAAATCAGAGGTCCCATCAACAATATTACTCACAATAGCATTAGTAGATTTGATTAGCCCAACCTCATCAGCAAAATTGGGATTGAGAGTTGAAAGAGGTGGAATAAGAGAATGATTACCCTCAGATCTGACAATGGTGGATGATGAAGCCTCAGAAATGGTCGCCAGCTTTGGTTGAGCTACTGACGACGGAATAGATCCAAATCGGACAGTCCCATCAGGTTGAGGAACCGCGGTGCTCCCTTGGCTCACCAGTAAGGACTGAGAAGTGGTCAAACTCTCCTTGATAATTGTGGTGAGGGAAGAAGTTAGCTGATGTGTGAGATCTTCCATCATTGCCGACTTAAATTGAGCCAAAGAAGTGGCTAGAGAGTCCCGGATCGAAGTCTGTAGCTCCTCCAAACGAGCACTGGTCTCATCTCGGTGGATTTGGAGCTCGTATTCGAGGTGAGAAAGCTCATCCGATACAAGAGGGGCATCGGGGTTGCGAGGCGGATCCGTGGGTTTCCCCACCCCCTTAAGCTTAACCATGGAGGTCTGGCTCTTGATACCAGTTGTTAGGGTAAGACCCCAACGAAGAGAAGAAAGAAATGCAGAAGGAAGAAAAGAATGCAAAAGAGGAATTCTGATATATTGATCGATAGTCGCTACATCATGGATGATGGGTTTTATAGTTGAACCAGCTAACAGATGAGGACACATGTCACTCATGTGGACGTTGCATTAGACAACCCCTAATTACCAAATTAACTCTAACTTAACTCTAACCAGCTTGATTAAGAAAAGCTCGTGCTAATCACATGCAATACAACTCATGTTTCCAAAATGAATCATAACATAATACGATTATTGAAAGGATAGGGCTGAGGTTTCAGAGCTTAGGGCACTTCGTGAATGTTTATGGGTATTTAATCGGTGGCGATTCTGTATACCGGGTAAGCTTGGAGGCGCACAAGGTTGCATCCATTATTGAATTCGTTTGG
Organism: Rosa persica; assembly: GCA_025331145.1. Lineage (NCBI taxonomy): Eukaryota > Viridiplantae > Streptophyta > Magnoliopsida > Rosales > Rosaceae > Rosa > Rosa persica. The sequence goes on along the minus strand of WFKR01000004.1, from coordinate 21,768,517 downwards.
GCAAGCAGAATAAACGTGAATGATATTGTCAAAGTTGGATTACTTGAGACACAAGAAAGCAAAATTTTTTATTTTTGGAAGACTATTAAAGATGGAATTGCATTGCCTTTGATGATAGATCTTTGCGCAAAGGCGGGGCTGCTGTCTCCACCCTGCCTTATGAGTCTTCCTTCGGAGCTCAAGGCCAAGATTTTGAAGTCACTGTGTGGTGTTGATATTGCAAAAATGAATGTATCTGCAGGGAGCTGCGACAATTAGGCAATGACGATGAGTTGTGGTGGAACAAGTTAGGGTATGAGTTTCCGGGGTCGTGGAATGAGGATGATAATGATGATATGGTAGAGGGAACCAAAAGTGGAAGACGGTTTATGGTGATAAATGGAGGCAGCAAAAATGTCCCTGGAATCCAAGGAATAAGAGGTCTTTCTCACACGCCAATTGGCCAAGTCCTGTTCTTCATCCTCCTCTTTTTATCTATCCATATACAGCTTCAAATTTCCCACAGGGATGACTTTCAGATTTTCAATATGGATGACTTTCTCAGCCCATAAAAAGTGAAATATCCCTTTCGAGCTGAGCTCTTGTTCTTAGGTCCTCTTCTCTTCGGGTAGTTCCTGCTTTGTTCTTGTTATTAGTTGGTTGTTTTTTATCACCTGTTTATGTTCTGAGGGTGTTTCCCTCTTTTCTGTAATCATTTAATTAACAAAGGACAGAAGGAAAAAAAAAAAAAAAAAAAACACATTCTTAAGGAAAGCAGCAGTTGACGAATGCGAGTCTTGATGGTCTGGTCTGTTTCTTTCTTCTTTTACGAACATGTAGTACATGTGTTTACTTGAGCCAGGGTTGTGGTGTCTTGGTTCTGTTGTGCATTCTTTCTGGCGTTAGCCCCAGGAATTAGGTGTAATAATTTAACGTGATGGTGAATTATTCCTCCAACATGTGGCAGAAGATGAAAAGATTCGTGTTAGTGTTGGTAGCAAGGTTGTATCATGACACAAAATTGGTTTATCGATAGTCAATAGCGTGAAGCCTGGACAATCATTGTGATTAGAATTTGAGAATCACCAGTTTTATTTGGGAGAGTTCCTCTTCTCCGGTTTTAGTTACGAATTTACATTCTCAATTCTCATTCTCTTCGATGTAATATTTTGGCTTATTGAATGCAGTTTTCCCTTCTCTCAAAAAAAAAAAAAATTCAGTACATTTTTCTACCTTAATGAGTTAATTCGTCCTCCTCTGGGAGAAAAAGAAAAAACAAAGTTGGTTTGTAATGAGGGCCTCGTTAGCGTGCTCGACAGAACCGATGGTGCTATATATCATCTAACCATCTAAAAGGAAGAAAATAAGTTATCTACAAACATAAACTGAAATTTGTAAAAGTTATGAAGATCCAGAACTTATTCAGGAAGGAAAAAAGAGACTTATTCAGAAAATTTCTTGGGAAGTATGTATTCTTTCAACTCCGTGTATGAATAGAAAAGAATACGACATTACTAGTATGAAAAGAGACGAGTGTTAAAGACACCAGAACTTGCACTTATTATCTAAAGACACCAGAACTTGCACCTATTATCTACACCTATTTTCAGATCAACAAGTAAATTTACCAGGCGACGTCTATCTGAAGTAATTTTGACTCATTCACATCCAGAACATGAATGTTGGGAATCCACATAACATGGATTCCAAATCAAACTGTTTAGTGTAAACACAAAGTATACTGTATAGCACACAAGCATGCATCATTATTTGCTGTCATCATCGCCACCATACTGTGTAGAATTACCATTCCAGAACTTGTTTCTATCACTGAATCGTTCATCATCTTCATCATGTTTCAGCGTGTGAACATTACTTCCAAAAGGAGATGCTGGTGGCCGCCTGCGGCTTCCTTCAGTTCTACCACTTTCAGAAGTGCTTTGGGTTAAGTTATTTCGAACTGTAGGATTTGGGCCTAATAACACAGACAATATATATCAGCTTCAGCTACTGAAATGCCACCCCAAAAAAACAAAAAAAAACACAAAAAAAACATTAAAAAAAAACATAAAAAAACAAAAACAAAAACAAAAAAAAAAACAAAAACAAAAAAATGGTCCTAGAAGGGCATAAACAACAGAAAAGTCTAGACAGATTGATTAATATTTACATCCAAAATACAAAATTTATTGAACTAGAAGAAAGACTAGTGACCTGGTCCATAAATGCTGGCAGAGCCTCGTAAGTGTGTATGTGTGTGCGTGTGTGTGTTATTATCTTTCCATATATTTACTAAATTGTGGAAACTTCTGAAGACACAACTGCTTCTTTTCCTTTTCTTTTTTTTTTTTTTTTTTTTTTTGTGTAGCCCTATGCACCTAAACATCTGCACGCTCAAAAGTCATCAGATATAAACTCCCAAAGAACAAGTGAAAGACCTAACAGCAATGTAGAGACATTTTGGCTTCGCAGTAGGAGCAGAATACTCACTATATTGCCACATGCCATTTTGGGATTGCGCTTCTGAACTTGATGAGCTAGCACCACCACCTAAATAAGAGAAAGGATTTATGAAAGACAAAACTCTCTTCACAAACGAAAAGTAGCTCCCATTGCTTCCATTTGGGGCATCAACAATACTACTTGAAACTGTTTGGTCTGCAAGTGAAGATCTCCCTCTGAGGTAACCAGTCCCTCGCTGATGTGGAACCACTATCAATGCTTGTCTATCATACAGGCCCAACTCAGATAATGGTTTACTTAGATCTGAATGAAAATAATAAGAAATCTGTTATTCATAATAATTCCAGCATGTTTAACACAGTAGTTTTGTATCAACCATGAATTGAAATAGTATAAAGTAAGCATTAAAAAGCACAAATGGTATGAATACGTTAATGTAAGTTGTCCTTCATTTTTTTTTCTCTTTCTTTTTTAATGTTTCCAAAAGAAATGGCAATGAGAACTTGAGAAGGACCGCAACTCAGCATATTACAGAGTTCTAAGCAAGAGAAACAGCATGAACAAGAAATCTCTTCTAGCACCAACTAATTCAGTTCGGAGCGTCTATGGACCAATTGTCAATAGAGAAAGGTATAACAAAAGCAATTTATTTTGACCATGCAAGAATAATCAGTACAAAGTATCAGACAACAAAAGAGATCCTATATTATAAAGAGAGAGGACCCAATATACTAGTTTGATTTGAATATGCATGTATATATTCTTAGTGATGTCCATCAACCACGAGAAGATCAACAGTAGATTTGCAGGGCACTTGCTAGTACAAGAAAAACACCCATAGTCAAGGAGGCAAGAATAGAATTGAAGGATAAGTCTAAAAGAAAGCAATACTCTATCCTAGGAACCAGCAAAGAAAGCTCAGGAGTTGCTATAGACCACTCACTTTCAAAGTTTCAAATAAATAATGCAATAGTTATTTCTAAACACCTGAAAAAGTAGGTAACACGTATCCAGCATGTCTCACCTTGCTCAGTGAATACCTTGCGAGGATAAGGGATGGCTAGGTCATAACTACCGATACCACTTCCTTGATTTTTATCAATATACTCTTTGACAATTCTCAAAGTGCTTGTCATAGAAAACATCTCTTGCAGGCTGGTACCATTGGGTAATCGGATATTCAAATAAGCATCACTTGATTTATTCACCCTTCTAGCATTTTCAACTGCATCAACCTTCTTAACGTCTTCAGCTTCACCCTTTACAACTTGCACTGCTTCATTTTCTTCAATACTCATTGATTGTGAACCTCCTCCCAAGATACCAGATTGATTAACAGTAAGCTCACTGAGGTAGTGAGCATCACTTGATGCATCAACCCTCTTATCATCTCCAGCTTCACTGTTTCCAATTTTCAAAGTTTCATTTTCTCCAACACTAGATGCTTGTGAACCTCCTACCAAGACAGATTGATTAACTGTGATCCCTCTGGGGCTTCCACCTTCAGTAATGGAAGAAATATGATCGCCTCCAGAAGTGCTCTCTTTTATAGCAACATCCTGTGATCCTTGGCCAGCTTCAGTTGAAGAGCTGCTGCTGGACTGTTTTTCCCCGACACACTTTAACTCATCACCATCAGCTGGTTTCAAAGATGTCTTGTCTCTTAAATCCTTGGTTTTATCCTATTGGCGTAAAAAAAATTAAAATAAAATAAAAATAATAAAAAGTAAATCATGTAAAACGCCGTCACAATTACTACCTCAACATGTTTGTCCCACACTTAATGATATGCTAAATGCAAGCTATAAATATACCTCAAATTTGCAATCAGGACCTTTACTTTCGTTCATCATGTTAGGGGCGCCCTCCACAGCATCTTGTGATTGACCATTTTTGTCCGTTAAAGACAATGGAACAACTGTACTTGAGGAACTTCCTTGATCAGAGAGAACAGCTGTATTTGAGGAACTTCCATCAGTTGAGGCAGTAGTAGGAATCCCGGAAATAGATGGTTCAGGTTTCTTTGAAGCAAGAGCTGCACTCATAACAGTTGCAGTTGTTTCCTACAGTGAATTATAGGACAGAATGGTCAATGTTTCTGTTAAAATTAAACTGATGGAGAGATAGTGCGCAATGAGAGAGATCTAGAACATATAGCCATGATAATTCTGTCAGATAAAATGGGCAAACAACTGTTTCCCAGCTAGTGAGGAATGAGCTGTGATTCTGAAAGGGAGGTAATGTAACTAATGTTGATGTGCAAAAACAAAATGGTAAAGGTAACTAATTGGTTGTGCATATGTAGGTGGCAAACAAAAGACGGCAGAAAAGCGATGAGGGAACTACTTCATATGATTCTGTCGACCTTGATAAGTTTGAATCAGGAAGAAGATTATAAAATATGACCCTGATAGACCAAATCTCAGTTGGGAAGAGGGTTAAAAGGTAGAAACTACAAGCAACGCCATCTATATAAAACAAAATATAAACCACATTTAACTTTCACAATAAATAAATTGTAAGACAAGGAACAAGGCCATTTGCAAAACAAGGGCAAAGTAAAGGTCAAAATCCATATCATTTAGTCGACAATCAAAGTTTCTCAAAGTAAATATGACGCTTAAATACAATGACGTATAAGACAAACCAAGCCCAGACCAGAATCTAAAGCCATCCAAGAAAATGCCAGAAATGTGAAAAATCCATTTTGAATAATACGTCAGAATATTCCATCAAGTAGATGCATAAAAAGTAAGGCCAAAAGGGGTCAGAGAGAGATACAAAGCACAAAATGTAGTAAAGAAGACTTTTGTATAGATTACAAAAGGTCAAAATCAATATCATTTCGTTGACAATTAACATTTCTCAAATTGAATTTGATGCTTAAATATGATCACCTATATTACCCTATAACAAATAAATCAATAAATAAATAAATCCATTTACCTGGATCTGTAGACTCAACCACACCTTCTCTAAACTGGACGCCAGAACTTCAGCACTGACAAAACCCTCTATAGATTGCAAAAAGAAAAAAAGAAAATTCTCAGTGTACTCTTATGTGCTGCTCTAAGATTTTCATAAAAAAGGATTGATAGAAGCATACCATTTTGCCAAAGTTGTACACCATTGAATCCAATCGCTGTTATACATGGTGCTGATTTCTGTGGGTCTGTATCAGGTTGATGCAAGGATAGCATTCACTTTTAAATAACTTAAATAGCTTAAATAAGCTATATATAAAACATGTAATTAGAAAATTGTTGTTGTGCCAATGGTATGTGCAATATGTTACAGCTGAACAGACAATAACATAACCACCAAACTACCTAGTACCCACATCAAATTACAAAGTTAAAAAAAAAAAAAAAAAAAAAAAAAAAAAAAAAAACAGTGCCTTTCATGGCTTTTCCTCATTCCTGCAAGTTTGCAGGTTCTGTGTTGGGACAATGAGATAGCCAATACAAATAATGATAAGGGTCGATAGTTATATCCATTATATAAACATAGATCAGGTATATTTAGACGAAAGGAGGAAAAACACGCTGACAAACAACATTTGATCCGGCATTAAACTTTTTTCAGTTTTAACATTAAAGGTCATAAACAGCATCAATCACAGATAATATGCATAAAGCAGTTATGAATTTAGTTGCCACCACAAAAAAAAAAATATATATATATATATATATATATTCTTATCTATTAAACCATATGCTTTGAGATCAGTAAGCAATATAAAAAGATTTCACAAAATGAAGTTTCTAATACAGATGACTGTGTGAAATACATATCCTTTTACAACAAAAATTGCAACAAAGTTTGGTGCATAGTTTTGACTACGAAGTCTTCTCCCAACAAAAGTTGCTTCTACCTTTAAGATAAGGTCCCCAACTCTTGAAAAGTAGGACTTGATACATTGGATTTTTTTTTTTTTTTGTTCGTCTAAAACTCCCCGTAACAAGGGACAACATTACATATTGTATGCTTCGGATTACTAGGTCAGTCCATGATTAAACAAGGCAGAATACAGGTAATAAAAACAATTGCAAAAGGAAGCCAGAGTACATCAGCATGTACGATATTTAACATTTTGTTAAGTAGATGTTTAAAGTTCAAAATAAGTATAATACACCTGATTGAATATGCAAAATGGGTATTTTAAGTAAGCGTTCCAACTTAAGCATTATCTTAAATACAAGCATTACGTGGTTAACTTCTTATATGGTACTCAGCGTGGTTGGCTATTTTGGGGACTGGAGTGGGAGGGCAGCTGGTTGATATTTCGGTGGGAAGAGTATTGGCCCTAAATGGGGATTTGCTGCAAGGTTTCCTTCAAATCACTGAATGAGGCACTGAGATAACCCCATGTCTGTGCCAAAGGCTTGGGACTTGGGAGTAAGTAAAAAAATGCACACACAATAGAACCACTGATTACCCAATCCTCCTTAATACATAAATAAATAAATGAAACAAACACAAACACGCGAGAGAGAGAGAGAGAGAGAGAGAGAGAGAGAGAGAGAGGTAGAGTCTAATGAAATCAGCGCAGTTAGTTTCTTTTAAGATTTTGAGATGATAACTTTGACAAACTAATCTGCTGAAGATGTATTTGTCCTCTAGTTGAGGCCAGATATTTCTTGTGAACAGCTAGGGAGCAATAACTTAGCAGGCTAACTTCTGAAGGAATATACATTGCCTTTTTGTAAAAGGATACATATTGCAGAAAAGTTTGCAGCATCAGTGCTTTCTTCAGGAATATGCAATAAGATGCAGTACTTTGATACAGAGTCTGCAACCTAAATGTTTAACATTAACATAAGAAGAACAGAAATATAACCTTAATTAAATTAAGTGATATATAAAAGCGAGATAAAAGGGACAAAGAAAAAAAAAAACTTACATTTAGATCAGTCCATGTGGAGTTTTCCGAATGACTAGAGTCAGAATCTTGACCTGAAACAAGTGAACACATAACAAAGATTATAACCAAGATAATCATCATTCAAAACAATAACAGCTTGTGCCTTGCTATTTGAAATGCAGTTGATGGCAATAATATGTGTAGTTGAGTGTCAAAGTGATCACAACTGCCTATTAGAATTATGGGCTCGTTTGGATTTGCTTCTGTAGAAATAGAAGTGCTTTCATTATATAGCAGTTTTGTTAGAACCACATGGAGTATATTTCTATATACACTTGAAATTTATTTTCTAAGGTTCTTTCAGGAAGCAAGTGCCAAACACTTCTTCAAAAACACCAAAAAGTCCTTCTATAGTTCGGAAAGAACTTTTAATCGTTTTGATAAGTAACTGGAGTGTACTTAACATACTTGTTGTCTAAAACAATCATATCCAAAGGGCAAAGAAATTGGACCATGTTAAGGCAAACGATTACTTTCACTCATGAAGGACTAATTTTTTGAAACAAAATATTAGGTACTTCTAGGTGATTCACTTCACTAATGAAGGTCAAATTTTTCTTCATCGATAAATTTTTAACATACTTCTTGGATGATTACATCATATTAAAACCAAACATAAGTCATCAGCATATTACGTGCATATGATATGCAAACAAGGAACTATACACATATATTTTCAATCAATCCCCAATCACTGGATGAAAAGTAACTTTAGTTCTTTCTATACATAAGATTGGAATTGGTGTCTTTCTTCCTCCCACAGTAATGCCCCTCGCAGACCTATTAAACTAATTTAATAAACCACAACCACATTCCACAAGTAACAGAAATAAAGATAGACTTGTGTTCCAACAAATGTATGCAAAATAAATCCCATTGAAGAAGCACTAACCTGAAATATATACGACAAAAAGTTTCCTCTGCTTCTTTGCTTCAGTGATTGCTTCAGGTATAGAACCCTTGTATGCAAGAGAGCTCAGAGACTGTTCCATCTGTTTAGATAAAATTCTTCGACAACACCTGTAGATTCCACAAACATATTATTTTCATATGAGAGAAATACAAACAGCACTCAAATATGATGGTTCAGAAACATGTAGGACTCTACTCAAATAACATGAGAAAATGAGTCAGATTGGAAAGGAGAAAAGGTTTTCCAGGGTTCAATGTTCAGACTAGTAATGACTAATGCTAGAAACTAACAAATCTTCAAACTGATTAGGAAAAACTTGACAGAAAATCAACTTATGAAAGCATAGCAATAGGATAACGTCACAAATATTCCATTCAGAAAAAGAACAAACACATATCATTTATCAACTATTGGATTTCCGAGCTCATTCTGCCACAAGTTTAACCCAGTGTCAAGGTAAACAAATTAAGCGCAGTCCACTCCTAACCGAAGAATTAAGTATTCACAATTCACAGTACTCAGTATTATCAAAAGACCTAACCACTCTCGACGCATCACTTGTGAACTACTTCATAAATTCATCTGTTGCATATTGGGCAAAAGTTTTAGTCACCGCATAATTGAGGTAAACACAAATTAATAGCCAGTGATCAAAGTTTGTTGATCTTTCCCTATCCAAGATAATCATGCGTAATACGATCATATGGTCAATCAGAAAGTTATCTAACAAAAGAATCCCAATTCCAACCCCCAATTGGAATCGGAAACGATAGTTACGATGCCGTTAAAAAATTTCAGGAAGAGCAATTTATATCTGCGACTTGAGCTCACCAATTACCACCAGTAATGTTTTGAAGAAACAAATTCAAGTTATCTTTCTAACCTATAATCAATCAAACTTGAAATTGCAGAAATTAATCTGGAAAACAAAAGATTAGTAGCTGAATTCGTTGCGAAGCACAGTTTTGGTGGGAAAGAAGGTGATGAATGAGAAGAGGTTTGTACCTTAAGTAAGAATTAGGGTTCCCGAGCCTCAACCTCAGCCTCACAGACGGTTACTGAGAGATCAAGCCCCGACGCTGATACACTGCTCCAATTCTTTCTTTACTTCCTTTCTTTAGTTTGGACATTCTAAATAGGAAAACTTTTCTCCTTTCTTTTTTTTTTTTTTTTTCCTTTTTCCTCTAGGGGCCAATGAGTGAATTGTTCTCAAATTTTCACTTCATATCATTTAGATGTCGTCCAATACTATTTGGTCTAATGGCATAGTCTTCCTTTCGTAAATATGAGGTTGTGAGTTCGACTCATGAAATATTAGTTGTAGCGTTTGAATTGTTTATCTAATAAAATAAATTAGATTTCATAATATTTTTCGTACGGCCTAAACTACAACAGAATGACCATGTATTCATATAGAAGAATATTGTAACATGAGGGGATTTTGAGAGAGAGCAAGCCTGTGAAGGGATATAGCAAAGGTAAAGAGGGCCTGAAGCTCAAACCTAGCGTTTTTAGAGTGGAATCCAAGTGTTTTTTCATTAAGATTGACAAGAAATCTCAAGGAGAAACGGTTATTATCACTTAAAGAAGCAGATCAAGATGTTTTCAGATTAGAATAGGACTGGGTTGTGCGGCTTGGCTCATAGATCAGATAAGAAAGGCGAGTCTTACAGGGGATCAACATTTCTACAAGGTCTCCAGAGGCAACAACTATACTTTCTGGGTGGAGAACTACAGAAATAAAAATGGATCCTTTATGAAGTTCTCTCGTGGTGGAAGATACGAAACTATTCATTCCATCATTTTACCGAAAGGAAAAGGAAACGAAGGCTGGCAACAGATGGAGGAGAATCTTAACACATTCATGTTTGGGAAAAGCAAGAAGGAAACCAAGCAAGTCCTAGAGAAAACAATGAGTCAAAAACAGAGGGAGCGATTCTCAGAAGATCAGTTGGAAAGTAATCAACGATTTAGGACGCAAGGAGGTACTAAGACGCAGAAGCTGGTGGATATCAAAAATTCTTGGGCTTGTGTTGTCACGCCCCGAATTGTAGAATAACAATTCAAAATCCGAAACATGAAAATACTACAACTCAAAATAATCATCCTGAAAATTTCTTTTCTTAACATACTCACCACACGAAATAAATTCAAACCGAATTTAGTCTCGGTTAATTATCACAACTCAAATCCAAAATGTAAAGTAAAGCTCTAAATGAGCATATACACACCTCACAACTAAATAATAACAAAACTGTTGTAACACCAAAGCAGCTCGGTCACCTCCTTGGTTATCCTGACCTGCAGGAATATCCGCTACACCATTAAATAGTGTACCGGGATTGCAACAACACAAAACCCGGTAAGCTTATGAAAGCTTGTATGAGTAAAAGAATGAACTGTTACTTAATTTAATCTCATTTATTCCCACACACAACAACACTCAATTATTTCCACATATACAAATAATAACAATCTCAATCAACACCAATTCAATATATCAAGACAACCCCACTCACAACTTTCCCCACAACTCTCATCATCGTATTTATAAAAATACGGTACTTGACAGACTAGAGCTCTAACTGAATCGTAGCCCGTCACCTGGCCTAGGTTATGGCATCCGACATATTTATCAATTATTGTATTTCATCAATATGTATACCTATATACATATTTAGAACGTCCAATAATTCCGCATACTCAACCAATCGTATCCCATCATCCACACTAGGATTAGAGCGTCCGATTACCCACTCCGGTCATTACGTCGACCCTAAACCCATAAATGAACACAACATATAATATCACATGCTGAAATCAACCCAACCAAAATACATCATATTATTATGGAATTACACAATTGTAATAAAATCAACTCATCAACTCAACTCAATCATATCATCACACAACAATCCACTCATCAATATATATTTTCCACGTAAATATATATATACGTAATCATCCACTCAGGAATGACCACTAATACCATCTATAGTTCACACAAGAAAATTATGAAATTCATTTGTATAGTTAAAATTCATTTTACTTACCTATGGACCGTGGTGATTCAAGTCCATGAAATTTTAAAACAAATATTTAATCCGCAAATATTTTTCACACAATTACCAAAAATAAATAAATTAAAATGTTCGGTTCGTAATATGAACCACGTGAGTTTTACTCACCTCGAAACTCCCGCTGCGTCTTCAATATAATTATAACTCACAATAATCCAAATGCTCGTCAACTCAAGCCGTCAAGTACCTAATCAAGTACGGTCTTTACTTAGCAACGAAGCATGAAATAAACCTAAATGATGATCCAACGGTCGGATTTCAAAATAACGACAATCCAACGGTCGGATTCTAAAATAAAGACAATCTGACGGGCAGATTGAATTTAAATGATAATCCAACGGTTAGATCCTTACGGATTGCCCTTGGAAACATCCTATCAAAATTATACGAAAATCCGATGAACGGATCTTCACTAATTACCTCCCGAATCACTATTTTACAATTATACGAAGATCCAACGGTCGGATCTTCGCCCGTGACCACACAAGGTCATCGGGACAGTCATATGAACATCATATTAAAATTTGAAGTAAAACCGATGGTCTGATCTTTGTAAATCTCAAACCGAAGGTAAATTGTAAAACCGTAAATAGTAACGTGAAAACAGAAATTGACTATTTATCAACTTTTTCTAACATGACCAAGTCATATCTCAAAACGCTCGTATGGATGCATAGATCATCGTCCAGATAATAAAAACTCAAAATGTGGTCCGACGCGCAGCCACACGCGGCGGTCAGACGGTGGTCAACGCGACGGTCAACGCAGGTCAACCACCTCCGATGCAAAAGTCGTCAACTACAAACTTCTTCAAAATGAAATTTTGAACAACTTTAATACCTGACTTTTTCGGAGATGAGGTCTGGATCGTCCTAGATCGGGCTTTGAAGTTGGATTAATCTCGGCCCTCTGATCAGTCTCCAGATCGAATCAGGGACGTCGAAATCTTCAACTCTTGATCTACCACTCTACACTCAAAATCGTGATGCAAGCCATATATGGGGATGATCAGAAGGAAGAGTACGTCACGAAAATAGGGAGGATCGGCCCGTGCACCGCAGGAAAAATGGTTTTCCGGCCGGGTCGGGTTTGGGCTTCGGATAGAAGCTTCGATCCAAGCCTAGGAGCGGCGGCTGGGTGTGGCGACGGCGGGGATCGACCAGGCGTGAGGCGGCGAAGCGGACGGGGGCCGGGTCCGGCGGCGGCGCGGCCGGGAAGTTCGACTTCCAGTCGGGTCGGGTCGGCGGGTCTGCAAGCACAGTGACCAAGCCGAGAGAGAGACGGGGGCTGATGTGTAAAAATAGGATTTTTTCGTCCTTCACAACAAACTCAGATTTTTCCACTATTTATAGAAAAATTTCGATTTTCAAATATTCATAACTTATTCATACGAACTCCGAATAATACGTTCCATATATGCACGGACTCATATCGACGAGCTCTACAACTTTCATGAAGGAAGTCTTCCCAAATTTTGAACGTATAAAAAGTCGATTTTCACGACCCCCTAAATAAAGTTCGTTTTCGAAAATAAAATCATTCGGAACCAATTTTCTCAACCCACGACAATCCAAATAATCCCAAATATCACAATTCAATTAATATAACAATTATTGAATTACATAAATTTATTGTATGAAAATCTGGGTCTTCACATGTGTAGTGATTTGTGAAAGGCAGGTCGTCTTTCAATCTTGGAAGAACATTGAAAGATGCTTGTCAAAGTGGTTGGGCAAAGAGGTGGAGCTTAATAGTTATCAAAACAACAGAGCTTTCTTCATCTGCGAAAACAGTGAGGAGCCAGAACAAATTGCTAGTCATGGAAAAATACCGTTGCTGGGGCAACTAGAGGTTCTTCTTATTGAGTGGACACAAGGACTGACCGACAATCTGAAAAAGGCGGTGAGTTATGGAGGATGGATAGCAGTCAAAGGTCTCCCATTTCACTGGTGGTCACAGAAATACTTAAGTAGGTTGGGGATACTTATGGTGGATTGTGTGAAGTGGATAACAGGACAGAAGGCTTCAAACATTTGTATGAAGCTCGGATCAGAGTCAGACAGAACGAAACTGGATTCCTGCCTGAACTAATAAAGCTGACAGAAGGTAATCAATCCCACATTGTACGTATACAATTAATTTCGAAGACAAGACAACCTGCAAAGGCAAGAGGAAAGGAACTACTTTTTCACTTTCTTTGTAAGAAGTTGACTGAGGCTGCTGGGGATTCTACCGAAAATGATGAGGATAGCCGGAATATTTCTCCAGCAAGCTCCAGGCCGCCGGAAGTTGACTTGTTAAAAAGTAATTGGGAAGTTGCAAAGAGTCCTTGGGAGAATAAGGAGCTGTCAGAGGAAGTGGAGAGGACAGAAACTGTGATCAATACTTAATTGATCATGCTTGGTAATTTAACTGCCAGTAGAGCTCAAATGGAGAGGGCAGAAACAGAGAACAATACTATATTGAGCATACTAGACACTTTAATTGCTGGTGGAGCTCGAGTGGAGGGGGCAGAAACAGAGATCAATACTCTATTGAGCATGCTTGCTACTTTTACTGGAGGTGCTCAATTAAGAATTTGCAAGTTGGCCTAATACCTTTATTGGACAACTTAAACCTTAATACACTGCATCAATTGTTTCCAAGTTTCAACAACGCTCCACTTCAGTCTGGAGGTCTACAAGCCCATGCAGGTTTCAAGAAGGCCCCACTTGAGTCTGGAGGTTTAGAGGCCCAAAAGGAAGTCAATGCAGTGACCTGCAAACAGGGAATATTTTCTAGAAAGAGAGGAACTCATAAAAGACATAATGAAGAAAGGGGAAAGCAAGGAATGCCTGGAGTTTTGGACCGACCTCCAAGCTTGGAAACCAATCTTCCTTCAATTTCTAGAAAAGTTTCAAGAGACGTGTTTAGGGTATTAAAGCCTGAAGACTTTGGTGGCAGAAGATATATGCATATAGAACAATCCCTGGGAGATAAGAAGGCAATTTGTAACTCAGTGTTAAGAGGGGAAGATGAAGATAAAGATAAAGTGGAAGAAGAAGATGAAGGAGAAGCTGAAGACAAAGTGGAACAACAAGGGGAACAAGTAATTCTTGGAAAGGAGAACGGAGGCAATGGAGGAATTGTGGAAAAGAGAGAGAAGCAAGGTAGTAACTGGAAATCAATTCAAGATGATATAGAAGATCTTATTGAAACAGATGGGGAGGAAAATTGGTCTGTAGATATTGATAGGGATGATTTGGTCAGGTCAGATAGCTCACACGATGAGTGTAGCGATACAGAGTTATCCTCTGTTGAACCAAAACAAGATGATGATCCATTGGAGGATGAGGAATTTAGTTTAGAAGGCTTTATGGAAGGACAACTAGCAACACTATAGTAGCAATTCAAGAAGATGACGAAAAGGTGGGGGATGGGAGGACTGATTTTCTTGTAGAGAAGACAAAAAAGGATGGAGCAATTGCACTGGGAAAAAATGGACAGGTTGATCAAGTAAGGAAACATGTTCAATCATCGACCAAGCAACCTCAGAGAAAAGAGGGGACAAATTCAACTATCGAGAGCTCACACCAAACTCAAAGGAAGGTCTCAGGCCTGCAAAAAATGGGTAAACTTGGGAAGTTTCTAGCACCTATAAAGCTGCAAGTGTATGCAAGGGAAAAAACAAAAGAGCAAGAACAGGCTTGATACAAAGACCAAGAAGGACTGGAAGAACATGCAGCTAAAGGTCAATGCGGAGATGGGAGAATCCAAGATTTTTAAATGAAGATTCTCAGCTGGAACAGTAAGAGGATTGGGGAGTAAGAACAAAAGAAGGGAGATTAAAAATTTGCTGATTGATAGTGGGGCTGATATAGTAATACTACAGGAAACCAAAATAGGCGAAATTGATCGAAGACTAATCGGGAGTATTTGGGGAGCACGGTACAAAGATTGGGTATCAATTCCATCATGGTGCAGATCTGGTGGCGTGGTGGTGATTTGGAATACCATATGTGTTTCGATGATAGAATCCATAGCGGGAAGTTTCTCCGTCTCAATAAAGATTGCTGGAGTCGATGGTTTGGATTGGTGGCTTTCAGGCGTATATGGTCCAAACAAATACAGAGAAAGAGTAATGTTTTGGGAGGAACTGGCAGGATTATATGGGCTATGTGGAAGTAGGTGGTGCATATGTGGGGATTTTAATGTAGTCCGTTTCCCTTCCTAAAAATCAAGTGGTGGCAGAAATACCCGTAGTATGCAAGCATTCAAAGACTTCATAAGGGAAACAAATCTCTGTGTTCCAAGTCTTCAGAGAGCAGAGTTCACATGGTCCAATTTAAGGGAAAATGTCATCTGGTGCAGACTAGATAGATTTCTATATTCTACAGATTGGGAGTCCTGTTTCCAAACTCAAGACAACTAGCTCTTACGAGAGTAACTTTTGATCATTGCCCGATTTTGCTTAACACAATTAGTGTTAAATGGGGCCCTACACCTTTTAGATTTGAAAACATGTGGCTGCAACATCCTTCATTCAAATAAAACTTCAAAAAGTGGTGGGATGAAGGAAACTGTGATGGCAGGAAAGGGTTTAGTTTCATGAGAAAGCTTAAGAATGTAAAAGGAAAATTAAAGACATGGAGCCAAGAGACCTTTGGTGATATTGGAAAAGAAAGGACAATCGTGGAAACAAGAATAAACTAGCTGGATGAGAAAGAAAGGAGTGCAGGTATATGTGTGGTCAAAAAAAGGGAAAGGGAAGTGTTAAGGGGGCGATTAGAGGAAATAACCCTGAGTGAAGAGATTTTCTGGAGGCAAAGAGCTAAGTTAACATGGGCCAAAGAATAAGATGACAACACAAGATTCTTCCACAAGCTAGTCAATGGCAGAAGAAAGAGAAATATTATTGAAAAGATGGAATTAAGTAATGGCATTGTAGTGGAAGAAAAAGCATTGATAGAAGAAGAGATCATACGGTTTTACAAAGAATCTCTATTGTAGCAAAGAGGAAGTGAGTTTCAGAATAGAGGGACTCCATTGGAGCCCAATAACCAAAGAGAAGGCAGGATGGTTGGAGAGACCATTTGAAGAAGAAGAAGTTAAAAGAGCAGTGTTCGAATGTGACACAAATAAATCTCCAGGTCCAGATGGATTTTCTTTCGCGGCTCTACAAAGAAATTGGGAAGTGGTCAAAAGTGATGTATTAGAGGCTATGGCAGAATTTCACACAACCGGGTTGTGAATAAGGTGACGAATGAGACATACATTTGCCTTATACCAAAGAAAGCAAATTCTCTAAAAGTGGGGGACTCAAGCTTATACAAAATTATTGCAAAGGTGTTAGCTTGGAGATTGAGAGAGGTTTTATGTGACACCATTTCTGGCGTCTAAGGTGCTTTCATAAAAGGGAGACAAATATTAGATGCAGTTTTGGTGGCTAATGAAGTGGTTGATGAGACAAGGAAGAAGAAGAAAGAGGGGCTGCTATTCAAAATTGACTTTCAGAAAGCGTATGATCACGTACAGTGGAACTTCCTAGACTATGTTTTGGAGAACAAAGGTTTTAGAGATAGATGGAGAAAAAGGATATGGGGTTGTCTAAGATCAGCAAATTTTTCAGTTCTGATAAATATGAGACCAAGAGGAAAATTCGGTGCTTCCTGGGGATTAAGGCAAGGTGACTCCTTATCACCCTTTCTCTTTACCATAGTGGTGGATGTCTTGAGCAGACTTGTGAAGAGAGCAAGAGATTGTAGACTAATCGAAGACTTGGTAGTCGGGAGGGAAGAGATTGAAATCACCCATCTACAATTTGCTGATGATACAATTTTCTTTTTGAAGGATGATGACCAGAATTGGAATAATCTAAACATGGTACTAGAAAGCTTCTCTGTGTTGTTAGGACTGAAAATCAATAAATCAAAATGCTCTGTAGCTGGAATTAACACTGAGGCTGGGAGATTAGAATGGTTGGCTGCTGAACAAGGCTGTGAGATTGGAGCTTGGCCTATGAAATACCTAGGCCTGCCCTTAGGTGGTGTTTGGCTCCAGTTTTTCTTGAGCTGGACAACAGTCTCTTTTCTTGCGTAGGCGTGCCAGCACCGTTCGGGTGCGGTCGTCGGGGTTGTCCCTTGACCTGACTTCTTTTGAGCGATTGTGGATGAGGAGAGCACCAACCTCGTCGTGGGGTTCTTTGTGCCTCGTAACGAGGACTTTTGCTGAGCCTTTTCAAAATCACAATCGATACTCGATGTTGTAGATCGAGCAGAGCGAAAACCACTGGGAAGTGAGGAGAACTTGCTAAAGCGTGACTCTAGCTTGGCTGGTTTGCGAGGGCGTTACCCTTGCTTGGCTGGTTCCGCAACCATTGTGGTCGTGGTACTACAGTCGGCTCCCAAGGAGACTAGGACCAAAGCGCTTTGACAGAGGATTTGGTGGTACTGAAAGTTGGCTCCTAAGGAGACTAGAACTTAGAGTGTGATCACCGATAAGAGAAAGAGAAGGAGAGGAATTACTCTTAGAGAGGTTGCTCTAGAGAGAACTTAGATCATCTTATAGATGTTTTGATGAGTGAATTGGTGAGATGATACTTGTTGTAGCCTCTATATATAGGCTTCCAAGCAACACTATTTGGCCTTTAAACAAATCATAGTGGGTTAGGCAAAATTCAATAACACTTAGTGGATTTGTTAGGCCAAATTCACTAACACTTCTTTATTCCTTTAATTTTTATCTCCACTAAGAATTCATATTTAACCTTCGACTTCTTCATATGAAATGATCCACCATGGATGTAGATTTTTGTGGTAAAATTTCAGAATTTATTTCCATGTGGTTGGGCCGAAAATGCTACTGGACTCCTTACAGGTCCAGTTTTCCAGTTTTGCTTCTGCAGAAAATTGGACTGATTGTTTGAAGGTTTTCCACTTCGAACAAGCTCTAGCACTCTTCATAAGAAATGATCCTTGGGATGTCTAGAATGAATCTGGAAAGTTTCAACTCATTTGAAGTTCGGATAGTTAGACTGCCGCCCCTCCTTCATTGTTTAGCTCGGTTTCTCCTAGCCGAAGTAGGAAAATGTGCTAAAGTTGACTTTTCATTTCCACGCTTCCATAGTAGGCTTTATTTAGCCTCTAAATATATATTTCGAACTTGTCGACAATATATAGCTTGAGCCACTGATATTGGCTCGATTTCTCCAAGACGAGCCTTGTTAGGCCAAAATGCTCATTTTGGGTCTAAACATTGCCCCCCAGACCTCGAAGTCAAAGGTCTTCGTCTTGATTGAAGAGGTCTTGAATCAGTACCACTCTTATAATATCGTTGCTCTGAAGCCACTTGTATTGGCTTGACTGAAATTACTTGATTGATTCCATATAGGCCTCTAAATAGGCCATAAAGCTTGGATGCCACGATCTGAATTGCCTTTGTCATAAACTGATGCTTTCTTTGCCAACTTTATTTACCCAATATCTGATGTCTGGTATGCAGTGAATTGGTGAAACTTAGGCAGGTTGTAGGATATCAGAACTTTAGCATGCCCCCCATGCGAAGGAGCCTGCTTTTGATTGCGAATGAGGATCCTTCTCTTCTTTGGTGGTAGCTTCGCCATGTGTATAGCAGCAAGTATCTGCCTTGATCGCTGGCTCTCTGTTGATTTTCTCAAATGTAGGTATTTGGAGCCTTTTTGCTGGCTAGATCAAGTTTGATCAAGGCCTATAATACTTGGCAAAATAAGATGTTGAATAGCAAACTGTTTGCTGCCATTTAATCCTTCGCGAATCTTATGCTGAAGAGGATGATTAAATCATGGCTATCGTCATCATGACATGTGACGAAATGAAACCACCATATTTGCTACAACTTTAGCATCTAAAACCGCATTGGTTTTAATCATGTTTTATTAAAAAAAAATATATATATCAGGCCACTATGCTGGCCCTGCGGTAGTAGGAAAAGGTGGAATATCTTCACTGTCGCCTTAGATGCAATTCTCAAGATAGAATAGTGATTCATTAATTATCAACTAGGGCCACTCACTGGCCCAGCTAATAAATTAATCTCCAAAAACACTTGAGCTATAAATCAAGGTGTAATGGAGAAGTGTTCCTTGTGACCCAGAAATGACATCCAAGAAACCATTCGTTATCGATCAGGCAGATGAAATCACTGAGAAAGCCACATTCACATGGCGGACTAACATGAGTGTTCGATGTAGAAGTCAGACCAGAGAGGAGAGAAGTCGACTGATGAGCTTTGGTGGAGGTGATAGTCAAGCTGGTTTGGGTCCCACACCTCGCGATCGTTTGCCAGATGATGCTATGGCCTATTATGGGCTTCCCATCAGCCGTCCCATAGTGGCTCTTCGGCAAGTGCCTGGTGATTTTAGCAGTTGGGGACCAAGGAGGAAAGTGGGCTTCTGGCCTACCATCACTCTCGAGGAAAAGGTTTGGTATCAGGAGGTCCGAGTTAGAGATTTGGCCCGATGGGATGCGGTGGGTATTACCCAAACCATCGATCTATGCTTCTGTCTTCCCCATAATACTAGCCCTGCACCGCTTGCCGCTGCTCTTTGCTTCTGGAAAACTTCCAGCAATACATTCGATTTCAGGTTTGGGCAGATGAGCATAACTCTGCTGGATGTTCTTACCATCACGGGGTTGCCCATTGATTTTGACCCCTATGTGCATGGTCAGTTTGATGGTATTCAATTTCCTTTGAGAATGGATATGGCTGGTCGGGGGCATCACAGTAAATCCTACCCTGTCTGACGTGATTATTACCGCACCCAGTGTGACCATACAGGAGGTATCGCATTCCTGGAATTCTGGCTTTGCAAATTTATCTTTTGCACTTCTTCCAACAAACCTACTGGGCACTGGAATTCTCTGGCCACTGCTCTCTACAATGGTATTTGCATTGGCCTTGGGCAACCTGTATTGGGTTCGTTATATCGCTCCCTTTATAGAGCTGTAATGCGCCCCTTTGATACCGACATTAGTGGTCCATTCTGGATCCTTGCCTTTTGGTTGCAAATTTATTTCCCTCGCTTCCGTCGCGGTGATATTCCAAAGGAACCTCCAGTCGATTCCCTTTTGGGGAACTGGCTTTGTGGCAACATAAGGCATCGAGCTCTACCCTACTCCGAGTGTTTTATTTACTTGTACTTGTTGGGAGAGATGCCGGACCCAAAAATAGTCCTTTCTAGGCGATTCCCTCCTCCCCTTGATGATGGCTTTCTGCCTAGTGGACGTGATCATAGCGAAAGAGCCCTCTTGGCCTTTCGTCGAGCCATCTCCTGCTCGGATATTCGTCTTACCACCGACCGCGTAAGTTATGAGCTCTATGCCCCTAACCACTTTGCTCGCCAATTTGGGTTGGCCCAGTTGGTACCCTGGCCTCTGGTTGATTCTGCCAATTACTACACCTCTTGGCGGAGATTAGCCCCACCTGGGTCTGCCTCCTTTCAGAGTCAGTTTACTTTGATAGTGATTCCCCCTTGGGTCAGAGCGCTGTATCCCCTCAACGATGTCGACAATGATTATGTTGATTGGTGGAAAGAAGTGTCTGTGAACTATTGGGACCTGCCACATGACGAACTCTTCGTCCAAATCTTTCGTGGAATGAGTAGTCCTGGTCCGGAGGACCGCAAGATTTTTGAGCGCTTCTCCAACCCTACAGCACAACCTCGACGACTTACTCTACCTTCTCGCTCATCGCGTGCGGGGATACAAATCCATGAGCCTAGGGCAACAGTAAGTTTTTGTCTTTCTTCACCATTCCTTTTCCTTGTCTTGATTTTCCCGATCTTATTCCTGAGTGTGTTTTGCAGCAAACTACCCGGAGCAAGACAGCCTCTATTCAGGCCGAGAAACAAAAGGCAATAGCAGAGGGGACTCCTGAGGGAGAATCTTCTCATGATGAAGATTCTACTGAGGTAATTTGGTTAAGAACGATCCCAAACTTGCATTTTTGGTGCTTTCCCCCTTTTTGAGTTGTGATTCTTTTGTCGTGCAGGCCACTGCTATCTTTGCTTGCAAACGCGATCGAGCTCAATCCGTCGAAGAGAGTTTTGAAGATGACGAAACTCTGGGAATGCGATTGGTAAACTCCGGCCCAGTCTTATTCTATTTAAATTTTAGAATCTGTGCAGGATCTTCATTATGTATCTTTTAACAGGTTCGTCAGAGGACCACTGATCCCTCTCGCCTGAGCGAGGCTAGATCCTCAGCCGCTGCAGAAGAGCCAACTCTCTCGCTAGTTCAAGCATCAACTAACCCCGTGGCGCCTCTTCAGTCTTCCACATCTAAAGAGCATCTGCAAGGTCCTACCATTTTAATAACGATCTCCGATGATGAGTCCTCGGAGCATGAAAGCGTGGAAGGCCACTCTGAGGCTTCTGCCGCTTACGAGGAACTGATGACGACAGAGATTCTCATGGCACTAGAGGTCCAAGAGGTGAATGAGGTGAGGCCTCTTCCTCTTGGAGACCACATACCAGATATTGACCCGACAACTCGTGAGGTAAGCCACTGTTGGCCAATGTTTTCCATTTCCCTTTCTGATCCAACCCCGCTCTCTGACATTTCTGAATCTGACCAGGATTCTATTTGTACCAAAGAGGTGGCTGCAAAAGTTGAGGGTTCTATCGGCGGGACAGTCGCCCCAAAGATGGAAAATGATACTGACGGAGGTGGTGCCCCCCAAGTCTTGCGAATAAATGAGACAATCGTCGGAGCTGAGGGCTCTATCCTTGAATCTGCTCCACTTGCCTATGGTGAGCTGCGAGTTGAGTTTCCAGATTCTCCTGCGGCTGAAGGGACAGACCAACCTGTTGAAGACGAAGAAATTGAGGAAGCTGTCCACCCATTTGCAGTGGTGGTTCGTGATCCTGTGGCGTCTCCCCCGCCTCCTCCTCCTACCAGATTCGAGAGATTGATGAGGGTGTTGGAGGTAACTCCTCCTTTTACTGTGGATGAGGCTAAGTTGGTGCTTCGTGAACATCTAGGTCCTTGGGTATTGGAGACTGACATCCTCCCGCGAGTCTTAGAAGCTCTAAGGTATCTCCGCCAGGAGAAAGCTTTGACTTCATGGCAATTTAGTGCTATCGACTCTCTGCTGAATGAACTTGATATGGCCCGCCGACGTCAATCGGCCACGAACACCCAGGTTCACGACGCTCAAGAGGCTTTGAATAGTGTCTCTCAAGAAATGGACCTCTCCCGCGATATTTTAAATGAGCGAGCCATCCGCCTATGGGAACTACAAATCCAAAGGTCCGACTTCAAACTTCAAATCGAGAACCTCCAAGCCCATTTAGCCTTTGTTGAGAATGCGATTGTTGCAGAAGAAGCTCAACTCGATGAACCTTTGGCTGCTTCTGAAGAAATGGGCCGTAACCTGGCCCGTATTAGAGAACGGGTCACTCAGGCCGAAGCTGGTGCCATTGCGGCGAAACGCCACGTGGAAGAACTTTGTTTGAAATTGTTCGGTTTCCCACATGCTATTAATCTCTTCTTTTCCGAGATTTAAGGCATTAATCACTCGTTGAAAAACAACGATCGTAAAGAAAATAATCTCGTGAAAAGAACAGTTACCTCCTCGAAAACCGTTCAGTCTCCTCACATGCTGCTAGTCCCTTTTTTTCTCGAGATTTGGAATCACTAATCTCGATTTACTGTCATCAGTTTTGAAATTGAGCTTCATCCAAGGGTGGGGATTTGCCTGAAGTCCCTATAAATAGTTGTATTTTGGGAAGGGAATACTCACAACAACTTTTCTGAAATATTCAAGAAATGTCCTTTCAGTTCATGCTTCTTTTTCTCCTTCTTCACAAATCTTCCCCTCATGAAATGACCTTTACCCTCTAAATTTTTAGGCTTTATGGCGTAATCTTAAGCCTGGGTTAGGCCTTATGGCGTAATCTTAGGCAACCCCTTGTTTCGCCCTTCTGGAATTTTGCAATAACAATGCCAGGCTTCAGATTGGTTTAGAAACGCAAGGGGGCTCCGAGTGTGGGATCCACGATCATGCGAGATCATTTTTGTTAGGATCCCACACGCGGAGCGAAACGGAGAAAGGGAGGAAGGCCACTTTGTGGTTCATCTTTCCTCCTCTGTTTCCTTCCTTCTGGACCCGGCCCATGTTGTGCCCTCCAGATGGAAAGGGCTTTGGTTCTCACCTCCTTCTCCCCCTTTCTCTTCTTGAAAGAATCTTAGAGGGATGAGAAGGGATGGGCTCTTTGAATGAATGGGTTCAAGCTACAGAATGGCTGTTCCTATACTTCACGTCCAACTAATGGTGGTTACCATGGCTAGAGGGGGTGCAGAGACTCAAGCTGATATTCGGTTCATTCACTCTCTGCCCTTCCCGGAGATAATGGCGTGGCTCAACCGACGTTGGATTCCATAGCTGCTTCCAATTGAGGGGGCTTGGATGCTCCATTTTCTCTCACTGGAGTCTCCCTTTCTCATGGATAATGGTGTTGGCCAAGCCTATGTTTTATTCCTCTACCGCTTCCATGTAAATGGGGCGCGGAGGCTCCGTTACTTCTCTTTTTCCTTCCCTGAAGTTTGCCTCTCCTTGGTATAATGGCGTTGTTTAACTCGACATTGGATTCCATAGCTGCTTCCACTTGAGGAAAGATTCAAAAGATATCCGAGGATTCCTGTTTTTGTATTTTAGCCACCTTTGGCTTTGTAATGAATGTACTGCTTTTGGCCGCAAAGCCACTTTATGAATACAATAATATTTTTTATCCTGATATTCCAATATCCATGAGAAGCCAAGAATTGTGTCTCGCAAGGCCTCAAATATAGGCCCCCATAGTTGTATATTGAAAACAATATGAACTTTTAAAATATGTTCTGCGTTAAAACGAGCCTCGCGATGAGGGTTTTGAGAAAATATTTATCTTTTGGATCCACTTGCTGGCCCTAACTCAAGTTGCATTAATTAGCTGTTGAAAATTCCACCGTGAAAAAATAATCTCGTGAAAAGAACAGTTACCTCCTCGAAAACCGTTCGGTTCCCTCACATGCTGCTAATCCATTCTTTCCGAGATTTATGGCAACTTTAATCACGCTTTACTGACACTTAGTTTGACTCTTCTCTTTGACCGTCCATCCAAGGGCGGATATTTGCATACCTATATCTTCCTCCACATTATAAACCCAAATTTCCAATCCCAAAATCGTTTCATCAACTCGAATATTTCTAACATCAATCTTTCTTAATTACTCATCATCACCACTCTTCAATTTTTGCATTCTCTCAATCCATCACTAATGGAACCACAAAACCGGCATCCAACTAAGGATGGAGGAAGTAACAAAGCATCCGGGAGTAGTGCTAACATGCTTCGCAGGAGGAGCAGTACTAGGTGGATTCCTACTACAGATCAGATAAGAATCCTCAAGGAGCTTTTCTACAACAAGGGCGAAAGATGCCCAACTATAGAGCAGATTCAGAGGATCTATCTCCAGCTAAAATGGTACGGCAAGATCGAGGTCAAGAACGTCTATTATTGGTTCGTGAACCAAAGGGCTCGGGAGAAGCAGAAGAAGAGGTCAACTTCGGATGTTCATGTGCCCATGCAAATATCAGGCCTTGTTGGTGCTGATAATGTTACCAATTGGAAACATGAGGATCAGTATATTAACTTTGGATCTTCTGCACCTGCTTCTGCTTCTTCCGCTGGTGTGATGATTGCTTTTAACAGGCAGATGGGGAACTATGTTTGTTATGGATCTATGAACATGGAGAATAGTGCTAGGGATTGTTCAATCTCAACTGGAGCGGGAACTAGTTCTACTTTCTTTGACATGAATGTAGAACAAACTTTCATGGAACAAAGAGGAGAAGACCACCAGGAGATTGAAAACCTTTCACTGTTTCCCGTGCATGGTGAGGACATCTTTAGCAAAAAGAAAACTACTTCCGATGGAGGTGGCGGTCACAGTGGTGGCTCTTACACTTCCCTTGAGCTCAGCCTTTCCTGCAAGGCAAAGCTGGAAAAACTTTTCGGAGCCGCTGACTCGGCTTAGTAGCTTCGTGAGTGTAGGAACACTTAGAATTGTCCCCTAAGAGTTGTATCTATAATTTTTTTTTTTTTAATAAAATAGCATGAATATTTATATACAAAGTTGCCCAGTGGGCGGGTTTAGGCTTAGTATGGTATAGTGTTGCCCCCCTAGTGTTGCTAGGCATAGCGAAGAAATGATTATGGGCCTTAAAAACAGACCTTCATAAATGGGCTTTGCGAGTGTAGGAACACTAGAATTGTCCCCCATGTCTCATGCGAATAAATTGTCTACGACTCCTCTGAGTCCCAAACATTGGGAAAGTATTTCTGCAAGTATCTCCCATTGATAGGGTTATGATGGACATCTCCATCTAGGTCCTTGAGATGAAAAAGTCCTTTCTCTAAGATTTTATAGATGATGTATGGGCCTTCCCATCTTGGAGTCCATTTGCCGCGACCATCTAATTTTTCGCCAAGGGGGAGAACTGCTTTCCAAACCAACTCTCCTTCGCTGTAACTCCTTCCCCGCGTCCGCTTGTCATAGGCACGAGCGACTCGTTGCTTTTCCATGACCAAATTATCTAAAGCCTCCAAGCGCTTTTCGCTAAGGTCTTCATGTTCCTGCCACATAGCCTGAACGTAGTCTTCTCCAATGAGATGATGTTGCTCTTGAACTCGTAATGACTGGACGTTGACTTCCAATGGCAGGACTGCATCATGGCCAAACATCAAAGCATAAGGTGTTGTCGCAGTGGGATTCCTCTTAGAGGTGCGGTAGGCCCAAAGAGTTTCATAAAGTGTCTCATGCCACTGTCGTGGATTAGCTTCCAACATTTTCTTCAGCAAATTGATAATGATCTTATTGCTGGCCTCCGCTTGACCGTTAGACTGAGCATAATACGGACTGGAATGGATGAACTGTATTCCCCATTCTCTTGCCAGTTTATCAACTTCACCGCCCATGAAAGCTGTCCCCAGGTCCGAAACAAAAACTTCTGGGATCCCAAATCTGCAGATCATGTTTCTGAATAGGAATTGTCGCAACATGCCACCAGATGCTTCCTTCAAAGGTTCTGCTTCAACCCACTTTGTAAAGAAATCAGTCGCAACGATGATGAACTTATGTTGAAGTGATGAATGTGGGTGAATCATCCCAATTAAATCCAGCGCCCATCCTCTTGCAGGCCAAGGCTGTATAATGGGCTGCATTGGAATATTAGGAACATGCTGGACCGGCCCATGAGCTTGGCAGTCCAAACAACCTTTAGCGAACGCGATACAATCCTTCAAGATACTGGGCCAAAAATATCCATATCGTCTGAGCAACCATCGCATCTTTGGACCTGCTTGGTGAGCTCCACAAATGCCAGAATGAACTTGGCGCATGAGTTGTTTTGGCTTCATGGCCATAAACACATCTGAAATCCATGCCATCTTCTCCTCGTCTGCGAAGTTCATCACCTCTGAGGAAGTAGTTGAGGGCAAGATAGCGAATCCTTCTATCTGTGGTCTGATCAGGATGCTTGAGATAATTGATCAAAGGGATGCGCCAATCCACGTCAATGGATTCCAGGGTTGCGACTGAAGTATCGTCTGGAGGGTCTTTTCTTGCCATCCAAGAAGGAAGGGTGCGACGCTCGACTTTAAGGATTCTCTCCCGCACGCCATATCTCAATGTTACCCCTGTTGCCAGCTGGGCCAACTCGTTGGCGGCAAAATTTCTCTCGTGAGGAATGTGCTCAAGATGTACGTTATCAAATTGGTCCAACAGTTCTAATGTCCTGTTCCAATAAGGGACCAATGTGAAGCTATTGCATCTGAACTCATTGCACAACTGATTGATAACCAAGAGAGAATCGCCAAGTATTTGTACATCTCTAATTCCCATTTCCAGTAGTACTTCTAGGCCTATGATTAAGGACTCATATTCTGCTTGGTTGTTGGTACATTGAAACTCCAACTGGAATGAGTACGAAAAGTGATCTCCAGCCGGATTCTCCAGTGCAATTCCTGCTCCTGCTAGCGTATCCGTTCTTGACTCGTCAAAATATAAATCCCAGGGCTGGAGTGAGACTGTGGCTTGATACAGTGTGGCGTACTCTAGGCGATCTAAATTTGTGACAGCGACCTCTAAATCTCTAACCGCAGGGAGATCTAGCATAGGGTGATATGCCAGAAAGTCTGCAATGGCTTGCCCCTTTACTGCTTTCTGTGGGACATACTTGTTTCGCAATCTGTGAGTGTCCTACTGAGGTAAAAGATGGCATGTTCGACACCCTCTTCATCATCCTGAGCGAGGAGGCTGCCAATGGAAGCCTCAACTGCTGAAACATACAACTTTAATGGAAATCCAGCTCTGGGAGGAACAAGCACTGGCGGGCTCGCCAAATAGGCCTTAATTTTGTCAAAAGCCTCTTGATGTTTAGGTTCCCACACAAACTCGTTCTGTCCTTGCAACTTCAGCAGTGGGGAAAAGGGCTGGATTTTGCCCGCAGAGTTAGAAATGAAACGTCGCAAAAAGTTGATCTTACCCAGTAATCGCTGTAATTCTTTCTTCGTTCGCGGGGAAGATGCGTTGATGACCGCGTTTGCCTTATCCTCAGGGACCTCAATTCCCCTTTGATGGACAATGAATCCCAGGAAATAGCCTGCCTGAACTCCAAAAACGCACTTGGCGGGATTCATTTTGAGCTTGTGTAGCCGCATGCGCTCGAAAACTTTTCTGAGATCCGTGAAGTGATCTCCACTCTTCTTAGACTTCACGACGACGTCATCAATGTAAACCTCTAAGATCTTCCCAAGTATGTCGTGGAAGATCAGGTTCATGGCTCTCTGATATGTTGCTCCGGCCTTCTTCAGTCCAAAAGGCATGACCACATATTCAAAAACTCCCGTAAACCCAGGGCAGCGGAATGCGGTCTTGTGTCTATCTTCCTTCGCAACCGGTATCTGGTGATATCCCGTTGAGCCATCCATGAAAGACAACAGTTCGTGCCCTGCAACTGCATCTACCAACATGTCCACCACCGGCATGGGGTAGACGTCTTTAGGTGTAGCTAAATTAAGGTCTCTGTAATCCACGTAGACCCTCATCTTGCCATTCTTCTTACGAACAGGCACTATATTGGACAGCCACTGATTGTACTTGGCTACCTTGATAATGCCCGACTTGTGCATCTTTTCAACTTCCTCTTTGACTAGTACTTGGGTCTCTGAGTTCATTCTTCGCGGCTCTTGCTTCAAAGGCCTCTTATCAGGTAGCGTTGGTAGTTGGTGGCATACCAAGTCTGGTGATAGGCCTGGCATGTCTTCGTATTTTTCCGCGAAGCAGTCCTTGAATTCTAGCAATAAGTCGATGAGCCTCTGTTTCTCGCTAGACTCTAAGTAAGTGCTGATAGCCACTTCTATAGGCTCACCAATTGTTCCCAGATTGACCTTTTCAGTAGGGTCCCTAACCTTCGGAGGTGTGTCATCCAATGTCGCTGGAGCAAGCTGAATCTCTTCTTCCTCCTCTTCTTGGTCAATGAACTCTTCATAAACAATTTCTAAGGTCGCAACTCGATCATATGCCTCTTTTTCCACCAAGTATGAGGATAGCCTCTCGTACAAGGAATGGAAGGCCTCTATCTCTTCCTCTGGAAGGTCGTAATCCATTAATTACCCATTGTGCGGGGCACAGCATGGCCGGGCCTCGCTAGGTCTTCTTTTGCAAGCATGAGTCCCCACTGTGCCAACTCAGAAGCCGTCACCCCTGTGGGGCGGCCCTTATTGTCGATGCTATCGACTTTCAATGGAGTAATTGGCTCCAAGTAGTACTTGGCATCTATGTAATTCGCGGAAACAGAAAAAGGGCAGGGGTCTGCTTTAATTATCTCAGCCTTATTTGTCACCCTATTCCACATAATCAGCTCTTGGTGGAGTGTTGATGGAACACAATAGCTTCGGTGAATCCAATCTCTTCCCAGGATGGCACTGTAGGCCGCGTAACAATCCGTAACAAAGAACGCATAAACGCTTTCTGAGGGACCCACCTTGATTTTTAGGAACAGTAAACCTAACGTCTTAGTTACTGTGCCCGCGAAGTTCTTCAATGTGAGAGAGGTAGACTGGATCTTCTCCTTCTTGATTCCCAAAAGCTGCATGGTCCTTGTAGTAATGACATTCACAGCCGCGCCGGTATCAACCATTATCTTGCTGACCTTAGTCCCATTAATTTCTGCTGTGATATACAAAGGTCGCATGTGTTGCACCATGGCGGGTGTGGGTCTTGTGAAGCTCATGAAGAAACTCTTGCTGTTAGCATCTTCACTCTCAAGGGACACTGCTTCTTTCACCAGCGTTGTTGCAGCTGAAGTGATCTGCAACTGCTGTTCTCCAATTGCATCAGCTTCTATGCATTCCTGCGCAGCGACTGGTAAGGCATATTTAGCAGGGAGCACATAAACCATATTGCAAGAGATATCCACCATTTCTGTTTCGTCCATGTCATCATCAAGATTGAGCTTGGGTTCATCTGCTGGGATATTGGCGTTAAACTGTTTAACCATGAAAGCAACCAAGGATTTCTCTGCTGGGACCACCGCTTTGGCTTGTTCGTGCTCCTGTACTATAGGAATCTGGTTCAGTGATTCTGAAATTTTTTTCGTCCCTGGCACTTCCTCTGGGAGAGTGACCACCAAGTTTTGAACTTTCTGCACAATCGCGGACCGATTGTCTTTGCCCCCCAGCTTGTCGAAGATGGAAGGCTCGCTATTGCTTCCTTCGCGAGATATTCTCCGCCAAACATTGTCTTTACGAGCTGGCGGCGGTTCTTGCCTCACTGGAACTAGGGATTTCTCCTGAGCGCTGATCTTGGGGGCACATGGCTTTTGCCCTTGGCGTAATACTTTGGGCTGCGGTTTCTGAACTTGCGGGGAAACGAATCTCTCGGAGGCCAGTACCTCCAATTGTCTTTGATACTCTTCTGGAGGTTTCAGTAATTGCGATGGTTTGATTAGTCCTTGATCTAGTGCTTCCAAAGTTCGCTTTGCTTCTCCAAACCTTCGTTGGAGTTTTCTCTTCTTTGAAGAGCTCATCTCCACCGCCTTGCCATTCTTTTGGGTATACCATCTCCCTTCTTTGATGGAGGATGTTGACACTGGCGAAATGTAAGGTCTGGTAAAAACCCCTTGCCGCTTATCTGCTTGCCCTTCTTCTCTCGCAGTCTTCAACTTTTTGAATAAGTTTGAGTCCCTTGGAGAAGGAGTTTCTAAACCACTGTGTACTCTTGGGCTGCATGGTTGGAAGTTTCTAGAGGATGATACTAACCGTATTGGCGGCAGAGATCCAAACTGGACAGTCTGGGATGTTTCCTCATGCAGGGCTTGAGTGTCACATTCTTCCTTGCACCGCGAGCATAGGACAATGGGTAAACGAGTCTTGGATTCCCGCTTCACGGCTTTGTCTCCAGCCCTTATCAAATCCTTAACCGCATAGTCTGGACTTTGATTCTGCTGATCTTTTTCACCCCATGCCACGTCCACCATGTTGATGCCGGTATCTGGGAAGGGATCTAAGTCCACCAACGCTGCTGCTGTTGTTGGCACCTCTACTTGCAAACTACCATTATTTAACCAGATTTGGATCTGATCCTTTAGCTTAACACAATCGGTTGTATTATGATTCCACATATTATGGAGTTTGCAGTATTTCTTCCCCCTTAGCTGCTCTGGTTTGGGAAATGGGCCGAAGTCGGTTTTCACCATCTTCGCGGCGATCATTTTTTCCAAGATTTCATGCGCTTTGTTCTCGTCGTAAGTATAACTTGCGAACTCTGGTTTGGTGAAAACCACCGACTTGAGCTTCACCGGTTCTTTGCACAGCTTCAGTTGCTTTAGTGTTGAAGCCTTTTTTCCGGTGAGTTCCAGCGCAGCAATCTCGTCTTCTTCAGACTCGTCAGCCTCTGCTGTATTAGATTCCTCACTCTTGTAGTAAGGATCAAAGGGACTGGAGTGATGGCTGAGCGCAGCCACTATTCGGCGTTTCCTTGGGATGTATGTCCCTTTTGAGGCGTTTTTCATAGCGTCCATTTCCCTGAGCAAGTGCTCGAAACTTCCTACTTCTGTGATCAGTTCCCCCATGGAATTGAACATGCTTCCATGCTGTTTTTTGCGTTGGCGGGCCTCTAAGCCTTTGATTGCCAACTTCACAAGTTCTTTCTCCGGCAGAATCACGTTCAACTTTCCTTTCTGGATCTGAAAGCGCTGAAGGTACATAACAGCAGATTCAGTTGGCTGCTGAGCCATCTGAGTGAGTGAAGCCAGATCTACTTCCGGCTCGATAGTCCCGAAGGTTTCCTTGAACAGCTTTTCCATCGCGGGCCAACTCGTAACTGATCCCGGTTGCAGCTTAGTGAACCAGGTGAAGGCAGACCCCGATAGAGAAGTAGCGAAGATATTACATTTCAGATTGTCATCGTTCTGGTACTGGCCACACTGTACTTGAAACTTAACCAAATGGGCTGCGGCATTTTCGACTTCCTCTCCCGAGAAAGTAGAGAACGTAATGTTCTTATATCCCCTAGGATAAGGTGTCTGTGTAATATGCGGTGGGAAGGGCCCCTGGTAGGCCTCCTCCAAGTTAGGCCTCTGGTTCGCGGCCCTGATCATTGCTTCTACCTCCTCTCTCCTTACATATCTTAGATCAGGAGGAGGCGGGTGAACCACTGTATCTTCAACTGACCAGATCAACGGTGGTGCCTGTGAAGCTTGATTAACCAAAGACACGCCACCTCCGTGGGTCATTTTATGTCGGGTTGACGTCTGCGACGCAAAACCCACTGCTGGCTGACCCTTTGTGGTTACGGTAACCTTCGCTGGACTTTCAACCCGGTCGATACCATAATGGCTTGCTGGAGGTGGATCATGGTGCACGTATTCAACTCCGTCACTGTCATATTGGGGAAACGGGCTATGATCAACAAAGGCCCCTTCATTGATTTTCAAAGTCCTGGTCCCTTGCGTGACTGATGACGTGGCGTTGTTCTTCCCACCCGCTGCCAGAGTAGTCTCTTTACCTCTGACTGATGCGGCAGCAGCGCATGTGGATGTACTGCCGCCGCGAGCATTTGGTGGTATGTACTTAGCAAATATGGGGGACTGACCTAGAGAGCCTAGAATGGCACTAGGATCTCCCAGTGTTTTATGTAGAACCTCTCTGGCCTGATCGAGGTCAGCCTTCTGCATGGCCACCTGGGTTACGACATTGGATCCCTCTTTGCGAATCGTCTCGACTTCCAAAGCAATGTGTTTGCTTGCGACCAACATCTCTTCATGGTTCTTCTGCATTTTTTGGTTCATGCCATCCAATTGCCCTTGTGTTTGTTGTGCCCCTAGCTCAAGCCTCTTGATCGAGATCGTGAACTCATCAAGCCGTCGACGGTCCTCCGCAAAGGCTTTTTCCATCTTCTCATGGTATGCAGCAGAATTCTGTTGAAGGATATTAAGCCGTTCTTCTATGGTCGCATTTTCTGGAACGAGAATAGGCACAAAGTCAATAGTTGTAACTGCGCTCGCGGCTTCCTGGGTGATGCTAGATGTATCGCCAGCCTGATTAGGCTGGGCGGCAGGAACTTGCTCGCCTTAAGTAGTAGGATGTCTATTTCCTCCTCGTTCAGTTGACATCTCTGTCGATGGAGGGTGGAAAGAAAATCTTTGGATTACCTGTTCTTCAGAAAGACCACGACAGTCTGCACGCGAGTGCGGTCTGTAACTGGAGGTCTTATGTTTCGGGCAGTTAACGTAAACCTTTTGATAAGGGTTTATGCTTGACTTCCCAATGGCTTTTGGAAGTCTGAATTCAATAAGTAGCTGAATTCAATAAGACACTGTGAATCAAGGTTTAGACCTGCGGCCCAAGTATAGTCGCCTAGACACAAACTTTCTTTCAAATCCTTTGGGCAACCTTACTGAAATGGCCAGGTGGGGGAGGGCGAACAAAAGAGGCAGAATCCATTTTGGCATGAACTACTCCCACATAGAGGTTTAGGCCCATTTGCACGCACTTCTGGATTCAATAGCCTGTTATGAACGTTGTCCCCTTTCTAGACACCATTTCACATAGGCTATACTTACTAAGATGAGAAAGATCATAAGTGTGAAGACAGTTCAACAAGTGTTAATAAAAACCACCCTTAACCTTAATGGACCTGAACTAGGCACCAATAAGGAGTTTAGGTCAATATTAACAAAAGAGACTTCACCTATTCCGTTATGATTCACAACCCCTTACCAACCTCATCTTCTTAATAGTGGTGTGGTTTACAACTCGCAGTAGGTCCCACTGGGCGTGCCAAAATGTTTGGCTCCAGTTTTTCTTAAGCTGGTCAACAGTCTCTTTTCTTGCGTAGGCGTGCCAGCACCGTTCGGGTGCGGTCGTCGGGGGTGTCCCTTGACCTGACTTCTTCTGAGCGATTGTGGATGAGGAGAGCACCAACCTCATCGTGGGGTTCTTTGTGCCTCGTAACGAGGACTTTTGCTGAGCCTTTTCAAAATCACAATCGATACTCGATGTTGTAGATCGAGCAGAGCGAAAACCACTGGGAAGTGAGGAGAACTTGCTAAAGCGTGACTCTAGCTTGGCTGGTTTGCGAGGGCGTTACCCTTGCTTGGTTGGTTCCGCAACCGTTGTGGTCGTGGTACTACAGTCGGCTCCCAAGGAGACTAGGACCAAAGCACTTTGACAGAGGATTTGGTGGTACTGAAAGTTGGCTCCTAAGGAGACTAGAACTTAGAGTGTGATAATCGATAAGAGAAAGAGAATGAGAGGAATTGCTCTTAGAGAGGTTGCTCTAGAGAGAACTTAGATCATCTTATAGATGTTTTGATGAGTGAATTGGTGAGATGATACTTGTTGTAGCCTCTATATATAGGCTTCCAAGCAACACTATTTGGCCTTTAAACAAATCATAGTGGGTTAGGCAAAATTCACTAACACTTAGTGGATTTGTTAGGCCAAATTCACTAACACTTCTTTATTCCTTTAATTTTTATCTCCACTAAGAATTCATATTTAACCTTCGACTTCTTCATATGAAATGATCCACCATGGATGTAGATTATTGTGGTAAAATTTCAGAATTTATTTCCATGTGGTTGGGCCGAAAATGCTACTGGAAAAATTTGTATTGTATTGGAGAGAAGGGGAGTGGTTTAGTGGACTCCTTACAGGTCCAGTTTTCCAGTTTTGCTTCTGCAGAAAATTGGACTGATTGTTTGAAGGTTTTCCACTTCGAACAAGCTCCAGCACTCTTCATAAGAAATGATCCTTGGGATGTCTAGAATGAATCTGGAAAGTTTCAACTCATTTGAAGTTCGGATGGTTAGTCTGCCGCCCCTCCTTCATTGTTTAGCTCGGTTTCTCCTAGCCGAAGTAGGAAAATGTGCTAAAGTTGACTTTTCATTTCCACGCTTCCATAGTAGGCTTTATTTAGCCTCTAAATATATATTTCGAACTTGTCGACAATATATAGCTTGAGCCACTGATATTGGCTCGATTCTCCAAGACGAGCCTTGTTAGGCCAAAATGCTCATTTTGGGTCCAAACAGGTGGTAACCCAAAGCAAGCTTCGTTTTGGAACCCGGTTGTAGAGAAAATTGAGAAGAGATTGGAAAGTTGGAGAAGAGCTTTTCTGTCAAGAGGTGGTAGGCTGACACTGAGTCAAGCAGTTCTGAGTAGCCTCCCAACATACTATTTATCTTTATTCCAAAATCCGGTGGGAGTGGCAAAGAGGTTAGAATCTCTTTTGAAAAAATTCTTTTGGAATGGAGTCGCAGAGGGTAAGAAGGACGATCTTGTTCGCTGGGAGATAGTGTCAAAAAGCAAACAAAGAGGAGGGCTGGGAATTGGGAACCTTATAGCAAGAAATAAGTCTTTTTTAGGGAAATGGCTTTAGAGATTCCCTTTGGAGAGGGAGTCCCTATGACATGCTGTAATAAGGAGCAAATATGGATATGACACTGGTGGGACACAAAGCCAATCTCGGGTGGATCAAGTAGAAGTCCTTGGAAGGATGTTTCAGTAGGAATAAGCAAATATTCCCTCTGTCATAAACTATTTCTAGGCAATGGCAAAAGAGTGAGGTTTTGGAAAGACTCTTGGCTAGAGGATCAACCATTGAAATTCTACTTTCCAAGGTTGTTCAGACTTTCAACTCACACTAACTATTTGGTGGAAAGGTTAGTTATCCTTCTCAACTTTCCAATGAGCTGGGACTTTGGGTTTAGGAGAAATTTAAACGACCAAGAGATTGAGTTGGCCGCGTTGATGGCTAAGCTAGAAAATGTCAGATTAGTGGAGTCCAATCTAGATGAAAGGAGGTGGAAGCTTAAGCCTACTGGGAAATTTTCCTACAAATCTTTCCATAGCTTTTTAACTAGTGGTGGTTCAAATCCAATCTTTGCTCCTACAAAGTTTATTTGGAATGTCAAGGTCCCTACAAAGGTGAAGATTTTGGGATGGCTTGTGGTATTGGGGAAGACGAATACTTGTGATGTCCTCCAAAAGAAAAGATCGGGAAGTTGTTTTTCTCCTCACTGGTGCATTTTATGCAAAAACCAAGGAGAAAGTGCTGATCATGTCTTTGTGCATTGTGAAGTGACTATTTTCTTATGGAAAAAGCTCTTTAGGGAGGCAAGAGTGGACTGGACAACTCCTTTACAGAGAAGTGAATTGCTAAAAGAAAACCATTTACCTTCCGGCAAAGGGAAAAAGGCTCAAACCCTTTGGGGATGTGGGGTGCTAGCTGTTTATTGGGTGGTCTGGTTGGAAAGAAATTTAAGAATTTTTGAAAACTATGGAAGGTTGGAGAGGGAAGTCATGTGGGAGAGAGTCAAATTCTAGGCATCCTAATGGGCCTCTATTTCTAAGGAATTTAAGGATTATAGTCTTTCTTCCATTATTCTTAATTGGCAAGCAGTTGTAGTATAATCCCTAAGCTATGATGGTACAATTAGTCAACATGCTAAGCCTTTTGCCCTAGTTGTCCTAAGATCTTTAAAGCGGACTCCTTGTCTACCTCTTGCATTTTGTTTTTCTCTTTTTCAATAAAGAGTTGTTTCTTTTCAAAAAAAAAATTCGTAGAGAACATCATATAATGAGCAAATTATGATATAGAAACAACAAATTTTTTGTTTTTCCATAGAGGATATCAATGGAAAGTTATTACTTGATAACTCAGCCCATTATAGAATGATAAAATGAGTAACTTTCACTTTTAGTTATTGGTGCACATTCAAAATAAACAGAAAGTGTTTGGGATCATTTGGTAAAGTGGTATTAGTGCGTACTTTATAAGTGGAAAACTATAAATACAACTTACGAACTAAATCATGTACATTATCAATAATATTATAAGTTGTTTACTGATATATATACTAAAATAAAAGGTTAAATACTGTTTAGTCCTTGAGCTTTTGACCATAAAACACTTTAGTCTCTGACCTTCTAATTTCACACGTTTAGTCCCTGTACTTCAAAATTTCAGACCAATAGGTCATTGCCGTCTAAAAGTCGTGGTGAAATGTCTATTATGCCCTCAGTTCTTTTTTTTTTTTTTAATAAATTTATTCATTTCTCTCTTTTTTAAAATTCTTTTTTCTTTATTTTTTTTTCCAAATAGAAAGAAAGAAAGAAAAAAAAAAAATAAAAAAAACAGAAAGAAAGAAAGGGAAAAAAAATTCCTTTTCCAAAAAAAAAATAAAATAATTAATTAATTAAAAAAAAGAACTGAGGGCATAATAGACATTTCGCTGCGAGTTTTAGACTGCAATGACCTATTGGTCTGAAATTTTGAAACACAGGGACTACACATATGAAATTAGAAGGTCAGGAACTGAAGTGTTCTTCAAGCAAAAGTATAAGGAGTAAACAGTATTTAACCCTAAAATAAATATCAAAAAGTATAGATCAAGAACTTAGATACAAAGACAAAAAATAAAAATAAAAACATAAAAATTAAAAATTAAAAAAACAACCTAGTATATGACACCTCTACAAGAGTTGCATCTGCAAAGTTGATCCGCCTAAGACGAGCAATAGGGTCGAATATGAGATTTAATTTCATATTTAAGATGAACATTAAAAGATGAGCCCTCTATTCATAGTATGCATTCAATTTTGTTTTTCATAAAAAAAATCTAAAAATAAATTTATAAACTCAAAATCAAAAAATAAAATAGCAAACAAAATGTAATATCCAAAATATCTATGTAAGAAAACATAGTTGATCACATATGGGGCCTCTATTGCTAGGCCATAAAGCTTGGATCTCACAATCTAAATCACCTCGCCGAGCAGTGATCAAGATAGATAATTCAAATAATGGCACATGCATCTGATACTCATGCACTAACATGAGTACCTGCAACTTTAATCACATGTGAATAGGTGATGAATTAGTAGAACCTGGTATGGATTTGGACTTTTCCTTCTTGCTCAACTGTAATCTTTCCTTGAATTCCTGCTTCCAACTCATGTCAAACATCTTGAGATAAAAGAGATACTTCCAAGCTTAAACATAAAAAGGCCACAGGTATATTGGCCTTGAATATTGATGATCAAACACTTGTATTTTGGTAAATTTGCTTGACCATAATAAGTTTCCAAAACCACACTTGCTGGCTTTAACGGTCACTGATAGTTCTCAGCTATAACCTCATTAAGCCCTAGTCAAGCTTTTCCTTCCTCATGAAGCTTTAAGGCATTGCTTTGACAGTTCAACCATGGCAGCTCCTGGCTTCATTTCAATCCACTTGAATCTTCTTGGAGCACTGTCCTGAGACCTCTTGTGAATAAGAGCTTTGTGTTAATTACCAACTTTTTGTGTATAGTGCACTGAGCTAATTGACAATTTTATGCTTGGATAGAGTTGAATCTTCTTTCATTGTATCCATGTTGCTTGGACTTCATAATCATA
Organism: Rosa persica; assembly: GCA_025331145.1. Classification (NCBI taxonomy): domain Eukaryota; kingdom Viridiplantae; phylum Streptophyta; class Magnoliopsida; order Rosales; family Rosaceae; genus Rosa; species Rosa persica. Next base: position 21,730,195 of record WFKR01000004.1, on the reverse strand, counting down.
AACTACAAGCTATGTGTGGTGATCAGTCACAATAAATTAACTTGTACCTTTCTTCGAAATTCAAATAGACACTTCGCCAGCTCACAACATGCTCCTCTTGCAATTCTTTCAACTCTGTCTTCACCCGAGCCTTTAATCAGGGGCTTTGCTCTTGCAGTGATTACTGGTAATAGAAATATATATGATTTTAAGAGAACTCTCCCCCAATTATTATTCTTATTTAGTCTGCACTCCCATTATCTATTGCTTTTTATCTGCACTGCCATTATCATATTGCGTTAATTACTGAATCCAAGTATGCCTCCAGTTATCATTGAGCCATATTTCAAGGGCAATATGCACAACCCGATCCCTTCCATTGCCATTGTCCTAACTCATTGACTACTCGGTCGAAAAAACAAACCATGTATAGCAGTTCCCAATTAACCCCTTGAGCCTAAAGCTGGATTGACAGCAGTTCACCTAGTATGCCAACCGAATGGATATTCATCAACCGTACCTGGTCCCCTTTAGATTTCCTACAAGAATGCCATGCGCTTAGATTTATTCTTTCAGAGATACTGAGGTTTGAAGCTGAGACTTGATAACAATCTTTAGACCTCAAGCTTCAAATTGCAAGAGCTAATCAAAATTCCAAGATTTTTCAGGATTGGTTTTCCTCTTGTTTTATCATATTCTGCAGGTATATTGTTTTTATAAAGATATGGTTGAAATTTGTTGGCTTTTCTAAGCTTGTTCGAATTAGCACAATGGTGGTTGCATCAGTTAATCAACATATATGGGGTTACAATACTGGCCCTTAAGAAAGATGAGCAAGTGCCTCTAGACTCTAATTATGTTAGGAAAGAACTTTAATCTTAGTAAACGGCTCCATGAATTGATGGCAATTTTGATTTGTATACGTGTTCTCTAAAAGTCCAACTACCAGCATTCTATTGCAGTGATTAAGTGGGTGGTTGATGAGACTGATTGTTTGCACGGTCATAAGCAAGTGGCATGAGGCTCTTTAGAGGCTACTGCATGGAGAGTACAATAGCATATGACACTATTCATATTCTAGTAAATACCTGAATTTTTTCATAGGCAAGTTTTTTATGTTTTGTTTTTAACTTAGATGATGTAGTAAAACTATCTCTATGGTGTTGGTTTTGTATGATTATGTTGCAGAATAACAATACGTATTAATGTTTATTCATTCATAACTCTACATGTTACTGAACATTGAAAGATAAATCAGATGACGGTGTAGTTGCTAGAAGCCCCATGTCTGCTTTAATCAAATCCCGACTGTTGTCTCATCGCCCAGAAGTCCCAACCCATGTCTGCTTTAATCAAATCCTGATTGTTGTTTCATCCATGTCTGCATTAGGAGCATAAAGGAGCAAGATCTATCTTGATTTTTACTGCATTAGAAGGGCTACATTGGCATGTATATCATGTACAACTAATGATGGTATATTTTGATGAGCATTGAATGAAGAAAAATTCAAACTTTAGGCTAGCAAGTGTAACTTCATAATTGAACATATGGCTCTGTCTTTACACGATAAGAAATACATAGGTTAATTGAAATTCACATATACAGTGGTAGTTCTAAATATGTATGGTTTGTTAGTTAATATATGCACTATTTTGAAATTTTTGAGACAATTAGCTAGTGGCTACACATAAGGTATTCACATTGATATGATATAAATCCCCTAACACTTGATATAAGGAAAAAGGAGAAGAACTTGGCATTAATCCCTAAATTGTTAAAGGACCAAAATGACTCTCTATCTTTGTCTCTCTTTATACAGTACTCTCCAAATCACACTTGAGTTATGTGATTACACCTTCCTATCTCCTAGCTAGCATCCAAACAGTAAAAACAATGAACAAGAGTCAGAAGATTCTAGTTCCAACTGAGAGGAAGAAATCAGCAATGAACCTTGGCCTCCTTGAGCAACGTTGGTTGGCTGGATTTCTGTTTCCCCCATTCAATGTGCGTTTGCCCATTTGCTTTTGGTTTTTGAGTTACTTCATAATAATGGACAGAAGGATTCAACAAACGCAGAGGATTTGATAGTCAGAGAAACTTGATGATCAGGTAGGGAAGTGGTTTTACACACATCTTGTATACTATCGTTATTGATCTTGCTATCTGTTTGACTATACAGTCTTTCTATGCTAAGGACCTCCTTATATTTTCAACCATTAAATGTGATGCGATAATGTGAGTTTAAATGTTTAATTGATGTGGGTAAGTGGGTTTAATTGATGTGCGCCTATTTCATACATGAACCAGAAGTTGCAATTTGATTCTTTTTTTTTTTTCCTTTTTTTTTTGGGGCTTATGCTTTAAACTATAAACAAATCCTTGCAGCATGTGCCTCTCGGATAAACTAAAACTGTGTTCTTCTCCTTCAATCAAATTGGCATAAATTCCAGTTTCTGGTGGTTCAAATTGAACCAAATTGCAATAATCTTTTTAAGGAAATCAAGAACTAAAGGTATTAGTACAAAACCCAGTCTTTGTATACATATGCAGGCTCACTACGCCCCACCGACTAGGTGTACCTTTTTTTTATTATTATTTTTTTATTTTTTTTAAGAATCCAAACCCGCCCAAGATTTCAATCCTAGATCCGTCCCTACTCATATTACAGGGTCATAAGAACGGGTTCGAATAGCGGTGCTCATATTACAGGGTCTTAAGAACGGATTCTTCCTTTGTAAATTTAAAATTAGCTGAAGGTATTGAATACCCTAAACTTATATACCAATAAATTATTATCTAGTATCACATTTCTGCATGTATATTCAAATTTCATTTTCTTAATTAGTTGTTTAGTTTTTATTTTTGTTTGCAACTAATTTATAAATTCATAATTCAAACATTCCAACAAAATTCTAGCTTTTATTGTGAATAACCCCTTCAGGCCTACAAGCTAGCATTGCCAAGGCTTTCATGCATTGTGAATATTATTTTATTAGATCCAACAGTTAGTCCCTGAAATACGATCATTTCTAGTATGATTCCTCATACCTGACCTGACAATAATCCATACTCTTATATATCAAATTCCTGGTTCAAGTTTGCTTCAACCATATTGAAGACATTGCTTCAACGTTCAAAAACAGCCGGCTGGACGGAATGAATGAAAGACCGTCTGAAAGCTTTATGTTAGAAGACAGATTAATGTTCAACTGGTTTACTTGGTGATGGCAAATCGCTTGACTGAGAAGAAGACTAGACGTCCAGCCAATGATTGAGGAAAGCTGGCTCAACTAAAATTATGTAATTAACACATCGAGTTGCCGTACTTAAATTAGATTCTTTGGACACAGAAGCCGAACAACTTTGAATCTTCCTCTGACATTTCACATACCTATCATAACCCAGTGAATTTTCCTTTCACACTAAATAACTAGTCATTGAATAAGTCCATATCACAAGCCATAAACTGAGAGGCAATACTTCCTCTTATCCTGTTAAGTTTAATCTCAATACTTGCAACACTATCAAGCATTACAACTTGAAATCATTCAAGTATTACTCTTCCTATGCCCTGCATTCTCCGTCCACTAGTTACAATTCACTATGTAAACCATATCTAAGATCATCGTTTCAGTGTTAATCTCAATACTTGCAACACTATCAAGCATTACAACTTGAAATCATTAAAGTATTACTCTATTTCCTATGCCCTGCATTCTCCGTCCACTAGTTACAATTCACTATGTAAACTATATCTAAGATCATCGTTTCAGTGCTATCAGTAGGAATGCATCCGTAACTAGTCAATTCCATAACGTAATCACAAGAAACCATACTCTACTTAATCAAATTTCAGGAACAGAGGAGACTAAAATGTAAAGTTCCGAATCAAATTTCGTGGTCAGATAGGAATCCAGTTGTCGCCCACTTTTCAATTGCATCTGGAATTCCAGCGGAATGATTGGTCAGCAGATTTAAGCATAATTAAGCATCATAGAGAGTCATTTCATCCAACCTCGGGCATTGTTAAGCATCACAAACTATCAGCATGGTCAGTCCATCGAACCTTTCTATCTATCCATACCATGGATCAACACAACCAGTCAGTCAGGGGCAGTTAAAAGCATCAGAGAACCAGAACTATCATAACAGGATCAGAATCATAATTGTCAGCATCGCAAAAGCACACAATTTGGACTAAGTTAGGTTAGTTACCTCAGCAAATGCAGAGGACAGCAAGTACTTGGTGAAGCTCCAAAGGAGGCTCTCACCTCACCACTGCATAAAAACCAACAGCTAAGGTTGGAATTCATAGGCATCGAAACATTGTAGAGAAAATAAAATGCACGATACGCTTATTCATTAATCGAATCATAAACAATGCTGTAGCTTGAGAACAATTAAGACACGAGTGACTCAGGTATCTGTTTGATCTCAAACCTGAAATAATCTTCTCCATCTTCCTCAAAGTAGATCCATCATCAACAGGTTCTCGGAGCCAATCTCCAGCTAACAAATTGCAGGAACAATTCTATTCCTGATAAAGAAGCCATTCTGGAAGAAACCATACAGCACAAGCTGCATAGGAAGGTCCACCCACCCACACCTATTGATGTTTCATCTCCACCCGAGAATGTTGGTCCATTTTAAAAATTTTGCTTAGGCACTAAAGCATAAAATCCTAATCTATCTGAAGCTAGCTGCACAATCTAACTGTGCACGCCACAGCCTGTGCCCAGTATTTCAGCCTCGCCTTCACATCCTCTGGATGGTCACCTGGACAAGCAAACATTCACCACAGGTCAGATGTTTGAACACCTCAATCAATCGAAATGGATAAAAAGACGGCAACAGAAGACAGAAAAAAATTCTATAACATTGAGCAACAAAATGGAGAGAAACCCAGATCACTAACCAGGACTAGAGATCTTCCAATTGGCAATCGGACTAGACACAGAAGAGCAGGAATCCAGTGCAGCAGGAGAGGTCTCCGGCGACTTGTCCATGAACTTCTGGCTCATAGAGTAACAAAGCTCAAGAGCAGGCAAGGTGTTACAGAGCTCGGGAATTTCTTCATAGCTGAACCCAAATCCCAGATCCAAGCACCCTTTAAGCTCATCGAGATCCTCATCCGTCAAGCTCTTGGTCCTCGACAGATCGTCCTCATCGGCCGAATCAACATACCCTTCAAGCAAAACCTGGTTCCTCTTCTTCTTCTTCCTGCTGCCGCTCGACGATAAGCTCCTTAGCTTGGGCAATTCTCCTTCTTCCCGCTCCACTAGACGGTTGAACGCAGAAGAAGAGTAGATTGATTCCAATGACTCATTTGTTTCTTCTTCATTTGGGTTTTCTTGGATTGAAGAAGAAGAAACCCAAGATTCGGTGTAGGCTGCCATTTCTCTCTCTCTCTCTCTCTCTCTCTCTAATCTTTTGTTTCTCTCTCTAGAACTTTCCCGTGACGGTGCATTGTGAGATAGCCTGCAACTCGGCTTTTAAAGCTGTGCAGTGTGCAGAACGAAACAAACCTAATCATTTTCTTTTTTTTTTGGTTACAAGAAACCTAATCATTTTCCTCTTCTTATTTTCTCTTTTATTTTATTTTTTTAATATATCATCATCATGTATGGATGCATACATACATTACATGACATGACATGATACATGACTCCGTGGTTGTGTGAGTTGGACAGAACAGCTGTGCTAAACTGACATGACAGAAATTGGAAGTGGACACGTGGTGTTCGTGTAAACACAAAATGTGGGATGAGATGAGAGGCGGGGCCCACATTGACTGCTGCCCATGTTGTGGATGTCTTCGTTTACAAGTAATAAACAGGATTTTGTGGTCGATCCACAAGCCTCTGGATTTTTGTTTGCTTGTTCATGCCTGGGTAGAGGCCAAGGAGTACAATTTTGTTGTTGTCGTTGGTTTTTTTTTTTTTTTGCGGTTTTCGTCGGATAATGTCCGTAATTTTACATGTTTGTAAAAAAAAGAGTTGAGTTGATGACGGAAAACCTTGGTTCCAAGCTTGTCTTGGTGTTGTGGTGACATAGTTTTGTCTAATAGTTTTTATTCGGTGACTCGTCGTGCCTTGTCTGTTGTAAGGGGTGATTATCACTGAGCTTGGTATAGTGGTGTGTTCGATTCCGGTTCTCATTAGGTTGATAGTGCTCATATATATTTGCGAGTACTGAAATTTCAATATCTCTTGTATTGATACTATCCTAACTTAACACACTCGATGTTGAGTTTTGATTACAAAGCATTTTGATACAATTGAGTATGACTTAATAGTTATATTATTTTTTATCACTTTCTATGTGAGATATTTCTTCTCACGTGTAACCTAGTTCTAGGTCTTAACCACCTGTTATGTGTTAGGTTTTAGGGTTTTTTTATTGAGATCTCAAAATTTACTCATTTGACCTCTATGCTTTTTACACCTCTTATTAAATTTTCAAATATTAAATTTACTCATTAAACATCACAAAATTTCCTCAAGTAACCTCGTTCATATAATTTGCAAACAAACTAAGATCTTTATAATAAAAAACTTAATCATTTCAATAATTTAATTACTCTATAAATTTTAATTACATCTCCATTCCTTAATCAAACAATATGAATCTCTTGTCCAATTAAAAAAAATCAAACACAAGGTATTGAGTTTTAAAAATTAATAAAAATAAAATAACATGAACTATTATGTGATTTTTTATATATACTTTATCTCTTTTAGCTGTGCAAAAAAAAAAAAAAAGATTAATCATTTTTTCTTAATTTTTTTCTATTTTTTATACCTCATGATTAATTATTTAAATAAATTTTTATTTATTTTTATTTGCTAGCTCTGTTTTTTCTTTTCTTTTCTTTTTTGCAAATATAATGGATAGACCTAAACAATTTATTTGTTCTCCCTGACCAATATGCTTTCAATATGCATATCATACATTTTTATCTTAATCATATTTCTATTTCTTATTAAATATATATGAATGATTTAATGAGTATGTAGTGAAATTGAAAAATGAAAATAGATAAGGAAAATAATAAAGAATGCAATCTAGTATTATTGAATTGGAAAGTCTACAGAAAATAAATATAACAATTTTTTTGTATAATTATTGTCCTTAATAGTTATTTTATAGTAGGTTCTATATGTCATTTAATAATTTATAATAGAGTGAGGTTAGGTGAACAGATTTGGAGGTCCCAATAGGAACTCTTTAGATTTTAATCACAAAGGTCTCGTACAATTGAGTGAGCCACTCACTTAGTTATTTTTATCACTTTTCTAATGTAAAATCTTTCCTCTCCAACATATAATTCTCTAAATACTTGAAAAAGTGTTGGTTCAACTAAAAGCCATATCTCCGACTCAATATTTGAAGAAGGTGGGAATGTGGTGGAAGCAACTCTTGTTGGTTGATTGCCTCATGGTTCAACCACTAATAATCGCAGTGCACTTTTGTACATAACATAATATGACATGGCTTTTCAGGCTCAGCTTGATGTTAGAGGTTGAGTTTTAGCATAAAAGGAAAATTATGAGTTTTTTTTTATTAGCAGAAACAACAGTTTTTGTTGATAAGTTGTAATACCCGCAAATTTCATTTTAAATTTGAGTAATTGTATCGAATGATTATTATGCGATTTCACGATTTATGTTCGATAATAATTCATTTTTACAATTATCGAAGTTTCGAAACAATTATTTTTAACGAAAAGCTCGAAATACTCGGTTTGAGAAATCGACTTTTTCTACGTACGAAATTTGGAGAAACTTTCTTCATGAAAGTTGTAGAGCTCGTCGATACGAGTCCGTACACTTGCGGAACACGAAGATCGGATTTTTTCTGAATTAGTTATCGAATTTCGAAGTTTTCCGAAACATGTATATATAGAAAAATTTTGGGAAACCCTAAATTTTTCTACCAGTTCCTCTCTCCCTCTTCTTCCTTCTGTTTCTGAAAAAAAAAAACTGAGTTTCTCTCTCAGCTCTCGCATCCGTCTCTCTCGACCGAAATAGAGAGAAAACTTCTCCTTAATTGTTCTCCCTCCACAGACCACCTCTCGACCTCAAACCAAGTCCTAGGCGTTCGTCTCGAGTTGCTCTAGCTCCCGGAGGCAGTTTTACAAGGCGGCGCGGCCCGTAGCGGCGGCGGCACGGCCCGAACCGAAAAGGGCCGATTTCGGTTCGAGCTTGATATCTCGAGCTACACTCCACCATTTCACTTGATTCTTGTCTCATTGAGCTTGCCTCAACTTCCTCTACAAGCACCAAGAAGGGCCGGAACTGGGTCGAACGTTTTCACGTTCGTCGGAGCTAACCCGAACGGATCGAAACACCGAAACTTTCGATCAAGATATCTCGAGCTATACACGATCGTTTCTTGTGATTCTTGGCTTGTTGAGTTCGCAAGGAAGTTCTGAACAAGTTTCCAGAAGGGATCGGGGCCTGAGGTTGCAGTTTTCACGTCGGTTTTCAAGCTCGCCGGTTTCTGCATTTTTTCCGGCCGCCGACTGTAAATCGGTAATTTCGATCCCTTCCCGTCATTTTTAGGTCTTGTGGCTAGTTATGAAAGTTGCTCAGAATGATGAAACAAATGGGACAAGCTCGGCCCCGACACCATTGGCGGTGGTCGGTGGCGGCTCTGTCCCTAACTCCGGCGGCCTTTTCCGGCCACCTCCGGAGGTCTAAAATTTGGTTTCTGTCCATTTTATGATTCTATGTTTCGATATGATCATTTCGGCGTATTATACGCATTTTTCGGATATCGTATGAATTAATTATGAATTTTGTGATTTCGATCGATTTCGATCGTTAGATTTTTGATCTGTGAAATTATGACCGTCGGATGAACTTGTAAATTTGTTATGATGATCATATGACTGTCCCAGAGGCTTTGTGTGGTCATGGGTGAAGATCCGACCGTTGGATCTTCGTATATGTGAAAAACGGTAATTAGGGGAGCGATTCGTGAGAAACCGCTCGTCGGATTTTAATGTAAATTAGAATCTGGCCGTTAATTAGTAGTTAAATTATGTGTTGAAATTGTTGGCTAAATTCGAATCACATTTGATTAGGTGATTGACGGATTTTATTTGAGTGGGCTATTCGGCGTTAATTATAAATTATAATTATATTGAAGACGCAGCGGGAGTTTTGAGATGAGTAAAACTCACGTGGTTCATATTACGAACAGAGCATTTTAATTTATTTATTTTGATAATTGTGTGAAAAATATTTGAGGATTAAATATTTGTTTTAAAAATTTCATGGACTTGAATCACCACGGTCCATAGGTAAGTAAAATGAATTTTAACTATACAAATGAATTTCATAATTTTCTTGTGTGAACTATAGATGGTATTAGTGGTCATTCCTGAGTGGATGATTACGTATATATATATTTACGTGGAAAATATATATTGATGAGTGGATTGTTGAATGATGATATGATTGAGTTGAACTGATGAGTTGATTATATTACAATTGTGTAATTTCATAATAATATGATGTATTTTGGTTGGGTTGATTTCAGTATGTGATATTATGTGTTGCGTTCCTTTATGGGTTTAGGGTCGACGTAATGACCGGTGTGGGTAATCGGACGCTCTAATCCTAGTGTGGATGATGTGATACGATTGGTTGAGTATGTAGAATTATTGGACGTTCTAAATATGTATATAGGTATACATATTGATGAAATACAATAATTGATAAATATGTCGGATGCCATAACCTAGGCCAGGTGACGGGCTACGATTCAGTTAGAGCTCCAGTCTGTTAAATACCGTATTTTTTTATAAATACGATGATGAGAGTTGTGAAGAAAGTTGTGAGTTGGGTTGTCTTGATATATTTAATTGGTGTGTGATTGAGATTGTGAGTTGTGGAGAAAGTTGTGAGATTGGTTTGTTGTGATATATTGAATCGGTGTGTGATTGAAATTGTTAGTACTTGCATATGTGGAAATTATTGGGTGTTGCTGTGTGTGGGAATAAATGAGATTAAATTAAGTAACAGTTCTTTCTTTTACTCATACAAGCTTTCATAAGCTTACCGGGTTTTGTGTTGTTGCAATCCCGGTACACTATTCGATAGTGTAGCGGATATTCCTGCAGGTCAGGATAATCAGGGAGGTGACCGAGCTGCTTAGGTGTTATAGCAGTTTTGTTATTTATTTAGTTGTGAGGTGTGTATGCTCATTTAGAGCTTTACAATTACATTTGGTTTTGAGTTGTAATAATTAACCGAAACTAAATTCGGTTTGATTTTATTTCGTGTGGTGAGGGTGTTATGAAAAGAAAAATTTTCAGGATGATTATTTTGAGTTTGTAGTATTTTCATGTTTCGGATTTTGAATTGTTATTCTAAAATTCGGGGCGTGACATAAGTAATATGAACAATATATACACCATTGTAAGATGAACAAAGTAGAGACCATCAAAAGCGCTGAAAACATTTATTGCAGTTTAGAGAGCTCGATAGGTGAAAATTTACGGTTAGAGTTCAGGATAGCTAGTTCAAAAGGATTTCAAGCATAAGATGCTCAAAAAATTGAAATCATGTTAATACTTTACAATATTCAACTATCCTCAGCCGAATTCTAAAATTGAACTTAGCATGGACAAGTTGGTTCCTAATGATGTACAAGTTGCATGAGCTTTTGTTGATTACAAGGCCAAGATATGAACGAACCAAAAATGAAATTCACATGAGGTGAAACCAAACTCGAACTATATCTAACCAATTTACAATTTTATCCCTCTAACTATATTTTTGACAGAGGACATCTGCTTTGTTTTTTGGCAAGAGAATGGAAAAGGCTTAGATTATTGAATTATCTTTTATACATAGTTTCTATAAACGCGGGCATGTGTTAAATGAGTAGAAAGGTTAAAATGTAATTTTCGTGTTTTTGGAAAATAGGCAATAAATTATTAGACCGATTTTAATTGTATGCTTATTTGGTACTAGTGTTTTATCTATTTGATGTATATATGTATTTATTATTTAATAAATAATGATTAGTGGTTCTCAAGAGCTGTTAAAGAAATTTTTTTTTTTCTGGAACTAATCTTGAGTTGGTATGTCACTGACATTTCCACATCCAAAATATAGCTCAACTCTTGCACTTTTGAGCTTTCGAATCGAGATATTCTCAGAATAAAAAAAATAAAAAATACCAAACAAATAAAAATAATTACACCGATCCGGTATCTGGGGAATAATGCGTTTGGGCATCTCATGTTCAAAGCCATCTTCAACTTGTCATGGCTTGGATGACTCATGAGTCTTAAATCTTTTAGTTCACCCTCTAATAATAGCTATTATTTAACTGTTGATTTAGATATTCTCCGTCAGCCAAATCAATCATTGTACTCTATTTTTATCCAGCCCACTTGGCACAAAATCTTGCAATACCAACTTCCCAGCGCAGCTTTACTGTTGATTTGGTGAGCCAGCTTAAAACAAGAGATATACTCAATCTTTTTCAATCCAAGTAGTTTATACTTTATAGTAAAACTAATGATACCACACTTTTCTTTATCATTTTTTTAATGTGAACTTTTCTTGATGCCAATCAATTTTATCCTACGTAAGATGATCCGGGTAAATAATGTTTTTTGTCTTCAAAATAAAACGAGTCAAGTCGTTACTAGGACGGTTTACGACAATTATTGTTGCGTTTAGTGGAGATGATGTATATTGTCAAGCATTTTTGGCGGTGCTCATTGCATTCCCATAATTTCCTTCATTCACAATTATATGAATTAAGTCGATCATAAATCCATCTACCTTTTAACCAGATCTGATCTATCACAATGCGTGATCCTTTTGTCATGATGTCTTCTCAAATGATTGTGTTGTTTATTTTTTTTTTGTTTAGATTTCGATTTCCACCCTACTTGGAATGGTTTGCCACATGTTCAAATACCGGGAGTTCTATTGGCAATCTAGCAATCCAATTTTCGCGTTTGGGACACTAGTGAATCAGTGGCTTTTAGTTTTTTTTTTTTTTTTTTTTTTTTGTGGGAGGCTCAATGATGGCTATATGAACTTTGCTTGGTGAATTGACAAGTAGGGATGACAAATATTCCTTTTGAGTTTTGATCTTAATGGGGATAAATTTGGACGGAAGCAGGAATTTTTAATATTCGGTTTCTCAAACCGGGGATGAAGAGTAGATGATAATAATTATAATAATTTTTATTTTTAATAATAATAAAATATAGGTTATAGTTTCTTTATTTTTTTTAAATAAAATATTTGTATGAATGAGCAGTCGAAGCTAGCAGTGATTTTGGGGGTAGAGAGAGTTGATGAGCATGATAGATATTTGAGACTTCCTACTCATGTAAGTCATTTTAAGGTGGCGCATTTTGATTATTCGAATGAGAAGCTCTCAAAGAAAGTGGTCAGTTGGAGGTCTAAACTGTTGAGCTGTGCTGGTAAGGAGTTTCTTATTAAAGCTGCTCCGTATGCTATACCTTTGTATGTTATGAATTGTTAATTGCTTCCAAATACTCTTTTTGATGACTTGCATTTAGGGCTGGGCACGGGCCTGCACGGGCCAGTATTTGGATTATCACGATCCCGGACCCGGAAATATGTTTCGGTATGGGCCGGATCGGTAATGGATTTTTTGAGATTTGATACCAACGGTACCGAACCCGATCGGTTTTGGGCCGGGCTAGGGCCCATTTAGGGATTGAACCGAAAAAAAAAAAAAAATTTGCCCATCAACCATCTCTGCAACCCAAGACCATCGCAAGCCCCTACTGTACCGATCAAAACGAATCCACCCAACATTTGAGGCCAGATCAAGAGATCAAACCCGACTTTGAATCTATTCTCTCCGACAGTAAGAGATTCAACCTAAGCCGATCAGCAATCTCCAAAGCCAGACCTCGATAGCCTCCGCGCTGCAGAACGTCAATCCGAACCTTCTGACTCTTCTTCTTCTTCTGTTTTATCTGCTTCATCACCAACAGCTGCTGGTGCTTGTTCTTTGACGTTTCTTGTAAGCTCTTTCTCAACACCTCGCTCACCATTTAAGAGCCCTCTGCCTCCTAAAATTTCGCATAGATTAAACTTGGCACATGTTCTCAGGTGATCGGTGAATGACCTTCTTTGAACTGTGAAAGAGAGAGTCGGTCGATGACCTTCTTTGAACTATGAGAGAGAGAGAGAGAGAGAGAGAGAGAGAGTTGCGAAAGTGGGTGGTGTAGAGTGCAAGGGTCCCATTTTTTCAGATTCTTTATGAAGGAAACAAGTACTCTGCATTAAAAAAGTATAAGGGTAGAAACAAAAGGTTGATAAGTAGTCACAGGGGTCCATTAGAAGCTAAGAAAGACAAGACTTCTATATAATAGTATATGTATATGAATCAAAAAACATATGTATACACAAATCGGGCCGGGAGGGGTCCAATCGGGATTTAAAACTTAAATACCGTATCCCGTCCCATTTTGTTCAGTTCGGTACGGGGGATGAATAGTAATTTTTATATTTTTGATACCGGCCCGTCCCGCTTATTTTTGGTACGGGTTCGGGACGGATAGGTAATTCGGTTTGACCTGCCCAACCCTACTTGCATTAGCTCTGTGTTAAGTTTTGGTGGGGTATACTAAGGTCAAGAATAAAATTCATCGGCATTCTTAGGAGTGATTGTGTATTCCAAAGAGGGAGGTATGAGTTTTAAAGATTTGAAATTTTTTAATCTAGCTATGTTGGCTAAGCAAGCTTGGCAGCTGCTAAGGAAGTCTGAGTCACTTATTGACAATTATATAAGGCATTGTACGTCCCTAATTGTTCTTTTGGGAATGCGGAGTTTAGTGATGGTAAAACACCCCTAAATTTGGCAATAGTTTTCAACCTAAACTTGCAATTGCTGATTTTTTTTTTTGTTTTTTTTTTTGGGTAAGCAAAAGTTTGAAGAGAAGAATGCTATCCTACACCTCCGCCCCTAAGTAGACTTACAAATTCGATCATGAAAGATTGAAGATTGGGCAAGGGAAGTTTTCCAAGTGCTTTGAGGGAGGACCATTGGGAAAGTAAGCAAGCCTCCCTAAATTGACGAAAGTTGTTGCTGAAGATGTATAGAGGCTGATTTACTCAGCCAAACCTCCTAGCCCTAGCTTGAAGGGCAAGGAAAATATGTAGTCTCTTTTGTGGTGCTATGCCTATGTACTGCATGTGTCTAAGAAATCTACATAGTTATCGTCTTGCTTCAATAAGTGAGCGTTGAATTTGAATATAGGTGGTCTATCTCTTTATATCACAGTAGTTTTTTCCACTACAACTTTTTAATCTGTCTAGTTTGAAGGGAGCAGAAGGATATGTAATAACCATTATAACTTGCGTTATAATGAAATCCACATTTACTCAACAAAAAAAAAAGGTGTGTGGCACATGCCTCACATTTGAATGGAAAAAGTTACAATTAACACGGAGATGCAAATTGACAATTTTTGTCAAGTTTAAGAGGTAAATTTTCACAATTATAAATTTAGAGTGTAAATCGACAATTATAGTTAAATTTAGGAGGATTTTGGCAGTTAAGCCAAAGAAAAAAACACTAACAAATAAGCGAATCACTATCCAGCTATTGGTTTGCCAAGTATGAACATCATTTCAACCTCTTGACATTTCCTCCTTAAAAAAAAAATTAAAAAAGAAAAAGGGTGCGGCGACTGTCATCCTACAATTTTCTTTATTCACCCTACTTGCTCATTACACCCTATATTTTAATTTTAATTATTAAATTTACTTATCTAACATATTTCTCTTTTTAAGAGTATCCTTATATGACATAACCAATTAAAAAATAAATAACAAAAATCTCTAATTTAATTTATACCCATAAAAAACTAAAATTTATTAAAGTTTCCTAATAAAATCATAATCTGATTTATACCCATTTAAAAAAAAATTTCTTTCAATTTCAATGTTCTCTATTTCAATCCATGTAAAAAGATTAGTTAATTTACAACTATGAGGAAAAAAGAAGATTTTTTTTTCTTAATGTTTTAAACTTTTACCTTTGGTGTTCACAAAGGATATATATTGCAAAGATTTTGATGAATAAACACTAATGGTTTTGTGAATTGTACACAAATTAACGATGATGATGCAACAAAAAGATAAAAAAAAATAGTAATAATTAAATTTAGGTGGAGAAAATAAAGATTAATGTTATCTAATGAAAAATTAAGTAGTCTTTATATTTAATTAATAACATAATAGTTATTTTTTCTTATATATTTAGATTTTTAAAAATCAACATACTTATAAGTTATTTTGTTCTTAAATAATATAATTTTTTAATAATTCAAATGTTGGTAAGGTTAACTAACTACCCGGTTTCCTCTAGTCGATTGCTCCGCCATATATCCATATGCCTGATCCAGGTTGAAGGGGAGGAAAATGCGTGCACGTATAAATAGCTTCGTATATTTCCAAAATCTAATGTCGCATCTCTCGAGCTTAGCTTCATATCCAATTAAGGATAGATCCAAAGCCACCGCCAGCAGCAGCAGGAGCCAGAGCTTATCACTTATCAGATCACCACAGCCTCTCGGCTTATTAGTTGGGTCCCACCACCACCAGACGGAGAACCATGCCATGCCCATACATACATGCATCGCATTTGCGTGTTGCAGGACCTGCCACGCGGGGTGGTGAATAAGACAAAGAACAGGCCAACAACCCACGTGGCCCGTCACCATCCGCCTCCCATTATTTTCCCGCCAAACACGTTCTCTCAACCCCAACCCAATAAATACATGCGCTTCTCGCGTGTAGTCGCACCACACGATTCTTATACTGTTACGTCAATTATGACCAATGCTTGCCAGCCACGTACTAGAACCGAGCATAGAAGCCAATGATGTTGCTGTTGGGCAGGTTTTTCACATGCACCTCAGATGTATCCGGAGAGTTCTTTTGGACTATCTCTCCCACCAATCATGCAAACTAATTCATTTTTTCCATTTATATCCTTTTTGTTTTCTAAAGTAATTTACCGTGTTTCTCTTCTTTAGTCTTTTTATTTATTAATCCCACTCAATCATTGGTTTGAAATTGATCAAGGGCAAAAAAGATAAAGAAAACCAATCATTGCTTGCTTGCTTCGTGCTTCTTCCTTTTTTGGGTCTTTTATTTCTCACTCAATACTCCAAAGTCCACACCAAACCTCCAAATTACATACCTAGAGTATTTCATCTAATGGAGGCTACAAGCAAAAATTTTGGAACAGCAATGGTAGGCGCAGACACATATGATTTTTTTCGACGCGATGTCGCATGTGTTTGTTACACTTTCTAATGTAGTGTTTTATTCACATTTCGGTTATTTTTTTTTTTTTTTTTAAAAAGATCAAAGACGTGTTACACTTCAGACAACTCTGAATTTCTTCGATGAATATCGTACATGTGTTTTACATTTCCTAATATACTGTGCCAATGGAGTCTTTGTATTCCGGTTAATTAGTAATTTGATTGTTAAAGTCTCGAAGAAAGGAACCGTGTGAAAGATGTGGCCATTTGAAATTTCAGCCAAAAGAGAAGTTTGGTCCACACTTTAAAATGAACGTACAAAAGAGAAGTCTCTTTTCTCACATCATTCACATGTTTTATTGGTTTTTTGCCGGTCTGAATTGCCAACTAATTCACATCTCCGACCATATTATTGACCAAATCTAAAGCCTAAAGACCAACTGACTCACCAGTTGAGTTCCGAAACCAACTTCACTTGGCACAAGGGATTACATTCGGTGATCTTCACGCGATGCAAATATTGAGAAGAATGGACCGACATGTATTAATTATAGATCGACTGAAGCAAGATACAAGTTGGCTGAGACGACATCTAGCAGCTTATAGAACAAACAAGATGGTACATTCCTAAGACTCACTTGCCTGCTCAAGAAGGCTCTCTGAGTTAGAATCACTGCCCCAAGCCCTTTTCTTCCAAATCCTCTCAACTTCCTCAAATGTCAACCCTTTCGTCTCCGGCAGTAACACAAGCACAAATATAAATGCGATAACAGCCACAACCGCAAGGATCAGGAAGGTTGCACCGGTTCCTGCAGCTTCAGCTATAGACAGGAAACTCTGGGCCACGATCAAATTTGACACCCAATTCACGGTAGCCGACATGCCCCCACATATACCTCTGTATGCTTCAGGATATATCTCAGAGTTCACCGTCCATGGCACAGGTCCCATCCCTGGTGCAAAGAAAGCAATGTACAGAGCTAAACCTAAAACAGCAATCCACCCATAGATTCCACTTGAAGAATCAGATGATTCAAAGAAAAATGCAGCCGAGAGGATGACAAGTGATATAATAACACCGAATAGGCTCGACAGGGCCAGCTTCCTTCGCCCAAACTTGTCAATGAGGTAAATGCCAAGAACCGTCCCAGCAGCATTCATGGCAGCTACAATAAGGGACAGTAAGATAGCTAACTGGTTGGACTGGAAGCCAGCCATCTGGACAATCGTTGGGCTGTAGTACATGACCGTATTGATACCAGTGAATTGCTGAAATGCCTGAACGAACATAAATATTTCAATGTAAGAACATCCACATGTTTGTGATTGAAATGATAGTTTTGATTTTTGTTATATCAATTGACATTATGAAACTCAACCGAAAGAAGGAATTGAATTTCTTAAACTAGAACTAGTATAAGAATGTGTGCAGTTTTTTAAGGACCATCAAACAAGATGTCATCCAAACTCACATCCGGCATAATGGAAGCAAAACTCAGATTGTTGTACAGCTTCCAGGATTTAAATGAGGTAAGGAACTCAGATAATTACCTGGGCAACCTGTCTCAGTAAAAGCTGTTGCAGGCAACTGGAACAAAAACTAATATACAATGCATAGAAGTACCACAACCCCTGAGCCACTCAGGTCAGGGTTTCCCAGTATTAATCTTCTGTAACAAGCTCAGCTTGTTATAAATCATGTTAGGTTTCTAAGCAATTAATCTTTTTCAGAAATATCAACTTGCCGAAACAAGTATAGCTGAGTGTAGAAATATTCATTCTCTATCCTCTCATCCTTCTAAACACTAAAATGTACCTTATATTTTTCAGAAATAACCTTCCAATTAAATTATAGACTTCTTCGGAAGTTCCCTCTCCTGTTATTATTCGGGAAGTCTTTTTGAGGTGTATTGTAATATGGGGTTTAGGCTTTATGTCTCCCCCCCCCTGTATTCATCGATTTCATCAATGAAGGCTTGAGGGCGGCCGCACCGGCCCTTATTTCAAAAAAGAAAAAGAAAAAAAATAACTTATACAGAAATATGCCAACTTGAATTAGATGTAGTGAAATTTCCATCCCATGAGATTTCCTTCTCTAATTAATTGGAGTTATAGGGTGTAGGGTTACAGTTAGAGTATTCCAAGTAAACACTTATTGTACCTGAAGTCCTGCACCAACAATAAAGGCAAGTCTGATTTCTTTTGATCTGAAAACTTGCCAGTAGCTAACATCATCCTTCTTATGGCGCTCTTCCTCTGCTTGAGAAGAAAGATACTCAATTTCATCGTCTAAGCGAGACACTTCATAAATTTTGGAGAGCACAGAAATGGCTTTCTCTTTATCATCCTGCTAATAGATATAGATAGGAGAAGGACAAGGGTAAATCACAAAGTTTTCACATTATTACAATCAAAGTAATTTGTAATTAGGATTTCAAGAATGCTTCGCTTTCAAGTATATTTAGGGATGCAATCCAGTTTCTACTGTAACTGAGGTTGTATTCTATGTAATACCTATCAAAACATTACTAAATGTATCTCATTACCCTCCCCGCTCCCCTATGTTCTAAAATAAAATAAAAAGTTGACTGATAGGATGTGATTTTACCTTCATAAAAAGCCATCGTGGAGACTCTGGCAGACAGAGCATGAGAGAAAACTGAACGACAGCAGGAATACCTGATACTCCAAGCATCCATCGCCATGTCCCTGGGACCTGCACGCTCTGACATTTTAATATATATGGAATATACTGGAGACCAAAGAAAAAAAACCAGAAAAATCATGCCAAAAACACTAATGCAACATACGAATTATGATACCCAAGATTTTAGAAGGCAGAAACCAAATGTTACCACTAGAAGGCATGTTGCAAGTTAATGTGATTCAGCTCATTGAACATTTAAAATGTATAAAATTTCAAGAAAGTTCATATGTTTCTTACTTGAACTCATTAAAGATCTTGAAACACCAAATGCGAAATCATCATAATCAACAGACCCGTGTGAGGAAATAGATAGTCTTTAAAGATGTATACTGGCAATTAATAAAAGTATTTTTGAGAACTGGAAATTAATAAAAAAAATTTAGAATCTTCAAACTCAACCATGGATAAATATTTATTATTTTAGGAAAAAAAAAAAAGCTTTTTCCTTTTCGTTTCTTAAGAAGCAACATTAAAGCAGAAAAAGTAAACTTTTAAAGTCACTAAGTAACTGTTGCTACCAACTAATAGAGAAGAAGTAAACTGTTAAAATATATTGTTCCTTGAACATATCTCAGTATGATAAATTACTAGCATGCTTTCAACAGTCATAGCCTCATGCATAATCTAACTTAGGCAGGAAAGAACTTCCTTCAATAACGTTTCTCAGCCCCAAACTCTTATCCTGACGCTGCCCTTTAAACTGCAAAATTGAAAACCTTTCATGCCAGCAAAATAACTATAACAAGATTTACATAACACAGGATTTGTGCATACATTCTACCCAGAAGCTTATTTAAAAAGAAAAGAAAAACTTTTTGAACTTCTGCTGGGTAAAGTGTTAAAGGAAAAACTATATATATTATGAACAAAAAAAAAAAATGGCAGGGATTCGTACCATCAACATCTCATGATCTATTATCAGATACTTTCAAGTACACCTTCACATTCCTGTCATTCAGTAATTCTAAAGGGAAAAAGAATATTCTCATTTGACATTTCAGAAGCAATGAAAAGTTGAAAACCAGTATTCTACTTTAAACCAAGTGACAATGAGACGAACAAATATTAACAACAAAATAAGAATTGAGCATGTTTTGTTTTTCTTTTTTTCATTGGCAAATGAACTGAGCATGTCGACTAACATAGATCCAGACACTTCTCATAAACTTAAATTTGAAAAAGAATGTCCAAGTTACACCAGGCCCAAGGAAGTCTCTTCTTTCTGAATTTAAGCAATTTGATCAGTATTACAAAACGTAATTCTGGGTCACTTAATAAAGTAGTAAAATAGAATAAAACAAATTGGCCTCAAATTTGGCCTCCTCGCAAAACACAGTCAATTTGTAGCCATACCTCTCCTCTATGAGGACCTAAAATCCAATCATCTTCCCCAAATGTAATGAAAAAAAAAAAAAGATTATGGTTCCATAAGATATAAGATTTCGTTTTTTTTTTTTAATGAAATATAAGATTTTTTTTAGCAGAAGAAAGTATAAAAATGACACTCAATAAGTACTGGAAGATGGTGGAAGCAAATCAAATAGTACTAAGATAGGTCTACCTCTGTAAAACCAAGATTTACAAGGTAGGAAAGAAACTGGCCGCCGGTAATCATAAGTACATTGGTGCTCACTAGTCCTCCCCTAATTTCTGAAGGGGATGCTTCTGCAATATAGACAGGAGCAGTAACAGAAGCCACACCAACCCCAAGGCCAACGAGAAGTCGTCCGAAAATAAGAACATATGGATCGGGGGCAGCAGCCATGACAATTGCCCCAAGAGCAAATACAACATCAGCAAGAAGAGTAGCCTTCTTACGTCCATAAGCATCATTAATCCAACCACCTGCAGCTGCTCCAATCATAGCACCAACCAAGGCCATGCTTACAATTGTTTCCTGGTAAACTCAAAGAATCAGAATATTTCAAAGAAGAGAAGGTTCAAATATTGATCTTTTACTTTGTTAAAATAAAAAAATAAAAACTTGAAACCAAAAAAAAAAATATATAAAATAAATAAATATAAAAACCAAACGAAGAAAGAAATCCAGCCAACAATAGAGGCTGGAGATCCCTCCATTAGGACTGGTCATCACCCGCTTTTTATTATTCTGATGCCTACTCAACAATATGCTAGGAAAAATAAATGATTCTCTTTTCCTGTTTTCCTGTGCTCCTCATACTCATGACAAAAATGAAACCATGTAAAGAAATATCTGACTGGACAAAAATGCTTGTACCTGGAGGAAGCTACTATTCCTGACAACCTCAAAATCATCTTTGATGTACAGAAGAGCACCCGATATAACACCTACAACAAGCATTATAGAATGCGGTAACATCTTCATTAGAAAAAAACAAAAGAAAAAAAAGGAAAAAGAAGTGAGCGAATGAAAACAAAATAGGACAACTGACTAGCTCTGAAACTTGTTTATATCAAGTTCACTTCATTTTCTCCCCCCAAAAAAAAAAAAAAAAAAAACTGTGGAAGAATGCTGATATTAGCGCAGACAAGTACTGGTTTTAGCACAGATGTTGATTTTCTTCACAAGAAGAAGAAAATTACTAATTAGACAATGGACTTTAAAAGAGCGGAAAAATGCCACTTGCTAGAAATGTGATTGATCCATTAAGGTTGTAGCTACTTGGGCTTAATTCAAAATATATTCTCCATAAACTTAGTTTTTCTGGTCCAACTATTGTTTTTGTGTCTGTACCTTGATATATGGACGGACCATTCTGCTATGAATAAATCTAAATTTCTAAGAGAAAGATTTTAATGAAGAAGGAAAAATTACTCCCTAATAACCAAAATGTTGAAAACTTGCATCTCAACATTGGATCTAATGTGCAGGGACTGATGCGTAACCAATGTCCCTCAATTCAGGTTCTGAAGTTAGTATATGTCTAAATGTGACACACATTAATGTTATTTTATATATAATAAGGATAGACAGTATAAAACTAAGAAGATGAACATATAGTACACATCCATATTATATTCGATTAACCATGTTTTTATTTGATCATATAATGATGCTCTTTGTCTTTATGAAAAAAGAAAAGAAAAGAACAAAAACAACAACGATATGACAACCATCCCTAACACATTAATGTTATTTTATATATAATAAGGATAGACAGTATAAAACTAAGAAGATGAACATATAGTATACATCCATATTATATTCGATTAACCATGTTTTTATTTGATCATATAATGATGCTCTTTGTCTTTATGAAAAAAGAAAAGAAAAGAACAAAAACAACAACGATACGACAACCATCCCTACCACAATTATGCTCTTACACTAGTGATCAGGCTCAACATTTTTTCTTTTTTCCTTGCTTACTAATTTTACACACAAATTATACATAAATATAGGTAGACAAGTAAGTAAGTATATGTGCGGTAATATATATGAAACGAGTAAAGAGTGAACTGATTACCTGTGTCGTAGCCAAAGAGGAGTCCACCAATCCCAGCAACGACAGTCAAACCGAGAATATAAGGATTCCTGAAATAGAACATTTTCCTGTCTGGGTGCAAATCCAAGTACCCTGAGCTCCCTGGCAACGACGAACCCGAACCCAACGTCATCTTCTCTCTCGACGATCACCTTTCTATTCTAAACTACACCAATGCCTATACACCTACCGCTGGATTCACAAACCCAGAACTTGTTTCACCCAAAAAAAAAAAAAAAAATCTGGGATTTTCCCATCCTATCTAAATTTAATGAATCGTGAACAACATACACACAAACCCGCCTAAATTCCACTTGATTAGAGAACCAAAACAGGAGTAACAAGAGAACAAGGATGATGAAGCAAACAACTTTACCGAGATCAAAATTCTCCAATCTTTACGGAGTCTGCCGAATCCAAGATCAAATTCTCCAATTGCATAGAGCAATCAAAAGAAAGGAAATTTGGTGAGGGAATTTAGGAGTGGGCGAGTTTGGGTGCGCCAACTATGAAAATTTAAAGACTCTACTTGTCGGAATATCTGGAAAAGGGTAATAATAAAATTTGAACCAACAAAGCAAGGAAACATTGGTTTTTATTACCGAACGGTAGCGTGGCAGACCAATAAGATGCCAGCTCTTGTTGACCGTTCATGACGATGAACGTTCATGGTTTACTTGCCAAAACTGAAACGCTTTTGTCCATCTGTATTAATGGATAACTGGGCCAATCGGAAACGTCAGGAGCATCATCCACGTTGGAGAGTATGGTACAGATAGGGTCGAGTCGGGTAACGGTGACGTTTGTTTCGGAGGGTGAAGCAAACAAAACGTGTTCAGATGGGGACTGCCTTAACCACTCACTTCACTTGTGGTGGCCAGCCGACAGGCTAGACTATGTATGGTATGGTGCTTTCAATTTCTTTCTTCTTTATAAACGTTTTTCTTTTGTAGAGAAAACAGTCTCTTTCGTTGGTTATCTTTTATCCGATCCATATTTTCGTTTCTCACGTTGAAAGAATATTACTTTCGTCCATCAACTTTAACATCATCTCTACCATCTATTCTCACATTACAAGCCATTAAAATGGAGGGTTTTTTGATCAAATCACTAATATATAAATGTCATTGAGTCACTTTATTTTGGTTTGCAATATAAAAAAATGCAAATAAATAAACAAAAATTAATTAAAAAGATACATATTTGTTGAATTATTAGAATTATTGATCTCTTGACCCAAAAATAAAATAAATACATTGATCAAATTTCTAATAAAAAATAAATATTGATTAAAACATTAAAAATTAAAATAATTTTTATTTAGTAAATGAAGATGGGACTGCCTTAACCGTTCACTTCACTTGTGGAGTTGTGGTGACCAAGGTTTCAAGTTTCAGTTTCGGTACTTCAAATTTAAGGAAATTTCGGAGAAAATTTCGATTTCGGTGGAAATTTCGGTTAAAAATAAAGAAATCAAATTAATTGCATTTATAAATGATATTTTTGAATGACATTTTTACATAAACTAAACTAACCTATAATAAACCTATTTACAATGTAACCTCTCTAAAATTATACATTTATAATATTATTATGCTTAGGTCATCTAATGAGAGAATATCTAAGCTTAGGCCATTTAATTTTGCATAACTAAAGGTTGATTTACCTTGTTTTGATTCTGCCAGTTTCTACAGCAACAATAGAGAAAGCATTTTCATCTATGAACATCATAAAAAACAAATTTCGAAATAATATGGAAGATGACTTTCTTGATGATTTGATGGTTTTCTACACTGAAAAAGAGTTTGCTGATAGTGCTGATAATGATTCAGTGATTGTTGAATTTGAAGTTAATGGGCATCGAATGGTACGATTCAGTTAGATGTATGCTTGTAATTTGTAATTTATGGGATTTGGTTTTATGTCCTCCCCCCCCCCCCTCTAATTGTATGTTTTGAATAATAAAGGCATGAGGATGAGCCTCTCACTGGATTCCAAATTTAAAATAAAAAACAATATTCTGCGCAATTTTTTTGTATGGCTAAAATTAGCCCAACCCTCCGAAGATTCCTAGCTACGTCCCTGATATTAAGGGTAGTTATGTTAGTTGAAGGGGGTGTTGTGATTTTTTTTTTATTGTCAAAAGAATTTGTGAGCTGGTGCCAAAAGTCACAATCTTTAATAAGAGTCATATCATATAGATAATAATAATGAATGACTCCTTAACTAATTTGACTGCATTAATTAAAAATTAACGTCATTTTTAAAGAACAAAGATTAAAAAATGGGGAAATTATTGGTTCATCCTGTACTTTTTGGGATTTGACAGCTTAATCCATGCTATTCTAATTTTAACAGATAACTCCTCACACATTCAAATTTCACACAATTTAGTCCAAAATGATCATTCTATCCCTCACTTCCTTTATATATATATATATATATCTAATATATACATACACACACACATATATACATATATCCACACACACACACACACACACATGTATAAATTTGTGAATTTTTTTATAATATGAAACATAAACATAGTATATAGACTTACCAAATACATAAACACAGTAGATATATCTCTACATATATACCTACATATATATATATATATATGCATATGTGTATGTATATATCTACATACACACACACACACACACACATATAAATATATATAAAAAGAGAGAGAAAATAATAAAAATATACACACACACATATAGATATATATATATATACATACATATATACTCACACACACACACACACATATATATATATATATAAAGAGAGAGAAATAAAAAATACACACACACACACATATATAAGAGAGAGAGAAGAATAATAAAAAAAAGTGAGAGTAAAATGGTCATTTTGAATCAAATTGTGTGAAATTTAAATGTTTGGAGAGTTATCTGTTAAAATTGGAATAGCATGGGCTGAACTGTGGATGCATCAAAAGTACATGGGGAACCAGTAATTTCCCCAAATTAATGGGTTGCTAAGGGGGGCTGAGTTGTGAAAATTAAGACAATGAGTGAAATTAGAAACAGAGTTCTCTTGATCTTAAGTTATAGTATTGAAAAATGTATATGACAATCTTTAAGTTGTAATACCTAGTTATAGAGTGATTAAATGGACAATCAAAGATCCATAAACTTCAAAAAAGTAAAGAATAAATTGAATGACAAGTACTCGATACACACCTCACTTTTTACTTCACTTCTTTTATATTTTTTTCGGCTCCTGCTTAAATACTATATAGCACACATGAGAGTGTGCGGAATTAGGCTAGAGTTGGTGTCAAAAGACTTAGATATTTCAAATATAGAAAAAAAAAAATTATGGTAAGAGGTAATTACTAGCCACAACCTTTAAGATTAAAATTTGAGACATATAGATATAATAAATAATGATTTCTTCACTAATTTGACAACATTAATTAAAAAAATAATGCAATTCTAAAAAAAAAAAAGATTAAAAAATTAATGGGTTGCTAAGATCTGCTGGGCTGGTGAAATTTAAAACTATGAGTGAAATTAGAAACAGGGTTCTTCTTTTAGTTACGTAAGTTATAGTATTGAAACATGTATATATCGATCTTTAAGTTGCTAAATATATTATCTAGTTATAGAGTGATTAAACGAACAATCAAAGATCCCAAAACTCTAAAAAAATATAGAATAAATAGAATTACAAGAACTCGATACGCACCTCACTTCTTACTTCACTTCTTTTATGTTTTTCGGTTGTTGTTAAAATACTATTTAACACACATAAGAGTGCATGGAATTATGCGGAAGTTGGTGGCAAAAGACTTAGATTTTTCAAAAAAAAGAAATTTAATTTTAGTCAGAAGTAATTAATACACCCGGACAAAAGAGGAAGTTAATTTCATGCCTTGAACAACCAGAGTTGACTGACTAAGTAGACAGTGTGTCTGAATGCTGTCCCAACCAATCATATACATACATGTGTCTTCTTACTAAAGAAGTCTAATGTCATTAGTATAAATTGGCACATTTTGAGTGAAAAGAAACCATCTAACACCACCATCATCATCGTCATTCTAGAGATCTCCCAGCAATGAAATGAATGAAACCTAGTGACCAGATAGAATCCTAGTTTACAGATCCTCGTTTGCGTCGCTGATTATCAGAGCTCACTCAATTCCAGTCATTCTTCTTCATCTCGGCTGTAAGCCCTCTTGGTTTATTTTCAATTACATGAATGGGATGCTACACTTGCAATTCTCCACTCTGTTAACAAAATTGAATTTCATGAATTGACCAAATTTCTTGCTTTGATTTTGTATTTGTCGGTTTATCTATTTTTGATTGGTTTGGTGTATTACATTTGAACAAGCTGTTAAAGAATTTTGATTCTTTGGGTTGGCTGCTTTAATATCTTTGGTGTTGTAGAAATGAAAGAGCATTGTGATATGAAAATTTGGTTCATATTGTATATTGTGGCATAATGTTCAATTGTTAATGTGATAAAGCTTGGTTTAATATCCAGTCTCGACCTCTTGACTTGTAATCAATTATTTGTCTAAAACCTAAACAAAATCTATTTTTGTTCTAATCCAAAAATAAAGCTCTCTTTCTTTTCAAAAATGAAATGTGTCTGACTAGGTGTGACTGGATGTTTTGGCTTTGCAGGGTTTGGTAAATACTGAACCCTAGTTCCTGGGTAAATGTTATTTTTATTATCTTGTTGAGCTCATTTCTTGGGTTTGGTTGTAACATTTTAATATTTATGATCATTCTAGATGGATAAGGACCAGTCTCCTGCGCATGGTGAAGATTTACCACCACCATCAAGTAGGTACTCAAGTCTTTTGCTGACTTACAATGTGAAAACTGGACCCTCTTCATCACCATTATTTCCACCATTGGCCTCTGGTGCTACTGCAGAACCAGATCATTTTGGTCACGGAATGTCCACTGAATCTAATCACTTTAGTCATGATATTAGCGGAATGCCAGATTATCCACCAAGAAAATTGGGTCATAGACGTGCCCATTCAGAAATCGTGACCCTTCCAGATGATATTGGCATTGATAGTGACCTTGGTGTTGTGGGTGTTGCCGATGGTCCTTCATTTTTAGATGAGACAGAGGAAGACTTGTTGTCTATGTATCTTGATATGGACAAATTCAATTCTTCATCTACTACATCAGCCTTTCAAATGGGCGAACCATCAGCTTCTGCTGCACCAGCTGCTCCAGCAACAAGAGTACTCACTAGTTCTACAGAGAATATCAGCATGGGTATTCATGAGAGGCCTAGAGTTAGGCACCAACATAGCCAATCAATGGATGGATCAACAACAATCAAAATAGAGATGCTGGTGTCGAGTTCAGTAGAGATGTTTGCAGTCGATTCCAAGAAAGCCATGTCAGCTACTAATCTTTCGGAACTTGCCCTAATTGATCCAAAACGTGCAAAGAGGTATGTTTTTGATTACTCGTAGATATGTCTATATAGACCAATATTTGATGAAGTGAATGGATTTTGTGTTATTTTTGAGTTGATATTTAACCTGAACTAGTGAAACTTAGTCTATTTTGAATTGTTGTTACTACACTGTTTGTACTGCTCAATAGTTCGACTCTAGAGCTTGTTGGTTACTATGCAGTTCCAATTTTGTTAGTAGCAGTGTCTTGTTGTCGGTTAGCCGTGATCTATTGGTTAGCTAGCCTAACTAATACCATAGAGGTCATGAGTTCAAATCTTACTAACATCAACAGTGAGGTGAGGAGTTACATTGTAGTCCAGAATAAAAAATAAAAATATAAAAAATAAAAACAGTAGGGTCATGTATCAGTGTATGTAAGAAGCATACCTCTAAAAGTTTACTTGAAGCAAAAGTTTATGATTTTTACTTCAAGTTCATGAAATTTTTTTAATAAGTTTATAATTAGAGGTGAATAAATTTGTTTTTATTGAATAAAAGTTCCAAATATTCTAATGTTTCAGGTATGCAATTTCCGTATCTCTATTTATGCCTTCATAGGTTCCCTCCTTTTTACTTTCTCACTTGAAATGTAATAAGAATATAATGGTGCCTTGATTTCTGTTTTGTTTCATCATCATCATCATCATTTATTTATTTATTTATTTATTGTGTTTGCCATGCATAGGATCTGGGCAAATAGGCAGTCAGCTGCAAGGTCAAAGGAAAGGAAGATGCGGTACATCGCAGAGCTTGAACAGAATGTTCAGACCTTGCAAACAGACGCAACATCGTTGTTAGCTCAATTGACTCTCTTGCAGGTGCTTCTATCAGCTTAACCCTAATGTCTAGTTGATTATTCCTCTTGCAATAAGTGTTCATTAGATAAAAACAAAACAACAGTATGATAAAAGGGACAAGAAGTTTTTTTGTAAAAAACTAGAGAAAACTGCATATAGATAGAGACAAATAGTACTATAACATTCCAATAATACATTGCATGATAAGAATTATCTCTTAACTCAGACGATACTCATGCATTGGCAGCCCGAACACGGGCTTTTGTCCCACAGAAGATCCACCTCTTCATCCCCTTTATTCCCCCAAAATGGACTTTATCCCACAGAAGCCCCACATCTTCATCCCTTACTCTATTCCATTTAAATGGACTTTTCCCATAGAAGCTCCACTGCTTCATAGGTCAATTATCCATCTCACATCCCAAAACCATTGTGCACTCCTTAACTCTTCTTTCGGGAATATATACCTCTACAATTGAGCACCTATCTCTCTCGATCTTCGATCACGAGAAAATACCTCTTTTCACAAGAAGATCAATTTGAGAAATTTGCAGTCACCTTAGTTTTAACTAACTTACATGTATTGAGAAAACGAGTGATTGTTTTTCTTGTTAATTTCTTATATGCAGAGTGACACAAATGAGCTGACTGCTGAAAACAGTGAACTAAAACTGCGCTTGCAAACGATGGAACAACAAGTTCACTTACAAGATGGTGAGACAATTTCTACTTTCATGATTATTTTCAATAAGTTCATTCTCTCTTTAGCTCTCATATTTTCTGTTATTAATATGGAGATTATTAGAAATCATGGACCCTTAGTTTATTGGAATGGTCTATGGCTAAGAAAAGTCTTATGGAATATAAATGGGAAAAACAAAAAGATTTAAAAATAGTAGGAGGCATGTGGGTGTGCATTAACCACTTTTCATCTTGTAATCCAGTTAATTTGGTATTTTACTATTTTACTTTTATTAGGTTAAAATATATTTTTTTTCAACGATATCAAGCAAAGGCATTACTTTTTTTTTTTTTTTTTTTTTTTTTTTTTGCAAAATTTAACCAGGACCCCTTATTCCCATTCTTCGGGGGTTTTTGTTGGAGTTGGCAATGATGCAAGATTTTGTTTCAAGTTGTCACATTTTAGTTGCTAACTTGCTTTTATTGTTGAATTATAAATGTTTAATTGTTTTGACTATTTTTACATCTTGTTTATCAAGTTGAGTACATTTTTGCTATTAGTGTCTTTAATTGATCTTGATCATATCTATACAGAACTAATTTATGCATGCCTAAAAAACTGTACTCGCGAGCTTTATTTGGGTATACATTTTTATCTATTCGTTTCATTTCAGTGTATACGTTATCTCATTCATCTCCCTTTGAGCTTATTTAAAAGAAAATCTGACCATTGATTTTGTTGACAAAAATGCTTCCTCCACACTTTGTCATATTCTATTCTTATTCATTATGATGCTTAATCATGGGTTTAGTGCCTGTAGGTGTAAAAAAATTATGGTAGTCTTAACCATGGGGTGGTTAATTGGTGACTGTATGCTATTGTAGTGTCTGGTATATGGTATGTTTTAAACTGTATTATGTTAATGTAGTCCCCCTTATATGACTACACGGTTTTAAAATTTTAGCTCCATAAGATGTTCTTGTAGACATCCCATTAGTGGATGACATATCATTAGAATTTTCTTCACTCATATTATAATAATGCCAATAGCATTAAATCTAGAAGTCTAGCTTCTTAGGGAACAAAGAGAGTCTAGCTTGTCGAGTTTTGGAGTCACACTATAGTATAGTTTTCTTTTAACTTAGATTCTAGTTTGTTCTTATGTTCCTTGCCTTTTTGTGGATGAGATTAAAACTTATCAGAAAATGTTGTTTTTGGTTTTTCTAATAGCACTTAATGATGCACTGAAAGAGGAAATTCAGCACCTGAAAGTTCTGATTGGCCAATCCATGCCAAATGGTGGACCTATGAAGAACTTCGCTTGTTTTGGTGCTTGTGCTGATGCTGGTCCTAGTGATGGCCAACAATTTTATCCAAACAATCAAGCCATGCACGCTCTTCTAACTGCACAGCAATTTCAACAACTCCAGATACATTCTCAAAAGCAGCAGCATCAGTTTCAACAACATCAACTACATCAACTTCAACAACAACACATGCAAGAACAACAACAACAACAACAGCAATCACAATCACCTCTACAACAACAGCAACAACAACAAAGTGAGGACTTGAAAATAAAAGCAACCATGCAGTCTCCAAGCCAAAAAGATAATGCTTCAGAGGTCAACCAAGTAGTAGCAAAGGATTGTTGAGAGAAATTCTCCAGTTGTCAGAAGTAGTGGGGTCAGACATGCCTCCCCTCTTATTTCAATTTCTGGTTAATTTTTTTGTAGTCTTTTTCATAGAAAAGTACAGTTCTAGGTTAAATTATGGGTTATATTTCATACGATATAGTTTTAGTGCTGGACCTTGTGGTTCTGTTATGTTCTTGGTGATAATAAATTTAGATTATGCAGAATTGTTTTTAGGTTATCCTTGCCTCCCACCCTCTTTTCTTAATATTAGGATTGATAGGATAAGCATGATTACATTTCTCCATGTGAAGACCCGAAATTTAATTTAAATAAATTAAATGTAATTCAATATTTGTTCAATAATATGAATTATGAATTTTGGGCTTGTTTCGTATATCGTTGTGTGAGGAAAGGGGTTACGAATGAATTTTATTTTCGAAACGAACGTTATTTAGGGGGTTGTGAAAATTGACTTTTTATACATTCGAAATTTGGAAAAACATCATTCATGAAAGTTGTAGAGCTCGTCAATACGATCTCGTGCATATGTGGAACACAATATTTGGAGTTTGTATGAATAAGTTATGAATTTTTGAAAATTGGAATTTGTCTATAAATAGTAAGAAAAATCTGATTTTTTTCATCATGAAAAAATCAGATTTTTGCATTTAGACCCCCCCCCCCCCCCCCCCCCCGCTCTCTCTCTCGCACGGCCCTTCCTTTTGCTTGCCGACCCGCCTACCCGACCCGGCACCAGCGGCACCGTCGCGCCACCGTCGGTCACGACCCGACCCTCCCCGCCTTCACCCCAAGCCGCATGGCCACTCCCCGCCCTCGGTTCGCCCCGTCGCTGCTCCAGGTCCGGATCAAAGCAACCCCAGTCACCGATCGGTGACCAGACCGGATCTCCCATTTTCCGGCATCACCTCGGCCGATCTTCATCATTTTCGTGATGTCCTCTTCCTCTTGATCATCCCCATATGTGGATTGTATCATGATTTTGAGTGTAGAGTTGTAGATCAAGAGTTGAAGGTTTCGACGTCCTTGATTGGATCTGGAATCTGATCGAGCGACAGAAATTAATCCAACTTTAAAGCTCGATCTAGGACTGTCTAGACCTTATCTCGAAAAAAATCAGGTATTAAAGTTATTCATAATTTCATTTTGAAGAAGTTTGTAGTTGACAACTTTTGCATCTGAGGTGGTTGACAGGCGTTGACCGCAGTCTGACCTCTGCGTGTGGCGGCGCGTCGGACCATATTTTGAATTTATATTATCTGGATTATGATCTATGCATCCATACAAGCGTTTTGATATATAACATGGTCATGTTATAAAAAGTTGATAAATAGTCAATTTAAGTTTTTACACTCCTATTTACGGTTTTTACATTTTACCGTCGGTTTACGATTTACAGAGATCAGACCATTGGTTTTACTTCAAATTTTAGTATGATGATCATATGACTGTCCCGATGACGTTGTGTGGTCACATGCGAAGATCCGACCGTCGGATCTTCGCATAATTGTAAAACAGTGATTCGGGAGGCGATTCGTGAAGATCCGTCCGTCGGATTTCGAAAGTTTCGAGGTGAGTAAAACTCACGTGGTTCATATTACGAACCAAGTGCTTTAATTTATTTATTTTGTCGCAATTGTGTGAAAAATATTTATGGATTAAATATTTGTTTTTAAAATTACATGAACTTGATCAACTACGGTCCATAGGTAAGTAAAATGAATTTTAATTATACAAATGAATTTCACGATTTTCTTGTGTGAACTATAGATGGTATTAGTGGTTATTCCTGAGTGGATGATTATGTATATATATATATTTACGTGGAATATATATATTGGTTGGTGTATTGTTGAGTGATGATATGATTGAGTTGGAATGATGATTTGGATTATATTTCAAATGCTTAAATTTCATAATAATATTGTGTATCTTGGATGAGTTGATTTCATTGTGTGAAAATATATTATTGTGCTCATTTAGGGTCAACGTAGTGACCGGTATGAGAGAATCAGATGCTCTAATCCTAGGTGGATGATGGGATACGATTGGTTGAGTAAGTACGAGTATCGGACGTTCTAAATATGTATATACATTTATATATTGATGAACTACGATAAAGATAGATATGTCGGATGCCATAACTTGGGCCAGGTGACGGGCTACAATTCAGTTAGAGCTTTAGTCTGTCAAATACCGTATTTTTATAAATACGATTTCGGGGTTTTGAGAAGCAAGATGTGAATTAGGGTTTTGTGTTGATTTGTGATTTGGTGATTGATTTGAAACTGTTGGTTTCTTGTGGACGCGGAAATTGTTAAGTGTTGACTTGGGTGAAAATAAATATGATTTAATTAAACAACCGTTCTTTCTTTTTACTCATATGAGCTTTCAAAAGCTTGTCTGGTTTTGTATTGTTGCAATCCCGATACACTATTCAAATGGTGTTGTGGATATTCCTACAGGTCAGGATAACCAGGAAGGTGACCATGCTGTTTAGGAGTTGCAGCATTTATTTGTTTTCATTTAAGTTGTGAAGTTTATTAGGCTCATTTAGAGCTTTAGAATATAATTTGTGAGTGAGTTGTAATAATTACCCGAGATCAAAATTCGGGTTTTGAAATTAAATTGTGTGGTGAGGTTGTTAAGAAAAAAAGAAAATTTCAGGATGATTATTTTGAGTTGTAGTATTTTTCATGTTTCGGATTTTGAATTTTATTCTAAAATTCGGGGCGTGACACCCCAGTCTGTGTATTCTTCCGGGATTAGGAAAATTGTTCTGCTCTTGGTGATGAGAAATTTAGATTATACATGATTGTTTTGAGGTCGTCCTTACCCTCTTTTGGAAGATTAGAATCCTCATTGGTTACTTATAAAGCCCCTTGCTTATTTTGCAAAGTTTGTTTCTTAGGGAAATTAGGACCAAGACCATTCTATGCAAAAGATATGAAAGATCTCATTCTGTTTTTACATAGAATCCAAGGGGATATATGTAGATCAATTCAACCAACTCGCAGACCTTTCAGATATTTTATGGTGTTGGTTGACGAGTCGACACTCTGGTCACATATCGTGATATTGTCCACTCAAAATGCTGCTTATACTAAACTCCTAGCGTAGATCATATGAGTACGGTCTCAATATTTGGATCATCCTATTAAGTCCATTAAACTTGATACTTCTGGAGAGTTTACATCGAAGTCTTTCAATGACTATTACATATCTTTGGGGATTGATGCTGAGCATCTTATTCCTCATGTGCACACCCAAAATGGTCTCGTGAAAGTCACCATTAAAAACCTATAATGGTAACTTAGACATTGGTAATGCGCACCAATCTCCCTATTTCCGCTTGGGGTTATGCAATATTACAGGCAGCTACACTAATTCGTTTATGACCTACCGCCACCCAACCCTTCTCCGCATTACAGTTAGTGACTGGGTACGAGCCTAATATCTCACACTTACACATATTTGGGTGTGTAGTTTATGTGCCAATTGCGCTGCCGTGACACACCAAGATGGGTCCTCAGAGACTAATATATGTTGGATATGAGGCTTCCGATCATCTACACTTAGAGCCCTTCTCTTTACCGCTCGTTTTACGAATTGTCACTTTGATGAGATAGTCTTTTCATAATTAGGGGGAGATAAGAACGTCAACATTCAACAAGAACAATAGGATTGTCATGTTATATCCCCATTTTGTCTCATCTCGATCCCCATACCACACAGTCCGAACTTGAAGTGAGAAGGATTATCGAGCTTCAAAACGTAGCAGATAATCTACTTGATGTATTTTTTGACATTGCTAAAGTGAAGAGATCATTTATACCTGCTGCAAATGACGTTCTGAATTCATGACATAGCGCCGCCCCTGAATCACCAAGGGATGGCGTCGTTGCCCCTAGTGGTGGTGATGTGGTATTACAGGCTGCTTGCTCCACGAGGAAGCATAGGATGTTGAATAATTCGAAGGATACTCTCCCTAGAAAGAGAGTGACTGCGGCACAACCAGATCCTTTGATCATAAATTCTCAATATTCGTCTCATAAGAATATTTCAGATTATGGTTATGTTCAGGAGACAGCGTTGGGGGACGCCTTAACACCAGAACCTATTCCTGAGGGCGTAGAGATCTCTGTGAACTACATTAGTGTACATGGAACATGGGAGAGAACTTCATCATTATTGATTATGTATTCGCATTCTCCGTTGCCCGTGAAATTATTGAGTTCCATGATATCGAATCACGCTCCGTTGATGAATGCCAAACGTATAACAGATTGGCCTAACTGGAAAGATGTGATCCGAGCAGAACTGGATTCTCTAGCAAAAAGGGAGGTATTCGGGCCTATTATTCCAATACCGCCTAACACAAAATTCGTTGGACACAAATGAGTTTTCGTTAGAAAGCGTAGTGAGAAAAACAAGATCGTAAGATACAAAGCTCGCCTTGGGGCGCAAGGCTTCTTATAACGCCCTGTAATTGACTACAAGGAGACATATTCTCTTATAATAGACGTCATTACGTTTAGCTATCTTATCAATTTGGTAGTTTCTGAAAAACTTAACATGCAGCTTATGGATGTGGACACCGCATATCTTTATGGGGATCTAGATACAGAAATATACATGAAGGTTCCTGATGGACTTTAATTACCCAAATCAAGTGGCTCTAGACTATAGAGTACATTTGCAATAAGGTTGAAATGCTCACTATATGGTTTAAAACAATCCGGATGGATGTGATATAACAGTCTAAGTGACTATTTGATTGGGAAGGGATATGTCAACAATGAACTATACCCGTGCATTTTCATAAAGAAAACAAGTTCCAGATTCGTTATTGTCATAGTTTATGTTGATGACATGAATATTAATCCTGATGAGTTAAGGAAAACCATTGAACATCTGAAATCCGAGTTTAAGATGAAAGATCTTGGGAGAACATGGTCTTGTCTCAATTTGGAACTTGAGCACCTTGTTGACAGTATCCTGATTCATCAAACAACTTATACCCAAAAGATGCTTAGACGCTTTAATGGAGACAAAGTTAAGCCTGCAAGCACTCTAATGGTTGTTCGTGGTCTTGACCCTAAAAAGGATCTGTTTCTTCCCAAGGAAGATGACGAAGATGTGCTAGATGCAGAAGTGCTATATCTAAGTGCAATAGGTGAATTATTGTACTTAGCACAATGCACAAGATTAGACATCTCATTTGCTGTGAACTTGTTAGTTAGATATAGCTTTGCGCTAACACGACGCCATTGGATTCGCGTAAAAGATATCTTTCTATACTTGAGAGGTACGATAGATATGGACTTGTTCTATCCCTATAAAAAGAATATGGATTCAGACCCATCATACACCAAAGTCACTGCAGCCAATGCCGGTCTGTGCTCTCTATCCCCTCCCCAAAACATGAATGATGTTGTGGAAGGTTTTACTAATGCTCGGTATCTCTCTGACCCCCACAAAGATCGTTCTCAAACTGGTAATGTGTTCATCATGAAAAAGAGCACAATATCTTGGAGGTCTACTTTTTCACTACATTTCGGATCATGCAGATATTATAGCTCTTCGCGAAGCTGTTCGTGAATGTACATGGTTAAGATCCATAATTACGGATATTTGAAGTACTTGTGGTTTGAAGTTTATCACAGACAAGCCTATGAGCATTTTGATGATAATGCTTCCTACATTGAGCAAATGAAGCATTATCCTCAAAATGCTCAATGCAGGCAGCATTATCCTCAATGCATGCAGCATTAGCTGGCTACATCAAAAGCGACAACACTAAACACATATCGCCTAATTTTTTCTATAATCAACAACAACAGACTCTCTTCAAAATCAAAGTGAACCAAGTTCGATATGAGGACAATGTAGCAGACTTACTTACTAAGTCATTGCCTAAATCCACTTTTGAGAAACATGTTAAAAGCGTTGATCCACCAAAGTTAGTCGAGCTCCCATGATCATAGTAATCAGGGGAGGTGCAGACATCAGGGGGAGATGTCTACATGTTTCGATCTCGAAATGTGAAGGGTATAATGCTCTTTTTTTCCTTCGACTGAGGTTATTTTGGTCCCATGAGTTTTTCTTACTCGGCATGGTTTTTGATGAGGCAACTAGAGGAGCACCAACATTTAGGCGACACAAGGGGAAGTGTTTAAGGATACATTAATATGTGCTTGTCCCAAACTCCGATTACTTGTTTAAGTTGTAATAAGGTGGAATCTTCCAGATATCTCTTAGATATCCTTATTGATACGGCTGAAATAGCCTCACAATTTAACCCTGCAAAATGTAGTTGTCAGTATAGGATAAGCAGAGATCATTCAGTCCGGGGATTGTAGGATACACCTACACAAAAATGTCAATTAACAAATAAAAGAATAAAATTGGGGTTTTGAGTTGGTTCCTAATCTATTTAAAATAAAAACGAATCAAAGAAAACTATATGCAATGATCGACTTCCCTAACCTAGACCAGTACCACTCCGAAATTACTAAGTGTAAAAACAGTAAATCCATTTCAACATGCTACAAACGTGCCCATCTTAAATGCCTAAATAAGAGCCCAAATGAAAAGCCTTGGTGGATTAATCCATTTATCTAATTCAAAAACTATTGGAATAAAGAGCAGAATTAAGGTAGATACAGATCAACCTTAAAATATTAAGCATAACAAACATTTTGTTTTTAATTGTATTTATTTTGATTGAGTTATTAATAAATTAAATTGAGTTTTTTATTATTATATTTTATTATTATAAATAGAGTATTATTGATAGAAGAAAAAAAATGAATATTCTAATGTAGGCTTAGATTGGAAAAGTCCTTACCAAGCCCAATACTACTAATTTTTGAAAACACTTAGCGTAATTCTCTTAACTAGTAGTATTACCTAACCCTTGAATCAACTCACACGTGCAAATTAACCATTACACATATAATTTAACACGTAATTTCCAGAATCATTTAACCATTGGAACATGGTTTTTACTACTTTTTAGAACTAATTTCTACTTGTTTAACTTAGCGCCTTAACAAATAACAATTACTCTTAGCAAATTAAGCAAACACATAAGAACACTTGTGTTATTCTAGCATGCAAACGTATTAACCTAACTCTGAAAATTACCTAAACACGTAAAATGGCACAAGATTGTAACATGTGTCATAAAAGATTTCTCAAAATCAACTCAATAATAAACTGAAAATTTCAAAAATATTAATAAAAATATTCTGAAAATTTCATGTCTCCAATTACACAACTCACAAATCCAAACAAGTAAATCACAAAATAATTCACAAGTCTTTACACACAAAACCGAAACAAAAATTGTAAGTAGAGTCATAGTTACACTTTGAAGCGTTTCCATATCAGTTTGGCAACAAGGTGATGAACTCGTCTCTACTATGGTGGTGGAGCATCCTTGACTTAACGCCTAAGAGCTTCGTGGATTGATGGTTGGGTGGTGGTCACGGTCTTGTAGGCGATGGAGGTTTGAGAAGTGAATTGGGCAGTGTCTTGGAATAGTTTTTGGCCAGGAAGTGATGCCAATTCTGTTCTGGATGTTGCCTATTTATAGAGAAGCATTGGTTGGCTTTTGTCGATCATACCCTTCATTATTTGAACGGATGGGATTGCATGATAATTCCTTTAATTTCCCAACTGAAACCTCCCCTTTATGGCCTTAATTCCTCTCATAATAGGGTCTTTTAACAAGCTGAAACGTCTTTCTCCTTTATTCCCCAACTGAAAATGTCGTTCTCCTTTATTCCCCTTCTTCATTGCTTGGTCAACCTGATTTAATAAAAGGCACAAAATTAAATTCTTTTAAAGAAAATAAATGGAATTAAAACAATTTAATTCAGAAAAAAATACTCCCATAAATTCTCTCTTAAGGCCCAAGGATTAGCGTGATGGTAAAGAATCCTGATCCAGCTCGGATTCTTCATGAATTTGCGTTTTCTGCCTATTTCCTGCCAAACACTCTACAAGACTCTGAAAACGACTCAATGACTCAAAACACAAAACTAAGGGAGAAACAAGACTAAAATGGGGCATATACTCATTAATATCGTCGCACTTTGTGCTCCTATCACTTATCATTATATGATTCATATTCTATATCTTATAATACTCTATATAAACAGACCTCTATTATCAATTGATTACACACAATCATTCTCGCAGTTCTCTTTCTCTAAAACTATGAGAGTCATTAAAAAGAAAAAGGGAGTAGAATGTTTACTCTTCATTTTACAATCCACACTCCATATTTCATTTTTTAGTGTCTTCAATTGTTTTTTATAATTTTTTTTTGTAGTGTAGATTGTAAAAATGTGATGTTGAGATACTAAATGGAGTGCGGATTGTAAAATGGGGAGTGTGAATTTCACTCACCAAAGAGAAACTTTCAACTCCAATTAAAAATAGAAAGATAGGACAAAAAAAATAGTTAATGTTAAAGGAAAAATACATTATGTGCTTTCGCCAAAGTAACTGATGAAGAGGGAATTAAAGAATTTTAATCACAGCTCAATCAGCATTTACTATCATTATTGTAAATGATGTTTCCATTGTAATTCTATACATAAAGGGACTATGAAATGAAATGAGTATACAAATTCTCATTTACTTTTACACGTTATCAGCACGAGTCTCTAACCATAATCTGAAAAAAAAAAAAAACACACACACACACACAAAACCCTAGAAGAAAAACTGTTTTTTTTTCTGCCGCCACCTAAAAAGAAATTTTTTTTCCCAATCCAGACCAACCTCCTCCCCACCTGTAGTGCAGCCACCTATCCCTATGGACCGACCTGCAGCACAACATTTTCCGCCTTCCACCTCGCTGCTGCACTGACCTGCAGATCCCAGCACGCCTTGCAGTAGTCCAATGATCCTGTTGCGCCTTGCAGCAGCCGAGCGATCTCGTCGCGCCTTGGAGCAGCCCAGCTATCTCGTCACGCCTTGCAGCAGATTCCAGCGCTGCACACCCTACCTCTGCCTCCAGACTTGCACTCGGCCTCCCACCTGCAGCGCCTGGCTTCGGCCCATAAGAAGAATAGAGAACCAGAAGAAGAAGAAGAAGACGCAAAGAGAAGGGAAAAAAAGGAATAAAAAAAGGGTGACCCCAACCCAAAGAAAAGAAAAAAAGGAATCCCGACCCAAAGAAGAAAAAAATAGAAAAAAAAAAAGGGCCCCAAGTGTTGAAGCGGTCCAGTTTTTCTCAAGACTAAAAACATCGCTATGCACGCCTGCATCAGCACGCGCGTGCACTAGGATTGTTTTGTTTCCTCAAAACAAGTATGTTTTTTTATTTATTTATTATTTTTTTGGTTGCGTTGTTTATATTCCACTCTTCATATATCTTATTATATGTGTTATATATATTCGTAGGGTTGTTACTCAGTCGATTCGAATCGGTTATAGGTATTACCAACTTCAAAAAAAAAATTCGGTTTTAAAATTGAACTACCAATTACTAATCAAAATTTTTGGGTTTTAATCATATCTACCAAATTCGGTATTTCGGTTTTCGGTATTACTAACTTTAGAACAACTAATCTTTGTAATATAAATTAGAATGAACAATACTAGATTTTTCAATTTTATAGTCATAACTTTGTATTCATCTACTTATTATAGTTTTCTTTTGTATATATGACATTGAGTTTTAGCCATTTTCAATAAAACTAAGTTATTTAACCATCTCTAACTAGATTACCTAAAATACATGTACTATTATAATGTAGTAATATATAGTAATGTTCATACTATGATCAAAATTTTTATGTTTATTTCTTGATATACATGTATGTGTATTGAAAACTATAGCATATAAAGCTAGTATTTGGATAATCGGTAAATTCGGTATTTACCAAAATCAAACCAACTTTTTCGGTAATTTTTGATTTCGGTTTTATCGGTCTCGGTTACCAAAAAGTCAATTTACCAAACCTAAAACATTGGTTGGTATTCGATCGGTTTGGTAATTACCAAACCAAGTGGCAGCCCTATATATTCATGGAATCTAAAGCATGTGAATTTTATTTATGTTTACTATTTTTAAGCATGACTTATATTTTATTGTTTATGTTTTTATTAATTATGAAATTTTGAGCATGTTTTTTCTACGCTTATATAATTAGGCCTACGCAGGCCTTTATATTATGCTATTGTTTATATTTTATTTTGAGCATGCCATATATATGCTGTTATATATTATTTGTGTAATTATTAGCATGTCTTGTAATTTACGTTACTGCTTTCTATAATTGTTTTATTTAGCATGTTATATAAATTGCGTTTTGCCATGATAATGAAAATTCATGCTCATTATAAATACGTACTTACAGTGATAAATCATTTTCACACAGCATAAAAAAAAATGTGACCATTACGAATCTCGGTTTTGAAATCTAATTCATATTTCACGTGGATGTCTTTATGACTGCTTAATTTATATCTTCTTCTCTCTTGTTTATGTAGATGGCTGATCCAACTCTACCAGAATTTGACATTTTGGACTCAGAAGGACTTGAGTACCATCGTTGGGTTTTCGATGTGGAAACTGCCTTTGTGGCAAAAGATTGTACTGCTACCATCAAAACTCCCATCGATCTTAAAGACGATGGACCGTCTGACAAGGTGAAAGCAAACGCCTTAATGTTTCTAAGGCGACATATTGATCATAGCCTCTACTGGGAGTACCTTCAGTTGAAGACACCCAAAGAACTGTGGGATGCTCTTAAGGGACGTTTTGGGAACATTCATGACACTTTCCTCCCAGAACTGACCATTCAGTGGAATGAAATCCGCTTGCTTGACTACAAAAGGGTCAATGACTTCAACAAGGACATGTTGCGCCTAAAGACACGTCTCAGTTTCTGTGGAAGGGAACTCACAGAATATGATATGATCTAGAAGACTCTTT
The DNA here is from genome assembly GCA_025331145.1 of Rosa persica. Classification (NCBI taxonomy): domain Eukaryota; kingdom Viridiplantae; phylum Streptophyta; class Magnoliopsida; order Rosales; family Rosaceae; genus Rosa; species Rosa persica. Next base: position 21,688,195 of record WFKR01000004.1, on the reverse strand, counting down.
CCACTTTTCATACTTCAGCACTTATATTAGCGAACTAGTATAGGCTGGAGTATGACAACAAAAGAATCACAATCTTCAATAAGCTGATCAACGTACTGCAAGTGGTGGCTGAGAAGCATAATGAGGTTCTTTTGAATAACAATGCTAGGCATGTTGGGACAAAGAAAATTCCTAAGGCTAATTATGGCAAAGTGAAATGTGGAAAGAAACCCAATGCAAAGGGGGTTGGACGTTCTAATCCCTACCCACGCGGCAACAATGCACCAAGTGGCAAGGGACGTGGGGGCTTGGTATGGGCCGTGGAGGCCTTCCTAATGTATGGCGCAGAGATGGTGATGTTGGCCCTAGTGGTCATGGAAACGAAATGCAAAAGGCACCTAAGAACCATTCAGTCAAACAGGAAAGAGTAGGCAATGAACCATGCTATAGGTGTGGAGTCATTGGGCATTGGTACAACAACTGCCAAGCAAGCAACAGAGTAGCAGCCAATTACAAGAGGTATAGGGAGTCTAAAGAACAAGAGGCTTACTATATAGAAGAAGGAAGCCCTGACCCAGACGTCAACCTCATAATTGTAGACTTCAATGACAATGAGGAACTTGCTCAGTTAATGGATGCACTAGATTTTGACTGATCTGCTTTATTTATTTTATTTTCCAAGGACAGTTGTGAAGGCATAATTCCTCATTCTTAATTAGACTATTGTTTGGTCTTCAAGTTTATTTTAATAATGGTTTGATGAATTAGATTTCTGAATAAGACATTGATTTGATTATGGTTGGCTTATCAATAAATTTCGGATTTTATTCTGAAGCATTGAATTTATTCGCTTTTATTTACTACACATATCTACATGGTTCGAAATAGCACTATAAAGATGTAAAGGAATACATCTAGAGAAAAATCATTAGATAGAAAAGATTATCATTCTACCTAAAATAGAAAGACTCTAAAGAATATGAGATATATTTTTTGAATTAATAATACCTCCCATTTATTTGTAGGAATGAATCGAGGAGAACTTGAGTGCTTAGTTGATAGTGGTACTACCCACACCATATTAAGGAATATACAATTATTCATTGAATTAATAGCCTATAATTCCTCTGTGATTATGATGATTGGATTATCACAAGTAATAAAAAGGCAAGGAACTGCCAAATTTTTGCTGCCTAACGGCACAACGTTTAAAGTCACAGATGCTCTGTATGCACCAAGAGCTAATTGAACCTTGTTAAGCTTCAAAGATATTCGTGCCAACGAGTATCATGTAGAAATACACCGTGAGAATGGTACCGAATACCTTTATATTACCTCTAATGAATGTGGAAGGAAACACAATTTAGACAAACTAATGAGTCAATCTAATGGACTGTAGCTCACTACTATTTGGATTATTGAATCCTATGCTGTCACCAACAATGAAATGTGAGACACTGACTCATACAGGCTTTGGCATTACCGCCTAGGGCATCCTGGTCGTGACATGATAATCTGTATTTTAAGGAACTCACACGGACATCCCTTCTTTCGAGTGAAGAATAAAATGGGAGAAAAATCCGCCACATTGCAAGGTGTCGAACCTAGTACTGCTCAAATGCAGCCATTGCCTTCTGAAGTACCAGAAGCACTACATCCCTCCCATTATACTTATGTAATACCCGCAATTATCATTTTAAATTCGAGTAATTGTGTTGAACGATTATTATGCGATTTCACGATTAATGTTCGATAATAATTCATTTTTACAATTATCGAAGTTTCGAAACGATTATTTTTAACGAAATGCTCGATTTGAGTAATCGACTTTTTCTACGTACAAAATTTGGAGAAACTTCCTTCATGAAATTTGTAGAACTCGTTGATACGAGTCCGTACACGTGCGGAACACGAAGATTGGATTTTTTCTAAATTAGTTATCGAATTAAGAAGTTTTCCGAAACTTGTATAAATAGGAAAAAAACCCTAGCTAATTTTTCAGAAGCCTTCTATTTGATCCGGCCTCCTTACATTTTCAGAAACCACTGTTCATCGTCCCCTACCTCCATCCCTCGACCAAAATCGACCGAACAAGAGAGCAAGGTTCACCATAATTGTTCTCCCTCCACAGGCCACCTCTCGACCTCAAACCAAGTCCCAGGCGTTCGTCTCGAGCTGCTCTACCTCCTGGACGGCGTCGCTTCCACAGGAAAGGCCTCCACCGTCGGCGAAACAGCCCGAAACAATCGGACCCGAAAACAAACCAAAACTAGTTCCTTGCGTTTTCGACCACCAAACCAAGTGAAACTCGTTCCTCTACATCGACTCAACCTCCTGAAGCTTCCAGAGGCAGTTTTACAAGGCGGCGCGGCCTGTAGCGGCGGCGGCACGGCCCGAACCGAAAACCACCCTTTTCGGTTCGATCTTGATATCTCGAGCTACACACCACCATTTCAATTGATTCTTGGCTCATTGAGCTCGCCTCAACTTCCTCTACAAGCACCAAGAAGGACCGGAATTGGGTCGAACGTTTTCACGTTCGTCGGAGCTCGACCCGAACGGATCGAAACAACCAAGCTTTCGATCAAGATATCTCGAGCTATACACGATCGTTTCTTGTGATTCTTGGCTTGTTGAGTTCTCAAGGAAGTTCTCAACAAGTTTCCAGAAGGGATCGGGGCCTGAGGTTGCAGTTTTCAAGTCGGTTTTCAAGCTCGCCGGTTTCTAGAATTTTTCCGGCCGCCGACTGTAATTGGTACTTTTCGATCCCTTCCCGTCATTTTTTGGTCTTGTGCTAGTTATGAAAGTTGCTCAGAATGATGAAACGAATGGGACAAGCTCGGCCCCGACACCATTGGCGGTGGTCGATGGTGACTCTGTCCCTAACTCCCGCGGCCCTTTCCGGCCACATCCGGAGGTCTAAAATTTGGTTTCTGTCCATTTTATGATTCTAGGTTTCAATACGATCATTTTGTGATTAGTTATGAATTTTTCGGATATCGTATGAATTAGTTATGAATTTTGTGATTTCGATCGATTTCAATCGTTAGATTTTTGATCTGTGAAATTTGGACTGTCGGATGAACTTGTAAATTTGTTATGATGACCATATGACTGTCCCAGAGGCTTTGTGTGGTCATGGGCGAAGATCCGACCGTTGGATCTTCATATATGTGCAAAACGGTAATTAGGGGAGCGATTCGTGAGAAACCGCTCGTCGGATTATACTGTAAATTAGAATCCGGCCGTTAAATGGTAGTTAAATTATGTGTTGAAATTGTTGGCTAAATTCGAATCACATTTGATTAGGTGATTGACGGATTTTATTTGAGTGGACTATTTCGGCGTTAATTATAATTATATTGAAGACGCATCGGGAATTTCGAGGTGAGTAAAACTCACATGGTTCATATTACGAACCGAGCGTTTTAATTTATTTATTTTTGGTAATTGTGTGAAAAATATTTGCGGATTAAATATTTGTTTTAAAATTTCATGGTCTTGAATCACCACGGTCCATAGGTAAGTAAAATGAATTTTAATTATACAAATGAATTTCATGATTTTCTTATGTGAACTATAGATGGTATTAGTGGTCATTCCTGAGTGGATGTTTACGTATATATATATATATATATATATATTTTTACGTGGAAAATATATATTGTTGAGTGATGATATGATTGACTGAATTGATGAATTGATTATATTTCAATTGTGTAATTCCATAATAATATAGTGTATCTTGGTTGGGTTGATTTCAGTATGTGATATTATATGTTGTGCTCATTATGGGTTTAGGGTCGACGTAGTGATCGGTGTGGGCTAATCGGACGCTCTAATCCTGGGTGGATGATGGGATACGATTGGTTGAATATGTGGAATTATCAGACGTTCCAAATATGTATATAGGTATACATATTGATGAAATACGATAATGATAAATATGTCGGATGTCATAACCTAGGCCAGGTGACGGCTATGATTTAGAGCTCTAGTCTGTCAAGTACCGTATTTTTATAAATACGATGTTGAGAGTTGTGTAGAAAGATGTGAGTTGGGGGTTTATCTTGATGTATTGAATTGGTGTTGATTGAGATTGTTAGTTCTTGTGGATGTGGAAATTGTTTAGTGTTTGTTGTGTGTGGGAATAATTATGAATTGATTTAAGCAATAGTTCTTTCCTTTTACTCATACGAGCTTTCATAAGCTTACCGGGTTTTGTGTTGTTGCAATCCCGGTACACTATTCAGATGGTGTAGCGGATATTCCTGCAGGTCAGGATAACCAGGGAGGTGACCGAGCTGCTTAGGTGTTACAGCAGTTTTTGTTATTTCATTTAGTTGTGAGGTGTGCATGCTCATTTAGAGCTTTACAGTTCATTTTGGATTTGAGTTGTAATAATTAACCGAGACTAAATTCGGTTTGATTTTATTTCGTGTGGTGAGGATGTTAAGAAAAGGAATTTTCAGGATGATTATTTTGAGTTTGTAGTAATTTTCATGTTTCGGATTTTGAATAGTTATTCTAAAATTCGGGGTGTGACAACTTCATTGACTATTTCAAAGGCACATCACTCATTTTGCAAAGCCTGCTCTTTAGCAAAAATAGGATCGAGACCTTCCTATGCTAAAGATACAAAACAAAACATTTCATTCTTAAAAATGATACAAAGAGATATCTGTGGACCTATCTATCCAGAATGCAGACCATTAAAGTACTTCATGGTTCTGGTGGATGCTTCGATAGGCTGGTCACATGTCGCTTTATTGTCCATAAGAAATGCTGCATTTGCAAAACTCCTAGCACATATTATACTTTTAAGGGCTCACCACTCTGATCACCCTATCAAGTCTATAAGGCTTGATAACGCTAGAGTTTACATCAAAAGTATTTGATGATTATTGCATGTATATTGGAATTGATGTAGAGCATCGTGTACCCCTTATGCATAGACAAAATGGTCTCGTACAAACCACCATCAAAAGGTGTGAAGACTTGAAATTTTAATTTAAATAAATATATGTAATTCAAAATTTGTTCAATATTATAAATTATGATTTTTGAGTTTACTTCGTATGTCGTTATGTGAGGAGAAAGGTTCCGAACGAAATTTATTTTCGAAACGAACGTTGTTTAGGGGGTCGTGAAAATTGACTTTTTATATGTTCGAAATTTGGAAAAACTTCCTTCATGAAAGTTGTAGAGCTCGTCGATACGATCTCGTGCATATGTGGAATGCAGTATTCGGAGTTCGTATAAATAAGTTATGAATATTTGAAAATTGAAAATTTTCTATAAATATCAAGAAAAATCTGATTTTTTTCATTAAGGACGAAAAAAATCTCATTTTTGCGAAATAGTCCCTCAGCTCTCTCTCTCTCTCTCTCTCTCTCTCTCGCGCGCGCAAAGCCCCCCTCGGGTCAGGATAGTCCCGACCTGACCCTGCCGGAACGCCGCTCTCCCGGCCGCCACCGCCCCAGCACCCGTGCTAGACCGGCGCGCCTCGCCCAGCTCGGTCGCCCTCTGCTGCCGCCTCTCCCAGTCGCTGCCTCCACGCCGATATCAAAGGCCGACCAGAGTGGTAAACGGATTCGGCCGGATTTTCACTTTTCCGGCGTTGCACGGGCTGATCCTCCTTATTTTCGTGATGTCCTTTTCCTCCTGATCATCCTCATATAAGCCTTGCATCACGATTTTGTGTGTGGAGCGAAAGATCAAAGATTGAAGATTAATGGCTTTGGTTGGATCTGGAATCTGATCAGAGAGCTGAGATTAATCTAACTTCAAAGCTCGATCTAGGACGATCTAGACCTTATCTAAAAAAAAGTCAGGTATTAAAGTTGTTCATAATTTCATTTTGAAGAAGTTTGTAGTTGACAACTTTTGCATCTGAGTTAGTTGACCGGCATTGACCGTAGTCTGACCGCCGCGTGTGGTGGCTCGTCGGACCATATTTTGAGTTTATATTATCTGGACGATGATCTATGCATCCATACGAGCGTTTTGATATATCACAAGGTTATTTTAGAAAAAGTTGGTAAATAGTGGTTTACATTTTGACGTTACTATTTACGGTTTTTACATTTTATCTTCGGTTGACGATTTACAAAGATCAGACAGTCGATTTTACTTCAAATTTTAACATGTTGATCGTATGACTGTCCTGATGACTTTGTGAGTTCACAGGAGAAGATCCGACCGTTGATCTTCGTATAATTGTAAAACAGTAATTCAGGAGGCTATTCGTGAATATCCGTCCGTCGGATTTTCGTGTAATTTTGATAGGATGTTTCCAAGAGCGATCTGTGCGGATCTGACCTTTGGAGCATCGTTTAAATTCGATCCGACCATTCGATCGTCTTTATTTTAAATCCGACCGTTGGATCGTCTTAATTTTAGAATCCGACCATTGGATCATCATTTAAGTTTATTTCGTGTTTCATTGCTAAGTAGAGACTGTACTTGATTAGGTACTTGACGGTTTGAGTTGACGAGCATTTGGATTACTGTGATTTGATTGATAGAAGACGCAGCTGGACTAGAGGTGAGTAAATCGCACATGGTTCATTTAAGAACCGAATTTAATAAATTATATTTGATTTGATAATAATAGGCATTCACACATATATTATTTATGTGATGATATATATATTTGTTGATGGATTATGTTGAGGAAACAATATGCATGATTGTGTTACTTTTATTGTTTAAATATTTACTTTTCGTGATTAATATGTTGAGAAACAATAAATTGTTTTGATTTGTGGAGATCAATAGGTCACAAGTGTGACCATTACATACTATCAGTGAACCACGCTCTTGTACCGGGCTGGTGGTTACTAATAGCATTATAATCGTGAACCACGCTCTCGCGCGGGCTGGTGGTTGTGATTAGTTAGAGCTCTAGTCTGTCTGTCAAATGTGAGTGGTCTTATGAGGGTAACATTGAGGTTATTTGTGACTCATAAGTATGAGTTTTAGAAGAGAGTCTTGAGAATATTCATTATCTTTTATTTTACTAACTTAATTTGTGCAATCTTTAAATTTACTCATACGGGCTTTCAAAAGCTTACCGGGTTTTGTGTTGTTGCAATCCCGGTACACTATTCAAACGGTGTAGCGGATAATCCTGCAGGTCAGGAGAATCAGGGTGGTGGTCGAGCTGCTTAGTGTAGCAGTATTTGATTTATTGTATTTGCTTTTGTGAGGTTTGTTATGCTCATTGAGCTTTACAATTTAAGTTTGTGAGAGTGTGATGTAATAAATAAATTGAAGATTTGGTTTTCGTATTGTTGAGTGGGTGAGGTGTGGTTGTTTATGAAAAAATTATGGACGTTTATTTGTTTAAGTGGTTTAATTCATGTTTCAGATTTGAATTTATTATTCAAAATTCAGGGTGTGACAAAAGACTACAGATGGTGGCTAGGACACTGGTTATGCGCACCAACGTGCCTATATCTGCCTAGGGTTATGCAATATTGCACACAGCTTTACTTATTCGTTTTAGACCTACTGCTAGCCAACCATTTCTACGTACCAGTTGGTATTTGGATATAAGCCTGACATTTCACACTTACGCATATTTGGTTACACAGTATATGTGTCTATTGCGACCCCACAGCGCCCCAAAATGGGTCCTCAGAGACGATTAGGAATTTATGTTGGATACGAATCTCCAACAATTATCCGCTATTTGGAACCCTTGACAGGCGATCTCTTTACCGCTAGATTTTCGGATTGTCACTTTGATGAGACAGTCTTTCTATCATTAGGGGGAGATAGGAAAAATGATTTTCTATGTGAACAACATGAATTGTCGTGGTTTCTATTTGATCCATGCACTTCACAATGTCTGTCAGGACCCACCCTGAGATCTCACCCTAGAACCCGAGGTAGCCCTAAACACTTCTAAACAATCATCCTCACAGCCCCTTGGAGCCACCCTACTCCCAAAATCAAACTTCACAATTTAGAGAAATAAAATTATCCAGGTATCTCAAATTACAACGAAGTCATCGGTTACAATGTTAATACAACAATCTCATAGTTGTCACAGAAATCTAAAGCCAAAAGAAAACGATACACAAAGCAGAGAATGGAAAAGAAATGAAACTAAGAACTAGAGAATGAAAAAAAATGAAACTAAGAACTAGAGAATGGAGATGAGATGATGAGATGAAGAAGATGAAATGGATGAAGGAATGGTCTCTTGTCCTAATGAAAGGAGGTGTATTTATAGGCTAAAATGATAAGTGGAGGGTGAAGATCAAAAGAAATGAAAGGCTAGATTTGATAGACAAATGTGTAGATATCAATTGTTGACTTAGCCTACCAAAAATGACTTAGAATAGTCAAAAAATCTTCTCACATATGATAAATGGGAGATAAATTTTATCTCCATAGAAAGTTACGATTTTGACTATGACTTCTTCATAACAAATGTTCCTCCATAAATGTAGATAATCCTGGTAAAATTTCAGAGCTTTTAAAGTAGTAGTTTGGCCGGAAATGCTTTTTGAATACGTTCAGGTCTGATTTACAGTTTTCGTCTTTTAGTCAGAAATTTGGACCGATCTTTTGAAGGTCTTCCACTTCTATCTGGCTCTTGTACTCTTCATAAGAAATGTTCCTTAGGATGTCTAGAATGGATATGCAAATTGTCAGTTCATTTGAAGTTCAATGGTCAGGCGACCGCTCCCCCTTACTTGACTCGGTCTTTCCTAGCCGGAGTAAGAAAATGTGTAAAATTGATCTTTTAGTGCATTTCCATTTTTCTCCATCATTTCTAGGTAATTATGGAAGTAATGCTCATTTCAGCTTCATCTACTCCAATGTACCTAAAAATAGAAATTGAGTTAAAAATCGATTCGGTTAAGGAAATAACTAAGCAAAATATGAGAAATTAACTATTAAAATATCGCATTAAAATGCTCCTATCAGCTAACCCACAATCCTTGGGGAATCGGAAATAAAGACACTTAGCAAACAAAAGAAAAAGAAAAAGAAAAAAGAAAATAAATAAAAATGCTACTCTAAGGCACCAAGCCTTAGCACCAAAGCCTAATCAAAACTAAAAGCCTAGCGGTGATTATTTACAATGAGTCGAAATTGTCACCGATAATTATAATTTGAATTTCTAATAACTAAGGTGCAAGAATTTAAATGGAGACTCTAATTAACAACTAAATTAAATAAAGGAAAGAAAACTAAAAAAAATGAACATAAATATGGGATTGGTAGTTAGGGATGAATCCTAATCCTAATTCAATACTCTAATTTGGGTCGAAAATTCCCTTCTATGGTATTCCTACTCCGGTTCAAGGGTCGTAGGAACTCACTTGACATGAATTAGAGCTGGTTCAAATGTCACTAATTTACATCAAGAGGCCTAGAGTTTGAGGAATTAGGCAACCAAGCTCACCATAATTGCGATAAAGCTAATCATGTAGTGAATCATGCATGTACTTCCCACGAATATTAAATCGAGGTTCTAGCTCTAAAATCTAAGGATATCATCCCCTAAATTTTAATCTAGACTTATTAAAACACATACCCAAGGGTTGACAATTCCTAAGCATGCATTCTAATCAATTATCACAAAACACAAGCATCCAATAATTAACAAATTTCATATATAAATTAAATTAAGCATTTATTACATTAAATTTGGATTAGGGCACACAACCCTAACCCCCAACAAAGAAAGTACTCACAACTCATAATTATGAACATCAAAGATACAAAATTTAAAGAGAAAAAATTATTGAAATGTAAGAGAAAACAAAAGTAGCCAATTAGCTAGGAAGCTAATATGACTTTCCTTGAATTACAACTCTTACAAATACCTAAAACTTGAATCTTGTAACTCTTGATGAATCTTTGAAGCTTGTGTGAGAAATTCTATGAATACCCAAAAGGAAACTAAAACTATTATGAAAAATGGAGAAGGAGAATGGGAAAGAGAGCAGCCCAAAGGCTGCCCCTGTTTTTGTGTGCGGTTGGTTTTATAAGAGGATAAGGGAAGGAGCACGTGGATGGTGATCGCGAGAGAAATTAAGGAATAAAAATTGGTGGCTCTGATTGGGGGAAAGAGAACGTAGACACTAGGTTTATTGGTCAAACATGAAAGAAAAGCAAAATGAGAGAATAGGTCATGGATGGCACGTGCTGGTCTCCTGGAGACCGAGAAAGACAAAAAGCTAGCTATTCAATTAGCTTAATTAATCCCAAAGTGCAGCTTCCTTTCTTTCAACTTTTCTTTATTCTTTTTTTTTCTTTTCTTTTCTATTTCTTCTTTTTTTTCCTTTTTTTTTTTTTCTCTCCTTGAAATTTCACACACATGCCGCAATTATGTATAATTGCATTATGCTTCTTTCCTGGCTTTGACCGTGGTTGACTGCATCAACAATTTCGTCAAACTCCATTTTTTATTTTCTACAATTCCGCTTATTATCTACAAAATAAATAAAATTTAATTAATTACATATTAATTGACTTGAAAATTAACTTATTTATAGTGTTTTAGATATAATTACACACATAAAAATGTGTATAATCAAATATCTTGCTTGTTTTGCTGCCTTCCGTTTCTCAGGTCCTAAATGAGAAACTAAACTACAACCATCATCTTTCCATCGAGATGCCTTACATATCAAACATTGATCAAGATTTATGTCTTCATTTCTGAAAAGCATACAGCTATTAGGGCAAGCATCCACTGTGTTATACGTGAAGCCTAAATCTTCAGTTAACTTCTGAGATTAATAATAAGAATTAGGAAGGTTTACACCTTCTGGCATAGACTCGTTACATATGTCAAGCAAGTCTTTAAAAGATTTGTCAGTCCAACAATTTAACACTTTCGCCTGTAGGAGTCTGACAATGAATGACAAGGTTGTATGTTTCTTAGAACCAGGATATAATGGAAGGTTTGCACCTTTCATCAACTGCTTAGTAGACTCGTTTGGCCCAACAAGGGGATTTGAACTTTCTCCACCACTCTCATCATGTGGTCTAACAACATTTGTAGTTCCTATAGCTTCTTGGACTAGACTAACCATATCCTCTTCCATATAAAGGTTTGCACCTTTCATCAACTGCTTAGTAGACTCGTTTGGCCCAACAAGCGGATTTGAACTTTCTCCACCACTCTCATCATGTGGTCTAACAACATTTGCAGTTCCTATAGCTTCTTGACTAGTCTAACCATATCCTCTTCCATATAAACATCTGACCCCATAAACATCTCATCTCTATGCAATGAATCAGCACCATCCCTGGACTCACCATGCTTATCCCATTTCTTATACTTCTTTCAAAACCCATTACCATGAAGATGCTGTCGCACAATTACTTTTTCAAAGAATTTTCGGTTTTCACATTTTCTGCAAGGACAGTAAATTATTGAACTCGGATCCCTATATTTACACTATGGCTTAAAACACCAATCTGCCCAATCAATCCATGACTTGTCCATTTTTTCCCTTATCAATATCTATGTCAGCTAGAAAAACAGTAACACAAATAGCCAAGTATGAAAATATAAACCAACTACACTAACAATAAATCTCTACATTAAATGATCAACATCACATCAAGCAGAAATAAACAAAACTAAATCTTTAATTAGAGAACACATATGATACAAAATGCATATTAGATTAACATCTAATTAATCTAATGTGCACAGATATATGCAGTCATAAAACACATGCAGGATAAGGGAGCTTCATTACTTTGGAGAAGACATTGAGTAATAAAAATAATAATAGGAATTATAGAATTCCTGTCATAGATTTTATATCAGAACCCCAACATACCAATTAAAACAAAATGCAACAGACAAAGATCAAGGGCGTAACTTTCCACTACATTTACAACCAAATATTATCATTAAAAACAATATAACGAAAATAGGAGCCTTACTTGGAATCAAAACCAGTAGATAGAGCTTCTGATAAGAGGAAGACAAATGACACAGTTCTAACAACGAGATTATAATGCAAAGAACCTGTAACCAAAAACAAAAAGAATAATTCAGGAAAAGTCATATGTATGGAAAAACCAAATCGAATTATATGAATATATATATATATGTGCTTTAATTATAAGCATACATGGTAGGTTGTATGGGGTTGTGTTAAAAGCAACTTAATCATTAAAATGTTTGATTATTTAGTAGCATAATGACATTAAGTTGGGTAATTGCATGGGTATCTATTTCAGCTGCAGGCCAAAGTGCCAAAAATAATGCAGAGGTTCGTGAAGAAAGTAGTATTAAGATAAAGTATAGGCATAAAATATTGGTTAAGTCTCTTCATCAAAATCAAAAACATCAAGATATACTAAAGAGTCATAACTAAGGTTTTTATTTTAACATGGTGGAATAATGTCCAGACAAGAAAAAATATTTCTCAAACTTGGAATATACATAATCAGATAATCTTTAGATTAAGCATTTAATTAGCTAGTTAGATGAATATAGCAAGCAAGTATTTCAAACCAGTCCAATTCCATCACTTTCTTCATTCCAAAGTAACAAAATTGAACTACCAAGATAATTAGATATGATGCAGTACAAGTTTGTGACTAGATACAATTAGATATGAAATGAACTGCTTATCAATCTCATAATTCTAGACTTTTTGTTTTCATTTTTTGAAATTATATATTTCTTGTGTACTTCAGCTTGTCCCCTTAGGGATCTTTTCAGTTTACACAAAATTAACCAGTCCATAAGGCACTATTGAAACATTTTTACCCCATAAGATGAACTATGCTGTACATTATGAATGAAGTTGACTACAAAAAAGAAGAAGAGTTCAGACTGCGGGAGGTCTAACAGTAGCATTTACAAAATTCAACACATGTATAAAAGGGAACACAGCTTCCAGAAAAATGATTATAACCCCCACCCTCACCGTAATGAGACTTTCATTTCACCACATCAAAAACCAACCCGATCAAAAAATACGAATTAGTTTCTAGGAATCACCAAGTCTAAGTTCACAGATAATTAGTAATCATATACACATCTGAACAGAGAGAAAGCAAAAAAGTACCCCAATTCCTAACAAGACTGGCAAACTTTGATCAGTCCCATTATACAAAGCCAATTCTTCAACAGTGAACAATCTCTGCAAATATTAGCATCATCTAGCTAGATTATATATCCAAATATTCCAATGCAAACCAAAGTTACATAACAAATCAAAGATACACTATTTTTGTTAGTGGGCAAAGCGCAGAAAAACAAATATCCCATTTGATTTGTTGAAATAAAAGATCACTTCCCTGGAGTAAACCCAAGCCAAATCGAATCTTGGTTTTGATTAATTAGCTCCCAAAACATGAAAAGAAGTGAGCTTTGAGCTTCTGACCTCTTTTGAGAGTGGAGATCGACAAGATGCAGTCCACAAAGTGAGAGACGAATAGATCTGATTGATTTCTGGGTTTAGGATATGAGCAACGGAGGAGGAAGAAAAATGGGAAGGAAGTGGAGCTGAACTAGCAGATGTCGACTTTGCGGATTGCTATGGTTGACTTCGTTGTCGGGACTGGATGAAGTGAGCGGGCAATAGTAGATGGAGGGAGCAGGGACAAGAACAATGTTCATGAACCCAAAGTTTTTGCCGACATGTTTAATTTTGGCACCTATATTCACCCAAAAGTTATAAAAAAATAAAAATAAAAATAAACAAATAAAATGTATAAAATGAAAATGCATGACGGCACGTTCTACCGTAGTTAAAAGCAAGGTTTTAAATATCAGTATTTTCATATCTATCGGTACTTTGAAAAATAGAGATATCGGATATATCGGGGATACAGTGTACGAAAATATCGTTTTTGAAAAAAATCAATTTATTAGAAATTTAGAACTACATATAAATACATATGAATGTCAACTTCATCTACATCCAAAAAGAGACTCTAGGAGGTTGAAAAGCCGCTCGCTGGTCTATGAAAATGAAATAATCAGACCAAGACATATGACCCATATAGTGTGAATTGTAGTGGTGAACATGATAGTTATAGATCTCTTTAGAGCTGCCGATTGTTTCCCCTATAAGGGGATAATAAGGATAAACCCAACTGGATGACTGATCATATACTTCTCCATATTGATTATATCCATAAGCATCATAACCAAATTGATTGTTGCCTTCATGAGATTCATTTGAGATCCCACTGCGCTCTGTGCCTAAACTGATAGAGTCAAAACTTAAGGCAATTGAAGAAACATCAGATGGGGTACTTTGATCATCAGTTGCACCTCTAGTCCTCCTCCCATATCGGGTCTTCTCTTGAGCACCATGACCAGCTGTTCTCACTCCGTGGTCTTCATCTTGAGTGGCATGATCAAAATTACCTTCACAAGTAAATTGGAATCCTCCATCCACAGAAGATTGTCCATATTCATATCTTTCACCTCCACCACATGTTCCGCTTCCACCCTCTCCACCATCATCAGAACTATCTGGAGTTGCTGTACCACCCCACGCATCATCACTATCTGAATTATCTTCTGGATTTTTAACAACTTCTTCAGATAAAACTCTCTCTACGTTGATTCCAGCATTAGTTGCAGTTTCTACAACTTGTGGAAGAGGTCTTCCAGCTTCATCATCGAGGTGTGCAGGCATAATCCAATCATGAAGTGGATCAATGCCATTATCAAGCGGCTCGCTTGCAACATGAAGTAGATCTATATAGTTGTTTTCATTGACCACATTATTCTTTGCCTGTTTATCTCCCAGTCGCAACTTCATGTTGTAGTAGCAGTATACAAGCTTTTCCAACTTCTGATATACCAAACGGTTCCTTTGCTTGGTATGAATAATAACAAATGTACTCCAATTTCTCTCACACGCAGAAGAAGAAGCCGTTTGTGCCAAAATACGCATTGCAATTTTCTGCATGTTTGGTGCAGAATACCCACATTGTGTCCACCAATCAGCTGTAAAGCTACTACAATGAGTTACTGCTATAGTAGATCAACATTTTCTATTAAAGAAATTATATGTGTGTGTATGTGTGTGTTTTAATGTTTACATATATGGATATATCACAGACCTGTATTTCTGGTTTCTCTTGTTTTTCTTGCTATGGTTGACCCAAATGATTCCTTTGCATCTCTAAAGCATACAATCTGCATTAACCATTTGAAAATTAGTCATTTCTAATCCCAAAATTTTTTAAGGTTGTCATCAATAAGAAGTTACCTCATCCACAAATGTATCCGCAATTTCTCCATTTATGTTAAATTGTTCGATAATTGTTGCCAGAGAGTTTGTGAACCGTGGGTTATAACCAACATCAGGTCGATAATGAAAATTTGGATTTAAGAAATGTGCTACAAACAAGAAACCAAAAAGTTATATAATATAGATCTAACTAAGTAATTATCAAGATACAAACATATTTCGAGATAGAGAAATAATACCTGCTGCATGCAATGGTTGACTTAATGTGTTATCTCATCGATCATTGATGATTTTAAGCACCCATTTCTTTCCTCTCATCTGTGATATTTGTTGTTTCACTCTTTCAAACATATCATATAATATGGGCATGGTTGGTTGAATTTCTGTGTCAACAATTCGAAGAATCTCATACAATGGCTTATAAATTTTATGGACTGCTTCCATGCCATCCCAAAATGTCCCATCGAGGACTCTGTTTTCTATCCTTTTGCCATCTCTGGTCCTACTCGCTGCATTCTCATTCCATGCGCTACTTGTAAACAATTTTCTCAAATCAGATTTCTTCTTCAAGATACTGTCGATGGCAATGTGATTTGTCGCAAATCGAGTTTTACCCGGTCGAATCAAATCTCCCTTCGTGATGCTCCTCATTTCAGCCAATACACAACCATGATTGTAGATGTAGTTAGTTACACTTTGAGCCCATTTGACGACAGTGGAAACAGTCTCTTGCTTCTCGATATCTTCAAATATCAAATCGATGTAGTGGGCAGCACACGGGATCCAGAACAGTGGATATTTTTTCTATAGTTCCCTTCCGGCCTTTTTAAATGCTGATGCATTGTCAGTGACAATCTGGACAACATTTTCTGGTCCAACATTTTGGATAATCTCATCTAACAATAGTTCTATGTATTGAGCTTTTTTTTTCATATGTGAAGCATCTACAGACTTCAAAAACACAGTTGAACCTTTTGAATACACCATGAAATTTAGAATAGACATTTTGGTTGGCCCAGTCCATCCATCACACATGATAGTGCATCCATATATTTTCCAGGTTTCTCTGTGAGTATCCACATGCCTTTTCATTTCTGTGTACTCATTCTCTAAGTAACGAGTCTGAATTTCATAGGAGGTAAGAAGCTTTACACCAGGACCTAAACAAGAAAATGATTTATTTTATAGGAATGTTCATTATATACATTCTACTTAACATAATTGTCCATGAAGAAATATGTAAACACAATATAATTTACCTAGATTTCCAGCTGTAGTCAACATGTTTTGGAAATGTGGAGAATCAACTTTGTTAAAAGGGACAGCATCATATATGTGGTATTTGGACACCATTGTTGCCAATAGTTCTCTACCACCTTTTAGTAATGATTTAATTGTGCCTTGTTTTGATCGACTATCTTTTGATGGCATTGCTACTAGAGGCTCAGGAAATGAGTACCGATAGGTTTTTGATCGATCAACTTGTTGCGGTTGTTGACTGCTACTACCGCCTCTCGATTGTTTTGGAAATTGAAATCTTGCACTTCTACTAAACTGAGAGTTCTTATCACGATCTACGGTTGATCGTCTTACTGCAGCACGATAATCTTGTCGTTCTGCAGGGTGCATGTCTGGTGGATACTGAAATCCATCATCATCATTGTCGTCATCGTCATTGTACAGACTTGTTTGATTGCTAAGATAATCATTGCGGAGTTCTTCTCTAATATCATCTTGAACAGCTGCCTTTTCTTGCTTAATAGAATCTTTTCTCTTTATCCATGCTATCACCTCTGTTTTGATCTCCAGTGGCACCTTATCACATTTCTTTACACTCTTGTGAGGATCATAACCCGATAAATGACTCTTCAATCTTGTAATTCCTCCACTTTTAAAAGGGCAAAACAAAATATACATGTTGTACCATTTCGATTTCCTTCGACGGGAGTTGCGTACTTCCATGCTGGATCATTTCCACCTCTACCGCTGCTTGCCATTTTTAATCTAGCATATAAAAATGTACTAAAACAAGTGAATATTTATTGTAACATCAATTTCACGAAACTCTACTCTTACATAACTAGAAGGTTCTTGCTCAACCGAACTTGGAATATCACCCATAACAATTAACAACATCATTTTTCAGAAAATATGAATGTATTTTTGTTTAGGAATCAATAGATTTGATTACTTACATCAAGAAATCTAGAAAAATACAGAAGTTTTAATCTACATTACATTCTAATTTCATCAAAAACAATTCATTATAGAAAAGAAGTTGAAGTGTAATACCTCAATAAAGTTGAGAGAATGAGAGCAGATTGCTGAGAATAGGAGAGAGTGACTTGGTAGAGAGAGGTGAAAGACTGACGTTGATGTGCAAAGAGAGGTGAGACTTGAGAGTATTAAGTCTGAGAAACAAGAGAACTGGGTTATTGGGCAGAGATGAGGAGGGAAGGGGAGAAATTCAGAAAAGATGAGGAGGGGATGACATAAAAGAGAAGAAAAGGTGAGGAGAAAAGGGAAGAAAAGATGAGGAGGGCCGACAGAAAAGAGAAGAAAGAGGAGGAGAAAAGGAAAGAAAAGACAAAGAGGGGATGACAGAAAAAGAAGAAAATGGAAGAAATGTGGGGAGAAAAATAGGAGAAAATGGGAGAAAAATAGAGAATTGTCGGTTGCAGTTTGTTATATATATTATATATGTTTGATATTTTTTTAGAAGTACTATAACGTAGTCTCCCACCAATAATTTCTACGGGAAATTGGTAGGAAATTTCCTTCCCTGGTCAATTTGGGGCCCTTTGTATAGTTTTATAAACATTGCACTTAATAAAATAAAATCAATAAAAAAGATGAATTACATTTAACTATTTAACTGTCTATAGTTTGCTTCATATCATATATCACTTTCTATTTTTAATTATGTTGATCCACTAAAACAAGAGACAACTTTTGAAAAAAAAATTTCAGGTTTAAGACACAGACTACACAGTAGCTTCGTTATTCCTCACTTTTTCAAGATGCACAGCCAAAATTTAATACTCCGTACTCTGCACTCTCTTCTCATCATGTCATCCATATATGGTTCCTTGACTTCCTTCTGCAATGTCATTTGGCCTCATTTGAATAATTGAACCTTTATGGCTTTATCTTCTTTCTATTATTCAACTACAGAGTTACAAACTACATACAGAGTTACAGAAATAGTCACAGACTACACAGTACCAAATCTCTCCTCACACAGATTTGCATTTAGACTTTTAGAGAATTATATCTCACCCAAAATCGCCTTGAGGGTATTTATCCAATTCTCCTCACCTAGATTCGCCTTGAGGGGATTTTTTTCCCTCACCTAGATTCGTCTTGAGAGGATTTTCTACTCACCCAGATTCACCTTGAGGGGATTTCTCCTCATTCAAATTTGTCTTTAGGAGATTTCTCTTCACACAGATTTTCATTTAGAGAATTACTGATTTTTTTTTACCTCAAATTTTACAGATATTTCTTCACTTTATCGGGGATATATCGCAAATATCTAATATATCGGGGATATTTGATGATGTAGGAGAAATTTCGCAGAAACGGTGAAAGATAAGATATTTACCCCTTTAGATATATCGGTCCGTCGAAAAAAGGAGATATCGGGGGATATATCAGATATATCGCAGAGATTTAAAACCTTGGTTAAAAGTAAAGAAATTTAGCGATGGAAAGAATATGCCGTAGCAATTGATGGCACATTTATGCGACAGCGATGCCATGCCGTGACAAATAATTTTTCTCTTTGCGGCGCCGCACTTGCCGTAGTGAATTTTTGATCAATGGCGACGGCATTCTGACGCCGACACTAACTGGTGAAGCTAAATGAATTCTTTTTTGTAGTGAATTGAAATCGAATTTCTAATTGTCTCCTTAATCTCAACTCCTTCAATCCTCTATAGTATCCCTCCAAACTTCACCAAACTTCATAAATATGCACTACAACAATTTTAAGATTTAATAGGCTAAAAAAATGGGAGTCGGAAAGCAGCTCTACGCGCCTCCTTGCGTCATCAACAGTGGCGGCGTGTGGGGTTCACGTGCCACCCACCACCACCTCTGATGGCCACTAAATTTTGACAGCAACACCTACTCATTAAGCCCAACATTTATCTCAACTACAACAGATTCCAATTTTACCTTGAAGTGCTCCGGTGAAAAATTTCCAGAAATTTCAAAACCCTAGAATCGGGTTTTTTGCTTGATTCTCCCACTGCACTGCAAATTGACGCATGAAACTTGAGGGGAATGACAAATGGCCCGAGGCGCTCCTATTGGACTTGGTTTGGTGGTTGGAGATGGCTGAAATTGGAGGCATTGGCTGGAAACACCAAACTACTACAGTGAGGGATTTTGCTTCGAATTGGGGTTTTCCGGCCAAATTGCCATAACCCAAGGTCACTAGTGTATAGAGGAGAAAGAGATGCTCCTATAATGACCGGTTGCACACTAGTTGGTGGCTGAACGACAGTGAATCAAAGGGAAGAAGGAGAAATCGGTGGAAAAGAGGGAGAGAGAGATCGGGGGAGAGGAGAGAGAAAAGTTACTGTGGGTTTCTGGAAGTGGAAACCTACAGTGGTAACTTTCCATGTATATACCCAATTTTCCATGAACAGGAACTTATGTATTTCACCTATAACTTCCGTATACGAACTCTAATTTTTACATACCATGTATGCACAAGCTGGTTTAACGTTCTCAACAACTTCCATGAAGAAAATTTTCTCAAAAACTAACCCGAACAAAAAGTCAATTTTTAGGGCCACTAAAAATATCGAAACGAAGTAAAAGTGAAAGTAGTTGTCGTTTACCGTCCAAATGACTAGTAAACGGGTAAATTAAGATACGGAACATTACAACATGAAAGTGAAGTAAAAAGAATAATCGATCTTTAGAACGTAGTAGATTCGATGTCTGATGCATTTATTGATATCGCAAAAGTGACGAGATCATATATACCAGCTGCAAATGTGCCTGCAAGGTTAGAATTCCCCAACAAGGGGCACGGTGCCGCAGATAGAGGCGCTGCAACCACACTTAGTGGAGGTGTGGTTGAGACCGTGGCTTCCCAAAGGAAGAGGGGGAGGCCACTTGGTTCGACTGACACTCACCTAAGGAAGAAAAGGGCGAGTAAGGCATAAACCGATGCATTAATCATCAATGTAGAGAATGCCTCTCATGATATTGTCTCTGATTATAGTTATGTCCATGAATCAATACTGGAGGACATTCCGATGTTTGAAATGATTTCAGAGAACAAAGAAATCTTAATGGATTATGAGAGTGCGTATGAGTTGATGGAAAGATCTTCCATACACATTGATGATGTATTTGCATACAGTGTTGCTTAAGAAATCATAGAGCACGATGATATCAAACCACTCTCTGTTGCAGAATGTCAACAAAGAGCATATTGACCTAAATGGAAAGAAGCAATCCAGGCAGAACTAGATTCTCTGGTAAAGAGACAGGTATTTGGTCTGGTAATGCTAAGCCCACCAAGTGTAAAGCCTGTAGGACATATATAGGTCTTTGTCAGAAAGCGTAATGAGAAGAATGAAGTCATGAGGTACAAGGCTTGTCTTGTGGTGCAAGGTTTTTCACAATGCCCACTACAGGGAGACATACTCTCTAGTAATAGGCATTATAATGTTCCGCTACTTAGTTAGCTTGCTAGTTTCTGAAGGATTGGAAATGCAGCTCATGGATGTGGTTACTAAATATCAAGTGACTCTAAACCACGAAGTGCGTTTGCAATTAGGTTGAAACGCTCACTTTACGGATTGAAACAATCCGGGCCGATGAGGTATACCCGTCTAAGTGACTACTTCATTGGGAAGAGATATAAGAACGATGAATTATGCCCCTGTGTATTCATAAAGAAAACAAGTTCCAGATTTGCAATTGTAGCTGTATATGTCGATGATATGAACATAGTAGATACTCTTGATGAAATAAGAGAAACCGCGAGCTACTTGAAATTTGAATTTGAGATGAAGGATCTTGAGAAAACTCGATTCTGTCTAGGCCTTGAACTAGAACACCGAGCTTGTGGAATCCTAATCCACTAGTCTTCGTATGTCTAAAAGATGCTCAGGCGATTTAACATGGCCAAAGCGCATCCTGTAAGCACTTCCATGATCGGTCGAAGTTTGGATGCAAAGAAAGATCCATTTCATCCAAAGGAAGATGACGAAGAGGTGTTGGGAGCTGAAATTCCCTATATAAGTGCAATATGGGCATTATTGTACTTAGCCCAGTGTGCTCAACCAGACATTACATTCTCAATTAACTTGTTAGCTAGATTTAGCTCAACATCAACGTAGCGTCATTGGAATGGTATCAAGAACATTTTCAGATACCTAAAAGGAACCATTGACTTGGGACTATTCTTTCCCTACAGAAAGACAAGAGGGATCGCAGATGGAACTGCAATCCCAAAATTAAATGTTGATGGTAAAAGAGCCATTTACTATACCGAAACCCAAAATGATATTTTGGTTAGTTTTGCCGATGCTGGGTACCTCTCTGACCCACATAAAGATCTTTCCCAAACTGGTTATGCATTTACCATTGGGAACACTGCGATATCTTGGAGATCAACCAAGCAAACCCTTGTCGCTACCTCCTCGAACCACTCAGAGATCATTGCTCTACATGAGGCGGTTCGTGAGTGTATATGGTTAAGAGCTACCATTAGCAATATTCAAGGGACTAGTGGTTTGAGTTCTACCACTAAAGAGCCTACTTACATTTATGAAGATAATGCAGCTTGTATCGAACATATGAAGCTAGGTTATATCAAGAGTGATAATACAAAACACATATCGCCAATTTTTATCCTAAAATTGTGTAAATGGTCATTATCCCTATAGTTTTATTTGAAATGTTTTGTCTAACAAATTAAGTTTTGATGAGCTTTTGTTTTTAAATTTTATTTTCATAAGAGAGTAGATATACATTTTTATTTCTATTTTGGGGTGCGTGTGTGTTGGTGGGGTGGCATATATATACATTTTTATTTTTATTTTTATTAACATATTAATTTATCAAAATACGATATAAGACTTTTTTAGTAAAAATAATAATTTAAATGGGTATTTTCATCAAATTACCCTTGAATATATGTCATGTGCTATGCAAATGTCAATTTTGAATGAAAGATTTACAGAAGTTAGTGATTGGTACCATTTAAAATGAAATCGAAAAGTTCAGGTACTGGTTGTGATCAAAATTGAAATTTAAGTACCATCGATAAGATTGAGGATAAGTTCAGTTACCATTTATGATAGTCAAATTAACCTCAATTGCCTCATTGAGTATTATGACAATACTAAGTAATCAAATTCGAATTATGTTGCAACATATCCTGACTTTGGTGAAGTTATGATTTAATTAAAGCCCTCAAAAAGATTATATGAGATTTATCAGTACATTTACTAAAAACAAAAAACAAAACCAATGCAACTCAAAGCCAAACGCAAAATAAGACAAACTCGTTGTCTCTTCAATGATCAAGTATTTTCTAGTGGACATTGACTCAAATGAATATTTATTACTCTATCTAGCTAGTAGAGGTGGGTTCGGTTGGTACCGGAGCTGCAGGCCCAAAACCACTGTGAAGACCCAAATTTTCATATAATAAATTTATGTAATTCAATAATTATTATATTAATTTAATTTTGATATTTGGGATTAATTGGTACGTCGTGGTTTGAGAAAGTTGGTTTCAAATGATTTTATTTTCGAAAACGAACGTTATTTAGGGGATAGTGAAAATCGACTTTTTATACATTCAAAATTTGGGAAAACTTTCTTCATGAAAGTTGTAGAGCTCGTCGATACGAGTTCGTACATATGTGGAACGTAATATTCAGAGTTCGTATGAATAAGTTATGAATTTTTGAAAATTAGAATTTTTTTATAAATAATATGAAAAATCACATTTTTTCATTAAGGATGAAAAAATCAAAATTTTGCATTTCAGTCCCCCTCTCTTCACTCTCGCGTGCGAGCAGCTGCCCCCCCCCCCCCCCCCCCCCGGGCCTCCACGTGTGCTCCCCGAGTCGCCCAGTCGCTCCCTGCCCTCGCCTTGCCCCGCCGTCGCTCCCTCGCCTGGATCGAAGCCTCTTTCCGAAACCTCCAACTCGATCCAACCGGAACTCCACTTTTCCGGCGGTGCACGGGCCGGTCTTCATCATTTTCGTGATGTCATCTTCCTCCTGATCATCTCCATATGCGGCTTGCACCACGATTTTGAGTGTAGAGTTATAGATCAAGAGTTGAAGGTTTCGACGTCCCAGATTTGATCTGGAATCTAATCGAGTAGTCAAGATTAATCCAACTTCAAAGCCCGATGTAGGATGATCTAGACCTTATTTCGGAAAAAGTCAAGTATTAAAGTTGTTCACAATTTCATTTTGAAGAAGTTTGTAATTGACAACTTTTGCATCTGAGGTGGTTGATCGGCGTTGACCGACGTCTGACTGCCCCGTGTGGCGGCGCGTCGGAATAAATTTTGAGTTTATATTATCTGGAAGATGATATATGTATCCATACGAGTATTTTGATATATAACATGGTCATGTTAGAAAAAGTTGATAAATAGTCAATTTAAGTTTTGACGTTACTATTTACGGTTTTACAGTTTATCTTCGGTTTACGATTTACAGAGATCAGACCATCGGTTTTACTTCAAATTTTAATATGATGATCATATGACTGTCCTGATGACTTTGTGTTGTCACGGGCGAAGATCCGACCGTTGGATCTTTGTATAATTGTAAAACAGTGATTCGGGAGGCGATTTGTGAAAATCCGTCCATCGGATTTTCGTATAATTTTGATAGGATGTTTCCAAGGGTGATCCGTGAAGATCTAACCGTTGGATCATCGTTTAAATTCGATCCGGCCTTTGGATCATCTTTATTTTAGAATCCGACCGTTAGATCATCATTTAAGTTTATTTCGTGCTTCGTTTACTAAGTAAAGACCATACTTGATTAGGTACTTGACTGTGGCGAGCCGGGCCACATCTAGTGAAGTTCTTTAACTGTGGCGAGCCGGGCCACATCTCCCGTGCGTGCACGAAACCACGGGGTAGGATATGCTACAGCTGTGGATAGACAGGGCACCAGGACAGAGAGTGTCCCCGAAATCAGGGTAGAGTGCAGGGAAACCAGCAGAGGCAGTTACTGCCTGCACCTGCTAGAGTCTTTGTCATTGGTCAGGCAGGCACGGGAGTGGAAGGTACTTTGTGTGTTTATCACTATCTTGCTAGAGTACTGTTTGATATAGGAGCCTCACACTCCTTCATATTTAGTTTGGTTGTGGATGTGTTGGGTTTGGTTACTATGCCTCTTACTGGATCATTATGTGTTACATCACCTCTCGGTGTGTCTCTTGAGCTTAGCATGTTTTGTGATGATTGCCCTATTGGGATTGGTGGCAGAGAGTTCTCTGCATCTTTGATTGTGATTTCGGATCACACGTATGATGTGATTTTGGGTATGGATTGGTTGAACCCGAACCATGCTGTGATTGATTACTTTAGGATGATTGTGTCCTTCCATGTTCCGGGACAACCGGTGTTTCATTACCGTTGTCTGAAGTCTGACATCGCCATGAGGGCAGGGATTTTGGCCCATATTGAATCAGGGAGTTGTACTTCAAAGATGACAGGGATTCCTGTAGTTTCAAAGTATGCTGACGTGTTTCAGGAGATCCCTGGGTTACCTCCGAAAAGGGTAATGGACTTCTCCATTGATGTGATACCAGGTACTTCACCTATATCGAAGGCACCTTATCGAATGGCTCCAGCTGAACTTCAGGAGTTGAAGGTTCAGATTGAGGGCTTACTCTCACAAGGGTTCATTCAGGCTAGTGTGTCTCCTTGGGGGCTACCAGTATTGTTCGTGAAGAATTTGATAATTCACTTCGGTTATGTGTGGATTATCGACAGCTGAATAAGGTGACCATCAAGAACAGGTACCCTTTACCTAGGATTGATGACTTGTTTGATCAGCTTAGGGAGGCTACTATGTTCTCAAAGATTGATTTGAGATCTGGATATCACCGGTTAAGGGTGAAGGATGAAGTTATTCCAAAGATGGCTTTCAGGACTAGGTATGGACATTTTGAGTTCCTTGTCATGCCTTTTGGTCTCACGAATGCATCTGCAACATTTATGGACTTGATGAACCGCACGTTCAGTCCCTACTTGGATTAGTTTGTGGTAGTGTTTGTTGATGACATCTTGATTTATTCAAGGTCATCAAGTGAGCATGAGAAGCATCTGCGGATCGTGCTACAGACATAGAGAGAGAGAAGAAATTATTTGCGAAGTTCGAGAAGTGCTATTTCTGGGAGAGTGAAGTCAAGTTCCCTGGTCATGTGGTCTCGAAGGATGGAGTTTATGTGGATCCTTCGAAGGTTGAAGCAGTGATGAGTTGGAGTCGCCCTACTACTGTTACAGAAATCCGTAGCTTCCTTGGTTTGGCAGGGTATTACAGGCGTTTCGTTGAAGGGTTTTCTGGTATTGCTTCGGCTTTGACCAAATTGACAAGGAAGAACACTCAATTCGTGTGGTCTGATGAGTGTGAGAAGGCTTTCAATGAGCTGAAGACCAGATTGACTACAGCTCCGGTGTTGACTATTCCTACTAGTGGTGGTGGATTAGTCATTTACAGTGATGCATCTCATCAGGGTTTGGGGTGTGTGTTGATGCAGAATGGTAGCGTTGTTGCTTACGGTTCTAGATAGTTGAAGGTACATGAGCGGAATTACCCCACTCATGATCTAGAGCTAGCAGCAGTGGTGTTTTCCTTGAAGATTTGGAGACACTATCTTTATGGTGAGAAATTTGAACTCTTTTCTGATCATAAGAGTTTGAAGTATCTATTCTCCAGAAAGAATTGAACATGAGGTAGAGAAGATGAATGGAGCTCATCAAGGACTATGATTTCACCTTGGAGTACCATCAGGCGAATGTAGTGGCGAATGCTTTGAGTAGGAAACCTCGAGTAATCATGACATTGATTTTGGTGCGAGAATGGCGCATGTTAGAAGCTGCATCGGAGTTTGACCTTTTACCCACAGGAGCAGGACATGGAATCTTTCTCGGTAGTATCACCTTACAGCCCACCTTGATTTCCATGATCACTCAGGGTCAGACACTTGATGAGTTTTCTTAGGCGAGGATTGCTGAGATGACTGCTGATCTGGATGTGGAGGGTCATTCCGAGTGGATGATTGGAGCAGATGGAGGGTTGAGATTTCGAGGGAGATTGTATGTACCGAGTGTTGATAACCTCAGGGAAGAGGTCATGCGGGAAGTACATAGGTCTCGATACACTATACATTCAAGAGGTACTAAAATGTATATGGATCTACGAATGCAGTTTTGGTGCTATGGAATGAAGAGGGATGTGGCAGAACATGTGTCAAAGTGTCTTACATGTCAACAGGTGAAGGCAGAGCATCAGAGACCTACAGGAATGTTGAATCCCTTGCCGATTCCTGTTTGAAAATGGGAAGATATCACCATGGACTTTGTGACTGGATTGCCTAGGTCCAGGCAAAGTTATGACTCAATTTGGGTGATTTTTAACCGGTTGACTAAGTCAGCACATTTTCTTCTCGTGGTAAAAAAGTACTCAGAGGATGCATTGTGTAAGCTGTATGTGAAGGAAATAGTGAGGCCTCATAGTGTGCCTGTGACGATTGTCTCTGATCGTGATGCTCGTTTCACTTCAGAATTCTGGCATAGGTTCCGTAAGGCATTTGACACATCTCTTGCAATGAGCACTGCATTTCACCCACAGACAGATGGGCAGACCGAGAGAGTGAATCAGGTGATGGAGGATATGCTTAGAGCTTGTGTTCTGGATTTTAAGGGAAGTCGGGCGGATCATCTGCCATTGGTAGAGTTTGCGTACAACAACAACAACTATCACTCCAGTATCGGTATGGCTCCATATGAGGCTCTTTATGGTAGGCCATGTAGGACTCCTATCTGTTGGGCGGATGCAGGGGATAAAAGGTTCATCGATCCTAAGATTGTACAGGAGACTACAGAGAAGGTCACTACTATTCGGGACAGAATCTGAACAG
The DNA here is from genome assembly GCA_025331145.1 of Rosa persica. Lineage (NCBI taxonomy): Eukaryota > Viridiplantae > Streptophyta > Magnoliopsida > Rosales > Rosaceae > Rosa > Rosa persica. The sequence continues at coordinate 21,660,857 of WFKR01000004.1, read as the reverse complement.
CTTAGAGTAGACAGAAGAGTTATGCTGACTTGAGAAGAAGACCTTTAGAGTTTGAGACAGACGATCATATGTTCTTGAAGGTCTCACCTATGAAAGGTGTGGTGAGATTTGGCAAGAAGGGAAAACTCGCACCGAGGTATGTTGGACCCTTTGAGATTCTGGAAAGGGTTGGAAACCTGGCATGTCGACTTGATTTATCTGTTAGCATATCAGGTGTGCACAATGTCTTCCATGTGTCTATGCTCTGGAAGTATGTCCGAGATGAGTCTCACGTGATTGATCATGGTACGATCGAAGTAAACACTGATGTGACATTTGTAGTTGAACCTGTTCGTATCTTGGATAGGTCTACGAAGAAGCTTCGTAGGAAGGAGGTTGATCTTGTGAAGGTGTTGTGGAGTCATCATGATAAGGGTGATGCGTCATGGGAATTGGAGTCTGACATGAGGAAGAGGTATCCTCAGCTTTTTGTTGACGAGCATGCTTGAATTTTGGGACGAAATTTTTTTAAGGAGGGTAGACTGTGAAGACCCAAATTTTCATATAATAAATTTATATATTTCAATAATTGTTATATTAACTGAATTATGATATTTGAGATTAATTGGTATGTCGTGGTTTGAGAAAGTTGGTTTCAAATCATTTTATTTCGAAAACGAACGTTATTTAGGGGGTCGTGAAAATCGACTTTTTATACATTCAAAATTTGGGAAAACTTTCTTCATGAAAGTTGTAGAGCTCATCCATACGAGTTCATGCATATATGGAACGTAATATTCGGAGTTCGTATGAATAAGTTATGAATTTTTGAAAATTAGAATTTTTCTATAAATAGTATGAAAATCAGATTTTTTCATTAAGGATGAAAAAATCAAAATTTTGCATTTCAGTCCCCTTCTCTTCACTCTCGCGTGCGAGCAGCAGCCACCCCCCCCGGGCCTCCACGTGTGCTCCCCGAGTCGCCCAGTCGCTCCCCGCCCTCGCCTTGCCCCGCCGCCGCTCCCTCGCCTGGATCGAAGCCTCTTTCCGAAACCTCCAACCCGATTTTGAGTGTAGAGTTATAGATCAAGAGTTGAAGGTTTCAACGCCTCTGATTTGATCTGGAATTTGATCGAGTGGCCGAGATTAATCCAGCTTCAAAGCCCGATTTAGGACGATCTAGACCTTATCTCGGAAAAAGTTAAGTATTAAAGTTGTTCACAATTTCATTTTGATGAAGTTTGTAGTTGACAACTTGTGCATCTGAGGTGGTTGATCGGCGTTGACCGCCGTATGACCGCCGCGTGTGGCAGCGTGTTGGACCAAATTTTGAGTTTATATTATCTGGAAGATGATATATGCATCCATACGAGCGTTTTGATATATAACATGGTCATGTTAGAAAAAGTTGATAAATAGTCAATTTAAGTTTTGACGTTACTATTTACGGTTTTACAGTTTATTTTCGGTTTACGATTTACAGAGATCAGACCATCGGTTTTACTTCAAATTTTAATATGATGATCATATGACTGTCTCGATGACTTTGTGTCATCACGGGTAAAGATCCGACCGTTGGATTTTTGTATAATTGTAAAACAGTGATTCGAGAGGCGATTTGTGAAAATCCGTCCGTCGGATTTTCGTATAATTTTGATAGGATGTTTCCAAGGGCGATCCGTGAGGATCTAACTGTTGTATCATTGTTTAAATTCGATCCTACCGTTGGATCGTCTTTATTTTAGAATCTGACCGTTGGATCATCATTTAAGTTTATTTCGTGCTTCGTTTGCTAAGTAAAGACCATATTTGATTAGGTACTTGACGGCTTGAGTTGACGAGCATTTGGATTATTGTGATTTGTATCTAAATGAAGACGCCGTGGGAGTTTCGAGGTGAGTAAAACTCACGTGGTTCATATTACGAACCGAGTGCTTTAAATTATTTATTTTTGTAATTGTGTGGAAAATGTTTTATGGATTAAATATTGGTTTTTAAAATCATATGGACTTGATCAACTACGGTCCATAGGTAAGTAAAATGAATTTTAATTATAGAAATGAATTTCACAATTTTCTTGTGTGAACTATAGATTGTATTAGTGGTCATTCCTGAGTAGATGATTACATATATATATATTTACGTGGAATATATATATTGGTTGGTGTGTTGTTGAGTGATGATATGATTGAGTTGGAATGATGATTGAGATTATATTTCAAATGCTTAAATTTCATAATAATATTGTGTATCTTGGTTGAGTTGATTTCATTTTGTGAACATATTGTTGTGCTCATTATGGATTTATGGTCAACGTAGTGACTGGTATGAGGGAATCGGACGCTCTAATCCTAGGTGGATGATGGGATACGATTGGTTGAGTAAATACGAGTATCGGACGTTCTAAATATGTATATACGTATACATATTGATGAAATACGATAAAGATAAATATGTCGGATGTCATAACCTAGGCCAGGTGACGGGCTACGATTCAGTTAGAGCTCTAGTCTGTGAAATACCGTATTTTTATAAATACGATGTCAGGGTTTTGAGAAGAAAGATGTGAATTAGGGTTTTGTGTTGGTTTGTGATTTGGTGATTGATTTGAGATGGTTGGTTTCTTGCGGACGTGGAAATTGTTGAATGTTGACTTGGGTGAAAATAATTATGATTTAATTAAACAACCGTTCTTTCTTTTTACTCATATGAGTTTTCAAAAGCTTACAGGGTTTTGTGTTGTTGCAATTCCGGTACACTATTCAAATGATGTAGCGGATATTCCTGCAGGTCATGATAACTAGGGAGGTGACCGTGTTGTTTAGGTGTTGCAGCATTTATTTTTATTTCATTTGAGTTGTGAGGTTTGTTATACTCATTTAGAGCTTTATAATTTAATTTTGTGAGTGAGTTGTAATAATTAACCGAGACTAAATTCGGTTCTTGAAATTAAATTATGTGGTGAGGTTGTTAAGAAAAAAAGAAATTTTCAGGATGTTATTTTAAGTTGTAGTAATTCATGTTTTGGATATTGAATTTTTATTCTAAAATTCAGGGAGTGACAACCACCTACTGTATCAGACTAGTTTGGTACATAAAATCTTCTCCCATTATCGGCCACAGAAGTCAGTATACCAACATCTCGGTATACCAAGGGACTCGGTTGGTTGGGCCTCCAACCGAGTTTATAATTGGGCCACAAATCTATTACTCATAAATCAAGCTTGCCAAAGAAGCTATGCACTCCAATAAAAGAAGTTCTTGTTTTTTTAACACAAACTATGAACATAAAGATCAAGCAAACACCTTTCTGGATTCACCTTACGAATACATCACAAATTCTTGATGCAAACAATGTTCACCATCACAAAAAGCTTGAATTAATGAACACTCAGATAGCACAATCACAAACAAAACACACCCAAAAACTAATAGTAACCCAAGAACACACCTATACAAACCAAATTCCACAAACCAGATTCCAAAGCTCTGTTCTTGAGCCCATTTTGGATCTCAAAATGAGTTCTTTTGCAAACCGCCTACACGAAAACAGGAATCATATAAAGAAAAAGTAAAGATTACCTAGAAATCAAAATGCCAAAAGAACCAATACCAAGAGTAGAGAACAAAACCAATGTGTGCGCTTGTGAGCAGTGACCGACCTCACTTGTTTATGCGCCAACGAGTCGAAGTGAGGGTTCAACAACGATGATATCAGAAGCCTGGCCATCATATTAACGTTGGTAAATCGTAAGCTAATATGTAACACATCCAAGGTTGAATCACCAAAATTAGGCAAATCTAACCTCAACAATCCAAAGCTTCTAATCACTAAAATTGAAAACAATCAAAGGTCGTACTCACCAGAAGAACTGTAACAATGGTTCGATTGAGGTGAATCGAATGGATTTGATGTGAAATGAAATCCAATGGGTCGTAAGATTCGACTCTTCGAAGATTTTGAGGGCTGGGGACCCGGGGTTCGAGAGAGAGACTGAGGGAGTGACAGCAAGAGAGTTTGAGGGTTGAGGACCTCGGACTCGAGAAAGAGATTGAGGTCTCCGTTTGAGGGAGTGAGGGATTAGGGTTTAATCTAATGGTTGTTAGTTAGATTATAAGAAAATCAATGGCTGCGATTGATAATATAAGAAATATTTAAATTAAATACATATTATATCCAATATGTGGTACTGTACGATATATCGTATTTCTGTAAAATTCAATACCAGTACCATACCAGTTACCCCATCTCGGTTTGGTTCTACTGTACCACAACTTCGGTTACCGAAATTGTCGGCTACCAAGGTTTGGGACGGATACGGTTTGCTGGTTTGTCTAGGCTGGATATTCCAGCCCTACTAGCTAGTATGTTCGATCTCATTCCTAATCTCTCAACCAACATAAATGTACAATATAGATCACTTGATGTTTATGGTTAATTGTTCTCATAAATTTTGTTTCCGTCGATTAACATATATCATAATAGTACATTGGTCAATGTCTTGATCTAAATCAATCAATTGAAATTCAATTGATCAAAGAGAATAATTAAGAAGACACAATTTAGTATTTCATAGCAACATAATTCAAGATTGTAGGAATAGACCACAATATTTAGGTTTTAGGGTTTCATAAATCATTTTTATTGCTATTAGGGTTCCAAGTATAACAATAAAAAAATAAAAAATTACACTCAACAACTATAATGAACATGTTTGGTGTAAAAAAAGTTGATATCATAAAAAATTAGAGAAAAGACAAAAAAAATCAAAAATGAGAGATGATGGAGAGACCAACCTCTTTGCGCGAAGAACGAAGAACTTTGTTAAATTTTCCAAAATCTTTAGTCTAGTGGTTAAAAAATTATTGGAGTGAAGTATACATACCATACACTACAAAATCTATAATAATTCATGATTTTTTAATTTTATAAGTATGAATGATATTGTTTTTCAAAGTCTTAATTGAATACCCTTAGACTTTGATGAAATTCATGAAGCATTTTTAAAATGCTGATTGAATACTCTAAAATTTTTATGGACTGCTAAAAATCTATATTGAATATAGCGAGACTTTTAAAAAAATTAACTTTTAAATTCCTTTTTTCTTTTTCTTTTAAAAGTTACACTACAATACACCCCCTCTTAATATTTTAACATAAGTCATAGTATAATTCAAGGAAAAATAAAAATAAAATAAAACCGAGAGGGCTGCAAAGTGTATATAGAAAGGAGAAGTGGCACAAAACCCTGAATATCGAATGGCATGAAGGGATGAAGTGAGTGTGTGAGAGAGAAAGAGGTGAATGACGATAGCAGCAGGGATCGGTTACGCCTTGTTAGCACTCGGCCCGTCTCTCTCCCTTTTCATCTCTGTTATCTCCAAAAAGCCCTTCCTGGTTCTCACCGTCCTTTCCAGGTATTTCCCCTTCTACTTTCGATTTAGGGTTCATCGCTACTTGTCTATAATATTTGGGAAACTCTAAAATTGGAAGATCGAATTTAAACTTTAGGTCAGGAATTCAAATGGGTTTGTTGTTGATTTGTGTACAGTACATTGTTATGGCTTGTGAGTCTCATCCTGTTGTCGGGACTGTGGAGGGCATTTCTGCCTCTGAAATCATCCGCATGGTGGCCCTATACCCTCCTCATATTCACCTCAGTTCTCTTTCAAGAAGCCCTTCGGATTCTTTTCTGGAAGGTCTATAAGTAAGTTCAAATCTTCTTACTATTCTAGTTAATTCATATGTGATGTTTTCTTCTCGATTGTTCTGCGGTTGGCTATTAGGAAGTTTGCTTTTGTAATGATTTGATGTAAATCAATGTTGTAAGGGAAGCTAAGGTATACTATGGAGCAGTAGATTGATTTGTAGTATCGTTTTTGTAACTTTGTTAAATTATGTTATCCCATGAGAAGATGTTTCAAGATTTTTATTTTTTTTTTTCCATTCCGAAACTTTTCTATTGGAGGTTTCTTGATTCATTTTTAAGATGATCCTGAAAAGGGGTTCTAATTATGATCCAGAAACGATTTTTGGACACACAAATATAAATTTCAAGTTTGATTGGAGCTATAGAAAATCTGAGGTTTTACTCAAGGTAATTATTAGATTAGTAGAGAAGACATGATCCTTGACATATCCCCCAGTTCCTTATTCCGCCTACCCTTTTGTGTAAATCGTATTGGTAAAGTTGAATTATGTAGTGGTTCCTTTCTTTGGAGGGAGATTTTTTTTTCTTTTTTATATTATTTTTACATAAGATTTGAATTTGTGTTTCTGCGACTTATATGGGCATGGTTAATGTTTGCTTAATGCTCTTCACTGCTATTCTTGCTGCTAATCAATTGATTATAGTCGTATACTTGTGATATCTAAGTTTATCTGCTACATATTTCTTCCTCATAATCGACATCCTTAAATTTTCCTACATTTCTACCTTTTTTATTTTTATTTTTTTATTTTTTATGTTTGAAACTAAACATTTTACTGTTTTTTGCTTTAAAGTAAATCGTAACGCTTGAACTGATGTTACAAAAACCATCAAGTTTTTCCAACACTATTAAATTTTAAATTTGTGCCATTATGTGGAAGCTAACACAACCCCTTTTATTTGGGGTGTTAAATCTGCATTTAAGAATAAGGTCTTCCTCTTGAGCACCTAAGGTTATTGTTTTTCCCTCTACGTCGTTGTATATGTGATTCGGTGGGTAAAACATACTTCAGTTTTCCATCTACTTTAGCTTTATGGATCACATATAGTGATGCATGTGATCTATACAAGTTGGGTCTTGTAACATCAATTTCTCTAATCATTCTTCAATTTAAAACATCTATTGCCACTCTACGGAAGCTAACAGAAACCCTGTATTTAGGTGTTCCGAATGTAAGTTTAATAATTCATTCTTCCTCTCTGGCACTTCTATGTAATCTTTTTTTATTTTCCCCGTAACTTTGTTGTATATAAGATTTGTTCATTTGGTTGGTAATGTATCCAGCTTTCCACATACGATGAAAATATCTCTAAATCCTGGGTTACTAATTGGTAAAGGTATATAACATCACTTGCTTTATATATTATCTAGGAAGTTGGAAGATATATTGGATGCATTTGCTGATAGAGTATCTAAACCACGCCTGTATCTGACTGATAAGATGCAAATTGCTCTGGGTAAGGTTTATGAGGTTCTCAGACTTGTATTCATCATATTTCAAATAAGCTACCATTCATTCTATATAGTACTATAGTAGGTTTTCCTGCAGTTTGTTATTACAATTTAATATCTTTCCATGTTGACTCCTAAATCTGGTGGTTCAGAGGGAGGTACTAAGAACTTCTTGTTGAAAGATTAGCTTTGTTTGCCTGCAGTAGCACCCTTTGAAATGGTTTGATAAAATACTGTATTGGGCTAGCAATTGCATGTCTTAGTGTTATACATGCTGATACTTTACATAATGTAGGCTATATATATGAATTTATGCCAATATGATTCTATTTTAAAAAGTCTAGCAACCAAAGTATTGAACCTTCTAATTTATCTGGTGATATGTATCCATCTGCGGCATAGTTTCATGGTTTTTCTCTCACACCATTCCTTTAAACTTCAAGAAGGGAATAACTATTTTAATCATCTTTTACCACAACTAGACATAGCTGTAGCTGATATCTTTTCAATAAAATCTACGCAGCTGGTGGTTTGGGTCATGGTGTGGCACATGCTGTGTTCTTTTGTCTCAGTCTCTTAACACCAGCATTTGGTCCAGGAACTTTTTTTGTCGACAGGTGCTCAAAGATACCCTTTTTCCTTCTTTCTGGTGAGTCAAACCTTATAGTTGCTTCCACGCATCTATTCAATGTTGAAATAATTTAATATATGGTACATGAATTTAGTTAAACTGAAATCGAATTTTCTGATACTTATACAAGTACTGATTTGGTGGTTCAGAAAAGTTCAGATATTCCGTCACTTTTTCTTTCTGACATTTCTTTCTTGTATTTTGCAGCTATCATTGCCCTAGCATTTGTTACAATTCACACATTTTCGATGGTCATTGCATTTAATGGATATGCAGAAGGCAATAAAGTGGACCAGATTTTTGTACCTTTAGTTCATCTTGTTGCAGGGATGGTGGTAAGTGTCACTGACCTCATGAGACTGTTGGTGTTTAAATATGGTCAAGATATCCTACTGATTGTGAATGTCAGGAAGAATGCCTTATATACTCATGCATGATAAATGTAAAAACAGATTCACATAAGTAACTTTTCATTTTTCTTTGGTGCACTATTTTTAAGAAATCTTGCTAAAATGCATCTCCTTGACCCTTTGACTCTGTTTCTCAGACACTAGTTAATTTTGCATCTGGGGGATGTATTATTGGTATTCCTCTCCTCTACTTCATCGCTGTGTTAACCTTATTGCATTGTGGGAAGATGGTGTGGAGAAGGTTAACAGAGAACAGACACAGACCGGTCATGTAGAATGCAGTCACTTGTCTAGGTACACACATGCAGGTCCTTTGTGTATCCTAAAGATTGAAGGGCATCAACTACTGCTGCCTGAAGAACTGTTTTGTTACTCTCAAGCTCTTAAGGGCAACTACATTCGGCATTCCCAGCAAAGAACAAGATTTCGTGTTCTGATATTCTGGGATAAATGATTGTTTCAAACAGAAATACAAAAGACTTGGCAGTATCTTATGAATCAGAATGTATGTACATTTTAGACTTGTGTAAAGATTTTTTTTGGTTTATTCACATAGCCCCAGCAGAAGAGTAAGAATGAAATTAATAGGACCATGGATTTTGGTTGCTGTAAAATTGGGCGGTGGCTTCAATGTTTGTAGCTGCTTTTCTTCTTTTGAGTGTAATGACAAATTATATTACTTTGCACTGTATGCTATGGGAATAGTCACTTCAAAGCCCCCCACAATGCTGAAATGCCCCCCTATGTTGCCCTTTATGATATCATTTACAGGCTTGATACATCAAGAAATTGATGTATGCTTATGGTACCACTCTCCCTTATTTTTATTTTCAAAGAGTGAGAGCTTCAACATGCGGCTATAATGGCAAAAGAAGAGTTTGAAGTTTTTATATTGTCCATGGCCTTGCCAAATTATGGGATGATAGTCCTTTCTTGACTAGAGATGTAACAATCTCTATTTGTTTTCGAAGTACAAGGCTGTTCATGCCTTTGCTCCACACTTCAAGCTTTCGCTCCACGGTTCCTGAAGTGCAACATAGATGGGGCATGTCAAGCTGAACCCAGCAATTCCTTGAGACATCCTTAACCGATTTTTTTGGACAATCACACAATACTCACGAGATATCACCTTCATAACCCCTTGTAAGAAGCCTCTCTCTAGTAGTAAATATTTTAGAATTATTATTTTTCAAACCTAGCTTAGATTTATTATCACACATGGTGATTTCGGCCCCTCGTAGGTAAGTAAGGACGAAAGTTCACCCCTACAATAATGTAGATTTTGAAAACTTGGCTTGTATTTGTAAATAGGGGCTGCAAAATTGACATAATACCAAAAGTACGTAACTACTGAAATACCAAATTGAATATTTTAATATATTTTTGAACCCGAAATTTATACACGATTTTATCCATATTATTGAACAAAAATTAGTATAGAATAATTTCTAGAATAAAAGAAAATAACTAATGAATTAATTACAAATGCTTTGTCGAATTTTTGAAAGAACTATGACCTGAAGTAGTCTGAATATATACTCGCACATTTTTTTTTTCGTATTACATCCCATATTTTACTATTTGATGTCACCTAACCATTATATTTAAATTTAATAGTTGAGAATAAATAAAGATATTTTAAATATTCTAATCTCGATCATTGATCAGATTCAAATTTAATGACAAACGATGATAACATTTTTGGTCACGTGTTGACTGGATGAACATCGCTCTTAGTTATCATTGTACCAATTTTCACAATTTTCGCAAGTCAAAATCCTTACACCTATGCTATGATCTAGTTATTGTCCACAAAAAGAAATTATGTTGGCTGAGAAATTATTACACAGGTCAAACGTACTACGTGACGGTGAGACAACCTAATCAAAACTCAGAAAATTTTAAATGTGTTTCAAAATTATTCTTATTTATTAAAATAAAATACCCAAAACACTCAATTACTTGTTCAGTGATTGGACAGCCCTACCAACCACGTAATACAGTTCCCCTACGTAAGAATCTCTTATGTTGGCTCTAGGCGCCTCAAGAGCATGGTAGACCAGATCTTAGCATATATGTTCCTTGATCAAAAATCCGGTCTTAAAAATTCAAACAAACAGCGAATGCTGTCATTTTCATTTCCCTAAATTTTAAAGTTACTTAAACTCAACCGGGAAACACCTGGAATATGGTGGCAATCTATCCCCAAGTGGAAATCAAAATGTTCCCTTATAATAGAACAATAATACAATTAGAAGAGAAATATGATTAAAGTTGAACTTACACAGATTGATTTGATTTACAGTATAATAATGAATAAATACCAACAAAAACGGATTAGACCCATTCACTGTTATATAAACTTTTGACTTCATTATCAGTAACCCCAGCAGAAGTAGACTTCTGTATCATACAGAGAAATTACGTTGATTAACACCTTCCGCATGGAGTTGTAAGGGTTGGTTTTTGAGAGCTTCTGTATTTTCAGTTCACTTGTTAAAAAATTTCCATACATCTCTGTCCGCCATTTCCTTCACTAGATGAGCACCAAAAATTCCCTCTTCATCTACCAGGCTTTTCAGGTGCCGAGCACCGCCGTTAAAGCCAACATAATTCCTTTTTGTGGCCAAGTATACAACACCATATGGTGGCCTCGAACACTGTTCAGTTAAGACGAGAGATTATTTTCTCCAATGAAGATATTCAAGTTTGTCCAAAAGAAAACACTGGAAGCATGTATGTTTCTCCGCCGCCTACATATATAATGATTAAAGGAGCCAAGAAACTGACCTTTTTTATGAGTGCATAAAGCTTTTTCAATGAGGTTAATGAATATGGGATCTCGGTCATCAGGATAATATCATATCCACCTTCTCCTTGTTCGGTCTCACTCGCTCTCTCCCAGGCCCGACTTCCTGAAAGCTTCCTTGATCGCCTTGAGGAAGATTCTTGTCCCAAGATGCTTCCATCTTGGCTGCTACAACCCTCCATAAAATCTTCCTCAGAGAAGCTCAGGTTCATTCCTGCTGTCACTTCAAACCCATCATTCCTCACAACAGACAAGACACTGGGAAGCTCTTCCCAGTCACCAGCATAAAAGTGCACCGACTGTGTCACAGTTTGTCTTGATGGAGTCAGGGGGCTCTCTGGCTGTCGACTCTGCCTATCTCGAGCTTGCTCAAGATTGGCAAGGACATTTGGTATTGTTGTGCATCTAATACTTTCTGCATTGAGGTCTTGAAAGTGCACTGTGCCCGCTCCCTATTAATCAATGAGTCAGACAGGAACATTCCAAAATAATTTCCAGCATGTAATATAAATTGTGCTGTTGAACGTTTTTGTTTCTTATATGGCTGGCTTATTAAAACTTCTACTGGAGTACATAGCTGTTGTGCGCACAGAATAATACCATTTAAACAATTGATACCTAGAATAATCCCATTTCATTAATATTTTGCTATATGCCTATGGAATTATTTAAGACATACGATACTTCAGGTCTCTGTAAAAGTAGACGTTTATTCCAGAGCATACAAAAATGCAGACTTACTGAAACATTAGGATAGACAAAAAGAGGTACGCAGGAAAAGAAAAAAAAAAAGAAGAAAGATCGAGCACACTTGCATACAAAACCTTCGGCTACAGGATTTATTGATGCATACCTTCAGACAAGCAAAAATTCCTGGAAGGCCATAGCTGCAACCCAGCTGAAAGAATCACCAAGTGTGTGGATATTAAACACCCAATCACCAAAAGGAAGCTTAATAACAGAACAGTACTAGAATGATAAAGCTTATAGAAATCACAAACTTCCTGGAATGACAATGTAATAAAATTTGAATTCAATAGACGTACCTCGAGTACCCTTTTTCCTCTAAAGCTCAGTTGCCCATCTCGAATCTCATGCTTCAGGACATTAACAAGATCAATAGAGCTATCCCAAGATTTTAGATACCCTGCATGGTAAATGAATCTCCAGTTTTAAACTCATATTGAACAAGTTGATAATCCTTAAGATGTAGTGAGACTAGGATAGTAACACTATCGTATAGTTAAAACTGCCAATGTGGATAAACATCAGTTCAAAACATAGAGATGAAATTGCAATTGAAACTTTCACTTTAAGTATTGGAATATCATGTACCTACCATCTGGTTTTGAAGATATCATTTCTGAACCATTGAAGCCGATGATATCAGCAACACTAACTCTTCCCTGTTAAAGATTGAGAAATGGGTAAATCAATCTTATGACCACAATTTAAGATAAGATTAATGGATAACACACTTGAACTGTCAATTCTACTCCTTTAACCATTATGACAATTTTCAATAAAATTCATGAACATATATATAGTGTTCCAATAAGCTCAGATATTTCTCTTTCGCAGCTATTCCTAGAGACTGGAAGCAGCAGATCACTACGTTGTCTAAATTTAAGTTTTTCTTGTTCTGGGTGGTTTGCGCGTTTTCTTAGCTTGTTCAAAGGTGAAGCTTTTGGTTTGCCCGAGTTTTCTCTTTGTGTGATTGCTTGACCACTGCTTTGCAATCTCTCTTTATTATAATCAACAATTCCGTAAGCCACCACACGAAAATAAACATTCAGCAATCAAGGAAAAAAAAAAAGGTTTTAGAATAGGCCATGAAACATGGCAAAGCGTGAAGGTAAGTCACATCCCAACATTATATTAAGAGCACGCCTTATACACCAGAATCTTGATAAATAACAACAGTGGCCATAAAAACTGATCCGTGAAAGGAATAGACATTGGGTTAGTTCTGTTGGTATAAATCTCTTAACAACAATAAATGGTTTTGTTTTTATCTTTATTTTATTAACAATGAATCTAAGTCTGCAATTAATCTTCCATAAAGTAATGAAGTAACTATGTTTCTATACCAAGCAAAGACATAAAGGCCAACCAACAAATAGTAGAATAAGGGCATACCTTTGACGCATTGAGTCCTTGCAAGTCAATATTCTCACCAGCATACTTGTAGGGGTGAGCTGACTGCATTGTATAAAGAGAGCATTTTGAGAAATTAAAAACATCTTGTTAACTTTCTCTGCTGTAACTAGAGGTCCAAAACCTAAGACCCCTTGATATAGTAGAGAAAATTTTTGTTCTTCAGTCGAACATAATAAAGCTTCGATCACAAAATGGTTGAAGATGAGTAATACCTTGGAAGGGAGAATCTCGACAGCTGGTGAAGGGAGATGTGATTCTCTCTCTGAAATAGAGGACAAGCTGTGACTTGCTTTGTCATGAGGAACCAAACCCGGCAAGCACTGTGCAAGCAATGATGGTGCGCGCATGACTTTCTGATGTCAAAAATACACCCTGCAATTATTGATACATCACGTTAGTACTTGAAGCATTCCAAGAATCTTAAGTTTCAGCTATACTTGTTCTTTTTTCTTATCCTAAGTTGGGAAACCAGCTCAACAAACACTTACCATGTTTGAAGATATTGCATTGTGAGTCAAAACTTAAGGACGCAGAAATTGTTTGTTTCTTAAAAATTAGAAAATTGAAGAGAAACAAGAACAAGAATGAAGAAAGCAAAGGCAAAACTGCATTACTTGCATTCACAAGCTAATACTAAGCACCCAGTACAAATTCCAATTACAGAAGAACATATATCAAGTTAGAAAACTAAATCTAAATAGATTACTCAATTGGGTTTTGCAGAAAATCAAAATCAAAATCAAACCCAAACCCAAGTACGTATGATCCAAAAGCAAACCCATGAAGCATATCGAAATCAAGAAAGGAAAAAATACCTTCACTAATTTGAGCACGAGAATCTGAATGAATCGGGAAGGAACAATATACAGCCTTGGAGTTGAGAGAAACAGAGGAGGTTGTAATCAAAGTCAAAAAACCAAACAAGAACAGTTAACATCTGAAAGCAGAAACAAAGTTAGAGGGAAGGTTCGGTTTTCAGACCCGACCCGCAATGCAAATTACCAAAATGACTACGCGATTACGGGGATGATTGTGGTTAAGCCTAGTGCCAATACTACAGAATACAAGGGCAATGTCGGGACTCAAGTCGTCGTGGTTACTTGCTTCGCGTTACATTCTCAAACGTGTAGAACGGAGTGTTCGTCAACCCTGTCCATTTTGTCAACACGTGTAGGAAGGAGGTCGGTGACAAATTTTTCCTCCTGTCATTGTAAGATTTGTTAATGTTTGTTTTTTTAGGGTTTTTGTCCATTAACCCTATTTAGAGATTTTTTTCCCTCACTTACTCCATTAAATTTTTTAATTTTCTCTTACCCAAAACACTATAAGGAGGTATTCCCTAATATCCCATTAAGATTTTTTTTAATACCATTTTATTGGCCGTTGGAATCCGGCCACCAGTCCCCAGATTCCGGCCAACTTTCACAGAATTCCTGTCACCGGTCGCAGGCCGCCGTCCACCGGAATTTTCTGAAAAACTCATCGGAAAGGTTTATTGCCCCAATAGATGTTTATTGGCCTCAATAGACGATTATCAGTCATGTATTGCCCCCAAATAGGCGTCTATTGCCCCTCAATAGACGTTTCGATTACTAAAATGGGAATTAATCTTCCTAAAATTACACAAATAAAACTTTGATTAAAGAAAAAAGAAGAAGAGGAGATTACATCAATTCAAAACGTCTATTGCCCCACAATAGACCTGTATTGCCCTTGGCATAACACCATTTTGTAGCTTGTTACTCCAATAATTTACATTTTATATTACTAAAATTTCTCATTAAAAGGCAAAAAAGAAGAAAAGAGAAAAAAGAAGGACCGGTTTGATTGAGCAGTTTAGAGGTACTAGTTGCGGGGGCAGGTGATGAAATTGATTTGGGCACCCTTCTCCCTTCTGTGAAGCTGTGCTCGATCTCACCGGAAAACCGCCTCAGGTGGGCTCGCTGGTGAACTTTCGCCGGGGGAGGGAGAGATTGATGTCACCATCGACCCCGCCAGAGCTCCACCACCACCCTCGCCACATCTTCGCTTATTCCCAGCAGATCAGTCGGAGATTCTACTCCTCCAAAACGGAGACAGAAATCCAATTCATCGCCGACGAAGCTGAGTCAACCAAAAGCAAACTCCAAAACATCGATTGTCGTCGTCGGCTATCCCAATTGGAAAAATTATGGACCATAATCCGAACAGAGCTGAAGTTGAGTGATTACTCGGAATAGCAGACAAGCTCTTACAGAATCGAGATCTGAGCAGTTCTCGCGACTTCGCCATTCTCGCGTAAGAAACAGAGCCGAATTCATCATCGCTGATGAAGTCGAGTCTGGTCTCGTCGCTGATGAAGTGTAAATTGGCGAGCCGGCTCCTCAGTGCTTGCACCAACACTCTTGCAAATGTGAGAGACAGAGAGACCTGCCGGAGTGAGAGAGAGAGAGAGAGAGAGAGAGAAAGTGGCATTTGATGTAATTATTTAATCAGGCTGAGGGTAAATTTGTCATTTCTCACTAAATTGGGTTAGTGGAAACAAAAATATGTTGCTGGGGTAAGTGGGATAACTTTAGTTAATTTTAGTGCTTTTGGTCAAGACCCTTGTTTTTAGTAAGTAAATTAGTGAGAAGTACCTTTTTAAAACTTTAGTTAATTTTGGTGCTTTTGTCACGGGCCGAACTTTGCAATGCGCAAAGCGGACCATGCGGCACTTGCTAGTAAGCAAGTCAGCCAAGTGAGTACCTTGCAAGGAACAATGAAACCACACGATATTAAAATAGTGCTAGCGACAAGCAAGAACACAATGATATAAATGTTGAGCAACCACGAAGAACAAATGAGTAATCGAAAGGAAAGATCAAGGAGCAATCTCACGGGACACAGATGATTGAATAATTCCTCTTTTATTGATGGTAAGACGGTAAGGGAGGAAAAAGTACATGTGCTTACCTATACTAGTTCTGTAGTCCAAACTATGCCGACTAGGAACCCCTCCCTATAGAGCATATCAGGCTTACATGAAAGGGCCAGGGGAATACATGCAAAAGGCCGAGGAGAATAACTGCTAAATAAAATAAATTACATAATTTGTAAATTACCAAAACACCCCAAGCACACAAGCAACCAACCAAAGACTTAACTAATGACCCTGGACAAGGTTGTTTGTGGCATTACAAGTGCGACCCCTAACATCCTCCCCCACTTATGCTGTCGGCGTTCTCGACGACGGTCTTGGTCTTGAAATCTTCTATCTTCTACTTGAACTTCTTCTTCAGGTCGTCAGCATTCTCCCAACTTGTTTCTTCGTCTCCAAGACCCTTCCACTTGACAAGAAACTGTTGGCGCGAGCGCTCTGACGCTCAGATCACTCTTTCTGCCAGGATCTCCTCCACTTCTTTCGGCTTGCGTGGACGGATGTCGACGTGCTCTCGAACAGGTTGGTTGCGTGCTTGATCTTCAAGGTCTAGCTGGTGTAGCTTGAGGTTGCTGACATGGAAGACGGGGTGAACTCTCATCCAAGCTGGAATGTCAACTTTGTAGGAACACCTTCCTACTTTAGAAATGACAGGGAGTGGTCCTTCATACTTCCTGAATAGTCGCTTGTCCCTGGAGCGTAGGAACCTGAGTTGTTCTGGGAGCAACTTAACAAGGACCATGTCTCCTGCTTTGAACTCTCTGAGCTTGCGGCCTTGATCTGCTCACTTCTTCATTCGCCTTGCGGCTTTCTCCAGATACGCTTGTGCAATCTCCACATTGGTCTTCCACTCTTTTGTGAAGTTAAAAGCACACGGGTTTTTCCCTCTGTACACTTCTTGCATTGTATGAGGCAAGAGAGGCTATTGACTAGTGACCACTTCGAAAGCACTCTTGTTGGTGGATGAGCTTTTCTTCGAGTTGAAACAAAATTGTGCAACATCTAACAACTGCGCCCAATTCTGCTGATTGGCATGAACAAAATGGCACAAATACTCCTCCAACATCCCGTTGAACTTTTCTGTTTGTCCATCAGTTTGCGGGTGATAACTCGAAGAAATGTTGAGCTCAGAACCAAGTAGCTTAAATAGCTCGGTCCAGAATGTTCCTGTGAACCTGGTGTCTCGATCATTGACAATGTTCTTAGGCACACCCTAGTACTTCACAACATGCTTGAAGAAGAGGTTGCTGTATCTTCTGCCGAGCAATACTTTGGAGTCAGCACAAAGATGGCATATTTCGAGAACCTATCAACTACAACAAGGATTCCTGATAAGTCTCCGACCTTTGGGAGGTTAGTAATGAAATCAAGGGAGACACTTTCCCATGGGTGAGTCGGAATGGACAATGGTTCCAGTAACTCAGGAGCCTTCTGTCGCTCGATCTTGTCCTGCTGGTAGGTTAGGCAGGTCTTGGTGTATTATGTGACATCGTCCCGCATTTGGGGTAGTAGTAACCTTGCTTGAGTAGTGCGTGGGTTCTCTGCCATCCAGGGTGACCGGCCCATAAAGTGTCATGACACTCCCTCATGAGCATCCTGCATAATCCATCAGCTCGCGGAACAAACACTCATCCCCCTTTAGCCATCAATATGCCATCCTCCATCCAAAACCGACGACTTTTCCCTTCCTTCACCATTTTGATGAGTGATTGGGCCACGAGATCTTTCTCCAAGCTCTCCTTGATACGTTGCTTGATATCTGTGGCAATGTGATATGCTAAAAACAAGGATATAATTTAACCCTATAAGATATCATCGTTAGTATGCGGTAAATAGGGATCGTTCTAATCCGAGGATTGAGGGTACACCTGTCATTTTAAAAAAATTAA
This sequence comes from Rosa persica, assembly GCA_025331145.1. NCBI lineage: Eukaryota > Viridiplantae > Streptophyta > Magnoliopsida > Rosales > Rosaceae > Rosa > Rosa persica. The sequence goes on along the minus strand of WFKR01000004.1, from coordinate 21,642,916 downwards.
ACAATTAATTAAGGCACAAAGTATATTATTTACAAAAATAAAATAAAGTATATACATATTTACGAAATAAGGGGGGATTTTTAGAATTTGGTTTTCGAAAATTAAAAGGAATAAAACAAAGAAAATGTATAAACACAAATACAAGAATGAAACATATGAAACAAAGATCAAAACCAATTTCATAATCAAATTCGATTAAATTCCTACAATTGTTCATCTAAGTCATGAGAAAGAATTGATCATGTGAAACATTCAAAGCAAATGATTTCCCATTTTTTACTTTCCATTACGAATTAACCTAAGTGAAAGCACAAAGATTAATCCTATCAAACATACAATCAAATTCTAGAAAGTTAGATCATCAACACATGTTTAACGCATGAAGAACACGAGAAAGGATATCAACTCAAGTGTACAACTTAGTATGAAAAAGTTCATCTAATTGCAATTCTTTTCAATTAAATTCGTTTTTTGTCTAAAATCTTTACTACTTTTGATTCAAGTTCACAAAACGATTAGGTGAATCATGTTCTTAAATCTAGCAATAATTATATATAAACCCTATATGCTTCGAACCACATAAGATTAACACATAAAGATTTCAATCAAACAAATTTAATTGAACAATCTCACAAAAGCAACTTTGGAATCACAATATAGGACTCGAAAATCTCATTCAATCATAAAAATTTCAGAATTAAACTTTGTTCAAACATCAATGTCAACTAGAAACAAATCCAACGGAAATCAAACAAGGTTACAAAGAAAGAGGTCGAATTACATCGTGGATGGAAGATGGAGATGGAGGCTTGATGTTTGGATCCTTGAAGCTTGAAAGCAAGTCTTCAAAAGTGGATGATGGATGAATTGCTGACGGCTTCTTCTTCTCTTCTTCTTCCTTGCTTGAAATCCGTGGAGTGCACTAGAGGATGGAGAGAGGAGGAGAGGCTAGACGTTTATGAGAGAGTAATTTCTGAATTGTAAGGTGTGTAAAACGTCAAGAATGAGGGAGTATATATAGGAGCATGGCAAGGGTTGCCCTAGCTTCTTGATTCTTCTATTATTTTCCAATGAATTATCAGAAAATGCCGCATAACTCTAACCAACCGAAAATTGCCATGCTATTGTGTTGTCCAACCAATCAAAACTCTCCAAAATAATTCCCTAGTGAATAGTGCCGAATTTCCATGAATATATTCTGATTTTTCTCTTTAATTTCGGCCAAAATTCCTTTAGGGAATGTAGGGATAAATCTAGACTCATTTTGAGCCTTTTCTTGATGTCCACACTTCTTCTTTCCTTAAAACTCTTCCTAGGAAATCTCCATGGCATATCCTTTCTTGTGTGGCACCAATCTCCTTTATTTTTCTTGATTTTCACATTGGCTCCTTCTTTTCCTCTTAGTATTTCACGGCAATCAATATAATTAACTCCTCCAAGAATATTTCCTTCCTTAAAACTCTCCCTAGAAAATCTCTTGGCGTAATCTTTTTTTTTCCTCTTATTTTCACTCCTTCTCTTTGTTTCTCTCTTGGTAGTTCACGGCAAACACATGTAATTCTTCTCTTATGCGTCACAAACCCTAATTCCACGGGCCTTGATCCATTTTGCCGAAAATCCAAAGTATACTTGAGAGTTCTTGGGCCTTTATGCGTCATCTCCTTGCAATGTCATCTTCTAAGGTCTTCAAGAAGCTTCTCTCACGCCATGACACATCATCATTTCGATCACACTTCTTGGACGACCTAGGAGTCATTTCATTTCTTAGACAGGGTTTCCTGGTTGAAACAGGAAAACTTCTTTTCTTCATTTCTGCTCATTTATGTAGCCCTTTGTATCTCATCTTGTCTCCCTCCAACATTGGCTAGCTCCTCTTTCCATTTATGAGCTCATTTCAGCTCATTTATTCCCAAGTCCTGAAAATAGAAACTGTTACCAAAAATAGAAACTTTCCTAAAACAAGAAATGACAACTTTCCTAAACTAAAATGGGAAAACTTTCTAAAAATGAAAAATAGAAACTTTCTACAAATAAAACAAGAAACTTCCTAAAAATATAAAATAGAAACTTTCCTAAAGGAATAACTAAGTAAACATGAGGAAATAACACTTAAAACGTCGCATTAAAATGCTCCTATCATAATGACACTACTCAACAAAGTTGCTAACATCTTGAGGGTGGCAAGGTCGGCCTTGCAGCTTAGGGCATGCGCAACTTGATTAGTGTGACCAGCCTTGTGTTCGAACTGGAAGTCGAACTCTGCAAGAAACTCCTGCCATCTAGCTTGCTTTGGGGTTAACTTTGGTTGAGTCAAGAAGTGGCTGATAGAGGAATTATCTATCTTTACAAGGAACTTTGACCCCAACAGATAGAGTCGCCAAGTTCTTAAACAATGAATCACAGCTAGCAACTCCTTCTCTTGAGCCGTTATTTCCGCTCAGCTTCCGAGAGTTTATGACTTTCATAAGCAACAGGGTGTCCCCGTTGTAGAAGGACTCCTCCTAAAGAAAAGTCTGAAGCGTCCGTCTGAACTTTGAATGGTTGATTTAGGTCGGCTAAAGCTAGGACCGGATCTTCCATTACAGCCTTCTTTAACTCTTGGAAGGCTTTCTCACAATCACTACTCCAATCCCATGTCGCTCCCTTCTTCAAGAGCTCAGTTAAGGGGGTTGTCTTCTTCGAGTAGTTCTAAATCAAACGTCGATAGTAATTAGCCAACCCAAGAAAAGAGTGCAGCTCTTCACATTCTTGGGGTTTTGCCACTCCTTTATGGCTTCTACTTTCTCCATGTCCATCCTGATTAAACCCCTTTCAATAACATGACCCAAAAACTTGATGGTCACCTGCGTGAAGGAACACTTCTCGCGCTTAACATACAATTGGTTATCTCGTAACCGTTGAAATACCAGCTTCAGATGCTCTATGTGCTCTTCCAAAGTAGAGCTGTACACTACAATGTCATCCAGATACACCACCACAAACTTATCCAAGTACTAATGGAAGACTTGGTTCATCAAAGTGTAGAATGTCGCCGGCGCATTGGTCAACCCAAATGGCATTACCAAGAATTCAAAGGCGCCGTAACGAGTAACGCACGCAGTCTCAGGCTCGTCACCCTCAGCAATGTGGACTTGATAGTACCCTGAGTGGAGATCAAGCTTGGTGAAGTACTTGGCACCACTAAGCTGATCAAACAGATCTGCTATCAGGGGGATCGAGTACTCGTTGCGCACTGTGACTTTGTTAAGGGCCCGGTAGTCCACACACAGTCTCCAGCTTCTATCGTGTTTCTTTTGGAACAGCACCGGTGCACCGAATGGGGCCTTAGATGGTCTAATGAACCCAGCCTTGAGTAGGTCTTCTAGCTACTTCCTAAGTTTCGCTAGTTCGGGAGGAGCCATTCTATAAGGTGCTTTTGCAGGTGGCTTGGCTCCCGAAAGTAGCTCGATCTCGTGGTCCACACTCCTCCTTGGGGGTATTTCCTTGGGAAGTTCGTGTGGCATCACATCTGCATAACTCTCTAATGCCCCGTTGATTTCCCTCGGAACCATTTCCCTCTTGCTATCATCCTTCATTAGAGGAACTGCTACATATGTAGGCTTATGGCGCCTCATGCCTTTCTTAAATTGGAGGGCAGATAAGAGACGGGGTTCACTTGGTTGCCTGATTCTTGCTGGAACTACACATGGCCTTTCCCCCATAATGAGCAAGTGTTGGGCGCTAGGAATGAGGATAGCTATGTTTGCTAGCATGAACTCCATCCCCAATATGACATCAAAGTCATCCGTTTCGACAACTATAACATCTACTTTTCCCTCCCAATTGCCCAACTTTAGTGGTACCCCTTGGGACAGCCCAGTTGTGGGTGAGGCCTCAAAATTCACGGCTTTCATGCGACCAACATCCTTCTCCAACTTCAACCCCAACCTTCGTGCTTCTGTCTCCCACACAAAGTTGTGCGTGGCCCCTGTGTCAACCATCACACTCTTGGCAACCTTCCCATTGACAAAACCATCCACGAACATTAGGCCCTTAGCCTGATCCTTCTTGGGTGGTTGTGGTTGTTTCTTAACTGCACCCAAGAATCTCAAAGCTCCCATGTGGCTATGTTCCTCATCCGACTCCTGCTGATCTTCTGTTTCTTTTGATTGAATGTGGGCTTGTAGGGCTGATAAGGCTGTCTTGTGAGGGCACTTGTTTACTCTGTGAGGTCCTCTGCATAAGAAGCAAGACATTGGCCTTGGGGTGTACCCTGAAGGATTAAAGGGTCGAGGGGTGAAGACTCCAGTTGAGACACCCGGCTTGGAAGTTGCCGTGTCCCTCGCATAAGTGGTCCTCCTATCCCTTCCTCCTGAGTTGGAGAATTTGGACTCCGCTCCCCCACTTTTACTCGGCCCCGGCCTCAAGGATCCTGTTGGCATTGGTATTCAAAAAGGACTGAGTCTTCTTGCTGGAGTTCTCCTCAAATGTGTAATCTGTCAGTCTCTCAGTAGCAGCATGAGCGGAGGCCAAATCTTGGACCCTCTACCGCTGAAGCTCGGTTCTTGCCCATGGTTTTAAGCCCTCAAGGAAATAAAACAACCGATCTTTCTCTAACATGTCCGAGATGTTGAGCATGAGCACAGAGAACTTGTTCACAAAGTCCCTGATGTTGTTGGTGTGCTTGAGCTCTCTTAGTTGTCGTCTGGCAATGTATTCAACATTCTCAAGGAAGAATTGAGCTTTAAGCTCTTTCTTTAGATCCGCCTGCGTATCGATAGTGCACACTTCTCTTTGAATGCCATTGTATTTGGTTCTCCACCAAAGTTTAGCAACTCCTGACAAATACATTGTCGCCATATTCACCTTCACCTCTTCCGAGTTCGGCTTTACTGCTCGAAAGTACTGCTCCATATCAAATAAGAAGTTCTCAAGCTCCTTAGCGTCCTGCGCCCCTCCAAAAGCTTGAGGTTCTGGTATCTTTACCTTCCTGTAGTCCGTCACAGGTTGGTTTCCTATCGCACGGATGGTCAAGTTGAGCTGGGTGTTCATCTCTATCAGCTCATTCTTGAAGGCATCAATGGTGGCTCAGACATCTTCTGCCATATTGTCCACAGTCACCTGGAGTGTATCAACGGCGTCACTCATCTGCCCCATTTGCTCGTTCGAAACGGGAGCTTCTTCCTCATTTCTCTCTCTTTCGTCTCCTCGAGCTTTACATTTTTCAAGGGCCATAACTCAGTCCCTGAGGCTCTCCACCTCTGTCATCCGCGCCACCAAATCATCTAGGTCGACACAGTCCAACATGCTACTTATCTCAATCAATCTATCGGGCACCCCCGTAAGTTCTCCCAATTGTTGGTCATACCAATCGAATCTTTGTTGGTTTGTCATTTTGCCTGTCATCGTAGCGAGTGTCTTGAGCCGAGTTGGCTCTGCTACCAACTGTCACGGGCCGAACTTTGCAATGCATAAAGCGGACCGTGTGGCACTTGCTAGGAAGTAAGTCAACCAAGTGAGTAGCTTGCAAGGAACAATGAAACCACACGATATTAATGTTAGCGACAAGCAAGAACACAATGATATAAATGTTGAGCAACCACGAAGAACAAATGAGTAATCGAAAGGAAAGATCAAGAAGCAATCTCACGGGACACAGATGATTGAATAATTTCTCTTTTATTGATGGTAAGACGGTAGGGGAGGCAAAAGTAAATGTGCTTACCTATACTAGTTCCGTAGTCCAAACTATGCCGACTAGGAACCCCTCCTCATAGAGCATATCGGGCTTACATGAAAGGGTCAGGGGAATACATGCAAAAGGCCGAGGAAAATAACTGCTAAATAAAATAAATTACATAATTTGTAAATTACCAAAACACCCCAAGCACACAAGCAACCAACCAAATGCTTAACTAATGACCCTGGACAAGGTTGCTTGTGGCATTACAAGTGCGGCCCCTAACACTGAGGTAAGTAGGATAACTTTAGTTAATTTTGGTGCTTTTGGTCAAGATCCCTTCTTTTTAATCAGTAAATTAGTGAGAAGTACCTTTTTAAAACATAAATTAAGCTCATCGATTTTTTTTCTTCTTCTTTATAACACCACTAAGGGAAAATTCAAAAATGCAATACAGAGTTTCTCCATATATAAATTAGAAATGAAATGTGAAAAATAGTCAAGATTCAGGGATATGGATTAATTCTCGTTGGCGAGAGAACTGCATTTGCACTAGTCCATCATGCTCGTCGAAAGGTGGTCGCACGGCTGATGTCCAATCAGGTTGAGTTTGGCCTAAAAACAAGTCAATACAGTAGTTTATGGGTCAGGGCAAAAGCTTTTCGTTTTGCGACAATAGCTTTTCAGTTCACTAGCAATAGCATTTTGGTTTTTCAAAAGTAGCCATTTGGAAGATACTGATAGTTTTTTTTTTAAAAATACAATATTGTTTCTGAGAATGGCGTAATTTTTAGTTTATTGGCAATATTTTTTCAATTCAGAGCAGCACATTTTCCAAATATGACAGTGACTTTTCTTGAGAATGAGAATAACTTTTTTGAAGAATTATAATACCTTTTTGTCACGCCCCGATTTTTAACACAAATAAAAATCTATATATAATCTCATAATTATACATGCGTGATGATTCAGCCATCAATACAAAATACCTGAAAAACGTTTTTCTTTTAAACTAAGTACATACTGATGCCCTGAACCCTCAAAGTCAATATATTACATGAGTTTAAGAATTAAATCGCCACAACAAAATAATAAGTAAATGCTAATCAGAGCTCACTACAAGCAGAAGTTTTAATAACAGTAACGTCACAAAATTAGCTTCCTACCTTAAAGCTGCGCTACCTCAGTTTTAGCCACGATTACCCTGCCCTGCAGAATTAACCCATACACCATTGAATAATGCACCGCGTTGCCATACAACAAACCTGGTAAGCTTATGAAAGCTTGTATGAGTAACTCAAAATAACAGCAGAAATAACTCAGGAAAACCACGGGAAAACCCACACGTTTCAATCAGGAAACAACTCACACAAATCACGGGATAAACCCACAAAATCACAGCAGACAGACTAGAGCTCTAACTGATCGTAACTATACCCCTGGGCAAGGGCATGGTTCCGATAACCCACCCTCGGTCACATTCGTGACCCATGATCACATTGCGTGATCCACAATCCTCAACCCTCAAGTCTTTGGATCCATGGTATAAATACCAAAACATTAAGCAAGTAGCAATGGACTCAAAATGTTACACAATCCCGAACACATTTCGTGACCTCTCGGTACAAAGACCAAAACATTAAACAGGCCGCACTGGATCCAAAATGTTCCTTGAATCTAAAATAAAAGATTCCCCGTAATTGATCCCTATCAACTACTATTAGTACAAGGACCTAACATTTAAATAAGTCACCCCACAAAACACAACACTTTTCAAAACAATAGAAATCAACCCCTGTTCACAAATATTGCTATCAACACACAAAACTATCGAAATGACAAAAACCCTAACATGCTCATACGATCTCCAAAAATTACGTATTGTATATTGAAATGCTCGTATTGACGAGTATATCAAAATCAAGATCAGAAACTATCCTTGAGATGGCCAGAAACTACCGAAAAACACCAAAGTTCTTCATCTCAACTCCAATTACAACTTTCATAACTACATCAAAGTCCAATTATAAACTAGTCGATCAAATTTTACCTTAGAGCAAATCGGACCGATTGAAACCCTAGAATTTCAATTCCAAAATTCAGCCTCTACATTTTGAATCGATGCAAGCCACCTTGGGAAGAAGAATCTACGTCCTCTGAGCTCCAAAACCCCTCAAGAATCACCGGCAGAGGTGGCCGAAATCTCCAGTTCTGATGAAGGCGATTTCGTCCTCGTCGCAGCTTCTTCTTGGCCTTGCATCGCCCATGACAGCTCGTCCCACACTTAATGGTTACCACAGACGTGTAGAGGAGGTTAAGGCAAAAAAAGCCCACTTGGAATAGCGTCCTATGGTGGCTGGAGGAGGAAGAACACGCCGGCGAAAGTACAAGAGCAGCTCGGGCTCGGGGAGAGAGAAAGAGAGCTGGGTTTCCGTTTTTGGAAATCTGGCCTTCTTTGTAATTTTTGCACAATTTAGGCATTTATACTAAAATGAAAACTTTTTCCAATGGCCATAACTTCTTCAAACAAACTCTGATTTCCACTTTCCGCATGTCCACAAACTCGTATCAACGCGTTCTACAACTTTCGTGAAAGAAGTTTTTAGAGAATCCCAACGTATAAAAAGTCAACCTTCGCTCCCCCCCCCCAAAAAAAAACCATATTTTTCGAATAATAATTCGTCGGAAACACTTCCGCTCCGTTCATGAGCCATGAAACCGTCCAATAACCATAAATTAGATTCCGGAAAATCCTCAGAAAATAATAATGAATTTCCGGGGCACTACACATTTTTTTTGCATCGACAATAGTTTTTTAGCTCGAGGTAGTAGCTTTTCAATTCGAGATAATAACTTTTCAATTAATTATAATAGCTGTTTGGACACGGTAGCCTTTTCGTAAATAATGAAATTTAAAAATGTGGTATAAATATTGGTATTTCTTATATTTTGTTTTCCTTGTATCATGGTTAGCCATCTAAGAGCTTCTTTTCAATGCAAGCCATTTTTACTCAAATCTCATGGTGAATTCGGGGCAGGTCCTGTCAGAAGAGTCCAATGCTTATTATGTTTAACTACTGGATTATGTAGTTTGGCCTTCTATGCTGACATGTATTCACCATGCCATGTGAAAGAACTTTGCACAATTGCTTGTGCACTTTGAGAAGTATCAAACCAAATCTTACTATCTCTATTTTTCCATAGAGCCCAAATAAGCATAAGTACTTTCTCAAACTTATCATTACACACTTGCAAAGTTTGATCAAGCATCCACTCTTTGAATACAAAAGAGGGAAGAGAGCTGACCTATAAATTGATTGAGGAGGCTGCAAAGGTTTCTTTTGCAGTGGGACATTGACAAAATTAAGACATGAGCAATAGTTTCCAAAGCCTTAGTGCATAACAGGTAGTTTGTAAAACCAAGATAGACTATATGTACCAATTGCCCCCTTATAGGTAAGATTTTGTTGATAGCTCTCCAAGCACGAATTTGTACTTTTCTAAGGAACTGTTGTTTTCTAGAGTTTCTTCCATAGAGGTTGATAAGGGCTGCCTGATGAAGTAGAGGCCTAGAAATTGCCCATTATTACTTGTTCTCTAGCAATCTAGTAAGCAGATTTCACTTAGTTTCCTTTTTATTTTTTTTAAGGCATCCATTTGTACTTAGCATCACTTTCAATTCTACTTAGTGGGATCCTTAGTATTTTCTCAACCACTACAGGCTGGAAGAGTTCATAAATTCCAACATCTTCATGCAGGATCTATCAAGTCTGCAACCCTTTCTATAGTTGCATTCCCACACTTATGTATCAAGTATGTGGGGCAATCAAGAATCCACTTATCAGTTACAGGCTTATATCTGAGTTCCATTTTCAATTTTCCATTGAATTCCAACAGCTAAAACAGATCTGCATGCTTTCAAGGATGCTCCTCCAAGAAAAAGATGGTGCTTCTCTAAGTTCAGCTGCCAAAAAATAATTATTTGGATAATATTTGGCCTTATACAATTCAGCTATCAATGAATGAGGATTAGATAATAATCTCCAGTTTTGCTTTGCAAGCATGGCCAAATTGTGAGCATATAGATTCTTGAAACTCATACCCCCTTCCTATTTTGTTAAGCATAGTCTTGTCCAACTTCTCAAGTGAATCTTCCTCTTTTGATATGTGTCTCTCCAAAAGAATTGTGAACACAGTTGATAATCTCATCGCAAAGAGTCTTTGAAAGTAAATAGCAATTCATAGCATAGAAGGGTTTGGTTAATTTTTGTTGGTTTGGTGCGGTATGTTGGTTTTCAGTTTCAAAAAGTCCACCCCTAGCTAGTTTGTTTTATTTTTTGTGAGTTTACGGAGTATGTGTTGTGCTCCTATTAGTGGGAAACAATCAGATAAGATCAAGGAAACAACAACACGTAAACTTGCCAAGCAAGGCTGTAAAAATTGCTTAATTTTTTTTTATAGCTCCAAAAAATGTTGCTTCTTCGGTTGGTAAAAACATAAATGGGATCAACACAAATATATAGTGTTAAAGAAATTAAAACTTACCAAATATAATTATGAATTCTCATACCGGGTAGATTTAATTTTGACGCCCATTGTTATTGTAAAACCAGCGGTAAGCACACAATCGCTCGTTTTTTTTTTCGTCAAAACCACTTGTTCTCGAACCTTCTCGTTTACCTATAAATATAACCTCTTAGTCTTTTAATTTGTGCACAACATCTCCAATTCTCTACAAACAAATAGAGATGAAAAAAATTTCATGGCGTCTAAGTGCAGTGCTGAAGAGGGAGATGATGCTACGACCGAAGAGCTTGATTATAAGTATGACTCACACTTATCGAATCAATGATCTACCAAAAGCAGTATTTTGAATGTGTTTGAATGATTACTGTTGAAGAAATCATGGAAATCATGGACTAGTAGGTTTTGATCTCGATTCTGACATTCATAGGTTTTCTCATACTCTAGAGTTTGTTTGTGGTTGGTCTTCAATACGATTGTAATGTTATAATCCATTAGTTAAAGATAGCTTTTATTCATACCTCCATAATTGTTATTTAGACCTCCTTGATTACTAGACCTCTAATATACTTTTTCAAATATGCAAACTCCTTATGTAGTATCTGAACTATCACGAAATGTAATTTTTTGTTCCTCTATAATTTTAAGAAAATCTTATGGTACATGTATTATCTCTCTGTTAGCCCATTTAGTATTACGTCCATTATTCCGTTAAAGAATGGATAAAATTTTAAAATACTTATTTTATTTTTTATTTAAAATTTTATTAACTAAATTAAAATAAGTTAACTAAATTGTAAAACAAAAAGTTTGTTGGATATCTAGATTTATCTGCCGCCTCTATTGATTAATCTCATTAATTATTCAAAAAAAATATCTCATTAGTTGATCCAAACAAACACAAACACACACATAATGGTGCATTTTGGTCAACTATTGAGATAAATATATATGTATGTGTTCATTTTGACCATATGTGTGTGTCACGCACTGAATTTCGAATAAAGAAATTCTAATCCGAAACGCAAAAACTTAACAAGCACAAGAAAGAAAACTCAGAAAATTTTTCATTTAAAAAACAAACCGAGCTCACAAATGTCAATACTGACTCGTTCTTTATAGTCATATATTACATTACAAAGAGTTAACTAATTAAATTGAACAACAACTCAATAAGTAAACACACTCACCACACAGCAGAAGACAAACCAAAAGTACACTTCTTTGTCAAAGCTACGACAGCAACAAAACCTCAGCTTCAACGATTGTTAATTTGACCTGCACAATAACCCCTACACCATGGAATAGTGCACCTGGTTGAAACAACAAACCCGGTAAGCTTTTGCAAGCTTGTGTGAGTAAACCTAAATAACCACAAAACATCTTTCCGACTCCAGGACAACAAATCAACACAATGATTAATTCCAACATCAAAATCCTTTTCTTTTTAAGGAAAACACAAGTCACCACCGTGACAAATCAAACATTCGTAATCTCGACAGGAAGCATTTATCACCAAAATAACATGATAAAACATTTCTCAACTCACTACGAGTCTCAACCACAGCTGCACTCATATATTAAACTAAATAAAAACTAGTAATCCCTGCATAGAAAATTAGCTCAGGAGATCACCAAAAAGCACAATCCCAAATCATAGTAATCCCTGCATACATTTTAGTTCAAGAGACTACATCAAAATCAATAAATAGAAATCATAGTAAATCCATACATATAATTTAGTTCAGGAGGTTACATTAAAATCAAGCTATAAAAGAGAAAAAGGAAAATAAATAAGGAATTCAAACAACTCACGCTAAAGCGAAGAAGTCACCTATTCAACTCAAGTGAAAACTCCCACAACCTAGTAAAAACCCAAGTCTCTCATGACAATAACAGAAAGAAATCACCTAAAACTCTCTTTTACAAACATGTATTCATGAGAACAATAGCACAAAGTTATCCCCAAGTAGTACATTGACAGACAGACTAGAGCTCTAACTAATCGTAACCACTCACCCGGCCAAAGGAGTGGTTCCCTATTTTTTTGCCTCAATCATCAATGTGACAATAGTTCCTCAGACTGAAACAGTTAAAGATGTTCCACTCTATCCAAAAATGTTATACCACAACTCCAAGTACCTTTTAAAACAAAATAAATCAACATTCTCAAAGTATATTGTTTTCCCTCGAAAATTAGGTCACAAAACCATCAATAAACACCATAGTGAAATTGTACCTTTTACAATAATCGGTTTTACAATTTGAAACCAAATCAAAACAATAATATTGACTGCCACAGAATATTGTTTCATAACTCAATTCCAATCTCAAAATAATATAGAAATCAATTTCATAATATTGTTTTCATACCTTAATACTCAGCACAAATTGACACATATAACTCTCAACTATAACAAGTCTATAAAAACAATTATTTCCTTCACAACTCATTTATTTCCTCAAAAAATCAAATCACAAACCATAGCATGATCATAATCACAAAACAACTATTTCTACCTCACTACACAACCGCATCAAGATATATATATATATATATATATATATATGTATATATCATGTAACACGTAGTCATCCACTCAAGAATGTCACTAATAACAACTATAGTTCACAAATACAAACCCATGAAAATCATTTTTATAATAAAACCTCATTTTACTTACCTATGAACCGTAGACTATCAAATTCATATAATTTAAAACAAATATTTTATTTCCAAAAACGATTTCACAATTGAACAAATAATTCTGAAATAATAAGGTAACTTTGTTCATAAATGAACCTATGAGATTTACTCACCTCTAAATCCCGCTGTGTCTTCACACTCCCCACGAGATAAAGCTCAAGATCATAAACTCTGGTCAAAACAACTTCGACACGTACTTAGTCACATCAAGATCACATTTTAATACCACTTGAGGTCCGAAAGCATCTAAGTTTGAAGCATGCGAACTAAAACCTGAATACTACATCAATCGAGATGAAGCATCATTCGAGACTGCCCAAAGTCTCCAGAATACTCATAGGGTCAGATTGCCCGAACAAAAGGACGATCCATTGGCCAGATCCTCACGGATCGAAAACCGAAATAATCGAAACCACTAAAAATCCTTAACATGCTCATATGATCTCCAAATTCTACAATCATATATCAAAACACTTGTATCGAAGAGTAGATGATAATGAAAGAAATAGAAGCACAAAGAGTGGTCGAACATGCACGCCACCATGCATCGCCGGATCAATCTTCAAACTAGGTCAATCCAATCGGTCAAAATGAAGATAATAAGGAGAGGAACAACTTTCATACCTGGAGCTAAGGCCGAATCAGCCTAGATCAAGATTGGACAAGCTTGAAAAATCTCAACCGTTGAGCTTCAACTCATGATTCTGGCACCACCCTTCGAATCAAGCTTCAAGGCTGATATGGTTGTGATCTAGAAAAGGAGAGCTTAAAAACATGATATGTTTCAAGCCCAACCACCGCCGAAATCGGAATTTATGATTGGGGCAGCGCCACTTGATTTCGAGCTTCGATCTATCGTTTTTGGTGAGAATCGATGGAAACCAGATTGATAAGGAGGACGACGAGGCGACGACGACCAACTCTGGGCTGGTGGCACGGCCGGAAGTAGCCGGACAGCGAAGAAAAATCTGGGTTAGAACACTGGGTTCGGGTCGAGTCGGACGGGATCCGCTTCAAACTAGGTATTTTGAAGGAGAGAGAACGAAGCAAAACTTTCCAATTTTGGAAAGTTGGAAATTATGCCAGATTTTTGGGAAATTTCATATTTATAGGAAAATTTTCCGCTGACCATAACTTCTTCATACGAACTCTGATTTTCGCGTGCCGCTTGTCCATGAACTTGTATCGACGTGCTCTACAACTTTCATGAAGGAAATTTTTGGAAAAACTAAACAAATAAAAGTGAACTCCTTAACCACTCGAAAATAAAACGTTTCGAGAAATTATTCATCCGAAACTCATCCACTTCACCAATAACTCTAAGAAATTAATAACGAATTTTGGAAATATTGCAGTGTGTATGTGGTGTGTTAATTTTGGTCAACTAATGAATTTTTTTTGAATAATTAATGAGCTTCTATATATATATATATTCCCAATCAAAGAAAAATTAATATATTAGGGAGCTTCTATTCATACCTCCAAAATTGTTATTTGGACCTCTTTCTTTTTCCAAGTTATAGTTGACTTTGTCAACTCATGTCAAATTACCAATAAGAACATAAAAAATGGAGAAAAAAAATAGTGTCTCATTTTACCTCCACGAACAGTATGTAGTTTTCAACTTTGAGAAAACTTTTTCCTCCAATGTAAACCCTACATTATAGATCAAACTATATGGACGAAAGTGATGATTCCTATCCTCCGAGTCCTTTACTACAATCTAGTAGAAAAAAAAGCGAGTACAATATTTAGATTCAATCCTTTTTGTTTAAAGACTGTAGACCAATTTTTGGATTGGGACGCGATGACTAATGGTGTAGTGCATTTCTAGCCCTGGATTTCCTCTTTGGGTTGAGTGATTTTCCAAATATCTTACCAAACAAAAAGGCACCAAAACTTTGTGTTTTACATTACTTTTTACTAATTTGCTTCATAAAATCCATCCATAATTGCAATTAGAATGCATCAAGTCTTGTGATTTATAAACTTATACTAGTGATGACATTTCAGAAGTAAAGATCAATACTCAAATTCTTATCAAACTGATTTGAATATCAGAATTAGGCTCTTTGAACCCTGTTTCATTTAGTTTTCTGCTGGTATCTTTACCAATTCCAAATTTATGGTGATCATATATCATAAGAAGACGAAAACGAGAAAATCTGATTAATGATGGCTTCCACTATAATTAATCATAATAGAACTCCATCGAGAGAGAGAGAGAGAGAGAGAGAGAGAGAGAGAGTACAACCTGCAGATTGTGAAATCTTCAAAACTTGGAAAAATGTCAAACTACCGATTTTGGAAATCATGGTTCTCAAGCTTGTATGTCATCAAGCTATGGACCACTGAACACCCAAGCTAGCTGAAGCGTAGAAGTCGAATTAGCATCACCCAACGAGTTATACAGAAATTGAAACTCAATTTGAATACTAATCAGGCAAAGAAACTATTTTAAATATTCTTGGAATGGGTCAAGAGGGAGATCAAGAAATCGCAGAGTAGAGAAAAGAAGAGCAAAGCAATTGGCCCTAGAAATTGTGAACGATAAAATGCATGTTAAGAAATTCTGCAGCAAAACGATTAACGCTCAAAAGTAAATGATGAGTGAAGTAGAAGATTGAATTAAAAGAAGGAAGAGTGAAATCTTTCTGATGAACTGGAAGAGAGGAGAGAGTGCTTACATAGATAGGACATAGGAGTAAATTGGACAAATAGATGAGGACAGCACGGGTATTCAAAAAATTAATTAAAACAAAGAACAGTTTCTTCTGCGTTCCAATAATGTGGTTTTAAGAAAGCTGCTTTTAGAAAATAGCATTTATTAGTCTGTGGGCGATAAAAATAAGCCGCTCTTTACTCTCACCAATACCAAACTCACCCTTACTAGTTTAGAGCATATTCATTCTACAATTCTTTCATATTGTTATGCTTACTTGAGATTGAGTTTTCATATTGTTTTGTCATATATTAATCCTGAGATGTATAATTTTCAAATTGTTTCGTCATCTATTAATCCTTCCTTCCATCCTTTTATTTTCATAGCAACTGAAAAATATAAATATGAAACAAAGATTCAATTTACGACAGCATAAAGTTACAGTGGAACAAAGATAAAGCAGCTAGCATCGAGGGTAAAGAGCAAACTATTTACCTTCGGATAAAGTCAAAGAAATTCTTTAAACATCAAGGAATGCAAAGCCAAATTCTTGAACAACTGTTCCTGTATGGCTTACTTTTTTTTTTTTTTGAAATGGGGCTGGTGGGGCTGCCCTCAAGCTTTGATTAATGAAATTGCAGAATACATGGGGGGGGACGTAGAACCTGAACCCCAGATTACAATAAAGCATAAAGAGAATATGCTAAAATAATATCAAGATTCTCCACAAAATCTATGTATTCTAATAAGCATCAATTAGCAAAGAGTGCACAAACGGCTACTCTATTTGCTTTGACATAGCGGTGACATACCGGGAAGATAACTCTATAATGAATAAGCATCATTACAAGTAGCACAGCTTTCCCACTATGTTACCGCCCAGAAATAAATCTGACGGTACTCAATTTCATCATACCACTAGGAAGTTACGTCCATTTGATCAAGCAAACAGCTTGCCACCTCGCTAGGCCAGACAAGGCACACCGAGTGTGCATACAGGGACTAAGCCCACGTCACTCTGTCATAAAGTGGTAAGGATTTATTGCCGGCATAAAGCCACATTTTACTAAAATTAAAAAACAATAACCCATAAAGGAAAGATAATTTGGGTCCAGAGCCCAAGCCCTAGTACAAGCCCAGGCCCAAACCTAAGGAACACCAAAACCAAGCTGAGAGTGCAGACTACTGTGATCATTGCGCCACCATCTCGTAAGCCATAACCTTGCCGTCCCACCATCGACGGCATACCCCCTGCCCCGAGAAAGTGCTAGCCATCCCACCATTCATTCATCATCCCCATCACGCTGGAAAGCACCACCACTCCTCCCAATCACCTCATACGGCTGCTCCAAACCAGATCGGAGAACACCCAAACTAGATTGGATCTCTCTCATCAGATTTGAGCACACCCAAACCAGAACCCATCTTCGCCGCCACCGATACTCACCTTTAGACGACCTCCCCTCACACCGTCCGACCTCCGATCTAGGACAGAGTATGAGCCACAACAGGAATTGACCAAAACGCGTCTAGGTCAGAGAGAAGGTTTTCAAATGGGTTTTCCTCCGTGTGTTAATTTTGTTCCTGTATGGCTCATAAAAGCTCGAATATCAGAGCATGAAGTTCTGGCTGCGCCATTTGGTTTGGTGATCTACTAGCTATCAAAAAGTTTTCGGGTGCTGATCAGGATCTATACATTCTAATCTCGGCCTTAGAGATAGT
The DNA here is from genome assembly GCA_025331145.1 of Rosa persica. Lineage (NCBI taxonomy): Eukaryota > Viridiplantae > Streptophyta > Magnoliopsida > Rosales > Rosaceae > Rosa > Rosa persica. The sequence continues at coordinate 21,625,642 of WFKR01000004.1, read as the reverse complement.
TACGGTACTTTGTAACATGAACTTCTAAATTACTTTTATGTGAATTCAGTTATTCTTTCCGGTGTGTAAATCATTAAACTTGCTTTCTCAATTTTCTTCGGCCTGCAATCTAATATTTTATTCCATCATCAACCATGACAAGAAGATGATGGTAAAGTAAAGACATGAATTATAGTTATTGTTGTTGTGGAGTTGCGTAAGGCCTGGGGAAGTTGGGTCAGTGGAGTTGCGGCTATCATACTTCTACAATACTGCATATTACCAGTGTAGATGTTGTATCCCTCAATACAAACACCTCAAAGTCTTTTGATTGAGCGCGAGCATCTAAAAACGTTTGCTTGTTTTCAAAAAATTGGTGAAAAAAGCAATCGCCTCGGTTAGATATTATTAATATATATTTTGCCAAATCTTTGTTTTGATCCTTTATATTTGTCACGCCGCGAATTTTAGAATAAAAATTTCAAAATCCAAAACATGAATTACTACAACTCAACAAATAATAACCTTTATTTTTTTTTTCTTAACAAACGCACCTCACGAATTGGAATCCAAATCCCGAACTTAGCCTCCGTTAATTATTACAACTGAAACTCACAAATAAAATTGTAAAGCTCTAAATAATCATAACAACCTCACAACGTAAATGAAATCAAATAAATGTTGCAACTCCTAAACAGCACGGTCGCCTCCCTGATTATCCTGACCTGCAGGAATATCCGCTACACCATTTGAATAGTGTACCGGGATTCCAACAACATAAAACCTAGTAAGCTTTTTGAAAGCTCGTATGAGTAAAATAGAAAGAACGGTTGTTTAATTAAGTCATATTTATTTTCACCCAAGTCAACACCCAACAATTCCCACATCTACAAAGAAACCACAATCTCAACAATCAATCACTAAATCAACAATTCCATGCGAAATCTAAACTCACATCTTTCTTCTCAAAACCCCAAAATCGTATTTATGAAAATACGGTGTCTGACAGACCAGAGCTCTAACTAAATCGTAGCCCGTCACCTGGCTTAGGTTATGGCATCCGACATATTTATCGTTATCGTATTTCATCAATATATATACATATTTAGAACGTCCGATACTCATACTTAATTTAGCCCCATTACCCGACAAGGGTTGTGGCATCCAACTCACTCAACCAATCGTAACTCATCATCCACCTAGGATTAGAGCGTCCGATTCCCTTTCTTGCTCTACATCCAGCGTTGATGATATGATCAGTGGGAGGGTCTCATTTTCTCCTAGGTATGTGTACTTCAAATGCTTACGGAGTACCTTTAATTCTAACTTGGGTGCTTGAACCATAGAGGGTAGCATTTTATTAGTAGAAACCGGAATTGAGAAATAGGAAATGGACCTATTTACAGGCTGAGCCTCGAGTGAGGCCACAGTCTTAATCACTCTGGGTTCCGCAACGTCCCACTCAACCTTAGGGATAGGTTTACCATTTGCATCATATCTGACCCCCTCCTCTAGGGTCAGAGCTAATTCATCCTCAACCATTGCTTTGGAGAATACCTGTGCGAGTGAATCAACTACATCAATACCAAAGCAAGGTTTCAAATCAGAAATAGGGTACCTCATGGCTTCAAGAATGTTGAAGCGTATAACATCACCATCAAACTCCATGGTGAGAGTCCCTTTGTACACGTCGATCTTCGTTCTCGCAGTCCTCATAAAGGGACACCCTAAAAGTAATGGAGTGGTATTTAGGGGCGATTCCTCCATGTCCAAAACATAGAAATCCTCAGGGAATATCATATGGTTACCTGTACAAGAACAACCTCAACATACCCTTGAGGGTATTTGTTAGACCTATCAGCAAGTTGAATGACAACATTATCCCTTTGAAGAGGGCCTAGACATAGGGACACATACAAATTATAAGGCATGACATTATGGACGCCCCTAAGTCTAACATCACATTTTCAAACCTGGTGTCACCAATGAAACAAGGAACAGAAAAACTCCCTCGGTCCTTCAACTTTGGGGGGTAGTTTTCTCTGGATAACTGCTGATACCGTCTCGCTCATTTTCACCACCTCCTTCTCTCTTGTCTGCCTCCTTGTGGTGCATAGCTCCTTCAAGAAATTAACGTACTTAGGCACCTGTTTGATGAACTCGATCAGGGGCATGTTCACTTGAACCTTCTTGAAGATTTCCAAGATTTCTTGATCAGATTTATCTTTCTTTGTCTTGGCAAACCTGCTCGAGAAAGGTATAGAAACAACTGGGTTAGTCTTAACTAAACCAGTAGAGTTAGGAATTGTACCTTTGGGTGTCTCAGTTTGGGGCACGTTAACTTCCACCCTTGATGTAGCTAGGTCCTTTTCATCATCCTTCTTGGACACCTCCACAACATCTTCTTCTTCATTAGGGGCCACTTGGGCCTTCTTGTGGGCTCTAGGAGGGTCTAGTAGCATGCGCCCACTCCTAGTGATGATGGCTTGGGCGTGCTCATTCCTTGGGTTAGGCACCGTGTTGCTTGGTAGCTTCCCTGTTTCAATAATCCGGCCAATGAAATCCACTACTTGGCCCATTTGATTCTTGAGCTCTGCAATATCCTTTGAATGGGTCGCCTGTCCTACAACCAAAGCTTGAGTAGCAATGTTAAGTTGTTATTGTCCCGCAGCAAGGGACTTCAGCAGTTCATCATAATTAGGGGCACTCAAAGTGTTGGAAGCAGGAGGTGGAGGGACAGAATTAGGAATACCAAAAGTTTGAGGTACCTGAGGCCTCAAAAACAAACCTGGTGGGCGGTGAGAATTCTGACCTGGGCCTTGAGGTGGTCTCAAGGTGTTATCATTGTTGGCCCAACGAAAGTTAGGGTGGTCTCTGAGCCCAGGATTGTACATATTGGAGTAAGGGTTATACCTCGGGCCTCATTGGCCTCCTTGATACCCTAGGGCATTAACAGATTCCCATCCTTCTGGAGAGGCAAGCTGGGGACATTTATCAATGGGGTGCCCTTGAGTCGAGCACATCCCACACACTTTAGCCATTGCTTCTCCTCCATTAACGTTTAAGACTTGAGACAGCAGAGTAGACATCTTGTTGACCTTGTCTTCAAGGGCAGAGTTAGTGGACACCTCATGTACCCTCCTTTGAGAAAAAAAGCACCCCCTCATATTGTTGATAGTTTAGTGCACGATTTGTAAGTAGCTCCTTGGCCTCATCAGGTGTCTTATCCATAAAGGACCCTCCAGCAGCAGCATCTAACAAACCATGCTCATTAGCAGTGAGTCCTTCATAAAAATAGGTAAGGAGGGACCCCTCACTCATCCCATGGTTAGGGCATGATGCTACAAGGTTCTTAAACCTGTCCCAATAATTGCAGAAATTCTCCTTATGTCCTTGCGTGATTCCACTAATCTGCTTCCTCAAAATAGTTACCTTTGAGGCAGGAAAGTACTTCGTAAGGAACTCGCCCTTCATCCTATCCCAAGTGTTGATACTCCCAGCAGGCAGCTCAAATAGCCAAGTCTTGGCCTTGTCCTCCAAAGTAAAGGGGAATGCCTTCATCTTCAAGATATTGATATCAGCTCCTTTAGGGCACATACTCCCACAGACAAACTCGAACACCTTGAGATGCTTGCTAGTGTCTTCACTATTCATCCCATGAAACTTGGGTAGGTGATGCAAAAACCCACTCTTTAACTCAAAATCATCATTAAGCCCCTCTCCTGGTTCTGAATAGGCAATGCATAAGGGTGCAGCAACCCCACCTGTAGGATTAGATAGTTGCCTAATAGTCTCGGCCATTGGTGCCTGTACTTGCTCAACAGGGGCGTGCTCTTCCTCTTCTATGTCCGTAACGTCCTCTTCAGTGACCTCCTCTTCTTCCTCTTCAAAGACTTGTTCTTCTCCTTCTTCAAAATGGTCAGGTTTGTTGATCTCCTTGGTTGATCTAATTAAGGAGTTATAACCTGAGTAGCTAGAGTCCTCAGAGTCCCTCCTTTTTAGATGAGGGCGGTCTGAAAAAGTGAGGTTTGCTCTTTGCTTAGCACGTTCCAGTTTTTCCGAGAGCTCCTTAGTCTTATTAGAGACAATGGACATTCATGAACCTTTAAGACCAAATCAAGTGTTAGTAACATATACAAGGCTCAGAATACAAATATTATGCCTTTCCTTAACTTTCTAAGTTACATTTACATTCACATACTTAGGTACTGAAACAGAGGACCTCGTTTGTGTAATGGGACTATAGAACAGCTACCCTCCACAAGGTCATGTTTAATCCAATATATCTTAAGCATGTCACATTACATTTTTTTTTTTTTTGAGTTTGTTATATACATAGTTAATATCTCAATTGATCCCAAGTTGTAAGTCGAGCCAATAGAAACCACTATTATTGGTGAGATACGATATAGGGATAGTCGCCTAGACATAAGTCTCTTTCCTTTGTTTCAGAAGGCTGGATGGCCAGATTAAGAGATAAGTGAGAGGGAGGACTCATTTTGGTGATACTACGGAGGCTACTCCCTCATTGAGGTTTAGGCCCCTATCGGCTACTCCCACATAGTGGTTTAGGCTCATTCTATAGTATCTCTAAGATCCAATTGAACCCATCACCCAGGGTCCCAATCTAAGACACCATCTGTATGCCCCTTACTCAGCTGGGAAATTAACTTATGTGTTAGACCGTTCTCCAAATCCTAATAAAGGCCGCCCTCAACCTCAAGACACCTTAGCAAGGTACTAATAAAGGGTTAAGGCCAATATTAACAAAAGGGCCCTTGTCTACTCATACAATTTTACACACTTACAATAATTAAGTATTTAACTAAATTTATAACAACCTAAGTATATTAATCTAAGTGAAACACATACAATTTACAACAGGCTTATAAAAAAAAAACAACTTCTACAAATTGTATAACAATTATAAAAGACATGCGTAATCTTGTAACACTCACAAAACTTAAACTAAATCACAATTATACCATGGCCAAACATAAATTGCAATTTGTCACCATTCCACAAGTGTAGTACAAAAATTTAGCATGCACTCTATATATAAACAACAAAATGGATGACACTTTAAGCGCTAGGGATTTTAACAATCCTCGGCAACGGCGCCAAAAATTGATGCGGCTGAAATAGCCCCACAATTTAACCCTGTAAAATGTAGTTGTCAGTAAAGGATAAGCAGAGGTCGTTCAGTCCGGGGATTGTAGGGTACACCTACACAAAAAGGTCAATTAACAAATAAAAGAATAAAATGGGGGTTATGGGATTTGGTTACTAATCTACTTAAAATAAAATTAAAATAAAATAAATAAAACTATATACAATGATCGACTTCCCTAACCTAGACCAATACCATACGGAAATTACAAAGTGTAGGAACAGAAAACCATTTCAACATGCTACAAAAACGTGCCCATCTTAAATGCCTAGATAAGAGCCCAAATGAAAAGCCTCAGCGGATCAATCCATTTATCTAATTCGTTCTAATGTAGGCTTGGATCGGAAGAGTCCTTACCATCCCAATACTACTAATTTTTTAGAACATTCAGCGTAATTCTCTTAATCAGTAGTATTATCTAACCCCCGAATTGACTCACACATGCAAATTAACCATTACACATAGAATTTAACACATAATTTCCAGAATCGTTTAACCATTGAAACATGGTTTTTACCACTTTAGAACTAATTATTACTTGTTTAACTCAGCGTCTTAACAAATAATAATTATTCTTGGAAAATTAAGCAAACAAACAAGAACACTCAGCGTGATTCTAGCATGGGAACTTATTAACCTAACTCTGAAAATTACCTAAACACGTAAAAGGGCACAAGATTGTAACATGCATCATCAAAGAATTCTTGAAATTAACTCAATAATAAACTGAAAATCTCAAAAATATTAATAAAAATATTTTGAACATTTCATGTCTCCAATTACACAACTCGCAAATCCAAACACACAAAACCGAAACAAAAATTGAAAGTAGAGTCATAGTTACACTTTGAAGCTTTCCTCAGCGGCTTGGCAAAAAGGTGCTGAACTCGTCTCTGCTATGGTGGCAGAGCGTCTTTGACTCAGCGCCTAAGAGCTTCGTAGATTGCTGGATGGATGGTGGTCACGGCCTTGTAGGTGATGGAGGATTGAGGAGTGAATTGGGCAGAGTCTCGGAAGAGGTTTTGGCCAGGAAGTGATAGGCAAGGAAGTGATCCCCATTCTGTTCTGGATGTTGCCTATTTATAGGGGAGCAGTGGTTGGCTTTTGTCGATCGTACCCTTCATCATTTGGACCGATGAGATTGCATAGCTTTCTTCATCTTCTCTTTAATTTTCTGTTTCTTATTTCTTGTCCTTTTAATTTCTCATAATAGGGTACTTATGGCCTTAATTCCTCTTAATAATAGGGCAATTCTTTTAATTTCTCAACTGAAACATCTTTCTCCTTTATTCCCCTTCTTCATTACTCGGTCAAACGTCTTAAATTTCCTACAAATAGGTGGAGAATATCAGATTTTTTTTTGAAAAAATAAAAGGAATTAAAATGTAAAGACCGCAAAAACATCGACGGAAAGGAATCCTGATCCCGTTAGGATTTTTTCATAAATTTTTCATTTTCCGCCTATTTTACTGTCACGGCCCAAATTTTAGAATAAAATTCAAAAATCCGAAACATGAAAATTACCACAACTCAAAATAATCATCCTGAAAATTTCTTTTCTTAACAACCTCACTACACGAAATAAAATCAAAACCGAATCTTGTTTCGGTTAATTATTACAACACAAATACACAATAATTTGTAAAGCTCTAAATGAGCATACACACCTCACAACTCAAAGAAATAAAATATAAATGCTGTAACACCTAAGCAGCTCGGTCACCTCCCTGGTTATCCTGACTTGCAGGAATATCCGCTACACTATTTGAATAGTGTACAGGGATTGCAAAAATACAAAACCCGGTAAGCTTATGAAAGCTCGTATGAGTAAAAAGAAGAACGGTTGATTAATTTAATCACATTTATTTCTACCTAAATCAACATGCAACAATTCTGTAACCACAAAAACCAACAATCACAATCAATCAACAAACTCAACACCAAACCCTAACTCACATCTTTCTCCACTGTACCCCATCATAGTATTTATAAAAATACGGTATTCGACAGACTAGAGCTCTAACTGAATCGTAGCCCGTCACCTGGCCTAGGTTATGGAATCCGACATATTTATCTTTATCATATTTCATCAATATATATATACTTATATACATATTTAGAACGTCCGATAATTGTACATACTCAACCAATCGTATCTCATCATCCACCTTGGATTAGAGCATCCGATTTCCCCATACCGGTCACTACGTTGACCCTAAATCCACAATATGTATAACCGTATGTTTTTACATAATTAAATCAACTTAACCAACATATATGATATTATCATGAAATTAAAGCATTTGAATATAATCCAATTCATCATTCTCACTCAATCATATCGTCATTCAAATCATGCCAATCAATATATATATATATATATATATATATTCCACGTAATTATATATGTAATCATCCACTCAGGAATGACCACTAATACCATCTATAGTTCACATAAGAAAATAGTGAAATTCATTTGTATAATTAAATTCATTTTACTTACCTATAGACCGTAGTTGATTAAGTCCATATAATTTTAAAAACAAATCTTTAATCCATAAATATTTTCCACATAATTACAAAAATAAATAATTTAAGTACTCGGTTCGTAATATGAACCACGTGAGATTTACTCACCTCTAAATTCCCGCTGCGTCTTCAATAAATATAACTCACAATAATCCAAATGCTCGTCAACTCAAGTTGTCAAGTACGTAATCAAGTACGGTCTTTACTTAGCAACGAAGCACGAAATAAACCTAATGATGATCCAACGGTCGGATTCTAAAATAAAGACAATCCAACGGTCGGATCGAATTTAAATGATGATCCAACGGTTAGATCCTCACGGATCACCCATGGAAACATCCTATCAAAATTATAAGAAAATCCGATGGACGGATCTTCACTAATCGTCTCCCGAATCATTGTTTTACAATTATACGAAGATCCAACGGTCGGATCTTCGCCCATGACCACACAAAGTCATCGGAACAGTCATATGAACATCATATTAAAATTTAAAGTAAAACCGATGGTCTGATCTCCGTAAATCTCGAACCGAAGATAAATTGTAAAACCGTAAATAGTAACGTCAAAACAGAAATTGACTATTTATCAACTTTTTCTAACATGACCAATTTATATATCAAAACGCTCGTATGGATGCGTAGATCATCGTCCAGATAATATAAACTCAAAATTTGGTCCGACGCGCCGCCACACGCGTCGGTCAGACGGCGGTCAACGCCGGTCAACCACCTCCGATGCAAAAGTCGTCAACTACAAACTTCTTCAAAATGAAATTGTGAACAACTTTAATACCTGACTTTTTCGGAGATGAGGTCTAGATCGTCCTAGATCGGGCTTTGAAGTTAGATTAATCTCGGCCCTCTGATCAATCTCCAAATCGAATCAGGGACGTCGAAATCTTCAACTCTTGATCTACCACTCCACACTCAAAATCGTGATGCAAGCCACATATGGGGATGATCAGGAGGAAAGAGCACATCACGAAAATGGGGAGGATCGACCCGTGCACAGTCGGAAAATTGGTTTTCCGGCAGGGTCGAGTTTGAGCTTCGGAAAGTGGTTCCGATCCAAGCCTAGGGGCGGCAGCTGGGTGAGGCGACGACGGGGATCGACCGAGTGTGAGGCGGCGAAGCGGCTGGGTGCCGGATCGGCCGGGTATGAGGCACAGTCGCGCGCGAGAGAGAGAGGGGGGAGGGCTTTTGTGCAAAAAATGGATTTTTTTGTCCTTAATGACAAACTCAGAATTTTTTCACTATTTATAGAAAAATTCCGATTTTCAAATATTCATAACTTATTCATACAAACTCCGAATAATACGTTCCATATATGCATGACTCGTATCGACGAGCTCTACAACTTTCATGAAGGAAGTTTTCCCAAATTTTGAACGTATAAAAAGTCAATTTTCACGACCCCCTAAATAACGTTCGTTTTCGAAAATAAAATCATTCGACATCAATTTTCTCAACCCACGACAATCCAAATAATCTCAAATATCATAATTCAATTAATATAACAATTATTGAATTACATAAATTTATTGTATGAAAATCTAGGTCTTCACAGTCTACCCTCCTTAAAAGAATTTCGTCCCTAAATTCAAGCATGCTCGTCCACAAAAAGCTGAGGATACCTCTTCCTCATGTCACACTTCAATCCCCATGACGCATCACCCTCATCATGATGGCTCCACAACACCTTCACAAGGTCAACCTCCTTCCTACAAAGCTTCTTCATAGACCTATCCATGATACGAACAGGTTCAACTACAAATGTCACATCAGTGTTTACTTCAATAACCCCATGATCAATCACGTGAGACTCGTCTCGAACATACTTCCTGAGCATAGACACATGGAAGACATCGTGCACACCCGACATGCTAACAGGTAAAGCAAGTCGATATGCCAAGTTTCCAACCCTTTCTAGAATCTCAAAGGGTCCAACATACCTCGGTGCGAGTTTTCCCTTCTTGCCGAATCTCACCACACCTTTCATAGGTGAGACATTCAAGAACACATGATCGCCTGCCTCAAACTCTAAAGGACTCCTCCTCAAGTCAGTATAACTCTTCTGTCTACTCTGAGCGGTTCGGATTCTGTCCCGAATAGTAGTGACCTTCTCTGTAGTCTCCTATACAATCTCAGGACCTTTATCCCCTGCTTCCGCCCAACAGATAGGAGTCTTACATGGCATACCATAAAGAGCCTCATATGGTGCCATACCGATACTGGAGTGATAGCTGTTGTTGTAGGCAAACTCTACCAATGGTAGATGATCCGCCCAACTTGCCTTAAAATCCAGAACACAAGCTCTAAGCATATCCTCCATCACCTGATTCACTCTCTCGGTTTGCCCATCTGTCTGTGGGTGAAATGCAGTGCTCATAGCCAGATATGTACCAAATGCCTTATGGAACCTACGCTAGAATTCTGAAGTGAAACGAGCGTCACGATCAGAGAGAATCGTCACTAGCACTCCATGAAGCCTCACTATTTCCTTCACATACAACTTACACAACGTATCCCCTGAGTAAGTTTTTGCCACAGGAATAAAGTGTGTTGACTTAGTCAACCGGTCAACAGTCACCCAAATCGAGTCATAACTTTGCCTGGACCTAGGCAGCCCAGTCACAAAGTTCATGGAATTATCTTCCCATTTCCAAATAGAAATCGGTAAGGGATTCAACATTCTTGCAGGTCTCTGATGCTCTGCCTTCACCTGTTGACAGGTAAGACACTTCAACACATGTTCTGCCACATCCCTCTTCATACCATACCACCAAAACTGTCTTCGTAGATCCATATCCATTTTAGTACCTCCTGGATGTATAGTGTATCGAGACCTATGTGCTTCCCGCATGATCTCCTCCCTGAGGTTATCAATACTAGGTACATACTATCTCCCTCGAAATCTCAACCCTCCATCTGTCCCAATCATCCACTCAGAAGGACCCTCCACATCCGGGTCAGCAGTCATCTCAGCCATCATCGTCTGAGCAAACTCATCAAGTGTCTGACCCTGAATGATCCTGGAGATCAAGGTGGGCTGTAAGGTGATACTACCGAGAAAGATTCCATGTCCTGCTCCTGCGGGCATAAGGTCAAACTCTGACGCAGCCTCTAACATGCGCCACTCTCGCACCATAATAGCTGCCATGATCACTCGAGGTTTCCTACTCAAAGCATCCGCCACTACATTTGCCTTTCCGGGATGATATTCCAAGGTGAAATCATAGTCCTTAATGAGCTCCATCCATCTTCTCTGCCTCATGTTCAATTCCTTCTAGGAGAATAAATACGTCAAACTCTTATGATCAGAAAAGAGTTCAAATTTCTCCCCATAAAGATAGTGCCTCCAAATCTTCAAGGCAAACACCACTGCTGCTAGCTCTAGATCATGAGTGGGGTAATTCGCTCGTGTACCTTCAACTGTCTAGAACCATAAGCAACAACGCTACCATTTTGCATCAACACACACCCGAAACCCTGATGAGATGCATCGCTGTAAATGACTAATCCACCACAACTAGTAGGAATAGTCAACACCGGAGCTGTAGTCAATCTAGTCTTCAGCTCATTTAAAGCCTTCTCACACTCGTCCGACCATACAAACTGAGTGTCTTTCCTGGTCAATTTGGTCAAAGCCGAAGTAATACCAGAAAACCCTTCAATGAAACGCCTGTAATACCCTGCCAATCCAAGGAAGCTACGGATTTCTGTAACCGTAGTAGGGTGACTCCAACTCATCACTGCTTCAACCTTAGAAGGATCCACAGAAACTCCATCCTTCGAGACCACATGACCAAGGAACTTGACTTCACTCTGCCAGAAATCGCACTTCTCAAACTTAGCAAATAGTTTCTGCTCTCTCAAAGTCTGTAGCACGATCCGCAGATGCTTTTAGTGCTCACCTGACGACCTCGAATAAATCAAGATGTCATCAACGAACACCACCACGAACTGATCCAAGTAGGGACTGAACGTGCGGTTCATCAAGTCCATAAATGCTGCAGGTGCATTCATGAGACCAAAAGGCATGACAAGAAACTCAAAATGTCCATATCTGGTCCTGAATGCCGTCTTTGGAATATCTTCATCCTTCACCCTTAACTGGTGATATCGAGATCTCAAATCAATCTTTGAGAACACAGTAGCCTCCCTGAGCTGATCGAACAAATCATCAATCCTAGGTAAAGGGTACCTGTTCTTGATGGTCACCCTGTTCAGCTATTGATAATCCACACATAACCGAAGTGAATTATCCTTCTTCTTCATGACCAACACTGGTGCGCCCCAGGAAGACACACTAGCCTGAATGAACCCTTGTGCAAGTAAGCCCTCAATCTGAACCTTCAACTCCTGAAGCTCAGCTGGAGCCATTCGATAGGGTGCTTTTGACACAGGTGAAGTACCTAGTATCACATCAATGGAGAAGTCCATTACCCTTTTCGGGGGTAACCCAGGGATCTCCTGAAACACGTCCGCATACTCTGAAACTACAGGAATCCCTGTAATGATTGAAGTACTACTCCCTGATTCAATATGGGCCAGAATCCCTGTCCTCATGGCGATGTCAGACTTTAGACAACGATAATGAAATACTGGTTATCCCGGAACATGGAAGGACACAATCATCCTAAAGCAATCAATAGCAGCATGATTCGGGCTCAACCAATCTATACCCAAAATCACATCATACGTGTGATCCGGAATCACAATCAAAGATGCAGAGAACTCTCTGCCACCAATCCCAATAAGGCAATCATCACAAAACATGCTAAGCTCAAGAGAAACACCGAGAGGTGATGTAACACACAATGATCTAGTTAGAGGCATAGCAATCAAACCCAATACATCCACAACCGAACTAGATATGAAAGAGTGTGAGGCTCCCATATCAAACAGTACTCTAGCAAGATAGTGATAAATAGATAAGGCACCTTCCACTCCTGTGCCTGCCTGGCCGATGGCAAAGACTCTAGCAGGTGCAGGTGGTAGCTGCCTTTGCTGGTTACCCTGCACTCTACCCTGATTCCGGGGACACTCCCTGGCCTGATGCCCTATCTGTCCACAGCTGTAGCATATCCTACTCCGAAGTTTCGTGCACGCACGAGAGATGTGGCCCGGCTCGCCACAGTTAAAGCACTTCACTGGAGCTGCTGGTGCTATCTGCCTAATAGGCATAGCCTGAACAGGAGGAGCTACTGCTGCCCTAGCTGGAGCCTGATGCTGGAACTGAGTTCTCTGCCTCTTCCAGAACCCACCCTTGAAGTCTCTAGCTCTACTGCTTCCTGCTATGGCCTTTCCCTTGCCCTAGAAGTCTCTTTCAGCAGACTCCTTCTTTCTACGAATCAGGTTCTGCTGCTCAATGATCTGTGCCTTAACCAAGATCTCTCTCTTGGTGTTCAGCTCCAAGATGGCCACATCACACTCAATTGAAGGACTCAACACTCTCTGAAACTTCTAGGCCAAGTCTTCATCTTCCATCTACCGCACATACTTGTACAGTCTGGAGAACTCTGCATCATACTCAATTACGGTCATCTTCCCCTGTACAAGGGCAAGGAACTCTCGTTCCAACCTCTCCTTCACGGCTGGTGGAAAGTACTTCTCTCTGAACAGCCTCTCGAAACTGTCCCATGTCAAAGTCGACACCTCTATGCTCCTCTGTGTGACATTCCACCACACCCTAGGCTCATCCTTCAGCATGAAAGCGGCTAGCTTCCTCTTACCGGTCTCAGTGCAATCAAGCAGATCAAAATAAGTCTGCAAGTCCTCTATCCATCTATCCGCCACCATATAATCAGTGCCTCCTCCAAACTTGGTTGTTCCCAAGCGAGTAATTTCCCTTGCTAGCATCAGCAGGCGGGTAGGATTATCAACCACGGCCACGGGAGGAATAGGATGATCCTCATATGGTGCCTCTACCTCCGTCTCGGATGCTTCTTCGACCGGAGGGGCTCTACCCCTTCCTCGGCCTCTACCCCTGCCACGAGGTCTGCCTCTACCTCGACCTCTGGCTTCGTTTCCCTCAATCTCCATTACCTAATAAGCATGATATACTTGATTAATACACGCATAACACTTAAACAATGCATCAGTCAAATGCAAGTCCATATTAACCAAGTCCTAAGCATACAAGACAACGCCTAACGTTCTTAAGATATGCTAACGTTCCTAGCCAACCTAACGCTCTCACATACCCAATGACATTGTCAATACTGAAGAGCACACGATGGGGATCCGCTGCAGACGGGCCATCACTCGGTAAGTATTGACATATCACCAAATATGTACCTTACGCTCTGATACCAAACTGTCACGGCCTGAATTTTAGAATAAAATTCAAAAATTCGAAACATGAAAATTACCACAACTCAAAATAATCATCCTGAAAATTTCTTCTTAACAACCTCAACACACGAAATAAAATCAAAACCGAATCTTGTTTCGGTTAATTATTACAACACAAATACACAATAATTTGTAAAGCTCTAAATGAGCATACACACCTCACAACTCAAAGAAATAAAATATAAATTCTGTAACACCTAAGCAGCTCGGTCACCTCCCTGGTTATCTTGACCTGCAGGAATACCCGCTGCACCATTTGAATAGTGTACCGGGATTGCAACAATACAAAACCCGATAAGCTTATGAAAGCTCGTATGAGTAAAAGAAAGAACGGTTGCTTAATTTAATCACATTTATTTCTACCTAAATCAACATGCAACAATTCTACAACCACAAAAACCAACAATCTCAATCAATCAACAAACTCAACACCAAACCCTAACTCACATCTTTCTCCACAGTACCCCATCATCGTATTTATAAAAATACGGTATTCGACAGACTAGAGCTCTAACTGAATCGTAGCCCGTCACCTGACCTAGGTTATGGCATCCGACATATTTATCTTTATCGTATTTCATCAATATATATATACTTATATACATATTTAGAACGTCCGATAATTGTACATACTCAACCAATCGTATCTCATCATCCACCTTGGATTAGAGCATCCGATTTCCTCATACCGGTCACTACGTTGACCCTAAATCCACAAAATGTACAACCGTATGTTTTCACATAATTAAATCAACTCAACCAACATATATGATATTATCATGAAATTAAAGCATTTGAATATAATCCAATTCATCATTCTAACTCAATCATATCGTCATTCAAATCACGCCAATCAATATATATATATTTCACGTAATTATATATATACGTAATCATCTACTCAGGAATGACCACTAATACCATCTATAGTTCACACAAGAAAATAGTGAAATTCATTTGTATAATTAAATTCATTTTACTTACCTATGGACCGTAGTTGATCAAGTCCATATGATTTTAAAAACAAATCTTTAATCCATAAATATTTTCCACACAATTACAAAAATAAATAATTTAAGTACTCGGTTCGTAATATGAACCACGTGAGATTTACTCACCTCTAAATTCCCGCTGCGTCTTCAATAAATATAACTCACAATAATCCAAATGCTCGTCAACTCAAGCCGTTAAGTACGTAATCAAGTACGGTCTTTACTTAGCAACGAAGCACGAAATAAACCTAATGATGATCCAACAGTCGAATTTCCAAATAACGACAATCCAACGGTCGGATTCTAAAATAAAGACAATCCAACGGTCGGATCGAATTTAAATGATGATCCAAAGGTTAGATCCGCACGGATCGCCCTTGGAAACATCCGATCAAAATTATACGAAAATCCGATGGACGGATCTTCACTAATCGTCTCTCGAATCACTGTTTTACAATTATACGAAGATTCAACTGTCGGATCTTCACCCGTGACCACACAAAGTTATCGGGACAGTCATATGAACATCATATTAAAATTTGAAGTAAAACCGATGGTCTGATCTCCGTAAATCTCAAACCGAACGTAAATTGTAAAACCATAAATAGTAACGTCAAAACAGAAATTCACTATTTATCAACTTTTTCTAAAATGACCAAGTTATATATCAAAACGCTCGTATGGATGCATAGATCATCGTCCAGATAATATAAACTCAAAATTTGGTCCGACGCGCCGCCACACACGGCGGTCAGACGGCGGTCAACGCCGGTCAACCACCTCCGATGCAAAAGTCGTCAACTACAAACTTCTTCAAAATGAAATTTTGAACAACTTTAATACTTGACTTTTTCGGAGATGAGGTCTAAATCGTCCTAGATCGGGCTTTGAAGTTAGATTAATCTCGGCCCTCTGATCAGTTTCCAGATCGAATCAGGGACGTCGAAATCTTCAACTCTTGATCAACCACTCTACACTCAAAATCGTGAAGCAAGCCACATATGGGGATGATCAGGAGGAAGTGCACGTCACGAAAATGGGGAGGATCGGCCCGTGCACAGCCGGAAAATTGGTTTTCCGGCCGGGTCGGGAAATGGTTTTCCAGTCGGGTCGGGTCGAAGTCGGGTCGGCCGGGTATGAGGCACAGTCGCGCGCGAGAGAGAGAGAGAGGGGGGAGGGCTTTTGCGCAAAAAATGGATTTTTTCGTCCTTAATGACAAACTCAGAATTTTTCCACTATTTATAGAAAAATTTATAACTTATTCGTACTAACTCCGAATAATACGTTCCACATATACACGGACTCGTATCGACGAGCTCTACAACTTTCATGAAGGAAGTTTTCCCAAATTTTGAACGTATAAAAAGTCGATTTTCACGACCCCCTAAATAACGTTCGTTTTCGAAAATAAAATCATTCGACATCAATTTTCTCAACCCACGACAATCCAAATAATCCCAAATATCATAATTCAATTAATACAACAATTATTGAATTACATAAATTTATTGTATGAAAATATGGGTCTTCACATTTACTCCAAACACTCTACAAGACTCTTAAAATGACTTTAATGACTCAAAACACAAATCTAAGGGAGAAACAAGGCTAGAATGGAGTGTATACTCATGAAAATCGTCGCACTTTGTGCTTTTATCACCGAGAGAGACAGAGAGAGAGCGACAGTTTGCAAAAAAGGAAGGAGGCCGGAAGAAAAGGAAACTTTCCAAAAACAATTAGGGTTTTTTCTTTATATACCCGTTTTGGAAATTTCTTCTAAATGCGATAACTAATTCAAAAAAAATCCTATCTTTGTATTCCGCATATGCTAGGACTCGTATAGATGAGCTCTACGATTTTCATGAAGGAAGTTTTCCCAAATTTTGCACATATAAAAAGTCGATTTCTTGAATCGAACATTTCGAGCTTTTCGTTAAAACAAATTGTTTCGGAACATCGATTATTCTAAAAATGAAATACTTCGAGTAATATTCGTGCAAACACACATTATTCGTTCCACACAATTACATGAAATGAAAATGAAAATTACGGTTATTACAATATTGATTATGGCCACAAAGCTGCTTCTTAGTTCTCACTTTCATCTATTTTAAAAATGGTATATGCTGATAAATTCAACTCACTATTATCTCACTAATTTTCTGAACTTGTGAGTGTTAACCAAAAACTCAGTCGAATTCGCTCCCATAAGACTTTCGCCAGAGTTTATGAAAATAATTATCACTATGCATGCTCGATGAAAAAGCAAGTAATAAGAAAATTTGAATTTCTTAAACAAAAGAAAGATTATGTAAAAGTGAAAAATGTGATTAAATTGTTGTTTTCAAAGCCCTTGGACAAAGAAAGACCCAACAAAGCACGTGATAAAACACAAAGAAGACAAACATGATCCCTACATTGATCCACATGGTGTCCTTGTCAAGTCCCAATGTGGTACGTACCGGACCTAAACCCTCCGATGCTGTAGTCAGTAATCAAGCTCAAGCAGTAGACATAAGCTATGTTAGAGTATGTTACCAGAGATGCTTGATTGTGCCTCCTTATATAGGAGAATGCATGTTGGGGTATAATCGTCTAAGATTAACCGAACCCTAAGGATGTTACTTGTCTTTCAAGTAGAGAAATCAGATAAGGATTCTCTTTCCTTACTTAGGAAGTCGAGGTTAACTCAAACACCACAAGCCGTGATAATGGCCATATGTAGGCACAACCTATCCTTATTCAGGAGGTGCCATTCGAGATATTAATATGTAATCACTTAGAGATTTTTCCCTATTCGGGGTCAAATACATACTAAGTCCAATGTGCAGGATACTTCATTATGACAGTATCTTGGTCGCGTATTTCTTAAGGATCTCCTTACCTATCAGGATACCTTATAACATATTGTATTTAACATGGTATCTTGGCCATAGATCCTTTTATGGGCTTGTCTTGAGGGAATATTTATCCGTTATGGGCCTTCCCTTGGACTCCTTAAGGGGATATTTTTTTAGTGTGGACCACCCCCAAGGCCTATTAGTTTATTGAGTATACTGCCTCAAATGTCCATCTGTGAGTATCATGTCTGAGCAGAGTAGAGAGAATGCACATGGGAAAATCTATGTCCCCACAGATAAGGACGAAAAATCGCATGAACCCTAGAAAACTCGTTTAATGGATCTAGATGCCCTTGTGAAAGTTAAAATAATTTTGTTAATATAGTTTGCGAAAAAGTAAGTGCAAAAAAGAAGATGCAACCAAATTAAAGGCAAGTAGAATAACGAGCAAGAGAAATCATGAACGACAAAATAAATAGTCAGAATATAAAGTGCATGAAAGATAGAAACAATACCAATAAGAAAAAATAATACATGAGAGATACTGTAAATTGATAGTGTGTAGAGATGCGATAGAAAAGTTGGAAATGTAAAAAAGATGTTAGCGCAAAAAATTCTTCTCGGCCATGTGTCACTTGGTCAAGGGCTTCTTTGGCTTACATATTTCCTTCTGTGTTGGTGATGTGTACATGCACGGGAGTGCCAATTCACAGTCAGGAGGCCAAGCATGGTTTAGTTTTAGTTTGTTAATCTTCAGCTGATATGACTTCTAGTCGATTGTGGGTCGAGGAAGAATCGATCTCGGCTACGGAGTTCTCTCTGCCTTGGATGCAAGGACTTGAACTCGGGGGTCTCACTAGCTAGCCTAAATTTTCCTGTTGTGTAACTAAGTGATTGATGTGAAAATGTGATGACAATGATTTTTATGAATTTCTTAGTATTTGCACAAAGTATATAACATAAAGTAAAAGACAACAAATAAATATCATAAAAGTAGATGCAGGTAAAGTAAAAAAGTAAGAATGTAAATTGTAGGCAATAGAGTGCAAGAAAGTATCGAACAAAAAGATAAATTGCAGGTATGTAATGAATGGTAATGTAAATTGCAGAAAAGATAGAAAAAACAACAAAATAAATCAAGTAAAGATTGATCGTTGTGTGAAAAGGTATTGAGATAAAAGTGAGTAATCGTGTTGAGCGTTTAGTTGGGGATCTCTAACAATGATGTCTATGTTCCTTTTTATAGTAAATGATAACACTATTGATTAAAAGAAAAAAAAAACACAATCTCATTCTTGAACGTTGAGATTGATTATAAACAAAATAAATATTCAAACTGGTTTTACATGTAATTCGATTCAGTAACTGATGATTCAGCAATAAAACCCCTTAATGCTTATTCAAGTTGATTTCTCCAAATTTGGTAACGGCCCTCTGAACACATTATCTTCTGCCATAAAGACGATAGCTAGCTAATTTCATAGATCTTCAATATGCCGCGGTCATTCATTATGCCTTGTGGATCCGACTCCCCTTTGATTTATCTAAATTTGGTAATGACCCTCGGAACGCATTATCTTCTGTCATAAAGTTGACAGCTAGATTTAGATGTTCAATATGGTGCATCATTATGCCTTGTGAGCCCGACCCACATGTCTGCCACATGGGCCTTGTCAAATATAGGTTCAAACAAAGACTCCAAATTTTATGTCATGACCTCATTCCTCTACTCAGGGAGTATGGTTGAACTAACAGAAAGATATGTTGAGTGAGAAATCATCTTTGTTAAATGTTGAATAAATTCCCTCGTGACCATCAAACTCATCAAGGCCCAAGAACATCTCAATCCCAAGTTGTTTTGATTCAAAATCTTCTTCCATGACATCTTCAGCCGTAACAACTGGTTTTTTGATAGTTACTTTTTTGTTTTTGTGTTCTAAAATATTGTCTTTTTCAGTCCTTTTGGTTACCCTGCTCAACCTCGAAGGAGCATTACAGATCTCTCGGATATCCTTGATACCCTTGGTGTATCTTTTCTTCATATCTGGTATCTTTGATGTTGTTGATCCTAAGCTAAACACTAGTTTTCTCCTACGCTCTTGTTTGAGATCCATGCTGCCCCTATAACGCCTTGATAAAATTGAATCAAGTGGAGTTCCAAGAGTTGCTATGCTCTTCCGCGGTGACATGGAAAAACAGTTCCAAGTTGCTTCGGCACTCCAATCAATTTTTTGAGCAAATGGCCAGAAAAGAGGTTCATTTGTATTCAAATTCAACTCTTCAACCTCTACAGCTTTTGAAGCTTGTTCTGATGGAAAACAATATCCTGGTTTTTCATTTTGTGCTTCAATGGCTGTAGAAATACAAGAATTAGAGAACTCAGCTTCGTGATCCGACCTAGTCTTGTATGATGAAGAGTGAAAATCATATTGAAGACAATCTGACTCAACTTCTGTATCTGGAATCCACTTGTAATCATCCCCATCAAGATTCAACAAAGATACTTGGTAACCTATTCTCTCCAAATCTAAAATCTGAGAGGAACTAGGTGTGCTGCTAAGAGGAGCTGAAGAGTTTCCACAACTTGTTGAGTCATCACACAACGACTCTCTTGGTTTTGCATCATTCGTAACTGAACTAAGTAGTTGAGTCGCTACTTTTTCATCCATCAAATCTGTGTGTACATTCTTGTGTTCATCAATTGAGAGATGAAAGGAACCAGACCATCTATACTCCCTGAAAAATGCAGAAGGTGATGAACAATCTGAAGACAACCACATAGACTCTTTATCACTAAAACTTCTCTCTTTACCAAACTGATTATCATTATGGTGTTCCTTCTCCCATGAATGGGAAAGAACGGGAGCAGCAGACTTTTCCTTGTTGCTGCTTTTGCATATAGGATCACCTTTTCCAGTATTAGGTTCATTTCGATAAGCGCCAATTGATCTTGGTCTGACACAATACTCATCTTCTCTCTGATCAATATTACTTGTCTTCATAATATCACTTCCATTGAATTTCATCTGTTATTGTTTCTGTATGTAAATTATTAATCTCATGTTAAGATGATATAATAAGGTAAGGAGAACCACAAACAAGGATGAAATAAGATGAGGGAAGCTTCGAGCTAAGAAGCTCTACTAAGACCAGAAATTACAGAAGAATTAGGAACAGACCTCATGAATAGATCATCGAAAGAGAATTAAGGGATAATAGGTACCAACTAAGTAAGACTAATCATATAAAAAGAGTATTGATTTTACATTTGGAGCATAATTTTTTATTAAAAAGTCCTAGGCACAATTAGGTACATCAAAAAATTAGAATGATCATAGACAAGACAAAAAGATTACAAGCACCAAAAGTAAAGTGAATGGCCAGAAAGTCAGTAAAATGAATAGAAATTATGGAAAAGAATAGCCAGAACATACAAATGACATCAAATTAGAAACCATAGACGAACCAAGAAATGAAAACAGAAAAACTAAGAATTAATAGGTAAATAAAGATTTACCTTTTGGATGATCAAGCCGATCGAGAAACTCTGTAATCGAAAAGATGAGAATAATAATTTTTTACAAAATTTATAGGAGGTTAGATACTCAAATTGGAGTTGCCGCGTTAAAGCTGTTATGTGGAGCCTTCATTTGCAAGCCTTCCGTTAAGTATAGGCTTGCCAGTTTTTCTTTTCTTAAAATGACTTGATTGAATTTTGAGCAACAACCTTAAGAATCCAGACAATAGCTCCCTAAATGCAATCAAGACAACTAGTGAGATGCCTCATATCAGAGAATTAGTTGCCTTTACAACTTTATACAATTGAAAATTGGGCAAGGCTTCCATTTATTCATTCCAATGGTTTGTCTTTGTTCCGTCAACTCATTCTCTAAAATGACATCCGTGTGATTGTCTCATTTCTCACGTATTCTTATTAGTCTGAAACTAACTACCAGGTCTGACACGCACTAGCTTTTGCAGCTCCTATAACTGGGAATGGTGTTTAGGAAACATAAGTGTCCGTGTGATATACATGCATTTCAAAATCTCAACAGCATACATGAGTCTGTTGAGATTTTGACCTCTTGAAAAAGATGACATATACATCAATCATCACATGTTGGATTATGCCCTAAAAGTGTGCCAATTAGCATATGAAATGTTAATTCATTTTAGGAATAATCTACGATATATTGAATTCTTAATATTAAGGCTGTCACGTCCCGAAATTTAGAATAAAAATTCAAAATCCGAAACATGAATTACTACAACCTAAAATAACCATCCTGAAAATTTCTTTTCTTAATAACCGCACCACATGAATTAATTTCAAAAACTAAATTTAATCTCGGTTAATTATTACAACTCAAATACAAAATGAATTGTCAAGCTCTAAAAAAGCATACAAACCTCACAACTCAATGAAACAAAAATAAATGCTGTAACACCTAAGCAGCTCGGTCACCGCCCTGATTATCCTGACCTGCAGGAATATCCGCTACACAATTTGAATAGTGTACCGGGATTGCAACAACACAAAACCCGGTAAGCTTATGAAAGCTCGTATGAGTAAAAGAAAGAACGGTTGTTTAATTAAATCATAATTATTTCCACTCAAATCAACACTCAACAATTTCCACAACCACGACGTACCAACAATCTCAATCAATCACCAACTCAACAAATCAACACAAACCCTAACTCACGTCTTTCTTCACAAAACCCCAACATCGTATTTATAAAAATATGGTACTTGACAGACTAGAGCTCTAACTGAATTGTAACCCGTCACTTGGCCTAGGTTATGACATCCGACATATTCATCTTTATCATATTTCATCAATATGTATACTTATATACTTATTTAGAACGTCCGATAATTGTCACACAATGAAATCCATAAGTGAGCACAACAATAAATTATCACACAATGAAATCAACCCATCCAAGATACACAATATTATTATAAAATTTAAGCATTTGAAATATAATCCAAATAATCAATCCAATCCAATCGTATCATCACTCAACAATTCACCAATCAATATATATATTCCATGTAAATATATATATACGTAATCATCCACTCAGGAATGACCACTAATACCATCTATAGTTCACACAAAAAAATCGTGAAATTCATTTGTATAATTAAAATTCATTTTACTTACCTATAGACCGGTAGTTGATCAAGCCCATGTGATTTTAAAAACAATATTTAATCCATAAATAATTTTCACACAATTATGACAAAATAAATTAATTAAAAGTACTCGGTTCGTAATATGAACCACGTGAGTTTTACTCACCTCAAAATTTCCGCTGCGTCTTCAATTAAAATATAATCACACTGAAACAGCGCACCCAAGTACAACCCGTCAATCACCTAATCAAATGTGATTTGAATTATGCCAATAATTCCAAAACATAACTAAACTACCATTCAACGGCCGGATTCTAATTTATAAGAAAATCCGACGGACGGATTCTCACTAATCCCCTCCCTAATCACCGTTTTGCACTTATACGAAGATCCAACGGTTGGATCTTCGCCCATGACTACACAAAGCCACTGGGACAGTCATATGATCATCATATCAAAACTGCCAGTCCAACGGACGGTCCAAAATTCACAGATCACAAATCTAACGATCGAAATCGATCGAAATCTAAAAATTCATAACTAAATCATACGATATCCGAAAAATGCGTATAATATGCCGAAATGATCGTATTGAAACGTAGAATCATAAAATGGACAGAAACTATATTTTAGACCTCCGGAGGTGGCCGGAAAGGGCCGCCGGAGTTAGGGACAGAGCCGCCGCCGACCACCACCAATGGTGTCGGGGCCGAGCTTCTCCCCTTTGTTTCATCATTTTGAGCAACTTTCATAACTAAAACAAAACCAGAAAATAACGGGAAGGGGTCAAAAAGTACCAAAAACAGTCTAGTGGCCGGAATTTTTTCAGAAACCGGCGAGCTTGAAACCGAAGTAAAAACTGCAACAACTCACTTCAATCTCTTCTAGAAACTTGTTCAGAACTTCATTGCGAACTCACCAGGCCAAGAATCATAAGAAATGATCGTGTATAACTCAAGATATCCCCATCGAAAGGTTGTTTTTTGATCTAAACAAGTCGAACTCCGACGAACGTGAAAACGACTGACCCGGTTCCGATCCTTCTTGGTGCTTGTTAAGGAAGTTGAAGCGAGTTCAATGAGCTAAGAATCACGTGAAATGGTCATCTATAGCTCGAGATATCAAGATCGAAACGAAATCGAGCTTTATCCATTCAGTGCTCACCGCCGCCGCTGCTGGTCGTGTCACTGTACAAAGCTGCCTCTGGAAGCTGCGCAAGGTCGAGACGAAGCCAATGGAAGTGGTTTGAGGTCGAGAGGTGGCCAGAGGAGGAAGAGAGAGCACGGATTCTCCGTGCTCTGTTTCTGGGTTTCGGCCGAGCGGGGAGAGGGAGAGAGAGAGAGAGAGAGAGAGAGAGAAAAAAAAAACCGAGCTACAGTTTCCCAAAGAGGAAAATGGAGGTCGGGAGAAAAAAAAATTAGGGTTTTTTCCCTATATACGCATTTCGGAATTTCTTCTAAATGCGATAACTAATTCAGAAAAAATCCGATCTTTGTGTTCCACATATGTACGGACTCGTATCGACGAGCTCTACAACTTTCATGAAGGAAGTTTTCCCAAATTTTGCACGTATAAAAAGGCGATTTCTCAAATCGAGCATTTCGAGCTTTTCGTTACAATAATCGTTTCGAACCTTCGATAATTCAAAAAATGAAATATTATCGAGCAACATTCGTGAAATCGTACAATAATCGTTCAACACAAATACACGAAGTTAAAATGAAAATTGTGATTCTTACAAATGCCTCGTTTGGTTCACGAAAAGGAAAGTAATTCATTTATCTTTCTCATGGGAAGAGAAATGAAATTTCCCAGGAACTCTCTCTATTACGATGTTTGGTAATATTTAGAAAGTTATCAGGATAGTTGTTAAAAAGTTTGTAATTTATGGAATCAAAAAATGGATTGTGAATAATAAATGCAATGAAAGAAGGGGGGAAAGTACATGATTCCTTTGGTGTTTGCCTTTTGGAATGAACCACTTTCCCCCTTATTTTTCCTTCCTTCAGGAAAGTATTTCCTTTCCTTTTGTTCCCAAATACAAGAAATGTTTATTTTCCGCGAACCAAACGTGGCCTAAAGGTAATGGCAAACATAAGAGCATCCCCAGAGAGGTTCAAGTCAATGGTCTAAATTGAGGGAATTAATGATTTTGCACAGGAAATAGTTTACGGTTTAGGGAAGAAAAAAAAAATAATGATACAAACCTACTACATACTCTTTTTTTTTTTCTTTGTTACTTTACCATTACTTTTATCATTATAAATGCAAGTGTAAGAAGACTATTTTCTATCAATAAGGTCCACATATCAAATGTGGAGTATGAATAGACGAAGTAGATTATGACCGTCAACTAAATTGTGTTAATGTTGTTACAAAAAATGAAGTGACGGTGATGAGTGTCGTGAAGATTTGTTTTTTTTTTTTCCTTCTTGACAATAGATGGGTATTCAACTTGGTAACAATGTCAATCTTTCATTTTGGTATATTTTTGGATATAGTGACGGTGTTAATTTCATAATGAAAGAACCCACGTACCTCTACCTGTCAAAAAGAAAATAGTAAAAGTTTGCCGTCACATGCAACGGTAAAGAAACGACTCTTAAGAAAATGGCGGGACACCTTAAACCTAAAACCAACTGTTTTTGAAAGTCCCCAAATGCGAAAGGCCACTGTTCCCCAAATTAGTGTGCAATTAGTGTTTGGTGTTTCATTCTTTGGGGCTCTCTGGAATTGTGTCTCTCTCTCTCTCTCTTCCCATGGGGTGTTGAAGTTGAAGATTTTAATTGATCGAACCAATCAAACAACCTCTCTTCATTCCCATGGGAAGTTGCGTTTGTACACCTGCCAAAGCAGGTTTACTACACAAAAAACACAGAGATCAGGTGATCAAGCCTATACCCCAATGTGTTCATGACTCGCCTCAAAAGTCGTCGCACCACCGCGGGGGCTTCTCGGCCCCCATCTCGGTGCTGGACAAGACCGATGGAGAAAACATCCTTGACAAGTACAAGCTAGGCAAGGAGTTGGGGCGAGGGGAGTTTGGAATCACCCACCGATGCGTGGACCGGCAGACTGGCGAGACCTTCGCGTGCAAGGTGATATCAAAGGGCAAGTTGAAGACAGAGATTGACATTGAAGACGTGAGGAGGGAGGCCGAGATCATGAGGCGCTTGCCCAAGCACCCCAACATCGTCACCTTCAAGGAGGCTTATGAGGACAAGGATGCAGTTTATCTTGTCATGGAGCTCTGTGAGGGCGGCGAGCTATTCGATAGGATCGTCACAAAAGGCCACTACACAGAGCGCGCCGCCGCCCACGTTACCAAGACAATTCTCGAGGTTTGCAAGGTGAGATGATCGAGTTTCCATTTGTTTGTATTAATGTTGGCTATTGCATGCACTAGAGAAAATACCTTAATTAGCTACTTTGTCAATATTTACCACTACAAGGCTGGTTCCTTAAGATTGGTGTTAAGCGGTTCCTACTTTTTGCAGGTATGCCACGAGCATGGAGTGATTCATCGAGACCTGAAACCCGAGAATTTCCTTTTTGCAGATGGTAGTGAAAATGCACAGTTAAAGGCAATTGATTTTGGTCTTTCAGTAAATTATGAACCAGGTAACTTGTACATACTTCTTTGGCACCCTTTGATTGCTTTTCAGGTTCCTTAATCTCATGTACGTAGCTAATTTACTGTCTTGCCAAATTTCTGGTAGGTCAGAGATTCTACGAAATTGTTGGAAGTCCATATTACATGGCTCCGGAGGTATTACGACGTAATTATGGGCCTGAAGTTGATGTTTGGAGCGCAGGAGTTATCCTTTATATCCTACTTTGTGGAGTTCCTCCATTTTGGGCAGGTAAATTCTTCATTCAGGTTTTTTGAGGCATATTTGGGTCTAGGTGATATTATGCAGGGTTTATAGAAATGGTTTTGGACACGAATACAAAAGGCAAACATCAATCTTGGATTTATTACTGTTGCTCCTCGATCATTTTTATGAACAATGACTATTGCTAGCTTCTCATAATATGCACTCCAGATAATGGCTTTATTCTAATATAAATGTTGGCCGGGTTTATACCTAGTCCAGAAACTGAAGAAGGGATTGCACAGGCTATTATTCGGGGTAACATTGATTTTCAGAAGGATACATGGAAAAAGGTTTCTGAGGAAGCAAAATTACTAGTGAGGAGGATGCTTGACCCAAATCCTTACAACAGACTCACAGTTCAAGAAGTCCTTGGTATGTATATATCTTTACACATCGATGCATGTGCAGAGACAGATATCATATATATGCAATCTAAAAATTAATTGGTGGAGTACTAATTATCCTCTCGCATATATCCAATATGAAGATCATCCCTGGATACGAAATGCAAATCAAGTTCCGAATGTTCCTCTGGCAGAAAATGTCAGATTAAGGATCAAGCAGTTCACATTGATGAATAAATTTAAGAAGAAAGTTCTCAGAGTAAGTTTGCGGATATATATATATATATATATATATATATATATATATATCTCCCTCCCCCTGATTTTCCTTTTCCACATAAATGGTTCAGGCAAGAATTGTCATTGTTAATGCTCGGTCATTATTCATCGATCAATACAGGTGGTGGCAGACAACCTGCCAGATGAACAAATAGAAGGAATCAGACAGATATTTGATATGATGGACACCGATAACAATGGAGACTTGACTTTTGAAGAGCTTAGGGATGGTCTTCTCAAGATTGGACACCAAGTCACTGATCCTGATGTGCAAATGTTAATTGATGCCGTGAGTTTCTATTTCTTGACACCTTTGTGCTTTTTCTTTCCCACATTCCAATCAATTTATTAAATTCTACGATTCTATAATTAAGAAAGTGTTCGAATCTGAAATTTATTGCAAGAAACCTTATCTGATGTTTAGCCATTTACAGTATAATCAATATTACCATCTTCAATGTAAAATTAGCCACTAGGATTACCTCATCAAAATGCATTTGTTAATATGCTTCATGACCTACCATGTCATCAAAATATATTTGATGACAGCCTTTGGTACTCTGCACGTCTTCTGTTTACAGTAGTACCCTATCTCAATATAGTACATTGAAATCATATCTAACACTGTAGTACCCTATTTCAATATTGTACATTGAAATCATATCTAACAATTTCCCTTGATATACCTAAAAGGCGGATGTCGATGGAAGTGGCACACTGAACTGTGAGGAGTTCGTTATTGTGTCTGTTCACTTGAAAAAAATAAGCAGCGACGAACTTCTCGCTCAAGCTTTTAGCTATTTTGACAAGAACAACAGCAACTATATTGAGTTTGATGAGTTAAGGGAAGCATTGCTGGATGATAAACTTGGTCCTACTAATGAGCAGGTTATCCAAGACATCATATTCGATGTGGACTTGGACAAGGTAATTCTCCAACACAATTCACCACTTTCCCATCCTATATGCTGTTCTGAGTAATATTATAGGCAGTTTATTTTCCGGATACAACCAAGTTATTTTCGGATAAACTAAGTTGGTGTCCTAGTCTTAGTAGGAGTTCTTCATTTCACGTACTTTTTGGTGTGATAGGATGGGCGAATCAGTTATGAGGAGTTTAAAGCAATGATGAAAACCGGTATGGATTGGAAAATGGCTTCCCGTCAATATTCAAGAGCAATGCTAAATGTACTTAGCCGAAAGTTGTTAAAAGACAAGTCGATCCAAGTGAACTAAACCAGAATAGGAGCTGCTTGGAAATTTTTTTTTTTTTTTTGCCCCGAAAACGAAGACATTGTAAAATTTGAGGATCATTTGTCACAAAAGGCCATCTCTCCAGTTGTGTACAGTGAAATTTATGTTCTTGTGCAGTTGAAATGGAAGATGATGTTGGGGAATGCAAGTATTAGTTGTTGTGATGAGATAAATTTGATTAGTTTTATTCTTTTTAGAGAATGATATTTGTATTGATTGCCAGGTATTTGGAAACGACACACCCAGTTTTAACTCTAGACAGCATATCACTTCTTAAGCCATGGCGCAGCTGCCAGGATAAAATCCAACAAACTATTCTCGCTAAGACGATTCTCAGGGGACAACAGAAACATAGAACCGAAAACTAAAATCTACTACAAACGATGATCGCCAAGCCCTCAACAAATTTGGTATCCTCTGCCAGCAACAAACAAATATATTTATGCTTGAAACATTGAGAAACTTGGATAAACAAACTTCATACGTAAATAATAAAATAGTAAGCTTAAAGGATACCCAATCGCCAAAAGGAAACCAACGAAATCCTCCAGCTCATATATAACCTACAAGAAAAATGATGGTGGCAATACCGGCTCCCAGACTTGCGAGCAAACCTTTGAACAAAACACACATTCGGATCACGCAAAACACTCCTTTACTTGATAATCAAATTTCCACTACCAAGAATTTAACGCCATTTACCAACATATATAGAAACAGCTTAGGCAGAAAGGACTGAATGTTGGGCAAAAAGCAACCTATTTCTTAGCTACTTTCCCGGAGGATGGTTTTTATCAGGTTTTAGTTGATCATAAACTACATCAAAACTTACAATATATACTGAAGAAAAACATCAGGTGACCAAACATCACTGCAAATGATAGTACAGCAAGACCAAGATTCGCATTCACAATTGAATACTATATTTATATTCATATATATATAAAATCAGTAGTCAATAGGAATCATAGGTGCCACAACCCCCATATGTACAAGGAAGAATAACATGTTTCAATCAACGTACAAGAATACACAACAGGCTAGCATTTGTCCCATAAAGTTTCTCGATTTCTATCCTCTGTTCTCACACCAAGACTCCCTCTTATTTTTCTCAGTCAAACCCAGTTTGCTACAATACACGAGGCTAGCATACTCACTAGTGTAATGTGCTTGGCATCTGGTGGCAACTTGACATTGGCATAAATACAGTGGTTAATTTCTGCTGGAGCCACCCGCTCGACTAGTTTCCTTTCCTCTGCCACCTTTTCCTTTGCTGGTTCCATTTTTTGAGCTTGTTGCCAGACTGCCAGCTTGGTGACAGTCTACATCTGATAGGTGATTCTCCAATGCCCTCACCAGATTCTCAAAGTAGGATTTAGTCACCCTGTCACAGTTATATTATATCAACCAAGTTATATATCAACTAACAGCTAGAAATCTACGCCTGTGAAACATTCTAATTACAACTTAAATCATTAATGACTCGTTTTAAATCACCCATTTCTAGAACATCGATTATCCCACACAATTGAAGACCCATTCTAGTCCCTCTTACAGCCAAGGTTTTTGAACTGTATCTTCCTTTCACTACTTAACTTTCCACTCAAAACACAGAAGGTTGTTCCTTACAACCACAAAACCAATCCATTTCCTTTCTTTATTATAGAAGACCTCCTTCTGAGGAAATGATCAATAGTCTTTGTTTCTTTAAATATATATACAATATATAGGCCCATTCAGAACGGACCTGCAGACCACGGTTAAAATGAAGGGGCCATCTGAAGGCATTTCCATTTTATCAAGTCAACATAACCACACACACACCCACACAAACATAAAAAACTTACGCGGTCAGTCCTGCTAGTTTTGTATGGAATTCGATGAATTCTCGTGATGGGCCATCAGCATTGAGGAATGGTAGTAGCTCCTTCTCTGCACATTGATGAAGCCTTTCCAGCCCAGACTCTGCCTCACCTAAAGCAAAAGCAGGACGATTATATTTCAGAAAATACATAATACATTTCCGAACAACTCCCCGCTAATATAAACAGAGTTAATACCAAGTAATACCTTGCAAGTACTCAAAAAACTGCTTCTTAGCATTCTCATGCTCAGTTAGGTAGTATCCATATGCATAAGTCCATTTCAGCACTCTCCTACATTCAACAATCTGCAAACACAGAAGATGGGCAAAATAAAATTAGCTTTCTACAACTTGAGATCAGACGCGAACTTTTTATTTTCTGGTGGAGCATGGCTAAAAAATATTCCCTTTCGGACCATAACGGCATAACCAATGGTACGCAAGGGATTTTGTCGTTATTGACAAGCAATTATATTAGCAAATGTTACTGACACTCAGAATGTTATGTTGGCAAATAGTATAATTATTCCCTTTAAGCTGACCCAAGCATTTTAACATAAATGTCAATTGTACCATCATTCTCTCTTTTCCTTTCCTTTTTTTTTTTTTTTTAGTGGTTGCCAAATTGACCCTGAAGTCAAAAATCCTAAAATTGAATTTATGCCAGCATATTTAACAAAACAAATCCAACTTAATGCTGTAACAACTCTCTACACGAAAATTAATACAATTTATACCAAACAGTAGTAATATTCTTCATGAGTCTAAAAAAAAATTAAAGGATTTACCTGTTGCCAGGCATCAGATAAGAACTTGAGCTGAGACTCAGGTTGACACTGTATCTCACTCAGCTTCTCCATCTAGTAAAAGAACCAAGAAATCCATCAGATAATAACAAATTTTTAGAATTCCAAGATAGCAGGGGATGTAATCACAAGCTCAATGAAAACAACAATCCTACCCAACATCTTCGAAGGTCCACAATTTTTTAACAATAAACACAAGCTTTAATCGAAATGTGAACCCCGATATACCTATTTCCAAGGACACTGCAACCAGCAATATCTTTTCAATAGATTTTCAATCGCTAACCCTCTCTTGTCTGCGTTTTGCAAGAGAACCCTTGGCCCACTCCGCCCGCCAAAGATAGTCAACCATTAATTTTTCTAAGATCTTAGTTACTTTACATGATATTCTAAAGCTGGGTCATCCCTAGAGGGTGTTAGCAGTTCCCAAGTATTCAGTTTAACAGCTCAGGAAGCGGCAAAAAGGTTTTAACACTTCGGGGTTGCAGAATGCAAGCAGGCTTTTGGGTTACCTGTGGGATCGAGTTAGTTTTTGGTCAGCTTTTTGGACATCAATCACTGAGTTCAGACATTGTTTCCTTTCAGCTCTATGGTTAGATTGGAAAGCTGCAGCAAGTTCATAATGATATTATCTCCTAATTCCTTGTTAGCATTGTTATCTCCAGGCTGTATGCAGCTTTTCAATTATTCATGAAAGTGGACTTCAATGCCTTGATCAGATTCCTTGCCTTCACTCTCTCCACCATCCTACTCAGTCTCTAACCATAAACCACAAGAGTAGACGGAGAGAACAGCTATCATTGTGTTGCCCCTTGAAGCTCCAAATTTCCACATGGCCTTCTTGATCAGAATCAAAAAGTGGCCTGTTTTCAAACAACCCTTTATCCATTTTCTTCAACAGTTCAACACTTGGGTTTTTGATTCACTCAATCAAACATCATCATGATGAAGGGGCTATGCGCAGGAATTGCCAAACCTCAGTACTCGTGCGTGATTTCAAAAAGTTCAAGGTCTAAAGTGAAAACAAATTAAACATCCGTCATCATTAACCCCAAGGCCCCGTTTGGATGGCAAGAAATCATGGTATGGAATGGGAATTAATTTCATTTTCCATTTAGATGTGCCGTTTGGTTGTAATTAGAGATAGGAAAGGAAATAAAAAATGAGATTTGACTGGAAATTGACTCCTCATAAATCCTGAATAGAAATACCTAGTTAGGGGTAGTATTCTATTTCCATTTCCCACTGTCAAAGGCAAAATTACATTGATTATCCCTCTAAAAAGTTGATGTCATATATGTACTTTAATTAGTAAAAAGGCGTTATTGAAAATTATAATTTATATTCCATTCTTATGACTTACCAAACACTACAATAGGAATGGAAAATTAATTCCAGAATTTAATTTTCAGTATTATTCCAAACACCCACATGGAATTACCAAAACATATTCCATTCCATATTGTTCTGGAAAAGAAAATAAATCATTTTCCTATTTTGACATTCCTGCTAACCAAAGGGAGCCTAAATGAACTTTATGTTTCCCTTACACCTACAACTAGAATCAGTAGAATATCTGCATCCATCATCATTAAATTGATCCATTGACTTTAGCCTTGACATGTTTATATCAGCACCTCACCCCTTAAATTTGATTACAATACTTCTGATATGCAATAATCTAAATAAGTAAATATAGTTCCAACTTCATCAATACGCTAGAAATATGACAATTTACTCATGAATTGAAGATTGCACATGTACAAGCACGTCCATGTATGTTGTGTATGTGTGTGGACTGGTACAAGTATGTGTATGCATACGTGTATGAATTCCTGTCTGCTTATGTACTTACATTGACAGTTTGCATTTGATGTAAATCAACAAGAGCTTTCTGCCTTGACTGCCAAATAACAACAAAAGAGCCAGTGAGGATTTAAATGTCATAGCTTCGAAAATTTAATCAATAACACAACAGAAAGAGACACAAACAAATCTTCAAAACAATTTGAGGTGGCATCCAGCCTTTCCTCCAATGCAAGACATCCAAATTGAAGTCACAAAAACGGTGTAAACCTACCCCCTACCAGTTACTAACATCTTCTGTAAGAATTGTACTCCTCTAAGGACTCAAGCTTCACTCACTTAAGTGTATTTTAAAAAAAAAAAAAGTGAAAGTGAAAGCTTCACTCCACCCAAAAGTAATAATAATAATAATAATCTTTCTGAAAACTAGAATTTCCAAGTTCATTACACATATAAAGAGATACTAAAAATATGGCAGAACACCTAGCAGAGAGGAAATAGGAGAAAGAAAATTGTGTATACCGATTGATTGCTTGCCCAACGTTCATAATAATGAGTGTATCTCTCCAAAGAATTCTTTGCCATTTCTCTTCTTCTCTCAGCCTCATCATACTACAAAGCAATATTCTATATTTAGAGGGGAAAAAATGTATGAATGACCAAAGAGAAACTGTAAGATCCTTACAACTCCCTCTTGCTTAGCTGCCTCATAGCGATTACAAGCATAGAAACCGCCTGTCCTCTCACCATGGTCTGACCATGCACCAAGGCATAGCCTGCATTTACGTATGATTTTTGCACCAGATAGATATGTGTCAAACAATATGTCCATTATATCGACCAGTCAATGGTAGATTGCTATTCTTTAGTTTAATATTGCACTCTTCATTATAATGATATATTTCAAAACCACCATCAATTTTCATGACATAAAATGGAAGAGGCAAAAACAGAAATAACATACCAGCAAAATTCAAATTTACAAGCTGGTGAGCAGGTCATGTGCATACACCCTTGGTTTTTTTCAATTGGTCGCTTGCACTTTGGACATGGCTTGGAATTGGCTAATATCCTGAGTATTGTCAATAGATTAAGTACACTAAATTACAATTCCACTAACTGTCATAAACTCATAACAGTATATTATCAAGACTATAATTTTATGTTTTCATTTTCTCTATATATTTTTTCTACATTTCAATATCATCATCATAGTATCCCAAATTCAATTTATCAACATAATTGATGAATGATTTCATATGTTTCAAAAATAGTTTAAAAACCTGACTAAAATAAGCATCCTAATCACGCACTAATTCACTTTAACTTGTTCCCCATCACCAATACCTTCGAGAACCTCACACGCATCTCCCACATTTCACAAATGCATCAAAATCTTGAAATGAAAATGCAATATAGACCTAAAATATTACTTTCTGGTGATCTACAACATAGTAAAGGACCTCCACAAAGTTGAGTACATATGATGACAAAGCATGCAGCTGAGGCATACACAGAGGAAAAAATGCGCCAACTGGAACAGCCTGATCCTAAATGCAACCAAAATAAATTACATCCTGTGTGGTCTCCAACTCTCAACACAGACACTAATGGATTGGTCTTCAGGAAGTTTTCGTTTGGTAAACCGCAAGACAAAGATCATCCTTTGTCCTTTCCAAAGTCAAAGTTCTGGCCATGCAAAACACATAAATTGTGACGTGCCTCAGAATGAAAAGAAAATAAATATATATACCAGATGCTTATTAGGGTTTTGGGGTTCGTTATGTGTCAAAACGCAGAAGAAAGTGCTGATAATGTTTTAATCCTTTGTGAAGTTGCTCAAAACATATCAGTCTAATCTACTTGGTGAAGCTAAAATGGTTTGGGATTCTCCAGAAGGATGCTACATTTTGATCCATTGTGAAGTTGCTCAAACTTCAGTCTAATCTACTTGGTGTAGCTAAAATCGTCTGGGACTCTCCAGAAGGATGCTATTCTCTTTTAAGCGCAAGGTTAAGGGGTTTTGAATGGGGGAGAGGGGGAGGGGGAGGGAGAGAGAGGGAGGGAGGGAGGGCAAAAGCTCAGTGGAACTGTGAAATCGCAGGATTTTGCGTGTTATATAGAATATTTTTTTTGGATAAGAAATTAAGAATACACAGATTGTATAGGAGCACAGAGGGACGACTGGGGGAATAATACGAAAGGATTGTGCTATTTTTATAGTCAATATAGGAAAAGATTGTTTGTTGGTCCTCTTTCTGGGCTTCAGTTTCAGTATCTTTTAGGGTTGTACGTTTGTCTGCCATTTGAGAACTGATAGGCAGCAATCGGATAGTTGGTCTCTAGCATTTTTATTTTGAAGTGTGTTCTAATGTTTTGTAAAGTTCTCTATCATTGTCCTGAGTTTGGTCTGCCTGGCATTGCTTTTATAAATTTTCTTTCTTCTCAAAAAAAAAAAAAAAAGGATAAAGACGATCGAGGACTATCTTCTTTTGGCCTAAGGCCATAATGATAGACATGAGAAATCCAGTAAGCACACACTGAGGTAAACTTCACTGGGCACTTAACATTAAACGTAACCAACCTGACTGGTGTCTACATTTTAAATATCTAATAGTCTTCACAAACTTTAGATGCTGGACAAACAAGAACCAAACACATGTACCCCTATTACCCACGTAAAAATATTCCAAAATTCACAAAGTACAACCATTAAACTGGTTAACAAGTAAGCCAGACAAGACAACACTTGTTTCACGCACATCCAGTCAAACCAAACAAACCCTAATTCCTCAACCCTGAAAGGATATTAGATATTAAAAAAGGAAGAGGATAGTATCGATATTATAAAGAGGGGGAGAATGTAAGAGACATCCATCATTAGTATTGTATAGCCTGACAAAAGCTTTCAGCACAAGGTTAACAACCTTTATTTACCCTATGAATGATGAGTGTGCACTTCAAATATAAGAAATTATCATCAAATTCCATTGCTGATCAAAACCAGTGGCAGTCATCAACAAAGCATACCACAAGGAATAAAAGTGAAGATCAGAGAGACTCCCAAGGAGAAGTAGAACAATCTCCCCTATCTAAGATATGCACAAGCAGTTAATCAATGATATTTGAACATTTAGAGCTTAGTACAGACAAGCCAATGCCAACCAAAAGTTGCTTAACAGATTGCTTTATTGCAGCACAGAACTGCCGATACCCATAAGAAGAATCAGAGATATATCAAAAGAGAAATCCATGCAAGTGTAACCACAAGATAGAATTTGAGATGGTAATAGAAAATACCAGTTCATGTTTTCAGACTCGGCACTGTTCTTCAAAATCCATAACCTTACAGTGTTACAGTCCACAGGACGATGGGTTTCCTCCGTACACTGCAGACCCAAAACCAGCTGACACATCCAGTCTGCTAAAGTTTTG
This sequence comes from Rosa persica, assembly GCA_025331145.1. NCBI lineage: Eukaryota > Viridiplantae > Streptophyta > Magnoliopsida > Rosales > Rosaceae > Rosa > Rosa persica. Next base: position 21,588,964 of record WFKR01000004.1, on the reverse strand, counting down.
CAAAGGTATAAATAACAAAATAAACTTACATTCCAGCAAAAGTCGTATGAACAGAGGCAAGAAACATCATAATTTTCATTATCTCCAACATAATTAACAGCATGCTCACAACCCGGAGCTGGACACCACTTGGTCTACGAAAAAAAGAAGCAAAATTCAAATTATAGGTGAGAAGGATAGTAAAGACAAAGGATAAGAAACTGAATATACCATCATACCATCATAATGTTAGTATATCATAATTCAAGTATTATGCATTGACTTGAAGAAACAAGAAAGGAATAACCAGCTTCGACTGAGCACATGCGCAAGCATACACAATCATTTAAAGGCATGGAGAAAAGTGAAAGGATACAATAGAAAAACATTAAGTTATGTAGTACAATTACTGAAAACATCAACCTATGCATGTAATGAGAAATTTTGAAAGGTAAATGACGTAAACATCAATATTTTCTGAAGGAAAGGTGAATAACATAATGAACGACTCATGTGGAGTTAATTTTTTTTAAAGGAAAATTTGATGGGTTTTGAAAAATCTGACAGTATACCACAAGTTTTGCAACTTGCAATATTTCATAATCCAAAAGAAAACAAACGCATCCCTCAGTTTGAAGGTAATGCCAATGAACCATTATGATTAAGAGATTAAACTGACCCTGATAAACGACTCATATGTTGGGGGCTTTTCTATTAAAAAGAATTTAATGGGTTTTGAAAAATCTGCCGGTACCAAATTTGCAATCTTGCAATATTTCATAATCCATATTAACCAGAAAATAAAAACAAAACAAAAACAGTTCAATGTGCAAATTGGCGGACCCACAGTTCTGAGGGAAGGGAGCAACATCGCTAAGCCATTATGATTAAGAAAGTTAAACTTGCAAATCTTTAACATGTTTCCACCTAAGCTAGAGGTCAAAATGATGTATATGCTAATAATTAAACTTATTTCAACCATTGCATAAGAAAAGGTTCCAACATTACCGTACAACAGGTTTTCATTTCTGTTCTTGTCCATAATTAGAAAATAAAATATTTTTAAAATTTAAATGCATTGAAAGTCAAACTGCAAAGCATATCAGCTTTGTATCATCCTTCAAAACTAAAGTACGAGTTTATGCTGTTATTGACACAGAAACCATCAGAACCAAAAACAAAAAAAAAAAAAAAAGGGACAGCAGAAACCTAATTGGACCAATGAATACTTAACTGGTACAATTAAAGTGGACAAAAGTGAAAGTAAACTGATCAACAGCTAAGAAGTAAGGTTTGGAACATGTAACAAGAAATACAAGGGAAAACAAAACCAAAAACCAAAAAAAGTACAAAATTGATGAGATTTCAAAGAAAATGTAAAAATACTGGCAATACTAGTAATGCAAAGTTCAAAAGAATTAATGGGCCGATTAAAGATCCATTGATTATTATAAATTTTCACATATACCTTCTTGTTGTCTTCAACAAAAGACCTAAGCAGGTACTTAGAGTACTTGCGCTTATCATCATCACAGGCAAAAATATTGATCATGTCTTGACCAACAGCAGCACCACAAGATGGATCAGGACATCTCAGCATCAAACATCCAGGACCATCGTTGATGGATGTTCTAATGTAGCCTACCAGAATACAGCACAAGCAGAGCACAATCAGTGTATTCCAAATAATGTGTGGCGATTGCAAGAAAGAAATATAACAGAAGTAAAGCAACTGACAATAGCAGGAAATACATAATTATGTAAAAGCACAGATTTGCTGATCGGAGCACTATGGATTCAAAGAAAATAACAATTAAAAGAACAGTGAAAATCTAATTATAGGCGTTCATTTAATTAGAGTTATTTGTTTATAAGTGCAACTTCTACAACTCTAACAACTAAAGAGAGCTGAAATGTCAGAAGGCCTTGTAATTTCTAGGTTACAGTCTTCATAATCAAAACAAGTGAGCAGAAGATGAAAGATTAGTTATTTATAAACTAGATCTGAAAAGTAGCATATAAAACAAACCTTCCCAACATTCAAAACAGAAAGGATGACCACAATCTGCTGATTTTAGCCTACTACGTGGAAAGGCTTCAAAACAGATCCCACACATCAGCTGCACAACAAAACATACAGTATTAAAATAGTATAGTATGGAGGAAGAAACCAGTAACTATCCAAACAACAAACTTAAACTCTTCTAGTGTCTAAGCTTACTTCTCTTGACTTCGCAAACTGAACAACTGGCCCGGGTAACAAGCCAACAGTTTTCCGTACTTTCTCTTCATCTGCAAACCATGCTTCATGCACTTCACTAACATTCCTGCCATACCAACCTATTTCAGATCACTCAAATAAAAACAGCAATAGAAATTGACGGCCCTACAAGATTCAGAAGCCTTTTTGTTTCTTTTTTCAACCAAAGAGTGTGATAAATCTCCCCCTCCCCCCATTGAACAGAATGGTACCAATTGGCTACAACGACCAGTGGCAATGGTTCACATGTTACCATACTCGGATTTTAGAAAACATAAAGTTCTATATAACAGAAACCCACAGTTCCACAAATGATGGGAAAAAAATGAAAAATGAATCAATATGAAAAGAGAGAATGTAATCAACTGAAATACAGAAACAAGTAAAAATAATAATAATAATAGTACCAATTATAGTAGCGAAGCAGAATGGTTGAAGCAGCTCTTGATATGGACAGCACAGAAGATACACTTGTAATATCATCTTCCTGGCGTTCCTTAATATCTAACTCCTTCAAGACGATATAATTATTCTGGAAGAGAAACCAAATGGACAAATTTATTTTTTGATGAACAAAATCGATGAGAAAAATTAATTTCAAATTTACAGGGCATCCTATGCAAATCAAAGCTCAAAATTTTTGATGTAACAGAAGTACGCAACAGACAGGTCAAACCAACCCGACCCCCACCCCCGGGGCGGGAATCTGTCCTAAATTAAATGACTCGCGCAAAGGCATCCTTCCAATCAAGAATAGCAAGAATGTCAACCCACGTAAATCATCATATTTTTTCTTTTCATCCATGGTGAATGATATGACGCAGAGAATGGCTATTACAACTTGGGTTAACAATCCTCATTCCTAAAGTCTAAACAAGCTCAGCCAATACTTGAATGGTACTAGAGCGTGAAGAAGTATATGATATGAAGAATCCCCATGGAGCAGAGAGAGGAGAAGAAACAAGGCCACTGTCATCACCAACCTAACATTCTTCTGCTGTAGGAGGCACCAACCTAACATTCTCCAGAAACTTTAAGAAAGAAAGAAAGAAAGAGGCACCATTCCCCAAGCCCAACAACAATCAAAGCGAAATTCCCCACAGAAACATGAGTTTGATTGGGATTTTGAGCAAGTGCAAGAAACACATTTCTAGGTTATTCTAGGAAAGCGATCAAGAGAGAGAAATGAAGCCCAGCCCAGTAGAGTAGAAGGCATGATGATGATCGGTGAATTGGGGGGTGGATTGAGAAGAACAAGAGAAAATGGAAGAGTTGGGTTGTTGTACCTCAGGGCGACGAGCCTGGATCATGTTGATTCCGTCTTCATCTTCCTCGATGACGTAATCATCGACGTCGTCGTCGTCGGTATTGTAGTCGGAGGCGACGTCGTTCTCGTCGCTGTAGAAGCCCTCCTCGTCGGATTCAACGTCGTTGGCGTCGTGCATATCTTCCGAGGACGATAATATGGCGTCGGAATCCATCTGCCCAAATTCAACCGACCTTGAGAGAGAGAGAGAGAGAGAGAGAGAGAGAAAGAGATTGCAGAAAGGGATGAGTGTGAGAGAGAGAGAGAGAGAGAGAGAGAGAGAGAGAGAGTGCAGAAAAGGAATTTAGGAAAGTGTGAACTGAACCCCTGTGTCTGTCTGTCTGTTTGTGTGTTTGGTAACTCAGAAGAAAAACAGAAACTAAGCTAGAGCACAACACTTGTTTTTTAGAATTTAGCATAAAAATCTTTTTAAATAAATCAAAAACACTTCTTTTGAACATGGTTAAAGTCTTTAAGCTACCCATTTTGTCCTTGCTTTATTAAAACTAGTCATTTGCTCACACTATTATTATTACTAGCAAATCAGGCCGCGCACATTCTATGGGTTTAATTTTTTCTTAAATTTTAAACGTAATAGATAATCCTTATATATTTGAAAAAATTTATAAATCATTACTATATGCATAGAGTTAGATCGAGAGCATTGAACATCAATAATTTCTTTTAACAAAAAAGAAAAAGAAAAAACTACAGATCAAGCAAAAGTTCGTTGGTAATCTCAACTTCAACTTTAACTTCAACAAATCCGGTGTCACATTTCCTAAATATCATAGGTCAAAATTAGGACTCAACACAATTGAGAGCAGCAGTGGCGGATCCAAGAATAAAAACCTGGGTGGGTTAGAACTTCTTGACTAAAAAAATTAAAATAAAAAAAATTATTATAGAGAATCTCAATAGTGCGAGAGAATTAATACCTAGTCGGAGGAAACGTAATGAGTCTTACCCCAAATGCATATCTATATAAAATCAAAAAACTAAAAATACAATAAAATAAACGTGTAATACAATACAATAAAAGAACCCAGAAGTTTCATATTTTGCATGCATTTATTCAGTTTGGAAGCCAAAACTTTCTTCTTAGCTGGTATAAAATTTTGATCAGAAATAATATAGACTTCCTTCTACTATTAATTGCATTTGTACTTTTATCAAAGTATCAAACCATAGCTGCATAGCAGAACCAAGTGTCAAACAGAAGTAAAGTTGGATCAATTGGATGACCCATTTTTCTTAATGGGACCATGATTGACATAGATAAGCCATCAACAACAACAAATGAGTGACTTTAGTGTAGCCTCCGCTTAATGGCATGACTCATCCACTTAAAATCTCCAAACCAAACTGAATGCACACAAAAAATAATAAAAAAATCAAATCTCAGGCGGCAATATTTTGGAGTTAGATTATATTGTCCATTTCATTATATGAAGGGTGGGATAGACACGAGTGAAAGTAAGGGTCATCATTTGCCCCTTAGGCCCTAAACCAGCCCGGCCCTCCCGACCCAACCCTTGCATTAGGACTGGCTGGCCCGACCCATTTTAAAATATGATAGGGTATGGGCCATGAGAATGAAACCCGGCCCTTTAGGCCCGCCTGAATAAGTCATAATAATTTTTTATTTTTTCTATTTTTTTAATTATGTTTCTCTTTTATCTATAATATGTAATTTATCTTTTTCCTTGTAATTGATTTCTTAAGCTTTGTTTTCTTTAGTTTTTATTTTCTTTGTTACATAACAATTAATATTAGAAGATTTAGAGAGATAGTTAATTGAATATAACCACCTTAACTAATTAATAAATGTTATAAGTTAATGTGAAGACCTGAAATTTCATTAGATAAATTTTTATAATTCAATAATTATTCAAATATTTGAATTATGAATATTGAGACTATTTCGTAAGTCATTGTGCAAAAAATTTGGTTTCGAATCGATTTTATTTTCGAAACGAACGTTATTTAGGAGGTCGTGAAAATTGACTTTTAATACTACAAAATTTGGGAAAACTTCCTCCATGAAAGTTGTAGATCTCGTCGATACGAGTCCGTTCATATATGGAACTCAAAAATCGGAATTCATATGAGGAAGTTATTGATGATTGAAAGTTGGGAATTTTCTATAAATATAAGAAAATTCCGGTTTTTTTTTTCATAAATCCGAAATTTTTCTTTTTTCCATTTTCCTCCCCAGTTTTCTCTCCCTCCCGTCGCGATTTCTGGGCTCCCATTTGTCTAGACATATCTTCCTCCTCAGGCCACCAATCGACTTGATTCCAAAAGCAATTTTTCTCACCTTAAAGTCATTTAAAACTTCTCAGAAGACGTCGAGGTGTAAAAACTAATTTTGGAGGGTGCTACAAGGCCGAGAAGTCACACAGCTCGTGCTGGAAATTGCCTGAGCTGCTCTTCCCTTCACCGGCTGATATATCCCACATCCGAGCACCAAATGACTTGATTCCAAAAGGGATTTTGCTCACCTTAAAGTTAGCTAGAACTTCCCAGAAGACATCGACGGGAAATAACCACCGTGGTAGTCGCTACAAGGCCGAGAAGTCGCACAGCCCGATCTGGAAATTTCATTCCTTATCCACCTTGGTTCTCACTCCTCCGGCCACCTTAGCTCGTGATTTTTGGGGGCTTTTCTAACCCAAAGGACGTAGATGCTCTCCTTAAAACAGCGTGCAACGATTTGATATGTGGAGATCGAATTTGGAAGATTTCAAACCTAGGGTTCTTCGAGTTTCAAACCTTGTGAGGTAAAATTCGATTTTTTGGCTTATAATCTAACTTTGGTGTAGTTATGAAAGTTCAAATTGGAGTTATGATAAAGAACTTTCTTGTTGGGAGTTTTGTCAAATTTTGACCTTAGATGGACAGGCAACTGTGATGGTTGTTTTCGGCGACCTCCGGCCACCTCAAGGGCAGTTTCTACCCATTTTTGTATTTTACATGTTGATACGATCATTTCGATATACAATACGTAATTTTTGGAGGCCGTATGATTTAGTTATGAATTTTACGATTTCGATCGATTTCAATTGTTCGATTTGTGATATGTGAAGATCGGACCGTCTGATAGACTTGTAGTTTTGATATAATGATCGTAGGACTGTCCCGATGACTTTGTGTGGTCACGGGTGAAGATCCGACCACTGGATCTTCGTATAAGTGCGTTTTATAAATTGTGCACTAAGTTAAATATCGTATTTGGTTAGGTACTTGACGGTTTAAGTTGACGCGCAATTGGATTATTGTGATTTTGATTGATAGAAGACGCGGCTGGATTTTGAGGTGAGTAAATCGTATGGTTCATTTACGAACCAAAATTTAATGATTTATATTGAATTGTGAATGTGTGGAAATTGCTTTAGTTGTTTTGATCTGTGGAGATCAATAGGTCACAAGTGTGATCATGGCAAATTATCAGTGAACCATGCCTTTAGGGGTTGTTGGTTGCTGATGTCGGTGAACCATGCTCTGAGGAGTTGTTGGTTGCCGATTATCGTGAACCATGCTCTTGCGTCGAGTTGTTGGTTGCGATCAGTTAGAGCTCTAGTCTGTCTGCCAGATGTTGAGTGGTCTTATGAGGGTAATGTTGAGGTTACTTGAGATTCATAAGTACGAGTTTTAAAAGAGAATCTTGAATATTCTTTCATTTGTGTTTCTGTGTATTTTGGAGTTACCTTGTGTGTTTTATTATTAACTTAAATTGTGCAATCTCTAAATTTAGTTATACGAACTTTCAAAAGCTTACCGGGTTTTGTGTTGTTGCAATCCCGGTATACTATTCAAATGGTGTAGCAGATAATCCTGCAGGTTACGAGAACCAGGGTGTGATCGAGCTGTTTAGTGTAGCAATGTTTGATTTATCGCATTTGTTTTTGTGAGGTTGTTATGCTCATTGAGCCTTACTATTTAAATTGGTGAGAGTGTGCTGTAATAAGTAACTTGAGGATTTGGTTTTCGTACTATTGAGTGGATGAGGTGTGGTTGTTTATGAAAAAAATTCAGGACGCTAATTTTGATTAAATTGTTTAATTAATGTTTCGGATTTGAATTTGTTATTAAAAATACGGGGAGTGACAGTTAATTCCTACACACACACACACATTAAATATGATCAACTAAAAACAATGTCTTATATTACCTATATAACCATTGAGCCACATTTTGAGGAAAAAAAATTAATGTAATTTTTTTTTATTAAACAAAATAATGCCATTTTCAGCCATATTTGGCCATATTCGGAAGGTCGGCAAGACCCGACCCTTTCGGCCCTAATAGATCGGGCTTTTAGGGCGGGTAAGGGTTAGCATATTTAAGCCCCGGCCCGACCCTACCTGATCCTAAATTATGTTGACTTTAACTCGGCCCAGCCCTGCCCGACCCTAAACCCTAAAATTTTGGGTAGGGCTGACCCTAGCCCTGCCCATGATGACCCATAAGTGAAAGCCTCTGTTTTCAAATTGAATAAGGCGAGACAAGGGTTCTCTGTCCTAAAAATGCAGATACCAAAGTGCTCGACTTCCCAAAGGTAAATTCTTAGTTCATGGCTCGGATAGATAAGCTTTGTGTGGATGCAAAGATTGGATCCATAAGCAATTGATATAGTTGATTCCAAAAATGGCCTCTTACAGCTCCAGCTACTATGAAACTGGTCATGATGATCACAGTGAGTATTACCTAACCTCTAATGCTCATAATCATGATCATTCTGCTCCAATTTCTTATCTCTTATGCTCATAATCATGATCAGTCTGCTCCAATTTCTTATTCTAGTTATGACGATCTCAGCTTTCAGAGCTTGCTTGAATATCGATATCCAAATGTGAAGACCCAGATTTTCATACAATAAATTTATGTAATTCAATAATTGTTATATTAATTGAATTGTGATATTTGGGATTATTTGGATTGTCGTGGGTTGAGAAAATTGGTTCCGAATGATTTTATTTTCGAAAACGAACGTTATTTAGGGGGTCGTGAAAATCGACTTTTTATACGTTCAAAATTTAGGAAAACTTCCTTCATGAAAGTTGTAGAGCTCATCAATACGAGTCCGTGCATATATGGAACGTATTATTCGGAGTTCGTATGAATAAGTTATGAATATTTGAAAATTGAAATTTTTCTATAAATAGTGGAAAAATCTGAGTTTGTTGTGAAGGACGAAAAAATCCTATTTTTGCACATCAGCCCCCGTCTCTCTCTCTGGGCCTGGTCACTGTGCCTGCAGACCCGCCGACCCGACCGACTGGAAGTCGGTCTTCCCGGCCGCGCCGCCGCCTGACCTGGTCCCCATCCGCTTCGCCGCCTCACGCCCGGTCTGTTACGTCCCGAACCCAGAATTTTCGATTTTTATTAATTTGACGGTAAATGTCAATTACACTTACTTTTTACTCCGTAATATGATTTTAGTGGCCCTAAAAGTTGACTTTTTGTTCGGGTCATAATTTGAGAAAATGTTATTCATGGAAGTCGTAGAGGATGTTAAACCGAGAACATGCATACGTGGTTCGTAAAAATCGGAGTTAGTATGCGAAAGTTATAAGCGAAAAACTAAATTTACTATTCCCGGTTACTGTTCATAGTAAAATTCTTTAAATAGGAAGTTACTGTGGTAAGTTTCCAAAATTGGAAACTTACCCGGCCTTTTCTCTCTCCTCTCCCCCGATTTCTTCCTCCTCCAGTTCGGCCGAAACCCCTCCCTCTGAGTTCCTGCGATTCCGGCCGCCCCACGACGAAACCCGGACGTTCCTGGGTTCGCCTCTTCCTCCTCGTCATGCTCATGGTTACATTTCATGGTATCTCGACCGGAGGAGCTCGGAATTGAGCCCCAAAGCTCACTGTAGCAGATTGGGTTTTTCGGTGATTTCCGGCGATTTCGGTCGTCTCCGGCCACCAAACCGGTGTCGAAGGTTCGGTTTTCTCCACTGATCATTTCCCCTATGGCCTTGTGTCTCGATTTGCTGTGTAGAAGTCGAATTGTTGAATTGAAATTCTAGGGTTCTTGGATAATTTCTGGGTTTATGTTCATTCGTTGATTTCGACTGGTTTTGATTGTTATTTGGATGTGTTGTAGTTGAATGAAATGATCAGTGAGTAGAATTGATGTTGTGGATGAAATTTGGTGGCCATAGGAGGAGGTTGATTCCGGCGAGTAACTGCCACTCGCCGCCACTGTGGGCGGCGCGTGAGGTGGTGTAGGGCAGGTTTCTGATTGTCGTAATTTGGTTATTAAGTCGATAGTATAATGTAGTTTGTATATTGGTGACCTCGGATTAATTTTGTGAAGTGTAGATATGGTTTTCGTTATGGTGTGAAATTCATTGATTAATTCACGAATAATCCGTGTATCGGAATTCCTTAATCGGAAGCTCAAAGTAAAGAAATGAAGTTAGAAAAGTGAAATTTGAGATTTTTAAGCAAATAATAACAATTGGGATATGGTTTGGTTTTGGTGGATTTAATTTTTATCCGTCCTGTACTTATTGGTTTATGAACGTTATATGGTACAGGACGTGAGGATGATTCCTACGAAGAGGGTTCAGATCGACGGCAGGCTTAGCCATATACGGTGAGTGGACGTTTGATTTTAAAGTCATGCATGCAATTAAATTTTCTAAGTTACGAAATTATTTAAAGTATTTGTTATTTAATAAGCATATTATTCGATTTTTGATTATGAAATTAGTTATGGTTCAAATTGCCGATTAGAAGTGGTTATGTTCCATTTCGAACTTTTTATTAGAAATAATCTTCGATAAGATTATTTCTGAAAATGAAAGTATCATTATTTATTAGTAGATTCGGGTTTCTCGAAAAATCTTCGGAAATGGAAGATTTCTTCGAGATTATAAACTTACATGATTTTAATATATTGATTCATAATTTTGAATCATGTCGGTGTGCGGGGTCACGTCGTTGGACTAAATTCCTTTCTTGTGAGACTTCGAGGAAATCTCACAAATTCTCGATTTTCATATGGTTTTTACCCACCATACCTGGGTCGATATACTTTATTGCTAGCTAGCTTATTGGTACTCCTCCCTACTTACTTTGTGTTAGTGGGTGAGTAGAGCCGAGCATGGGATGCTCTTGAGTGTGGGACACTCCGACCCGAGCCTTAGCGGCTCACTTTATTTTATTGTATGGTGATGACGTTTTTCCTCATACCTTTTAAATTATTTACTTATTTGTTTATTCGTCCGACTATCAGGATCGGTTGAACTTCCCTTAAGCCAGCGGGGCTGGCTTAGTCATGATTAAATATTTTTGTCCACTCACAACTAACGTTTTATCGCTTATTTTCCCCTGGGCTTTTCGGTTTCCTTTGCCCAGTTCGCAGTGTTGCTGTTCGGCGTGAGATCGAGGCTTAGCACCAGTTCTGCCACTTGTCTTTCGTAGGTTAATATTAACCTACCCCATGTAATATATTTGCTTTTATCGTAGATTGCTCTGATAACCCTAAGAGGCTGTATTGTATAAATTTTACTGCCTTACGCTTGGTTGTTGCTTAATGACTGTGGTGGTTGTGAAATATATGATGACTGCTTGTTGTGAGATCTTGAATTTAGAAATATGTGTTTTGTCGTTTTTCTCACAGGTTGGGTTGTCCACTTTTAAGGGAAGTTCTGTCGAACTTTTCTTAAAAGTGGGCCCCGCAGAGTCCATCTTGAAAATTTGAAAGGATTTTCGGGATGGGTTCTGACACGGTCGATCCCCGACGTCGCCACACCCAGCCGCCGCTCCTAAGCCTGGATCGAAGCCTCTATCCGAAGCCCAAACTCGACCCGGCCGGAAAACCATTTTTCCGGCGGTGCACGGGCCGATCCTCCCCATTTTCGTGACGTGCTCTTCCTTCTGATCATCCCCATATATGGCTTGCATCACGATTTTGAGTGTAGAGTGGTAGATCAAGAGTTGAAGATTTCGACGTCCCTGATTCGATCTGGAGACTGATCAGAGGGCCGAGATTAATCCAACTTCAAAGCCCGATCTAGGACGATGCAGACCTCATCTCCGAAAAAGTCAGGTATTAAAGTTGTTCAAAATTTCATTTTGAAGAAGTTTGTAGTTGACGACTTTTGCATCGGAGGTGGTTGACCGTCGTTGACCGCCGCGTTGACCACCGTCTGACCGCCGCGTGTGGCGGCGCGTCGGACCGAATTTTGAGTTTTTATTATCTGGACGATGATCTATGCATCCATACGAGCGTTTTGAGATATAACTTGGTCATGTTAGAAAAAGTTGATAAATAGTCAATTTCTGTTTTGACGTTACTATTTACGGTTTTACAATTTACCTTCGGTTTGAGATTTACGAAGATCAGCTCATCGGTTTTACTTCAAATTTTAATATGATGTTCATATGACTGTCCCGATGACTTTGTGTGGTCACGGGAGAAGATCCGACTTTTGGATCTTCGTATAATTATAATACAGTGATTCGGGAGGCGATTAACGAAGATCCGTCCATCAGATTTTCGTATAATTTTGATAGGATGTTTCCATGGGCAATCCGTGAGGATCTAACCGTTGGATTATGATTTAAATTCAATCCGACCGTCGGATTGTCTTTATTTTAGAATCCGACCGTTGGATTATCTTTATTTTAGAAATCCGACCGTTGGATCATCATTTAGGTTTATTTCATGCTTCGTTGCTAAGTAAAGACCGTACTTGATTGGGTACTTGACGGCTTGAGTTGACGAGCATTTGGATTATTGTGAGTTATATATATATTGAAGACGCAGCAGGAGTTTCGAGGTGAGTAAAACTCACGTGGTTCATATTACGAACCGAGCATTTTAATTTATTTATTTTTGGTAATTGTGTGAAAAATATTTGCGGATTAAATATTTGTTTTAAAATTTCATGGATTTGAATCACCACGGTCCATAGGTAAGTAAAATAAATTTTAACTATACAAATGAATTTCATAATTTTCTTGTGTGAACTATAGATGGTATTAGTGGTCATTCCTGAGTGCATGATTACGTATATATATATTTACATGGAAAATATATATTGATGAGTGGATTGTTTGATTGATGATATGATTGAGTTGAATTGATGAGTTGATTATATTACAATTGTGTAATTCCATAATAATATGATGTATCTTGGTTGGGTTGATTTCAGTATGTGATATTATATGTTGGATTCATTTATGGGTTTAGGGTCAACGTAATGACCGGAGTGGGTAATCGGACGCTCTAATCCTAGTGTGGATGATGGGATACGATTGGTTGAGTATCTCCTTGGAGTATCTCCCAAAAGCTGCATCTGAGTTCGACCTTATGCCAGCAGGAGCAGGACAGGGAATCTTTCTCGGTAGTATCACCTTACAGCCCACCTTGATCTCCAGGATCATTCAGGGTCAGACACTTGATGAGTTTGCTCAGGCGGGGATTGCTGAGATGACTGTTGACCCGGATGTGGAGGGTCCTTCCGAGTGGATGATTGGGGCTGATGGAAGGTTGAGATTTCGAGGGAGATTGTATGTACCGAGTGTTGATAACCTCAGAGAGGAGATCATGCGGGAAGCACATAGGTCTCGATATACTATACATCTGGGAGGTACTAAAATGTATATGGATCTAAGAAGGCAGTTTTGGTGGTATGGTATGAAGAGGGATGTGGCAGAACACGTGTCGAAGTGTCTTATCTGTCAACAGGTGAAGGCAGAGCATCAGCAACCAGCAGGAATGCTGAACCCCTTATCGATTCCTGTTTGGAAATGGGAAGATATCTCTATGGACTTTGTGACTGGATTGCCCAGATCCAGGCAAAGTTATGACTCGATTTGGGTAATTGTTGACCGGTTGACTAAATCAGCACACTTCCTTCCGATGGCAAAAACGTACTCAGGTGATGCATTGTGTAAGTTATATGTGAACGAGATAGTGAGGCTTCATGGAGTGCCTGTGACGATTGTATCTGATCGCGATACTCGTTTCACTTCAGAATTCTGGCGTAGGTTCCATAAGGCATTTGGTACGTCTCTTGCCATGAGCACTGCATTTCACTCACAAACAGATGGACAGACCGAGAGAGTGAATCAGGTGATGGAGGACATGCTTAGAGCTTGTGTTCTCGATTTTGAGGGTAGTTGGGGGGATCATCTGCCATTGGTAGAGTTTGCCTACAACAACAGCTATCACTCTAGTATTGGTATGGCTCCATATGAGGCTCTTTATGGTAGGCCATGTAGGACTCCTATCTGTTGGGCGGAAGTAGGGGATAAAGGGCTCATTTGACCTGAGATTGTACAGGAGACTACAGAGAAGGTCACTACTATTCGGGACAGAATCCGAACCGCTCAGAGTAGACAGAAGAGTTATGCTGACATGAAGAGGAGACCGTTGGAGTTTGAGACAGGTGATCATGTGTTCTTGAAAGTCTCACCAATGAAAGGCGTGGTGAGATTTGGCAAGAAGGGGAAACTCGCACCGAGGTATGTTGGACCCTTTGAGATTCTAGAAAGGGTTGGTAACTTGGCATATCGTCTTGCTTTACCTGTTAGCATGTCGGGTGTGCACAACGTCTTCCATGTGTCTCTGCTCAGGAAGTATGTTCGAGACGAGTCTCACGTGATTGACCACGGTACGATCGAAGTGAACCCGGATGTGACGTTTATAGTTGAACCTGTTTGTATCTTGGATAGGTCTACAAAGAAACTTCGTAGGAAAGAGGTTGATCTTGTGAAAGTGTTGTGGAGTCATCATGATGAGGGTGATGCATCATGGGAGTTAGAATCTGACATGAGGAAGAGATATCCTCAGCTTTTTGTGGACGAACATGCTTGAATTTAGGGACGAAATTCTTTTAAGGAGGGTAGACTGTGAAAACCCAGATTTTCATACAATAAATTTATGTAATTCAATAATTGTTATATTAATTGAATTGTGATATTTGGGATTATTTGGATTGTCGTGGGTTGAGAAAATTGGTTCCGAATGATTTTATTTTCGAAAACGAACGTTATTTAGGGGGTCGTGAAAATCGACTTTTTATACGCTCAAAATTTGGGAAAACTTCCTTCATGAAAGTTGTAGAGCTCGTCAATACGAGTCCGTGCATATATGGAACGTATTATTCTGAGTTTGTTGTGAAGGACGAAAAAAATCCTATTTTTGCACATCAGCCCCCGTCTCTCTCTCAGCCTGGTCACTGTGCCTGCAGACCCGCCGACCCGACCCGACTGGAAGTCGGTCTTCCCGGCCGCGCCGCCGCCGGACCCGGCCCCCATCCGCTTCGCCACCTCACGCCCGGTCGATCCCCGCCGTCGCCACACCTAGCCGCCGCTCCTAGGCCTGGATCGAAGCCTCTATCCGAAGCCCAAACCCGACCCTGCCGGAAAACCATTTTTCCGGCTGTGCACGGGCCGATCCTCCCCATTTTCGTGACGTGCTCTTCCTTCTTATCATCCACATATATGGCTTGCATCACGATTTTGAGTGTAGAGTGGTAGATCAAGAGTTGAAGATTTCGACGTCCCTGATTCGATCTGGAGACTGATCAGATGGTCGAGATTAATCCAACTTCAAAGCCCGATCTAGGACGATCCAGACCTCATCTCCGAAAAAGTCAGGTATTAAAGTTGTTCAAAATTTCATTTTGAAGAAGTTTGTAGTTGACGACTTTTGCATCGGAGGTGGTTGACCGTCGTTGACCGTCGCGTTGACCACCGTCTGACCGCCGCGTGTGGCGGCGCGTCGGACCACATTTTGAGTTTTTATTATCTGGACGATGATCTATGCATCCATACGAGCGTTTTGAGATATAACTTGGTCATGTTAGAAAAAGTTGATAAATAGTCAATTTCTGTTTTGACGTTACTATTTACGGTTTTACAATTTACCTTCGGTTTGAGATTTACGAAGATCAGACCATCGGTTTTACTTCAAATTTTAATGTTCATATGACTGTCCCGATGACTTTGTGTGGTCACGGGCGAAGATCCGACTTTTGGATCTTCGTATAATTATAAAATAGTGATTCGGGAGGCGATTAACGAAAATCCGTCCATCGGATTTTCGTATAATTTTGATAGGATGTTTCCATGGGCAATCCGTGAGGATCTAACCGTTGGATTATGATTTAAATTCAATCCGACCGTCGGATTGTCTTTATTTTAGAATCCGACCGTTGGATTATCTTTATTTTAGAAATCCGACCGTTGGATCATCATTTAGGTTTATTTCATGCTTCGTTGCTAAGTAAAGACCGTACTTGATTAGGTACTTGACGGCTTGAGTTGACGAGCATTTGGATTATTGTGAGTTATATATATATTGAAGACGCAGCAGGAGTTTCGAGGTGAGTAAAACTCACGTGGTTCATATTACGAACCGGGCATTTTAATTTATTTATTTTTGGTAATTGTGTGAAAAATATTTGCGGATTAAATATTTGTTTTAAAATTTCATGGACTTGAATCACCACGGTCCATAGGTAAGTAAAATAAATTTTAACTATACAAATGAATTTCATAATTTTCTTGTGTGAACTATAGATGGTATTAGTAGTCATTCCTGAGTGCATGATTACGTATATATATATTTACGTGGAAAATATATATTGATGAGTGGATTGTTTGATTGATGATATGATTGAGTTGAATTGATGAGTTGATTATATTACAATTGTGTAATTCCATAATAATATGATGTATCTTGGTTGGGTTGATTTCAGTATGTGATATTATATGTTGGATTCATTTATGGGTTTAGGGTCAACGTAATGACCGGAGTGGGTAATCAGACGCTCTAATCCTAGTGTGGATGATGGGAGTATGTGGAATTATTGGACGTTCTAAATATGTATATAGGTATACATATTGATGAAATACAATAATTGATAAATATGTCGGATGCCATAACCTAGGCCAGGTGACGGGCTACGATTCAGTTAGAGCTCTAGTCTGTTAAGTACCGTATTTTTATAAATACGATGAAGAGAGTTGCGGGGAAAGTAGTGAGTGGGGTTGTCTTGTTATATTGAATTGGTGTTGATTGAGATTGTTATTATTTGTATATGTGGAAATAATTGAGTGTTGCTGTGTGTGGGAATAAATGAGATTAAATTAAGTAACAGTTCATTCTTTTACTCATACAAGCTTTCATAAGCTTACCGGGTTTTGTGTTGTTGCAATCCCGGTACACTATTCAATGGTGTAGCGGATATTCCTGCAGGTCAGGATAACCAGGGAGGTGACCGAGCTGCTTAGGTGTTACAGCAGTTTTGTTATTTATTTAGTTGTGAGGTGTGTGTATGCTCATTTAGAGCTTTACATTACATTTTGGATTTGTGTTGTAATAATTAACCGAGACTAAATTCGGTTTGATTTTATTTCGTGTGGTGAGTATGTTAAGAAAAGAAAAATTTTCAGGATGATTATTTAGAGTTTGTAGTATTTTCATGTTTCGGATTTTGAATTGTTATTCTAAAATTCGGGGTGTGACACCAAACCAACTCTATATTATCATGCCAATTACCACTCTGCCTCTGCTTACAACAACCCCATTTCAATTCAATATGTTAATTTGATGAAATTGAAGACAAAAACGGAAAACGAATCAGAGAATCTTTGAAAAGAGAACGAACTTGAAGCAGAGAAGAAGAACCTTCAAAGACCGATCAGAAGAGAGTGAGCTTGTGAAGAGTATGACAAAGAGTCGGAGAAGAATGGAGTCGTGGAGAGACCAAATCTACAAGCAAAGGAAAGTGGAGGCATAGGATTCAACAATTCTGGGTGGGCTTCAACACCGAAATCACGTTGTTTCATAAATACTATATACGAGTTAATTTTTTTTCCCTAAAATTCTCAGGTGGGCTTGAGTCCAACCCTAAACCCTAAACCCTAAATCCGCCTCTGGAGGGCAGTGTAATATACAACCGATGTTTTAAACAATCATCTGTCATTCTAGCTAAGAGCCAAACATAGAGAACAACATTTCCATAAAACCTAAAACTCATTAGTTCTTTAGCAGTTCCTTAGTAGGGCTAGTGGCAGAAAATTTTGTGGCTTAAATCACTACAATCAAGGTATCATGAAAATGACCCTGGAGGGCTAAAGATGACATATGTTGGTTGTTGAATCTATGGAACTGAAAGAGCAGATTGAATGTTATAATTAGCATAAATTCAGTTCAAAATTCATATGTTGATATCTTGTATTGCTAGTGCCAGTGTCTTGATAAAGATCAATCAATGTTAATTAAAACTCTAAACCTTGAATGGAAAAGATGTTCTCTCGCCAGTGCCAATAGTTCTGGCACCATCAATCCAAACAAACAATGGGAATCATACTACAGTTTTGGGTCAAGCTAATTAAGGCATTCAAATTGTGTAAACAATAAAGTGTTAACTGTAGATCTCGGGCTGACAAGAATTGGCCCAATATGCAAACTTCCTACTTTTGTTTTTTATATGATAATAGAGTAAATCTCCAAAAAATAATAGGGCAAAAGACTCATAACACTATTCATTTGATAGTATAGATATTAATTATATTGACATTTGTTGAGAAAAAAAAGGGAGATTATTAGAAATATGGGTGGTTACTGGCTTACTGTAGATATAGCTAGTTAATTGTCTAAAAAATTATTTATTTTCTTTTTTATATAATTTTTCATTTTGTTACCATATGGTCATTTAATTATTAAAAGTTATTTTAAATTAGAGAAAATTATATAAACAGTATCTGAACTTAGACTCATTCTAAACTTTCATACCCGGCTATGCAAAACTACAGCTTTAGAACCCGAAGTTTGAAGCCCAACCCAACATTTATACACACGTCCATGACGGTGTTAACTAACAGTCCGCATGCTAAATTTGGAGGGTATTTGTGTCATTTCGTTACACATACCTTATTTTGCAGATCCCTTCTTCTTTTTTCCTTATCTTTTGCAGATCCCTTTTTCTCTTTTCATTCCCTTTCTCTCTCTTCTATTCTTCTTTCCTATTGTACTGTACTCTCACGACCCAAGGTCAAGGCCAACAACAGCGTCGTTTCGATCTAGATCCTTCAATTTGTTTGATTACTTTTGGTTAATTTATCCTTTTTTAATTGGGCTTGTTCTTCACCCCTCAAATTTGGGGATTTGCATTTTGGATTGCTTCATGCTTTTCTGGGTGTTGGTGAAGAATTGGAAGTGTGCGGTGTGGTCTTCTTATTCAATTATATGAGCCATGGCCGATTTGAGTGTAAAGAAGAAATTGGCATGGCCAACCCATGCTTGTTTCCTCTCGTCAATCATGTCAATCAAATGGGCTCTTGTTAGAGATGTTAATTGAGCAGCAAACATGTATGAAGCTCCCATACATAACTCAGTTAGCTCTCTGTTATCCTGATCTTTTCATAAGCTTATTACCTCCTTAAGATCTTCAATTGTCAGAGAGAGAGAGAGGTTAGGGAATTGGTGGTGATGATGTGAAATTAAGCTGGTGATTTGTTTATTTAATCCAACGTTTTTATTTCTTTGAGTTTATGAATCAATATTGAATTCCAAATTTGATGCTTGTTTAGCTTTATGTGTATTCATTTATGGAGTATGCCTCTGAGTAATGAGAAGAATAGTGAAGTAAAGAAGAACAGAGAGGGGACAGAGAGAGAGAGAATGTCCTTGAAGAGAAGAACATAAGGAAGAAAGAAACAAAAAAATTGATCTCATAATTTTTTTTTAATCAAGTAAAAAAAAAGTTTGACCGAATTACCCCTCAAAATATGCCACGTGGCTAGACTCTTAATACCGCCATGAACGGCGTGTACCGTTCTTGGGTCGGGCTACAAACTTAAGATACCAAAGTGATAGTTTTGCATAGTCGGGTACTGATGTTAGGAGTTAGCCTTACTTCGGATACTGTTTGTAAAATTTTCTCTTTAAATTAATATAAAGTCTAAGGCTTTTATTGTCTTTTCACACACATTTTGGTTAACAAAGCCTCTTCTCTTAAATATGATATAGATTTAAGAATATGTAATCTAATATGTCTTTATTAATTAAGAAAACATCTTTCATTAGATTTTTGAACCACTCATATTGCCCTTCCTTAATTAAAATTTTAGTTATGTAACTAATATGGAAAAATGATAAAAAAAAATAATAAAAAAAATTAAAAAGTCATTTTGACTAACTAAATGTTAAATTAGGTTAAAGTTATGTGTTATCTTAAATTAATCTATATATCTTTAAAGTTTATATTAAATTACTCCACTTAGCTATCTCCAATTACTTTAGCTAATACGTAATTTTGTTTCAATTTTGCCCTTCAAAGGCATGTCAAGTATATATTTCCTTTCAAAGTCTCAGGTCATAACCCCAAGCTAATAGCCGACGGGAAAGAATGATTGAGCTAATCCACGGTTCGAATTGGTCATTGAGTTTTAAAACGAGCGTTGAGCCAGGTTGACCATGAGAATCTACTGATTATAAAAAGTCAAATAAAATCATTTAAAATCTAAATTGAATACACCCTTGTAAGTTGTTTATTTATTTATTATTTTTATCACTACTATTATATATGTAGGCCATTCTTTTGGTGTCGAATGTTTCACCAAATTTTGGATTGTTATATAGTCCTTCTAATGACAATCACTATAATGAGGACTAGTTGAGGAATTTATTGTTAGGCCTACTTTTTTTTTTTTTTTATCACATTTCCACAAATCAATCGTTAGATGTTTAGATATTTATGTATAGACTATTTATGTAATTTTTCAACCAAATTGAATATCATTAAGGTATTCATAATCGTGATTTATTAGTTATGATTATGAACGGTTCATGTTTGACAGATTTGATTCGTCCATCGATTTGATCTAGTTTGGTACCTTAACAATTAGCAATTTGGAAGAAAATTTTCAGAAGCGATCTACTCATGCATATGTAAATATCTAACTGGTGATTTGCCGTAATGTAATCGAAAAGTGAGTCTCTTAAACTATTGATTATAAAGTCCTCAACTAGTCCTCATTATAGTGGTCCTAATTAGAAGGGCTCTCATAAATTTAATTCATATAAAAAGCATCGAAAATGTCATCACGGTAAAATACCAGAAATCAAATAAAAGAAAATTAGAAAAGAAAAAAAAAGTGGGTGAGAAACACAATTTCAATCCAAAAATTATTGGAAGTCCTAACTTTTAATATCTTTTTTTATTATTATTGAAAGAGATGATGTCACGCCCCTGATTTTTAACACAATGAAAAATCGATATGCAATCTCATAATTATATATACGTGATCGTTCAGCCATCAATACCAAATCTCTTGAAAACGTTTTCTCTTTATACAACATACATATTGATGCCCTGAACTCACTATGCCAATATTGATCCGCCCACAGAGTCATATATTACACAAGCTTATGAATTAAATTGTCAACAACAAAATAAAACATAAATGCTCCTCAGAGCTTACTACAACGGAAATCCAAATAACAGTAAAGTCACAAAATTGGCTTCCTATCATTAAGCTGCAAGTATGCTATCCCAACTTCAGCCACGATTATCCTGACCTACATGATTAATCCCTACACCGTTGAATAGTGCACCGGGTTGTCACACAGCAAACCTGATATGCTTGTGAAAGCTCGTATGAATAACTCAAAATAATCAATATAACTCACAACAGAAATAAGGAAAACAACTCACACTTTGATTCCTTAAAACACGAAATAAAGGAGAATAACTCACACTTTAATTTCCTTTCAAATCGAAATAAAAGAAAGCAACTTGCACCTTGGTTTCTTTTAAAATGAAACATAGAAAGCAATACACTACTTGATTTCTATCAAACGTACCATAGAAAGCAACTCACACTTGATTTCTATCAATTGTTAATAAGGAAAACAAATTGCACCTTCTTAACTTAAAAACCGTTAATAAGGAAAGCAACACACACATTATTCCCTAAAAACAAGTAATCTCATGAGTTAACAATAACCAATTCCCGTTACCCCATGAATCAAAATTGTGGTAGATAGACTATAGCTCTAACTGAATTCGTAACCACTCGTCCTGCCAAGACGTGATTACCTGATATTCTACCGAATGTCATAAACCTTCATTCATCAAACTTTTCAGTCCTATGAAATAAAACATTAAAGAAGTCGCATAGGACTCAAAATGTTACACAAATCTCAACGCTTTCAAAATAATCAAAATCAACATTTCCATAATCATTGTTTTCCGAAAAGCCATAACACAAAACAATCAAAAGCATTAATTCATGCATATTGTTGTCATCAATCCACAATCCATCAAAACATATATATTTCACGTAAATATATATATACGTAGTCATCCGCTCAGGAAGACCTACTAATATCAACTATATATAGTTCACAATCGAAAACTCGGAAAATCAGAGTTATACTTAAACTCATTTTCCTACCTGTGAACCGCAGTCCTATGAACCACAATCAATCAAGTTCATATCATTTCAAATAAATATACTTTCAAAAACGTTTCACGATTTATAAATTAACTCCAAATAATAAATAAATATGTTCATAAATGAGCCTTATGAGATTACACACCTCGAAACTCCTGCTGCGTTTTCAATGCAAAACAAAGCAGCTAAACCACAAAATAACCATCCAAAAATACTTCATCAAGTACCTAAGGAAGTACAGCTCTGATTCAGTCAACGAATCACAATTTAATAAAGTTTGAATCCCCAAATCGAACCAAAATCTCAAAGTAACGCCATTTGAGGCGAAACCACTTCCGATACCTCCCAAAGTCTCAGGAATACTCCTATGATCGATCTGTCCAAACCACAAGTCGATCGGATGCTCGAATCCTCACGGATCGAATAAATCAACATGTATGAAACCGTAAAAATCATAACAATTCCATACGAACTCCAAAATTTGCATATTATATATCGAAACACTCGTATCGACGAGTAGAAGATATATAATACCAGAAACAGTCCCCTATAAGGCTGGAACGCTGACAGAACACCATCACCGGCGGTGGCGCACCGCCGCAGGCCAAAACTCAATATTTCATAAAACTGCTAACATCAAAGTTGTTCATCTAAGCATGATTGTCAATTTTTGTAACTAGCTCGAAGTCAAAATCGAAGCACAAAGGGTTGAAAACTACCTCACAAGCCGTGGATTACTGTTCAATCCGAGTTGAACCGATTTCCACATAAATCGATCCAAACAATCACCACAGATTGATCTAGGAGGCTGCTACGAACTCAAAGTAGGAAGTTTGAAGCAGTGGTGTGTCCGAAGCTGTGTTTCCGGCTGGGTCTGAATACCCCAAACTTCGCCACTTTACTGCGCCTTGACCGTCGAGAATTGCCGCTAGAGGCTGTCACATAGACGACCCGAACAAGGAGACAAACCGATCTGGAGAGTTTCACCGGTAGAGGCCACCGAAAAATGGAGTTCCGACAGGGTCGGAATACCAGGTTCGGGTCGGGTCAGTCGCGGGTGAGGAGAGAGAACGCAGAGTTTTTCTAGTTTTTTTTTTTGGAAATGGTAAATGTAAAAATCAAAATAGTAAATTTCCAAAAGTGGAAACTCTAGTTATAGAATTTTTCCCAAAACTTCAGCAGACCATGACTTTCTCATATGAACTTCGATTGACGCGTTCCGCATGTCCACGAACTCGTATCGAGGCGCTCCACAACTTTTGTGAAGGAAGTATTTCGATAATCCCAACGTATAAAAAGTCAAACTTCACATGACCTCCTAAACTGTGAAATTCGAATAATTATACGTACGGAAACCATTCCACTTCACACACAACTTACGAATAAAGCACAATAACAATTATTCGTACAACTTGTTCATTATTAATTACCAAAATTAAATAACGAAAAATCCAGGTCATCACAGATGACATCATATTTCATTGGGAGATACTAATTGTTACAAGAGAAATTGTCAAGTTCTAGAGGGACTTGCCCACTCTAAGAAACCAGCAATCCTAAAGCCAAAGCATATTCAGCTAGTTTGTGAGCTAGCATATTTGAATCTCTATAAACATGAGAGAAAAAAGAACTAGCTAAAGAAGAAATAGATAAAGAAATATTGTCAACAATTTTACCAGCTACGAGGTGTCATCTTAATCAGTTTGGATAGCTTGAACCAACTGTAGGCAATCAGATTCAAAAATAACTGGAGCTAGAAAGTTATCCCTCCACTTACTTGCAAGCTAATCTGCTTGCCAGGGCCTCCACTACTATTGATATCAACATATCAGAACATTGATCACAAGCTCCTGCCTCTACCGTATTATCAGCATCCCTTACTACTATCTCTAAACCTCCCCGACGTGTGCCTTGATCAAAAGAACTATCTATATTCACCTTAAGCCATCATGTAGGAGAAAAACACCACGGCTTCACCTGACTCCCCAATCTGGGTTTCACACTAAGTCTGGCTGCCACAAATGAATACAATAGAGAAGCAGTATGACAAAAAAACCTATTGCACAGTCCTTGCCATGCTAACCCAAGTAGCTGGTTTCTCTCTTTCCACACCCCCACAACAACATAAGCAATAGAGAAAAAACACTAGGTGTGACCAGAGTGTAGAGCTAGTCAAACAAAGAGCTTTATGGAGTATCCAAAACCGGAAGCAAATCTGGTGCCATGCTAATGACATCACTAAAAAAATAACACTCCCTACTTTTAATCTCTTTAGTCGATGAAATTTGACACATCAATCTTCCGGTATCACATGGATATAACGCTAGTTAGGCTTAATGTTGGTCAATGTAAAAAAGAACAAAGAAAAAATAAGTTTGTAAGTTTGGCAACCATACTAGGTAGAAAGGCACACGTGATGTTGCGAGTCTTTTAGTCGCAATGATAATTGGTGTATTGTTACAAAAAAGGGAATGAGAAAACAAAGAAGAATAGCCAAAAATATTTATGTACATTGATTAGTAGATGTATAAAAATGTCTACTATTTTGGTTGATTTTTAGGGACCATTAGCATTATAAAAACTATAGAGAATGATTCTGACAACCGGTGCTTATATGTACACAGCATGACATTGTTTTTCAAGGACCGTTAGCATTACAAGAAACCATAAAAATTGTCCTTATTACAAAAAGTTACACAGCATGACAAAAAAGCATAAGATTGTAGAGCAGAAATGGCTAGGTAAGGTCTTATGTGTCAGATTGGACCAATGTATTTGTGCTGTTTTGATCTAACAGTTCAAAATTGTCACTGAAATATACCGAGCACATAGAGGTTATATATAAAAGATTAGGTCATTAATTAAGGGATGCCTAAATTGAACGGACACAGTAGATAAAACGCAGAAAATAAGTGGAAAGGAAATTTGAAGCGAGGATTTTAAAACTTGCATTTTTATGTTCTTGCTCAGTTTTGCTTTAAACAATTCCTTCCTCTTCTTCCCAAATATGTTTAGCATGGAAGTTGTTGGTTCGATATCTTAGGTTGGTGTGAACTTGTGAACATCTTCATATACCCCTTTTATAAGGGAATCTCTTTTTATTCCTAGCTTCAATTTCAGTAGTATGATCTCTCCTTCTAATTGAAGAATTTCTTGTTTTATGATCCTTTGGTTTTTACGGTTTTTTTATTTTTTATAATCAAGTCCTCGTATGAGATTCTAAAGATTTCTTCTGCTTCTTTCCCTATTAAGACTGCATGTGCTTGATCAGTCTCATCTTCAATGAGAATAGTGATTCTAAAGCTGCATTAAGACATAATCATGCAAATTCAAGGATGTGGGGAAGTAATTGCAGGAATTAAATAGATATAATACAGACATGAACCAAAACTAAAGGATACGAATATTTCAAAGCTAAGAAAATCTGAATCTCACATAAGTTTTACAACTTAGTCTCAGTTATACTACTTAGTCTCACTAACTAAAACTTCATAAAATCCAAACAACAATGTATTTTCTCTCAAAGCGATATAGGTTTTAGACCAAACAACATAAAAAAAATATATTCAAACCGTGGGTTACGCATTAACTATATTGCAGGCCACAAATTGAACCAAAACATGACCAAGATTTTCCATCAATTACCAAAAGATACCATGTAAAGAACATGAGGATATATTATGAAGTGTTACCTCAACTAAACAAACACCAAACTATAAGCCAAAGTAAACACCAACTAAAAATAATTGAAACAAACATAGAAAATCCAAGAGGAATATTCAGTTTGCTGAACACTTCATAAAGAAAGTCAGGAAATGCAAATAATGTTTACTTGAATCAGTGCAAAACCTGAGCACAAGGTAAGCCATAAAATATGTAATTTTAATATCTTATGTATATTGGCCGTGTTACATATCATGCTACTGGCATATGAGCAATTTACTGTCTGGCATTTTCCTTATTTGTTTATGACAGATCGGGCATCCCAGGTAGTATCATCCATCTTCTTCTACAATTTTTTCAGAGTAGCTCTGTAATATTTGAGTTACTCCTGAAATTTAATTACAAAGGTGTTTATTGCATGAAGATGTAGTTAAATTATCGTGAAATGTTTTGAATGACTGACACTTTACCTTGTTGTTGGTATCAAGTAGGTTTAAATCTGATAGAGATAATTTTTCCACAGTTTCCAAATCTTGAAGGCCCATCAACTGTTTTTGTGCAGCAATTTGTATATATATAGCGTACTGAGCTCCTGTGAATCTGATTTTTTTTTTAGTTATTGAAAAACATGTACATGGTTAGAATAATATATGAAATATAAAGTCAGAATTGCAGTGGTTAGTTTGTAATAAATTGATTTAGCATGCTTACTCCCTTTTGTAATCGTTAGCCAGTGGTATTTCAGGATTTAAAAATAAAAGCTACTCCCAATCATGACAAATTGATTTTTCCTACGACATTATGAACTATGATGTGAGCATCTATCTTAGGTGGTAAGGAGGTGAAAAATATTAAGATGAATTGAAAGAAGATATTGTTGTAAGAGTTTGACACACATACCTTAATATTGCTTGACCTTAAGACTTGTGAAACCTGCAAGAACAGGTGTTTCACTTACCTCACAACTTCGAGATCAAATGCTCGTGCAAGATCTCCCTAAAGTGTCAAACGAAAATCTTCTCTCCTGCATTTGCATGTTAAATTCATATTATATTTGTGTGTATTTTTTTTTTTGAAATAGGGCTGGTGCGGCTACCCTCAAGCCTTGATTAATGAAATTGCAGAATACATGGGGGGACGTATTGCTTGAACCCTAGATTACAATAAGCATAAAGAGAACATCCTGAAATAATACCAAGACTCTCCCCATAATCTATGTATTCTTACAAGCACTAATTAGCAAAGAGTGCATGAATGTTTGGGTGTATTATCTATAGATAAAATAAGCGGGAACGAAGTATTGTAAGTTTACCTTATGTTTTGGATATAAATACTACAGTGGATTCAATTCTTTTCCCCCTCTCTACAGTAATTTCCTTGGTTAGTTAGATGGATTTGATTATGCCAAAGACATCTTTTATTTGACAATGATATATATCGTTAGAAAATTGTTTGGATAAAAATAAATAATGACTTAAATGAGTTATAGATTAGATGAGATTAACCTGAAAGAATGACATTGTTATCAATCCGGCTTGAAAGGCGATTGTATTCGATTAAATAAAATTGATGCTAAGGAATCCGAGATAATATTTCTGGAATTTCTTTGATAATTGTCAAACTGTTGAAGTGTAGCTGTGCATAATGTTCCACCAGTTTATATGTAAGCGGAGAAGGACTTGTGTGAAACTGGTTGATCTAGTATACCTTGCCTGGTTTAAGGCAGGGAGCAACCACGATGTGAAAGAACTCTCTTACAGATCCTTGATGAAATCATTCTGTGGAAAAATAATCAAACA
Organism: Rosa persica; assembly: GCA_025331145.1. Classification (NCBI taxonomy): domain Eukaryota; kingdom Viridiplantae; phylum Streptophyta; class Magnoliopsida; order Rosales; family Rosaceae; genus Rosa; species Rosa persica. The sequence goes on along the minus strand of WFKR01000004.1, from coordinate 21,561,525 downwards.
AAAATATTTGTTCAATAGATCATTGGAAAAAGTTAGAGAATGAATTATAAAAACAAAATGCTTAGAAATAATATGCAAATACATGAATGCATAGACTAAATGTTGTATTTTCTTGGATTTATTGTTGCTAACCATTTAATCAACCAAAAATAAATTCAAGGCCATAATATTTTTTCAACTGGTTTATATTGCTTTGATCTCCACACCCTAAAGATGCAAACTTGGATCATAATTGTGTTTTTCCTTGGTTGAATGTCACGTATGTGAACTGACTCCATTTTATCTTTTTTTTTTGTTCCCTGTGAAAAAGAGGAACAATTAGTTATTAGGGCTAAATTTATTGAACTGTTGATCAACATAATGCATGAATGTGAATAATCCAATTCTTTAATCACTGTGAATAATGGTTGAATTGTGAATAATCTAACCAACATATAAATACAGCAAAAATGGAGAAAGAAAGAAGGAGTCTGCCATCCCTTTTTCTTTGTTGTGAAATACAGTAGTGCCCAAATGATGAGTGCAAAAAATTCTAACTTTATAGACCAAAATTATTTATCTAAATGATACAAATTCATTGAAAGCAACATGCATGTAGAGTCGGTGTTGCGAATTTTGATTGTCGAGATTATGTGGGAACATGCATGTTGTTTTTTTATTGTTTCTACTGGTGCTGGCAAAATCAATGCATGCAGTGAGAGGAAATTACCTGGTCTGATGTGTCAAGCCACCCACCGGTTACAACAACTAAATTAAGCAAGGATTATTTTTTATGTAGGAAGGATGAGAAACCAATATAGTAATCAGTTTTGTAGATATACAAACAAAAACCTAGGAAACTAAATGTAAGACCATCTCTAATAGATGTGTCAAATCTACGTGAAGGCTTTTATTGGTAACAAAAGACATATGGAAGCACTCCAACCTATAAGTCTTATCCTACGTAAATGACATATGGAGTTGAGCTGTGAAATTTGACAGAACAAACTCAATCTGTCTTTTATTTTTTAATCATTATTTCTCTCTTCCTTCTCTCTCAGCTCTCTCTCTCTCTCTCACTTCTTTCCCCACAGAGCTTCTTTCTTTTTCCTTCTCAAGTTCTGCATCTTCTCAGGCAATTGACCCACAATAACAACGGCCTGTGTCGACTTGGATGTAGTCCTTCGACGGGGTTTTGATTCCAAGCTTTGCGAAGTAGAAACTGGTCTCGGAAGGGTGGCCGTTACCGCCCAATTCTAGATCCACAGCAGATGAAGAAACAGAGAGGAGGCTCCGACTATGGCACTGAGCATCGTCGACTTTTAACCCCGAAGTTTGGGATTAGACCTAGAAGCAAGAAGGAGACTAAACCATGAAGAAGAAGAGTGAATGGTTTTTCAATTATGAATGGGTAGATGGATGAGACTCGATGTTATTTGGGTGCTTTGAGTAGATGAAATAAGATTTGTTTGGGTGCTTTGGGACTGAAAAGTTATCGCCTGCAATTGTTGGCTTATTGCCCATCAAAGAAGAAAAAAGAAACAGAAAAAAGAAAGAAGAAGAAGAAAGAAGATCGGAAGAGATAAATTGATAAAGAAGAAAGAGAATTTTTTTTTTCTTTTTGTTATAAAAAATTTCAAAAAATAATAAAATAATATTTAAATATAACTAACCCATTGGACTGAAAATTTTTCAAAAATGACCATGACATGTCATCCTTCAAATTTGAATTTGACACAAGATTTTTGGCCAACCGTTGGAGATGCTCTAAATAGTGCATTGAAGGAGGACTAACCGATCAACTCAGAGGGGGAGAAAACTGAAGTCACCCATTGTATCTGAAACTCAAGGGGTTGTATTAGATTTAGGATGAGTGGAAACGACAGTAGTTCGGTTTAGGATTAAATACTGTTTACTTCCTATACTTATAAGGCTTTATCGTTTCAGTCCCTGACCTTCGAATTTCACCTAAAAAGTCCCTAAACTCTCAATTTCCTCCCAATTGGTCCCTGCCGTCAAAAATTTCTGTTAAAGTTGTTGAAAATGTCTATTATGCCCTCACTTACGTTTTTTTGTTTAATTTATTTTTTCTCTCTCTTTTATTTCTTTTTTTCATTTCACCTCTTGATTGTCTGTGGATTGGAACCATCTTAATGAGGAGATGAACAAAAGGAGGCGAGAGAGTTGGAAGAAGAATAGGTAACAAAAACAAAAAAAGAGAGGAAGATATATATATATATATATATATATTGAAGTAATTACGGGTATAATAGACTTTTTAGAGGAAGATAACGGATTTTCTAACGGATACTTGACGGCAGGGACCAATTGGGAGGAAATTGAGAGTTCATGGACTTTTTAGGTGAAATTCGAAGGTCATGGACTGAAACTATGAAACCATATAAGTATATGGAGTAAGCAGTATTTAACCCTTCAGTTTATATACACACACAGTGCAATTTGACCAAAATGTCGTGTATCGTTATGTGTGATCAAAACACTTAGAAAGGTACAATGGTCTTCCAATGTGATTGTTTAAAAAGAGAAAAAAAAACAATATTTGTTTTTCCACGGAGATAGAGCATCCACTAAAGATAAGCACACATATGTAAAACAATACATACTTACAAGCACATTGTGTCGCAAACTTCATGTGAAGACCCGAAATTTCATTAGATAAATTTTTATAATTTAATAATTGTTTGGATATTTAAATTATGAATGTTGAGACTATTTCGTAAGTCATTGTGCGAGAAATTCGGTTTCGAATCGATTTTATTTTCTAAATGAACGTTATTTAGGGGGTCGTGAAAATTGACTTTTTATCCGTATAAAATTTGAAAAAAACTTCCTTCATGAAAATTGTAGATCTCATCGATACGAGTCCGTGCATATGCAGAACGCGAAAATCAGAGTTCGTATGAGAAAGTTATAAGCATTTGAAAGTTGGAAATTTTCTATAAATATGAGAAATTTCGAGATTTTTTCATAAATCCCAAAACTTCTCATTTTTGCTATTCATCCCCCGAGAGCCCCTCCATTTTCGACGGAAATTTGGGCTCCTCTTCTTCCCGCCATATCTTCATCCTCAGGCCACCAAAGGACTTGATTCCAAAAGCAATTTTGCTCACCTTGAAGTCATCTACAACTTCTCAGAAGACATCGAGGTGAAAAACGGACTGTGGAAGGTGCTACAAGTCCGAGAATCTGCACAACCCCGCCGGAAATCGCCTCCACCTTCTCAGGGCGATTTCTCATTCCTCAAGCGAGCTTTTAACGTGTAACAAGGCCCAGATCAGCTCGCCTCCTTCCCATGAGTGGACTGGTGGTCTGATAGGAGCATTTTAATGCGACGTTTTAACTGCTTTTCCCTACATTTTCTGCGTCATTTCCTTTTAAAATCCCTGTTTGGGAAAGTTTCCATTCTTTGATTGGGAAAGTTCCTATCTGTAGAAAGTTTCTATTTTGTAGTTTCTATTTTTCATTTTTAGAAAGTTTCCCATTTTAGTTTAGGAAAGTTTCCATTTTTCATTTTAGGAAAGTTTCTATTTTTCATTAACGGTTTCTATTTTCAGGACCTCGGAGCTAAAAAGTGGAAATGAACTCACAAATGGAAAGAGGAGCTCGCGAACGTTAAGGGGAGCAAAAATGAGACACAAAAGGCCACACAATTGAGCAGAAATGAAGAAATAAGCTTTCCTGCTCCAACCAGGAAACCCTGCGAAATGGAGGAGAGCTTACCAAGCAAGTTTCCAACGCACCCATGAAAAAGAAATGGAAAAATGAAGTGTTTTGGGGTTAAAGGAAGAAAAGGCTTGAAGTTGAAGCAACAAGGCCCAAGAACTCAAAGATTGAAGTGGATTTTCGGCAAAATGGATTAAGGCCTACATGGGCCTATGGAATTAGGGTTTGTGACGCAATGAAGAAACCCTAGAGATGTTTGCCGTCCAAAGCCAAGAGATAAACAAGGGAGATGGCGTGAAAATCAGAAATTAAAAGAAGATTTCGGTTGGAGATTTTCTAGGGTAATTTTTATGAAAGGAAAATATATTTGGAGACTTATCTTAGGGATTTGCCGTCCAAAGCTATGAGATAAAGGAGGAGTAACGTGAAACCCTAGCAAAGATGACGCAAAAGGGAGACTTCTAAGGAAAACAAAAGTGTGAAGAGCAAGAAAGTCCCAAAAAACATCTAGATTCATTCCTAGAAACCCTAAAGGAATTTTGGCCGAAATTGAACTACAAAATCAGAAATTATCTCAAGGAATTTCGGCCAAGATATTAGGGAATTAAAATGGAGTTTTGTGATTGGTTGGAGCACATCATAAGGCTTATTTGGCAAGCTATTATTGGAGGAAACTATGTGGAATTTTCAGAATTAATTCCATGGGAAATAAAGAAGAAATACACGGCTTGGAGACCAAGTTTACCGTGCTCCTATATATACTCTCCCATATGTGAAGTTCAAGACACTTTTACACTCCACAAATTTCAGAAAATAATCTTTTTGCCGTGAGCTTTCCTCTCCTTCTCTCCATCCTCTAGTCATCTCCACGAGTTCAAGCAAGGCCAAGGGAGAAGAAGAACCGTGAACATTCATCCATCACCATCCTTGAAGCTTGCTTTCGAGATTCAAGAAACCACAACACCAATTCATCTCATCTTCATCCACGGTGTAATCCGATTCTCCTTTGTAACCTTTGCTTTGAATTTCGTTGGTTTTGTATTAGTTGACACATATGTTTGAACAATTTATTGATTCTGAAATTCTATGATTAATTGAGAATATTTTGATTCTTATATTGTGATTCTTAGTTGCTTTTGTGTGATTGTTTGATTAAAATTGCTTAATAGATATCTTTTGTATTTTAATCTTAAATGGTTCGAAACTTTTAGGGTTCTAATATGAATGGTGCTAGAATTTAAGAACATGAATCAACTTTTTGGTTTTGTGTTCTTGAATCGAAAAGTAGTGAAGGTTTTGTGCAAAAATCGGTTTTAATCAAAGAGGATTGCAATTAGGTGAACTTTTTCATACTAAGTTGCACACTTGAGTTGATAGCCTTTCTAGGTGTTTAATGCGTTAATCATGTGTGATTGTCTAGCTTTCTAGAGCTTGAATGCATGTTTGATAGGATTAGTCTTTGTGCTTTCACTTAGATTAATTAGCATTGAAAAGTAAAATATGGGAAATTGTTTGCTTTCTAACGTTTCACATGATCAACTCCTTTTGCATGACTTAGATGAACAATATTAGAACTTGAATCGATTTTAATCATAGTTTTGGTTTTGATCTTTATTCTCTCATTCCATTCGTTTGTTTTTGTTTTTATGTTTTCTTTGTTTTCTTTTTAGTTTTCGAAAATCAAAACCTAAATCCCCCCTTTATTTCGTGAATAATGTATATACTTGTGAATATCTTTGTGAATATTACTTTGTTTTGATTTTAATTGTTTAATTGTCCTACAATGACAGGTGTCCCCTCAATCCCCGGAATAGAACGATCCCTATTTGCTTATATTACTAATGATTATTTTAGGGTTAAATTATGCGCTTGCTTTGAGCGTATCATGGTCTCTTTTCCTCCCCAAAGGGCGGCTACACGGCGGAGGAGCTCGAGACCGATTTGAGCCAGATTTGAAGTCAACGATGATATCTCGATCTAGGCCACCAAATTTCGTGTTCTTTGGCTTTCTGAACTCGTATCAAGGAGCTGAACAAGCTTCAAGAAGAATCGAGCAGAGTAGTTGAAGTTTTGACATCGAACGGAGCACCTATTGGATTATGGAAATTTTCCGACCAAATCGAAGCTTCCAAGGTACTTTTCGATCACTTCCCATTGTTTTCTGATCACGAGCTAGTTATGAAAAATGTTCAGAATGTTGAGATGAAAAAGAGCAGCCCAGCCCCGACGTCATTGGCGGTGGCCTGCGGCGGCTCTGCCACTAACTCCGGCGGCCTTTTCCAGCCACATCTGGGAGTCACAAGAGCAGTTTCTACTCATTTTTAGATTCTACATTTCGATACAATCATTACGATATATTATACACAATTTTTTGATATCGTATGATTTAGTTATGAATTTTAAAATTTCGATCGGTTTCAATCGTTCGATTTGTGATCTTTGAAGATTGGACCGTTCGATGGACTTGTAGTTTTGATATAATGATCGTATAACTGTTCCAGTGACTTTGTGTGGTCAATGGTGAAAATCTGACCGTTAGATCTTCGTATAATTGTAAAACAGTGATTCGGGAGGTGATTCGTGAGAATTCGTAAATCGGATTTTCGTATAATTTAGAATCCGACTGTTGGGTTTTCGTTTAAGTATGTTTTTGGGTTATTGGCTAAGTCAAAGTCATATTTGATTAGGGGATTGACGGTTTTACTTGGGTGAACGAGTTCGGTATTGAATTGAAAGATTTTGAAGAAGCAGCGGGAATATCGCGGTGAGTAAATCGCACATAGTTCATTTACGAACCGAAATTTAGTAATTTATATTGAATTGTGAATGTGTGAAAATTATTTTAAGAAAATAAAGATTTGTTTGAAATAATATGAACTTGATCGACTACGGTTCATAGGGCTGCGGCTCACAGATAACAAAATGAATTTAAATATAAATTGAATTTTGTTTTAATGCATGTGAACTATAGTTGGTATTAGTAGGCATTCCTGCGTGAATGTCTATGTATATATACTATTACGTGATGATATATATTTATTGATGGATTGTATTGAGGAAACAATATGCATGATTGTGTTGCTATTATTATTTGGATGATTACTTTTCAAGAACGATATATTGAGAGAGGTGTTGGGTTTTATTGTTTGAGAAACAATAAATTGTTTTGATATGTGGAGATCAATAGGTCACGAGTGTGACCATGGCATACTATCAGTGAACCACGCTCTTGTATCGGGTTGGTGGTTGCTAATAGCATTATAGTTGTGAACCACACTCTCGCGCTAGGCTGGTAGTTGCGATCAGTTAGAGCTCTAGTCTGTCTACCAAATGTTGAGTGATCTTATGAGGGTAACGTTGAGGTTACTTGAGACTCATAAGTATGAGTTTTAAAAGAAAGTCTTGAGAGTATTATTTCCTTTATATTTCAGTGTATTTTGAAGTTACTTTGTGTGTTTTTGTTATTAATTTAAATGGTGCAATCTCTAAATTTACTCATACGGGCTTTCAAAAGCTTACAGGGTTTTGTGTTGTTGCAATCCCGGTACATTATTCAAACTGTGTAGCGGATAATCCTATAGTCAGGAGACCCAGGGTGGTGATCGTGTGGTTTTGAGTGATAGTATTGATTTACAACGTTGTATTGTGAGGTTTATTATGCTCAATGAGCTTTACTATTTTATTTGGTGAGAGTGTGCTGTAATAAGTAACTTGAGGATTTGGTTTATGTAATATTGAGTGGTGTGAGGCGTGATGGTTTCTGAGAAAAAAAATCAAAATGCTATCGTATTTCTTATTACTCATGTTTCAGATTTGAATTTATTATTCAAAATTCGAGGCGTGACACTTCAGTTGATCAATTATTACCATTATCTCCCAGACTTTGTTATTTATATTAACTGAATGGGACAATGAGATGTAGTACCTGTTTGCAAGTGATATATATGTGAGTTCAAAATGGAATTGGTTACCACCCAAAGTACAATGAGAACACAAATTGATGGTGCCACACAACTATCCTCATACAAAGAGAAAACATGCACAAAAAGAGTATGAACAAAATATATATAATCCTGCCTCTATAGCAGTGGATTTTGAAGCTCTAACAGCCATGATAGCACCCTGATCATCAGTTCAAAATTTCAGCAAACTTAAATAATTCTTAACTTCCAAGAAGGGAAACAGTATCACAAGTTAATGAAAGTGCAAATACCCAGTTTAAGGGTTAAAATTCACCTGGTCTGGAGGAAGAATAACATCGAATCTGTCCACTCCAGAAATGCCCAAATTGGACGGAGTGAAAGTTCCTACATAGGATTCAGTGAAACTTAGGTCCAACTTAAGTCTTCAACATTGAAATTTAGGTCTTCATCATTGTCCAGCTCAGGTCTTCATCATTGAAACTCTTTGTCCATGTCATATGATGAGAGCAATATTTGCTATCTTTTAAGTGTTATTCTTTCTACATTTTACTTAGTTATTTCCTTAACATTATCATTTCTAACTTAGTTTTGTTTTTATGTACTTTTTTAAGTCTTAAAAGCCAAGCAAGGAAGAAATGAGACGGAGAAATAAACAAAAAATGGAGAAAATCAAGTTTTTCCAATCTTACTAGGAAAATGAACCCCAGTTGAAGTAGGAATCCTAAGCCGACTAGGAATGAGCTCGTGGAAATAATGACAGATATGAGAAATGACAGAATGCTAGTTGGACAAGGAAACCCAATCCTACCAGGAAAATGAAGCCTAACATGACTAGGAGTCCTTGTTACACAAGGAGAGCAGTCCTGTGACACAAGAAGAGCTCAAGAAGATTGCAGAACATCTCAGAATTTAAGAGCCCTAATTGGACTAGGAAACCTGTTAGCATCAAGAGTCCTGATATTACTAGGATATCTGGGATGGCTAGGAGATATTGTGGCTTCAAGATGACTCAAGATTATGCAAGAATGTTTTAGAACACCACAAAATGGCGTTATAATTAAATATTGGGCTTTGAAACGTTCAAACTGAGAAGTCTGGCCCAAAGATTGAAGCACATAACTTGCGCGTGAGTTTCTAGAAGGATCAAGACGTCAGTAATTTCCCATATTAATTCTTTTATGCCCTACAATATACAAGGAGATATTCTTGGCATTAACTTTGAAGGAATTTGGAAAGATGTCTACTTCATGTGAATTATGGAAAACAAAATAAAAGAAAAAAATATCAATTTTGGGTTTCCTGATTGTATACGAGTTGAAGGAAGACCAAATTGAGGGAAGATATTACATGATATTTTTGGCAAAAAAAATTACAAAGAAGAATCAAGATTGTTCTCTACTTCTCCCACAATATTTTGATTGGTTGAATGATGTCATTAAAGTAGAAAGTAATCAAAACTCTAGCCCTAGCCATGCACTATATATATGGAGCTTTTTGAAAACATTTTCACCACCACAAAATTTAGAACCAAAGTCACAAACACATTGACAGGACCCGACCCAAAATTTCACCCTGAAATTCCAGGTGGACTTGTGGGGTCCACTTTTTGAGAAAGTTCAACAAAATTTTCCTCAAAAATTGACAACCCTAACCTGAAAAGAATTAGAACCACACTTCTAAGCAACCATCCTTATACTCCTGGAGCCATCATGCTCCCCAAATACCAATAACTTCATTTTCACATTAAGCAAAAATTCATGGGTTATCAGAGCAATTCTAAAGCAGACGAAAAGAGAATAAAGGATCTATCGATCATACAATGCGGAAGTGGTGCTAGCTATGCCTCAACTCTATGTACGCCCGACCTTGACTAATATCGCCTGCAAACTAGGCTTTTTGAAAACAAGGGTCCAGGGGAAAGTAATTTAAAAACCCATTAGAGTGAGTGGACAAAAATAAATGTTTCACAAATATTTGAAGTAAAAATAAATTATACTTTTCCCTCAAGTGTTTCTTTTAAAGTCTCATGCATGCAATTTTTATAAAATAATCGTTCGAGCTAATTTATGCAACATTTTTGCAATTTATTTAATAAAGCTCGGAACTCCAACAAAACGTGTCAGCCTTGCGGACCAATAAATAATCAGACTAGCCCCGCTAGCCAAAAATATCGAAATATAATATGACGAAGATATTTTGCCATATAGATGAGCCCCTCAGGCTAAAGTACTTCCATACTCCCGTTATATACCCACACGCCACTAAGTGTAGTGATTAGGACAAAGACTGGTAATCAGCGCCCCCAGCTAAGCTACCCTCACCAGATAGCCATTATGGCTCATAAGGGTGGAGGCTACAATGATCCTCTCACCTCGCCACAAAGGCGGACTCAATGCTAGTATGATAAAAATCACCCAAAGTATGGCATAAGTAATCCGAAAACCAATAAATCCATAACGCTTTCCCAAATTCTTTCGAGAAAATAAAATATATTCCAATGAGGTGGCCTCACACGCCCAAATATTCTCGAATTCATAAACAAGTCAGCGAGAATAATAAGTATAAATAATTTCCTCGAAAATCTCATTTCTGATAATATTCCAGAATCTCAAAATCGACGAATAAAATATAATATTGAATTACGGAATTCACCTCTAAAAATAATTCTTCGAAAATAACATAAATCACATTTTCAAATAATAATCATATATCAGATATAAATATCGAAAGCTCAACATCCAAGAAATAGTATCACAAATCCATTTCTCAATTAATCTCTGAAAATCAATTCATACTCTTAAAAACAAATCATAAATTCATATATGAAATTCATATGGAAAAACCAATATCAAAATTATAATCCAAAACAAAATGTCATGCTCGCTGAATAAAATGATAATTAAATAAATCAATAATTTCAAAATAAATGCATGCATCATTATTTAAAACAAAAGTCTACTCACAGTACTATTTTGGCGACCACGCATAAAGGCTCATTCACTAAGTAGTAATTCAATACGTCACCATATACAATTATAATCCGTAAACGAATAAATATAGAGTTGAAATTTAATTTACAATAATTAAAATCGAATTCCTAAACGTCTCATTTAATCATAACTCATTCAATTCTCATTGATATCTATCCAAACTTCACCAACAAATTCTATTCGTCTATTTACAAAAACTAAGGCGAATTCGAAAGAAATCCGACGGTCGGAATCTCGTAAATCGATAATCAAAATTTTAAATCTTCAAAAATTCATAATCCATTCAAAATGTCTCCATTTAACTAGCTAAAAACATAATTTAAGCCACTGTTCACGTGGCGGGACTGTTCAATTTAGAGTGTCTAGGGTCGATTTTACCTGAAAACCGAAAAACCCTCAATTTTGCTCAAATCTCCAATTCTCTTTCCACAGCTCAAATTTGATGATAAAACATGGTAGGTTGGCAGATCATGACAAGATGAACAAAGTCCAGTTAACCTTAACATTCGATTTGGCCGAAGTTGGCCAGAATTTGAAAAATAGCCAAAAAATCATTATGCTACAGTAAATTGGCAGCCTTGATTCTCTCTTTTCCGGTCAAATTGTCATGACCCACTGCCATAGGCTTGTAAAGGAGGTGAAGATAGTTCTAACAAGACCTGTGGCACACCGATTGGTGGCCGGACGGTGAAGAATCGATGGAAATACCAGAAAAACCCGAAGAGCACGACGCTGCAGTGACTTATTCTCCTTGCTGCACTTTCTACAGTTCAAAATAAATTATCAGGCCACTATAGAATGAAGAGGAGGAAGAGAGCTTTCCAACGACATTTTATGTGTCAAAATCCGTCGTCGGATGACGAAGTTATGGCTAGAAGAAGGTGAAGAGGTCGGAGACGAAGAGAGAATCGGGGAGAGAGAAAGAGCGCTCGGTAAGTTTCCGAAATGAAAACTTACCACAGTAATCTGACTATTTATAAACAAATTACTATAAACAGTAACGTTGATATTTTGACCATAACTTTCTCATACGAACTCCGATTTAAGCGTACTATATATACACGCGTTTGGTTTAACGTCCTCAACTTTCATAGAGAAAGTTTTCTCAAATTGTGAACCGAACAAAAAGTCATCTTTTAGAGCCTCCTAAATGGTCAAAATGGGGTCGAAAAGCTAAAATAACTCTCGTTTACCGTTTGAAAGATTCGTAAATCTATACATTTAGGTTCGGGTCGTAACAATCCCCCCTCCTTACAAAAATTTTATCCCCGAAATTTCATATTGCCGAAGTAAAGATGCAACATATACACTAATGTGAAATTTAATATTCCCAAGGAGGTACCTTATACACCAAACATAACAAAAAGAGAATGATAGTACACAGAATGATGTGAAAAACTGATCCTAGAATCGGCTACTTAAGAGATCAACACTTAGAAGGAAAAATCCTTAAGATAAAATATGGCCGATCCTTGTAACCTGATCGACTTCCATAGTGTTCATGTCGTATTTTCCATCTCGGAAGATAGATTTACGTCCAATTATCACTGAAAGTCCTTATCAGCTGAAGGAGAAATTCATCGAAGCAATAAGTTCAAAGCAACGACATAATCCACAAGCAGGAAGAATTTCTTCCATGGTCTCTAATAGACTTATATCATTCAATGTTCTCAGAGACTTGAAACTTGTCCACTCATCCTTGAGTTAAGTTTTCTTTCACAACCTTAAGTCCACTATTTTAACAATCAATAGAGTTTTTGACAATTACATTAGCAATTAAAAACATGTTTAACCAAGAATTATTAATGTCCAAAGTCAATTCACTTGTCTTGCTTAGCAATGGAGCATTTCATACTCGCAAGTACATGAATTTCTGCGTTACGAAATTTATGTCAACTATTAGTTCAGATGACTCAAGGTATCGACACCATAAACCATTCGGTTGAAATAATGGTATTTATAACCTTTTTATATAAGTCGCACAGTAAATATCCACCCCGTTCTCCAACACATTGTGATAATATATCAACCCATACATAATACATTTTCGTACGTACGTGCCTTTATGGGGGGGAATCCAACCGCTAAACGGTCATATTTGGGTTAAAAAATTAAAATAATTCTTGTTTACCGTCTGAAAGACCAGTAAATCTATATATTTAGGTTCGGGTCGTAACACACATCCCCTTCTTCTCTCAAGATTTCGGCAATTTTTCCTAGTTTCAAAATTCAAGACCGTGAAGTATCCTCTCCTCTATTCAAGCATCCTTGCAGTGAGCCTCATCCTTTCCACCACCTTTAAAACTTCTTGCATCCTTGAAGAACTGAAAAGTGTAACCATAAACACCTCTATTTTGTTTTCAGCTTTGATACTTTGTAAAACAATGATTTCGGTTTTTGTTTTTAAATGGAATTTGCGATTTCATGTTAGATTGAAATTTTGATTTTAGATGTTTAGTTTTCGAATACTATGAAGCATGTTTTAGGTTTTAGGTTTTCAAAATATAAATTGTGATTTCATAAGTGTTATATTTGAATTTTTGAATGTCAGGTTTATTTTCCGTTTAGTTTTTGAACTATTTAGTTTTGTGTAATACCCGCAATTTTCATTTTTACATTCGAGTAATTGTGTTGAATGACTATTATGTGATTTCACGAATATTATTCGATAATAACTCACTTTTAGAATTATCGAAGTTTCGAAACGATTATTTTTAACGAAAAGCTCGAAATGCTCGGTTTGATGATTTTTCTATGTACAAAATTTGGAGAAACTTCCTTTATGAAAGTTGTAGAGCTCATCGATATGAGTCCGTACACGTGCGGAACACAAAGATCGGATTTTTTCTGAATTAGTTATCGAATTTAGAAGATTTTCTGAAACTTGTATATATAGGAAAAAACCCTAGAAATTTTTGGAAACCCTATTTTTTTTCACCAGCCTCCCTTCCTTTTTTGGAAAGAAGACTGTTCATTCTCTCTCTCAACTCTCGCGTCGTTCTCTCTCGGCCGAAAGCCAAAAACAGAGCACGGATTCACCGTGCTCCCATCTCCTCCTCCGACCACCACTCGAGCTGCAACCACTTCCAGGAGCTTCGTCTCGACCTTGCGCAGCTGCCAGAAGCAGCCTTGCGCCGCCACACGGCAGGCAGCGGCGGCGGCACGGCCCAAACTGAAAAGGTTTGTTTTCGGTTCGATCTCTATATCTCGAGCTACAGACCACCATTTCTCTTGATTCTTGGCTCATTGAGCTCACCTCAAATTCCTCTACAAGCACCAAGAAGGACCGGAACTGGGTCGAACGTTTTCACGTTCGTCAGAGCTCGACCCCGTACGGATCGAAACAACCAACTTTCAATCCAAATATCTCGAGCTATACATCGTTTCTTGTGATTCTTGGCTTGTTGAGTTCGCAAGGAAGTTCTGAACAAGTTTCCAGAAGGGATCGAGGCGTGAGGTTGCAGTTTTCAAGTCGGTTTTCAAGCTCGCCGGTTTCTGGAAATTTTCCGGCCGTCGACTGTAATTGCTACTTTTCGATCCATTCCCGTCATTTTTTGGTCTTATGCTAGTTATGAAAGTTGCTCAGAATGATGAAACGAAGGGGACAAGCTCGGTCCCGACACCATTGGTGGTGGTCGGTGGCGGCTCTGTCCCTAAATCCGGCGGCCCTTTCCGGCCACCTCCGGAGGTGTAAAATTTGGTTTCTATCCATTTTATGATTCTATGTTTCAATACGATCATTTCGGCGTATTATACGTATTTTTCGGATATCGTATGAATTAGTTATGAATTTTGTGATTTCGATCGATTTCGATCGTTAGATTTTTGATATGTGAAATTAGGACCGTCGGATGAACTTGTAAATTTGATATGATGATCATATGACTGTCCCAGAGGCTTTGTGTGGTCATGGGTGAAGATCCGACCGTTGGATCTTCGTATATGTGCAAAACGGTAATTAGGGGAGTGATTCGTGAGAAACCGCTCGTCGGATTTTGCTGTAAATTAGAATCCGGCCGTTAAATGGTAGTTCAATTATGTTTTGGAATTATTGGCTAAAATCGAATCACATTTGATTAGGTGATTGATGGATTGTTTTTGAGTGGGCTATTTCGGCGTTAATTATATTGAAGACGCAGCGGGAGTATCGAGGTGAGTAAAACTCACGTGGTTCATATTTCAAACCGAGCGTTTCAAATTTAATTATTTTTGGTAATTGTGTGAAAAATATTTGCGGATTAAATAATTGTTTTAAAATTTCATGGACTTGAATCACCACAGTCCATAGGTAAGTAAAATGAATTTTTAATTATACAAATGAATTTCATGATTTTCTTATGTGAACTATAGATGGTATTAGTGGTCATTCCTGAGTGGATGATTACGTATATATATATTTACGTGGAAAATATATATTGATGAGTGGATTGTTGAGTGATGATATGATTGAGTTGAATTGATAAATTGATTATATTTCAATTGTGTAATTCCGTAATAATATGGTGTATCTTGGTTGGGTTGATTTCAGTATGTGATATTATATGTTGTGCTCATTTATGGGTTTAGGGTTGACGTAGTGACCGGTGTGGGGTAATCGGACGCTCTAATTCTGGGTGGATGATGGGATACGATTGGTTGAGTATGTGGAATTATCGGACGTTCTAAATATGTATATAGGTATACATATTGATGAAATACGATAATGATAAATATGTCGGATGTCATAACTTAGACCAGGTGACGGGCTACGATTCAGTTAGAGCTCTAGTCTGTCAAGTACCGTATTTTTATAAATACGATGTTGAGGGTTGTGAAGAAAGATGTGAGTTTGGGTTTGTCTTGATATATTGAATTGGTGTTTGATTGAGATTGTTAGTACTTGCGGATGTGGAAATTGTTGGGTGTTGTTGTGTGTGGGAATAATTATGAATTAAATTAAACAATAGTTCTTTCTTTTTACTCATACGAGCTTTTATAAGCTTATCGGGTTTTGTGTTGTTGCAATCCCGATACACTATTCAAATGGTGTAGCGGATATTCCTGCAGGTCAGGATAATCAGGGTGGTGACCGAGCTGCTTAGGTGTTACAGCAGTTTTTGTTATTTCATTTAGTTGTGAGGTGTGTATGCTCATTTAGAGCTTTACAGTTCATTTTGGATTTGAGTTGTAATAATTAACCGAGACTAAATTCAGTTTTGATTTTATTTCGCGTGATGAGGATGTTAAGAAATGAAATTTTCAAGATGATTATTTTGAGTTTGTAGTAATTTCATGTTTCGGATTTTGAATTTTTATTCTAAAATTTGGGGCGTGACATTTTGTTCCATTTGTAGTTTGTTTCAATTTAAAAACCATTTGGATTATACATATTGATCTAATTAGTACATCTTGTTTTGTTATGTTATCAACATCTTAACGAAAACAAAAGTTATATTCAGTGTATGATTTATGAATTAATTCAAGAATATTAGTCATTGTCAACAAGTTACTCTATCCAAAGTATACAAATAAGGGAGGGAACAAATACATTAGGTGTTTTTCCTTCTTATGTATATCGAGCTATCATCCCAGTAGTTATACAATGACACTAATTCTTGTGGGATGCATCAACAAACTAAATAGATTACCCAAGCATTGTTATTGAAATTAAGGATGGAGGGGGGCAAGAAGGAACAACTGCATTCTTATTTTGTAATTTTTGCTGAAGTAATTTGGTTCTGTGAAAATTTTGGAAGTGGAGGACATCAATCCAGCAATTTGGAGGATTGTACATGTTTCCAATGGAATACCTAGGCTTTTCTGATAAACCGAGTATTATTATGTTTGGGGATCTTGGGAGTTCAAAGAAAATTTGTTCAGGTATAGAAACTTAAAGTTATGAGTATCTTAGGGTTATTATTTACACTTTTTCCATTGAATTTGTCACGTTCATACTGTTTTAGATATGCATAAAAAGATTAAAGAACACAATATTTTGGTATGTTACTATAGATTTATAGATTCAAAGTTATGAGTATAGACTTAGATAATTGATGCATATATGTTGTGTAACTAAAACAGTGAATATAGAGAATTACCTTATCTTAACCTGTTTAAAGTGATGTTCCTAAATAATCAGACTGAAAAGTGATCATGCAGATTGAACCTGTGTTTCAATTTCAGCATATAGCACCAGATTTATACACAAACTCAAACAAGTACATGGCTATGGTGTTCCAGACCACTAGCCATGCAAAAAAATAAACCAGCGACAAGGGTACCCTAATTAGAAATGAATTGGCACATATAGTTTATGATATAAAGGTCAAGGAAGTAAAATGAATTTTGCTCAAAACTTTAATCAATTACATAGGCCCAAATTTGCAAAGGGGAAAATCCTCAAATGGTACCTGAACTATGGTCCAATGCACATTTTGATACCTAAACTTTCAAAACTACCCTAATGGTACCTGAACTATTACTCCGTTTCTCCATATGATACTTCCGTCAAATGTGCCGTTAACTTTGCCGACGTGGTTCATTCTTATTGGATGACATTCATCTCAAAAAAAAAAAAAATTTATAGGCAAAGTTAACGGCACATTTGACGGAAGTACCATATGGAGAAACGGAGCAATAGTTCAGGTAACATTAGGGTAATTTTGAAAGTTTAGGTATCAAAATATGTATTGGACCATAGTTCAGGTATCATTTGAGGATTTTTCTCATTTGCAAAAGCAAAGAGAATCAATGGGTGATGAAAAAGAGCTCGGCGTTCATAAAGGGAGAGAAACTCAGATGCGAGAGGGTATGAAGGGAGAAATGTATATGTAATACCCGCAATTTCCATTTTAAATTCGAGTGATTGTATCGAATGATTATTATGCGATTTCACGATATATGTTCGATAATCATTCATTTTTACAATTATCAAAGTTTCGAAACGTTTATTTTAACGAAAAGCTCGAAATACTCGGTTTGAGAAATTGACTTTTTCTACGTACGAAATTTGGAGAAACTTCCTTCATGAAAGTTGTAGAGCTCGTCGATACGAGTCCGTACACGTGCGGAACACGAAGATCGGATTTTTTCTGAATTAATTATCGAATTTCGAAGTTTTCCGAAACATGTATATATAGAAAAAATTTTGGAAACCCTAATTTTTTTTCCCTATCGATTCCTCTTTTTTCCCTACCGGTTCCTCTTTTTTCTTTTTCTTCTTCTTCTTCGTCTTCTTCCTGTTCTGGAAAAAACCTGATTTCTCTCTCTCTCTCACAGACGCACTCGACCGAAAAGGGGAGGAAAGTTCTCCTTAATTGTTCTCCCTCCACAGACCACCTCTCGACCTCAAACCAAGTCCCAGGCGTTCGTCTCGAACTGCTCTAGCTCCCGGAGGCAGTTTCACAAGGCGGCGCGGCCCGTGGCGGCGGCGGCACAACCCGAACCGAAAACGGCCATTTTCGGTTCGATCTCGATATCTCGAGCTACACTCCATCATTTCACTTGATTCTTGTCTCATTGAGCTCGCCTCAACTTCCTCTACAAGAACCAAGAAGGACCGGAACTGGGTCGAACGTTTTCACGTTCGTCGGAGCTCGACCCGAACGGATCGAAATACCGAAACTTTCGATCAAGATATCTCGAGCTATACACGATCGTTTCTTGTGATTCTTGGCTTGTTGAGTTCGCAAGGAAGTTCTGAACAAGTTTCCAGAAGGCATCGGGGCCTGAGGTTGCAGTTTTCACGTCGGTTTTCAAGCTCACCGGTTTCTGCATATTTTCCGACCGCCGACTGTAAATCGGTAATTTCGATGCCTTCCCGTCGTTTTTAGGTCTTGTGCTAGTTATGAAAGTTGCTCAGAATGATGAAATGAAGGGGACAAGCTCGGCCCCGACACCATTGGCGGTGGTCGGTGGCGGCTCTGTCCCTAACTCCGGCGGCCTTTTCCGGCCACCTCCGGAGGTCTAAAATTTGGTTTCTGTCCATTTTATGATTCTATGTTTCGATACGATCATTTCGGCGTATTATACGCATTTTTCGGATATCGTATGAATTAGTTATGAATTTTGTGATTTCGATCGATTTCGATCGTTAGATTTGTGATCTGTGAAATTATGACCGTCGGATGAACTTGTAAATTTGTTATGATGATCATATGACTGTCCCAGAGGCCTTGTGTGGTCATGGGCGAAGATCCGACCGTTGGATCTTCGTATATGTGAAAAA
This sequence comes from Rosa persica, assembly GCA_025331145.1. NCBI lineage: Eukaryota > Viridiplantae > Streptophyta > Magnoliopsida > Rosales > Rosaceae > Rosa > Rosa persica. Next base: position 21,542,743 of record WFKR01000004.1, on the reverse strand, counting down.
CGGTAATTAGGGGAGCGATTCGTGAGAAACCGCCCGTCGGATTTCAATGTAAATTAGAATCTGGCCGTTAATTAGTAGTTAAATTATGTGTTGAAATTGTTGGCTAAATTCGAATCACATTTGATTAGGTGATTGACGGATTTTATTTGAGTGGGCTATTCGGCGTTAATTATAAATTATAATTATATTGAAGACGCAGCGGGAGTTTCGAGGTGAGTAAAACTCACGTGGTTCATATTACGAACCGAGCATTTTAATTTATTTATTTTTGGTAATTGTGTGAAAATATATTTGCGGATTAAATATTTGTTTTAAAATTTCATGGACTTGAATCACCACGGTCCATAGGTAAGTAAAATGAATTTTAACTATACAAATGAATTTCATAATTTTCTTGTGTGAACTATAGATGGTATTAGTGGTTATTCCTGAGTGAATGATTACGTATATATATATTTACATGAAAAATATATATTGATGAGTGAATTGTTGATTGAGTTGAATTGATGAGTTGATTTTATTACAATTGTGTAATTCCATAATAATATGATGTATCTTGGTTGGGATGTTTTCAGTATGTGATATTATATGTTGTGTTCATTTATGGGTTTAGGGTCGACGTAATGACCGGTGTGGGTAATCGGACGCTCTAATCCTAGTGTGGATGATGGGATACGATTGGTTGAGTATGTGGAATTATTGGACGTTCTAAATATGTATATAGGAATACATATTGATGAAATACAATAATTGATAAATATGTCGGATGCCATAACCTAGGCCAGGTGACGGGCTACGATTCAGTTAGAGCTCTAGTCTGTCAAATACCGTATTTTTATAAATACGATGATGAGAGTTGTGGGGAAAGTTGTGAGTTGGGTTGTCTTGATATATTGAATTGGTGTTTGATTGAGATTGTTATTATTTGCATATGTGGAAATTATTGGGTGTTGCTGTGTGTGGGAATAAATGAGATTAAATTAAGTAACAGTTCATACTTTTGCTCATACAAGCTTTCATAAGCTTACCGGGTTTTGTGTTGTTGCAATCCCGGTACACTATTCAATGGTGTAGCGGATATTCCTGCAGGTCAGGATAACCAGGGAGGTGACCGAGCTGCTTAGGTGTTACAGCAGTTTTGTTATTTATTTAGTTGTGAGGTGTGCGTATGCTCATTTAGAGCTTTACATTTCATTTTGGATTTGAGTTGTAATAATTAACCGAGACTATATTCGGTTTGATTTTATTTCGCGTGGTGAGTATGTTAAGAAAAGAAATTTTCAGGATGATTACTTTGAGTTTGTAGTATTTTCATGTTTCGGATTTTGAATTGTTATTCTAAAATTCGGGGCGTGACAGTATATATATATTTTTTCTAAAAAATAAAGAAAATACAAGTTATTGAGAAGCTGTTGGAGCAAAAGAATACATATTTTTTCCTAAAATATAGAAAATACAAGTTATTGGAAAGCTGTTGGAGATGCTCTTAGAGAACCCAACTTTACTACTAATTTCTTGGCAAAAATAGGTCATAACCTTGGCACCACTCATGTTTGGAGCCGTGATCTCTACAATACCACGACTACTATTGCTTTATTTGATAGTTGATGGACTTAATTATGGATGCCCTTAACGCAAAATATCTTCTAATGAGGTTGCAAAACAGTACAAATTGAAAACAAAAAACTCAAACCTTTATCTGCGATTAGCCAAATTTACATAACCTCCACCAAATCAAACACTCAACAGATAAATACTCAACTCCCACAACTGGGTTGAAGATCCATTTGATCAAATAAAAAAATAAAAATAAAAATTCGTACATAGTAACCAATTTAGTTCTCGTCAAAAAAAAAAAAAAAAAAAAAAAAACCAATTTATTTTTAAAAAATTTGGGGTTGGGCTCCTGTGAAAAAGAAGGGTATAAAAGAGGGAAGATTAGGGATGATTGTATTCTAGTGAAGACGGGAGAAGCGAAGCATCGGATCCCCCCAGCAGCAAAGGAAGAAAGGAACGGGGATGGCGTCGTTGTCGTCAGACGAAGAGGGGCAGTGGGTCCCACTAAGGAGGAGACCGGAGTTTTCGGACGTGATCCCGGTGGAGCAAGACGACGGGCCGAACCCGGTGGTTCCGATAAACTACAAGGAAGATTTCCGGGAGACCATGGACTACTTCCGAGCCCTCTACAAAGCCGATGAGCGATCCCTTCGCGCCCTTCACCTCACTTCCGAAGCCATCCGATTCAACCCTGGAAACTACACTGTCAGTCCTTCTTCTTCTTCTTCTTCTTCTTCATTCCTCTTCCTCCCTCTTCAACTAGACTGAGTATTTGAATTTGTTGTTTTTGTAGGTATGGCACTTTAGGCGCATAGTACTTGAGGCACTCAATCATGATTTGCACGATGAACTTGCTCTGACTGAACGCATTGCTCAAGGAAACTCCAAAAACTATCAGTTGTGGTGAGTTTTCGACTCGTTTAATGTTTAGTAGATATTGAGAGAGATTTGGAGTGCATTAATGAATGTTATGGGACATGCTTGTAGGCATCATAGGCGGTGGGTAGCTGAGAAATTGGGAACTAGTGCTACAACCGAGGAACTTAGGTTCACCAAGAACATACTCTCCATTGATGCTAAACATTACCATGCTTGGTCTCATAGGCAGGTTCGTTGTTTTCGTCCTTACAACTCCATTTCAAGCATTTATCGTAGTTGATTAGATGGTGACTTTAAGGATCAGTGCTTGCTATGTGTGTTTGGGTTTTGACACATGTATATCTTTTGTTCTGAATGCAGTGGGTTCTTCAGGCACTTGGAGGGTGGGAAGACGAACTTGACTATTGTCAGCAGCTCCTTGAAGAAGACATTTTTAACAATTCTGCTTGGAATCAGGTATTACTAGATTATAGCCGCTTGGTCCCAAACACAAAGTTTATAGCCTTGGCTAGGATTTGAAGGGTGGGGTAACTGCGATACTTGCAAATAGACAGGCTAGAAAGTATTAGGATTTTAGAGATAATTGTTCAATTATGATTATCATAGCTAATGCATATGGTGGCGATGGTGGGATGAATGCAGTGAAATTTTCTTTTTGAATTGAATGTTGTATGTGTATTATGTGTTGGTGTGATTATTATGATTGAATGACAACTAAATAGTCTTCGAGTTCTTTTTACTTTTAAAGTGCGATAAAGTCTGAAAAGGCACTGTCACCTTTGAAAACATTCTGTTGGGAGGAGAACTAGGGCTTGTTTTGTGACTAGGATTTCTCTGTGATGGGAGGGGAAGAAGGGGATGAGGTTTAACTTCCTGAGGAAAGTTTCATTAGGAAGTTAAAAAATGCCACGAATTTATATTTTTCAAATTGAAATTTAACCAAATGGACTGTTTCAATAAAGGAAAGAAGACAGCCCTCACCATGCTGTCTACATTTTTCAAAAAAAAAAAAAAACAGTTGGGTCCTAGCACTATTTCTCATTAAACTTATAATAACTAGAGTTTGGTTCTCTACTTATATTACCCTTTGATTAGAGTAAAATTGTGTCGATTTCATTATTGTTGTTTTACTGCTTTTTGGTTTACATGTTTGTGTTTCTTGACCTGCTTATGTTTATATTTCACAGAGATATTTTGTCATTACGAGATCTCCATGCCTGGGAGGCCTGAAAGCTATGAGAGAGTCTGAAGTGTGTTATACTCTTAATGCCATTGTTGCCCACCCAGAGAATGAAAGCTCATGGAGGTACCTTCGAGGGCTTTACAAAGATGACAATTCATCTTGGGTAAACAATCCTCAAATTTCTTCAGTATGCTTGGAGATTTTAAATGCCAAAACCAACTGTGTCTTTGCTTTGAGCACACTTTTGGATCTTATCTCCCATGGTTTCCAACCAAGCCAAGAGTTCACAGATGCTGTGGATGCTCTACAAATTTCAGATTCCGAACAAAGAGATTCTGATGTGGCAAAAGCTGCTTGTTTTGTCTTGGAATCTGTCGATCCATTAAGAGCTAACTATTGGCAGTGGTATAAGAACAAGCATTTCCAAAATGCTTAAAATTAAAACAGTAAGTGGATCATCTGACTTTTGCATCGTACAGTTGTGCTTGCAAAACTGGAGCAGTCAAGTCATCATCTGAAGAAATTTTACCCCATGTAAACGGTCACACAAATTTAAGCTTAGAGTGTGGGATTGCCAAACATTGTTGTATGGATACTAAAATCTTAACTGTTTCTGTGCTAAAAATCGGTGTTTATGTTTCATTCTTTTGATAAGATTTTTCGTAAAATTGATGTTTGTGTTTTGCTTGCTTGATAGATGTTTCTGTTTCACATTTTTCATCGTGAAAGGTGTTTTGAAGCTCTTAGGGTTGAAAAGGCGTGCTGTTTACAGAGAACACATACAAACTTAAATCTATCGTTGGTATCATGGAGGGGAAGGTGAACACGGCCGAACACGGCAGAACTTTGTGAACCCCTTAATCTCCTCATTGCGTACTTCATCACTGGCCAAAATCTATTCTCAGTGAAGATGTAGTAAACTGTTTTGATTGAGATCACACGGTACCTTAAAAAGGATTTTAACAATAATTAATCTTTGCCAGAAGGTCACTACGAATAGATTGAGATTTGAACTTCCCTGACCATTAAGGATAGATTAAGATTTAAACTCCAATCAGCGTCGACGACATTCAAACCCGAATGTGGGGTTCCATATTTGGAAACTCTTACCACCTCAACCACATGTAGTGGTTTAAAGATGTAGTAAACTTGAGAAACATCTGGCCCTCAATGCAAACCTAGGAACTGCTATTTTCTTCTTTGCCAGTGACTTAACACCCAAAAAAAAAAAAAAAAAAACAGAAAAATTATAAATACAGAGTAATACTAAAAAAAGTTGAGCCTCCTCCCAAATTAACTACGCGGTTACCAAATCCAAATTGGAAATTTAAATCAGCCTTTTCCTTGGGATATACATGAACAGCATGAAATCTAATTACCAGTTCCTCATCTCAGGTTGTTTTTGAAGATTATGGGTCTAGAATCTTCAGTACTGCATTTGAATGGAAATAAAATCTCAGGAGTAACCTGAAAAATGCTTACTCGAGCTGTTAACCTTTTGCTGTAATCAGATTTCAGCATCCTCCAAAGAAATAATCACCAATCGATTTTGATCTTCCGATTATACAGAAAATAGAAGCAATTTAGATGTTGGTCTGCTGAATGTAACAAAATGTTGGTTAAAAGTTTTTGACAAAAAAGGGTCCCAATTTATCCCCTTCTCAATGTTTGTGTCCTTTCTCCTACCTTGCATGAACAATACCTTGCTATTTAGGAACCTAAGAGATTCTTTAGGATAGGGATATCCACAAAAAGCAGGCAGAAGCAACCACAAAACGTTTTTGCTCCCTCTGAGAATCAACTTGTCAAAGTTTCTTGCTCGAACCAGATTTCTTTGTCTTGGATAATGGACTTGAGGTCTCTTTGAATGCAGATGGGCAGAATTCACTCACACTGCAGACTCCACAGCGAGGTCTGAGCGGAGTGCAAACTGTCTGTCCAAATCCCACCTGTTCGGATTAAAGCAGGGACAAAGAGCATTATAATAAACGATGAGAGCACCTGTGTATGGAAAAGATTTCTGACAATCTGGAAAAAAAAGATCTGACATAACACAAACAAGAAAGAAGCACATGGTTACAGATGGCTGTTGGAAAATTCCAAAAACCTTTTCTAATTATTTTCAGAACCAAATTTCAATTGTCAGTAGAGTTCTAATTATAGCAGTAGAATCCAATTCACCGAACGAGAAATCATCACTTTTGCTCAGCATAATAGTAATACACAAAATGGTGGAGTAATAATGTAATAAATCATGCTAAAGATCCAGGATTGATCCTACTTTACCCATATTTAGTGTCTTGGTCGGTATGGGAAGAGACATCCCTGTAATGACTTTAATCTTTGAACTGAGTTATGTAATGAACATGAAACTGAACTTGATGAAGGTCTCATGTTTTAGTTAACCTAACTACATATGCTCAAGTCATGGTAGATGATTTGAAGCAAACTCCAATTGTCAATTGTCTCAGGTTCAAGTCACAGATGATAAACCCAGTCCTTCTACCCTGACAACCGTGCAACATAATTCAACAATTGGAATCATGCAATACAATTCATTGGAATTAAGCAATACATACAATACATATCTTTAGGTAACTCTTCAGGATTATCTCACCAAAAATAAGTCATATTGGGAGCCGTTTGGTCATTTGGACTGCGTTGACAAATACAGTCCAGCTACTATAGCTGACTATTGATGACAACAACTAAATGCCTAAACAATGAGTGATTTTTTGCAGTGACTATTTTCATTTTGACTGATCCCTCAGAATTTGGATTTCCATGTAACAGGAAAATATGCGTACCAAAAGAGGGTTTATGGGAACCCATTCTTCCTTCGGAAGCCACAATTGCAATGCCTCTCTCGTTTCCTCAGGGTTTGATGTTTTCTAGCATAAAGAATAAAGTGCAACGATATCAGTCTGATGGTTTAGTATTGCAAAAAAAATTTACAAAATCAAGGACGATTTTATGTGAGCAGTAATCAAAAATATCTGAGGAAAATGAGCAGGTTTCATGGTGAGATAGTCTCATAAGTGAATGCACAAGGTTAAGAACCTAGTCAACCTACCACTTCAATACACCAAATGTATCACAAAAGATGGAAAATACCTGTTTTTTGCCTGCCCTTGACACCCAGCCAAGGCGGTTGCAAATCCGGTGCACATGGGTATCTACACAAATTCCTTGAACATTGTCCCAAGCGACATTCATAACCTAAGAACCATATACCGGAATACTTAGAGAACCTAAGGTGACATGCTAAATTGAATAAGTTCGAAACTAGCCCTACCAAATGAGCCATCTTAGGACCTATTCCTGGAAGTGAGAGGAGTTCCTCCAATGAGCTAGGTATATCTCCATCGTACTTGACAAGACAAATTTTTGCAATTTTCTTCAAGTTACTAGCCTTTCTTGTATAAAAGCCAACCTACATGTTTATAATTAAGACATCAAAACTTTATAATCTAGGTAAAAGATATTGAATTAGTTGCATACGTAGAGTATTTTCGTAAGTACCTATTGTATTGAAACAATGCAGGTCAAAATAAGAAAGTGCAAAACACCATTTTTTTTAGTGGGAACTGCGAAGAGCATACCGGGTAAATCAAGCTTTTAATGGTTGCTTCATCACCTTTGTCGATGGCATCAGCAGAGAGCAAACCATTTTGAAGGAGACGCTGAATTGCTCCTGAAATCCAAGCATACCATCAGACGGTGGGAACAAGACTCTGATTAAGATGCAAAATGACTGAGAGAAAAGTACAGAGCAGAAGGTGAATAACATTGCACACATTTGGGATCAATAGCTTATACGCTTCTATAAGATTTGGATTCTCAGGTTATGTTTTAGTAAATTCACCAGCCAAACCAACTTTAGCCAGTAGGTTAATAAATATAAAAACATCTTCTTTTTTGTTTTTCTTCCCCCCTCCCATCTCTCTTTTGGACAAAAAACAGATTTAATTTATTTACAAAGGAATGGACAGGATATCAACTGAGAAAAACTCCTAGAAACACCAGCAAAAACACTAAACAAAGAAGAACAAAAGAGAAGCCAAGTGAATAGCATTACAAATGAATTATTCCTAATACGGAAGATATCAAATCCCATAAATATGCCCAGGAAGTGAACTCTATCCTATCAAATTGATCCCCCTCAAGTTATAAAATTTCTTGTTTGTCTTCGTCCAATGACTCAAAGCACTGCCATTATAGCACCTCTATTAAGACCCAACCCTTCTTTCTTCCTCCAAAAAAGCTGCGCTTTTCACACAATAAAGTCACATAATTGTCCAGAACAGTTCACAATATACTCCCTAAACATCCTTTTTGATACAGCTAAAATTGGAGAGTACAAAAACAAATGAATCACACTCAGGTTCATCTTAGCTCATACTGTACTGAGGGGACAGAAGCCTAGGATCATCTCCTTTGAACCAATACACAGGTATTCGCCTTCCCAAGTGCAATAATCCAAACTAAAACCAGAACTTTAGGAGGGATTTTACCCTTCCAAATTAAAGAATGGGAAATCATTGAGGAAAAAAGGACCATCTTAGAGTAAGCAATAAAACTCAGCTGAAGCTTCCAACATCCACCTTCTCCTACCTTGTTTATCTGAGACCAGCACAATACCCTCAAGCTGAGAAAATAAGGACAAAAGCTCCAGAACTTTCGGTGATCTTTATTCTCTTTAAACCCAAGTTCTCATCTCCAAGGAAAAATAGAAAATAATTCTAGACTGTTTTATAAGCAAGCATCAGCATCAGCATGAACAAAAACACCGATATGTAATAACAGATAACAGTGCATTTTCATTCCCAACTCTAGATAATCATTCGTATCCCACTCACATTATTTTCATTTATACTTCTGTTAATTTTCTTAACAAACATGTCACACCTTTTTACCCCCCATATCATATTAGAATCCAATATTTCACGATGTCTTAAAGTTTTTCTCTCATAACCAGTCAATTTTCAGGCCACTGAACAGATCTCTGTTTCATTTCATTTCCAGACTCTCTCTAACAAGACAACTTACCATTCAGCTTGGTTAATGAGTAAAAAGCTGCGGCTGGGCATAGTGGACCTCACTAATTGAAACATGTTCAAGGTTGATAAGATGAATTTCTTGTTATCACAATGGAAATTGAGGTCAATCGTTGAACTTAAACTTGTGATAATTGTTATAATGTCAGTCCACTGACCTAATGGAAAGTGATAAAACTAAACCACCAGACTACCAAGGGACCAGCGGTTGAACTTGAAAGTCTACAAACTTGCTCCTGAAAAAGTAAAAAATTAAGTACAAACGTACCATGAGTAACGTGATCCTTCGTTTGGCTTGACAGTAGGGAGGATACCAAGACAGCGAATCTTCTCTCCTAATTATTTTGTTAAATGACTGATCAATGACCATGCTATGATTCATAAATGACATAGATTCGTAATGGAATAACACACATCAATAATATGTATCAGAGAGCATATCCATCATATAACTAATTTCTGAAGCTATGGTTCTATAATTGTGCTAGATATTAGGATCCTGGCTATTAACAGTTTATTGTATCAATCCTTGACAAATTATTGAAGCTAACATATAACAAAATTACAGAAGGAGGCAGTGCGATTCCATTTTAAAAACTTGCCCAACCCTACCCCAACACATATCCCTTCCACTTTTCAGAGTGAGCAAAATTATACCTTAGGGGGGAGAGCACTTCCGGCTTTCTCACAACCCATACTGTCTACAGGTGCATCTTCAGAAGACCTCATTTTGCGAATCCCTTCAAGGACTTTCTCCCAGTTAGCAGGTGGCTTACCTATGTCAACTGAAATGCACAATTTAAGCTGAATGAGAAAGAGTCTACATTCACTCAAATTTAAGTGCTTAGTCGTGTCATAAAGAAGACAATAAGAAACTAAATGATGCAAAAAGAAAAGAGAGGCTGCAATAAGCAACAACTAATGCACGATAATAACTATCTTCATTTAACATCTACTCATGAAACCTACAGCATCCAAGTTGCGGCCCGAAATGGCAGAAGAGGCACTTACTTAAATAAGAAGATGAAGTCTCATTTCTGTACCCAAATTCTTCAATGTCAGGTAGGAGGTCAAGCTGTAAAACAAAGGAACTGGGGTCATTATATTTACAAGTTCAAAGCTTCAAGTTTACAGTATATACACTACTCATCCAAAACCCTGTAAGAAGCTTCTTGTGATGCTTGAGAATTTACATACATAAGAGTGTCATGTGAGAAGTAAAAAAATGGCCTTAAAATCCATTTGTATTTGACAACAAGCTTGAAACATAAATGCAGTTCTCACTTTGTGGGGTTTTGCTTCTACACTAATAAGCTGTTGCTCCGTCATTTTCAGTCTCTTTCTCCTCGCAAAAACACGAAGCTCCGGCTTTGAAACGGCGGCGTCGGAGCCTCCTGAAGTTCACAGAAATTGAAAACCCCAACGACGACAACAACAACAACAACAAAAAGAATTGATGAAATTGGAACAGGCGACTACAGTGTGTCATGTCTGACCTGGGTTTGGGTTTGGGTCTGAGTTGGCAGAGAATGTTGGTGATTTGGACATCCTTGTTCTTCTTCTTGTGTAGGTGTTGAAGAATTGTGTTTTGGTACGAGAGGAGGCACTTGTCGCGCGAATTTGGAACATTTAGGACTTCAACCAACGATTTCAATTTACCACACACCATGTCATATATTTAAGCCTAAAATTTGCTTTCCCAATTCCCATTATCGATACAGTTCTATTTCCCCCCCCCCCCCCCCCCCCCCCCCCCCCCCCCCCTTTTTGTTTTTTCATTGAATGAACCAGTTTCAAAATTAAGGCTTATACTTATAATTCCAAGCCATAGTGTTGATGAGCTTATGATAGGCTGATGATATGTCTTGGTTATGCTGAAAATGGGTGAACTTAATGTCGGTATTTTTTTTTTGGTTTTATGAAAAGGTAAACTGACGGTTAATGTCCGATCATTTCAGAGTTTGAGATAAGGGGATCTTCTTTCTCCATATCTTTTCTTACTGTGTTCAAAAGTTTAATCCAACTTCTTTTCTCAAGCAGATATGAATGGGCTAATTCATGTTGTTCAAGAAGTTTCTTAGGTTCCATCAATCTCTCACTTGTTTTTCGCTAATGATAATTTGATATTTTCTAAAGCAAAGACTCATGAGGTTATTAATCTTAAACAAATTCTTTTTCATTTCAAAAATGCAGCTGGTCAATAGTTAATTTTCAAAAGTCGATGGTGCCCTTTGATCCAAGTGTGAGTGTCAAATTTCAAAGGAGAATCAAAACTGTTAGGGAGTGTGGGCAGTTCCATTTCATAATCGGTATCTAGGTCTTCTAACGATAGTAGATGTGAACAAAAATAAAAAGCAATGTGATGGAAGCTTTAGGAACAATTAGATAATTATCTGATAGGTTGGCAAATAAGTAAATTTCTTTCAAAGGAGCGTCATAATCAAATATGTTGCTCAAGCTACAGTATTATCTATGAGTGTTTCTCAGTTTCCTACAAAGTTTTTCAATAAAAAATATCAAAGTTTTGGTGGGGAAGGAATCATGATGAGAAAGGATTCACTAATGTTGTTGGGAGAAGCTTTGAAAAAAATAAACCGGAAGATGAACCAGAAGTTCTACTAGCCAAGACTTCTTAGAGACTTAGGGCATCTCCAACACAATACTTATTTCAAAAAAAATATTTGAAATTTAACTAATTTTAGGCTAAGTTTAATCTCCAGCAGAGCTAAATTTAACTTTAGCTAAAAAAACCTAGCTATATTTAGCCAAAGAGAATAGAGAATTTAACTAAAACTTAAATTTAACTTGAGATTTAGGTATTCTGCTGAAACATAACTTATTAAGTAACTTGTTATATTCTAATTTTAGCTACTTTTAGCTATGCAAATGGCTATGCTTCAGCCTCACTCCACGGTTAATCATTTACTTGGAGTAGGATATCTTTCATAGTCAGAATGGTTGAATGCTGAGGTAGGTACAAAGTCCTCGTTGATTTGGCATATTGTTGTGTGTGGTAAAGAGATTTTATTGATGAGAATTAGGAAGTTGATCAATATCAACAAAGATAAATATATTCCTTAGTCTCGTTCTAATATTCTACAATTCGCTAGACAATAGGTGGGCGGTGAGAAGAGGTCAAACACCCAGTTATTTTAATCTTATTATACGATCTATAAATAAAGTGCCTAGTTAAAACTACAAATTTTATTCGATTTTTTTTTGTTGAGTAAAATAGGTCATCCCTTTATTGAATTATAGAAAGTTTACATTGCATTAGAGTCAGCTGCAATAGCAGCCATAAGAAAGCTAGGTGTAGAAAAGAAGAAATTGTCTTGCTGTAAAGTCTTGGATGATCTGCCACCAAGTGAGCCACTGAATTGCCACCTCTCTTAGTATGAACCATCCTCATATTTGGAGATGAAGCTATCATGTCCACAATATCATCATAAATTCTGCCCAATACAGACAAATTCGCTGCAACCGGCCTTGAAACTTGTCGTTGCACAAGTGAGGAGTCAGTCTCCAAAATGGCAGGAGACATGTTGTGCTCCAACACAAAATGCACAGCCATATGACAGGCTAAAGCTTCTGCATGTTCAGCTGAAAAAAGGTTTTGCAGCGGTCCAGCACCTCCAGCTACTAGCGTACCCCAGGCATCACGAACAACAAAACCCCAGCCTCCCATCCACGAATCAGAGTGGAAAGATCCATCCATGTTGACTTTGAGAACACCAACAGGAGGATGTATCCATCTCAATATCCTAGTTCCATGACCAGGCACCACAACTTTCACATTTTACCGATGATATTCAACCAAACCAGTACTTGCACGCAATGCTACATCATCTGTATGAAGTCTTTTCTGCTCCCAAACTCTCTGATTCCTCTCTTTCCAGAGATTCCAAAGCAGATATAAAAATTCCTTAAATGTCGGCCTAGGACGCTGCTTAGCACAGAAGCTAATCCACCCCACCACATCTAATCCATCAGTTTGCACATCAAAGCAAACCTGACTCACCTGTCTGTGAGTATGTAACACATGTTGAGCAAAAGGACAATTACGACATAGATGTAAGGTTGATTCAATTCTCACCATCACATAACACGCAAATTTGGGAATCCAAAATCACATGTTTAGAAGTTAATCTTTCCATCGAGGGCAATATATCATGACACACCTTCCATATATGTAGCTTTGCAGAATTTGGGATTCTGCTCTTCCAAATCTTATTCCAAAACTCACCATTAACTGCTAAAGTACAAGGCCTCCAAGATGCGAACAAAGGCATGTCTATAGGCCGTCTTCACAGAAAAATATCCATTGCGTTCCAATCTCCAAACACACCTATTGTCGACAACCTTAGAGCTCAAAGGAATGCACAGAATGGCATCTGCTTCCTCAACAGAGAATAAAGTTCGAATCAAAGCTTCATTCTAGCTGACAGAATTAGCTAAAAGCTCACAGACTTTAAGAGAAAGGTTCCCACTAGTAGTATGCACTGCCGCCTTATACTCCGGAACACCTGGGATCCATGGATCACACCACACTCTCACATGCTCCCCATTACCAATATGTCAATAACATCCTTGTGCAATTAAATCCCTAGCTGACAGAATGCTTCTCCAAGAATAAGAGGGAGAACCCTGCAGCTCAGCCGTCCAGATAGTGCCTGTTGGAAAATATTTGGCAGTATACAACCGAGCAATCAAGGATGACGGATTTTGAATAATTCTCCAAGCCTGTTTTGCAAGCATCGCTGAATTGAATTCAGCTAAACTTCTGAAACCCAAACCACCCTCCTCTTTAGCATTACATAAGACGTCATCCCATGATTTCCAATGAATTTTCGTTTGTCCAGAGTATTACCCCACCAGAATCTCGAGCACATTTGCTCCAAGTCTTCACAGAAACCCTTAGTGAGCTGAAAAACGCTCATGGCATAAGTAAGTAAAGCTTGTGCCACTACTCGAATAAGAATATCTTTGCCGGCACCACTCAGAAGTTTGCCTTTGATAGGAGTAATATTTTCTATGTTTTTAGTGCATTTCTCTCTACATTTTGCTTAGTTATTTCCTTAACATTATCATCTAACGTAGTTTTGTGTTTTTAGGTAGAAATGAGCTTCAAAAGGAAGAAATGAGCTAAGAAGAGCTAGAAATGATGGAAATGAAGGCAAGGAGGAAATGAGGCGCATAAATGACAAAGAAATGGAGAAATGAAGTTTTCCAAGTTCTACTAGGAAAAGGAATCCCAGTTGAAGTAGGAATCCTAAGTCAACTAGGAGTGAGCTCAGAAAAATGATGTTCGGAAATGAAGAAATGACAGAGTCCCAGTTGGACTAGGAAACCTGATCACACTAGGAGTCTTGATGCTGCTAGGAGACCTGGTGAGACTAGGAGATGTTGTGCCTTGGAGATGACTCAAGATAGTTTCAAGAATATTCTAGAATATTGAAGGAATTTCGACAACAACAAAGATGGATTTCGAATTGGCTCATTTTGGGAGAGTTTGGCCCGAAGTTTGAAGCATGTGACATGCACATGAGGCTCTAGAATATTCATTGACGACCTAACCCTAAAAGGATTACTTTTGCCATGAAATATACAAGGAACAAATAAAAGATTTCGGCAATATCTTTTTGGGATTATTTTGGATTTTCTTGGGATTTTATGAGAGAAAATAGAGGAATAAGAATTGAATCATGACTCTACATATAAGGGAGGCCGAAAATAAGTCTACATTCATGGAAGATTTTGGCCAAAGAAAGGTTACTTGCTCTCCACTCCTAATTCTATTTTCTTATTGGCCGAAGTGATGTAATTCAAGAGAAAATCAAGGGAACTCTAGCCATTGCTGTTCACTATATAGAGGAGGTTTGTGAAGACATTCTACACACCACAAAATTCAGAAGCAAAAGCCACAAACACTCCCCTTTCTCTTCCATGGTTTCAGCAATCTCCAAGAAGTTCCAAGTTCAAGGCCGTGAGCACTCCTCGTCTCCATTCAAGCACTTTGTCGTGATGCTCATCCATTCCACCACCTTTTGAAGCTTTTTGCGTCCTTGAAGATCAAAAAGTGTAGCCATGAAACTCTATTTTTGTTTTCGGTTTTAGATAGTAAAACAATTTCGGTTTCTTATGAATTTGCTATTTTGTTTTAGGTTTTGGTTTCTTGTTATGCGATTTCTATGGTGGTTGAAAGATTGAATTTAGTTATGTGATTTTTGAATACAATGAAGCATGTTTTAGGTTTTAGGTTTTCAAGTTAAAAATTGCGATTTCAATATAGGTTTGCATGATTGTTAATTTCGAGCTTCAATCTCATCTTTTATGTGTTAATTGATCTTTGGATGCATACTTAGGTTGATAAACATGTAATTGAATCCATATTAAGGTGCTAGCGTTATAGGCTTAATAAATTCGGTGGAAAACCTATAATTACTTAGGTAAATTAACAATGAGTCTTGCATGCTTGATTAACGTTCTAACTTGTGTTCTTGGCTTGAATTGATCAAACTTCTTGGATTCTTAATGCATTGAGAGTGTTTTTGTTAGTGATTAGCTACCACTAGTGATTGCATGATTAATATGGTTAACTATGGTGCGTTCATCTAGTTAATTTAATTAACTAAAGTAAAAAGAACTTTGTATGCGTTCATCTTTGTTCTTGATTAATTCTATACTTAAACATATTTTGATTCATGATTTGATGTTTGAAACCTTGCCTACGTGTTAGTAGTAGTTAATCATATATATTTTCATTCCATCCATATAAATTCTATTTGATTCTGGTTTTGATGTGTCACATATGTATATAATTACTTAGTAGTTAAATTAGAAAACAAATCCTACATCCCCTTACTTGTATTTTTCGTAAATATTGTGAATATTGTATATAAAGTTTAGTTTTGTTTAACGTTTATTTTTGAGAAATTAATAGTCCTAAATCCCCGGTTGAGAACAATCCCTACTATTTTTACTACATTGATAAGATTTTAAATTGAGCACTAATTTTGTGCAGGTCAGGCATGTCAGCCTTGCTAATTCTCCTTTGTTTTTTTTTTAAGGGACAAAATTTTATTCGATTGAAAACGTGGTAAAATTTGAGGCAAGAAAAAAAAAAGAAAAAGAAAGAAAAGAAAACATGATGACTCGTCCTTTTGTACTTGGACTCCGAGTAAGAGATGAGTCCACCCTAAAAAATAAACAAAGTTGACCCCCAAAATAATAATAATAAGATTAGAGTTGCCAACACACGTGTGCCCCTCTGTGTAGCGCCGTCGTTCTCAAAGTCTGAACTCTGAACTGTGAACTGTGAACTGTGAACTCTGAAACGAAACGACAAAAGCCCCAAATTCCACTTTGACCCAGAAATCTTCAGTCTCTCTCTTTCTGTCTGCGCAGTTTTACATCTTGACCTGGTACTAACTTTAAACTTTTCATTACTACATTGTCAGGTGTACTAGGGTTCTGGTAGATTTACTTTTGTATCTATATCTCTGTAAATATGTCAAACCTTCCTTGCCTGCATTTTGCTTTTCTCTTTTTGTACTTTGTAGCAAATGATTATAAAGGTAAGATTTTCAAGTCAAGTGATGCAAGCTACTTACTGTTAATGAAAAAAAGATGAAAAAGAATTCTTGGAAATTGTGTTGTAATCAAACAGGTCAAACAGATATGTCATCCAGTTTAAGAGTTTCTCTTGGTCTCATGTAATGAAATACCTGTTTTTCGGTTTTTACCCTTCATATCTACATTCGCTGAAAAATGCTGAGTTTTTGACATATTATCGTCTTTTTTTTACCGAGTTTATGCATACATCGTCTGCATTTTACCAAGTGTTTGTTTTCTTCTTTCATACAAGTGGTCAGGCATCTGGAGGTCATGGATGCTACGGATATATGTCCAACCGAGGATGCCGTTCAGGCTTTTTTGGACCACTTGGTTGACCCAATACTTCCAGCAAAATCTTCTATGCGGGATACCCCATCACTCTCTCAACAACAGTCAGTTGCAAAACAGGTACAACATTTCCTGCTTTCTTTGTCTTTAATTAATCAACATGATATACTCTGTCATTTGTGTTAAATTTGTTTCTTGTACAATATTATCGTAGGATTCCTCTCATAAGTCCATTTTGGTGATGTTAATATCTGTAGCTTTGTTCTTGATGGTTAACCTCTTATCCTCTCTCGGACACACACACACACACATGTATCTGTGTTCTATTACTTGCTGGCTTTTCTCTAATTCTTACTTTTGATCCTATAAAGGTAATTTATAAGACATCTTTGAACCAATAAAAAAATTTCTATGATTTTAGTTTAAGAATGATATGGCTATAATTGCTTGAATCAATGTCCGATCAAGCTTAAGGATTGAATTGTCCTGGAAGATTGAATACTCGTGATTTGGTTCAGAGAAGATTACCTTTCTGGTGTCTCTTATCTCTGTGATGTGTGATAGAGCAGCTGGAAGTTCGAATCATGTGCTGCTTCAGTGTTTTGTTGCTCTAGCTTTATGAAAAACACTATTTAGGGAGTTGAATGTTGACTGGAATCATCCAGGGTCATGCAATGCCCTATTGTGCAAGAGATATAAGTTCTTTGGAGGCAAGAAAAGGGGTATGATATCAGGGAGATGTGCTGTGGTGGCTGTTTTTCTTTTTTATCTTTTGGTGGTTTGGGATGGAGAGGATCAAAAGAATACATCTGGAAGTTAGGGGCGAGGATGCAGATCAACTATAGGATACGGTTTGGTTTCGGAATCTCTTTAGCTGTTTGGGTCTCGTACAGAGTTTAAAAATTATTCTTTTTAGGTCATTCTTCACATTGAAATGCAGCTGTGACTTAGATTTTGTTGTTTTTTTGTCTTTGCTGTTATTCTTTGTTCTTTGTAAATCTAGTAGAGTACTTCTCCTCTGTGTTGTATCTGTTTTCTGTTTCGTTTGTTAATAAAAATTGGTATCTAATAAATGAAAAGATACCCTTGAAGATCAAACAACTGTAAAGGTTAATAACTGACATAACCTAGAAAAGTAAATACGTAACTGACAATTTCGTATCAAATTGGAAACTTTCTCTCTTGGATGGAAGCACACTAAGAACTGGCATTTCAAAATTGAGTTGGTAATGTGCGTTGGAGGGATTGTACGTGATAACATTAACATGCACAAAAATATATAAAAAACATGCAACTGTACTCGACCACTCTTCTGATTCTTTGTTTTGCTTATCAATTGGTTTCTCTTAGGTGCATGCTGTTGTGCTACTATACAACTACTACCACAGAAAGCAATGTCCAAAGCTAGAGGTTTTGTGTTTTAATTCGTTTTGCAAGTTGGTTTTGGATCTGAAACCAGCCTTGCTGGCTCATATGAAATTTATGAAAAAGTCAGGTGATACTGAATTGGTTGATCAGGAGAAACAACTTTCAGTTACCGAAAGAACAATAATGGAAGCATGTCAAATATCTACAAGTTTAGATGCATCCATGGGTGCTCCAAACACTGAGGGGTGGCCAATTTCCAAAGTTACAGTTCTTTTAGTTGACTCCAAGAAGGAGAACTGCTATTTGCAATTCAGTTCCAATTCCATGACCCAGGGGGTTTGGTCAGTGATTGATAAAAATTTGGAGGTCAGAGATCACAGTTCAGGAGACACAAGGGGGTTCAAACATGTAAACAAAAACAAAAGAGTCACTGGAAAACCTTCAAGAGGAGAACCAAGGATTGATGAAACTAGTTGTCAAAAACTGGCATATTCAGCAATTACTGAGGCTACAGGTACGCTGTTTTTCTAATCCTTTTAATTGTGTGAACCTCATGGAGGGGTTTATGCTTCCAATTGATGTGGTGGACAGTTCCCTGTCTGTTCTGCCCTTTTGTTTTGCTGCAAGCCTGGGACTGCCATCCATTAAGTTATATGGTAATACTAGGTTGAAATTGTACAGGTAGAGCCGTGGAGAGGTTCATTTCATATGGTATTGCAATTTATGATAGCATTGCTTCATTTCTGTAAATTTTGGACTTTATTTCATCTAAATATATGTTGGGGGAGTATAATAAAAAGAAATTTAGTTCCATCAAATACATTTTGGAAGTCCCTATTTTTTCATAAACTATTGATCTTTTCAATTTGATTAAACATATAATCATATTGTCAACTATCTACTTGGGAAATGGAAGAACAGTTGATATTTTACCAAGTAGTTGGGAATTTGTGTTTATTATTATCACTTTTCTATTAGGAGGCTGTATTGAATATTTTTTTATCTTCTGCTATTCTCTCAGTTGTTAACCGCTTGTTCGGTTCTTTATGTTTTATCTTTGAGAATAACTTTTAGTTTTCTATTCCAAATAGAAAAAAAGGAAAATTCACCAACGGTATTGTTGCTTATTTATGAATTTATGGTTGTGTATAAATTCTCAACATAAATATCATAGGATTTTGAGCAGTTCGTCTTTACTTCAAATCATATGTAACCGACTCGGAACCTTTTAAGGCTCATATATTACAAATTTAAGCACTGTATCCAGCTGTGTCTAGGTGGCCAAGTCCTTTGTATTCTAACACCTGCTTCTGCTTCTACTTTGTTTAACGGAGTTAGCTGACACTTATATGAGTTTTGTAAATGGTATAGGTATTAGTCAAAATGATCTTCTTGTTTTGGAAAGCCATGTTGTATTTTCGGAAAGTAAAGAAAAGGCAGCTGCTTGCTTTTTTATAGTTCAGTGTACCCAATCAGGCAAGGGTGATATTCAGCTTCCTATTAAAGATGTTATTGACAGGTACATGATCTCTTTCGTGTATGTGATTATATACTTGTTTCTACCTATGACTTTGGTTTTCTCGTCCTTATCTAGCCACAAGTTTTTTCTAATTATACATCATTATTAATAGGGTAGAGGTCATCAATTCTCCCTTGACTTTGACCAGTTTCCATATTGTCCCATAAACTTCAAAGTGTGTCATTCCCCTTGGACTTTAAATCACGCGTTTAATGAGGACAATCTTTATGTTAAACACTTAAACATGGGTACTAAGATGTGAGATCCTTAGTTCCAATTCTTGCAACTTTGATGTCTCAATTTATGAGTTCAACATCTTGCTCTTTGTAGTGATGAAGAGAGGCCCACCATGTCAAGGCAACTGTTTGATAAAATAAACCGACAAAATTTTATGAACGTGCATTTCTGAAAAGTATTGATTAGATAAATCAAGATGAGTATAATTTTCTAATGAAAATATTTTAGAGAATATGGAATATATAACTAGAAAACTGAGATGTCGCTGTATAGTGTCACAATATATCATAAAATCATTATAAAAGTGTATATCTTTCTGTAAAAGTAATGTTGATGTGGTTTGTAAATATTAGGATATGTTTTTGAGTGCTTAACAATGATGTACTGCTATCCACTGTGACCTTTTTTAGGCTAAAGTCATGTCTTTGCTGTTTGAGTAGCCTGCAGGGTCCTCTGGTCACAAAGAATTCCAGCGGCTGGACAGTTACAACAGTTGTTGAGTACTTCCATGTGCTTCCTTATGCTGAGATTTTGTCCGACTGGTTTCATAGGTGTGCTACTTACATTTTTCTTTGTTATTCCTTGTCATTGGATGCAAGCTTTTCTAGCATATGCATTGTGAAGATGGAATCTGAAGATCAGTGCTGTGGTACTTATAATATCATAATAGTCAGTGCTGTAGCTATGTATCAAAATGTAGGCTCCCAAGATATTTAAAAGCACATTCATTAATATTCTTATGCTTGTAGTCTTTATTATTCTCAATTTCAAGGAGTAACCCATGTCATTGCCTTTCAACAAAAAAAACCTCGTCATTGCCTATAGTGGCATGTTATTTTAGTTCTGGATTTTGAACCAACGATTCAGGTCCTAGCCGTCCCCTTTGACATTGTAGGACATCACTTTGGTAGGGCCCCATTGGTCTGTATATAACTGGGATATTTGTTTATGGGAAATTCAATTCTGATGCACGAGATGCCTATTGGTATGGGATTGATTAACATGAATCCATATGAACCTCGACTCAGATTGTCTATTCTAGGTTTGTAAGCATCCTGTCATTTTGTTTTGCGTGGGCTGCAAACAACCTGAGTGTTAACTTCTGGTAGTGATGATTTTGAATATCCCAAACGTGCGAGGATAATTATTGATGAAGCTGATGTTTTTGTAATGAATTTTTGGAGCTGAGCTGTGTGCATAGATATACATGTTAACCAGTGAAACGTTCCTTTCTGTTTGATTTTGACATGAGTTTTTAATGTATCTTTTAAAGTTGTCCCTTCATTTACCTGACAGGAGAGAATTCTCAAATGGTTTGAAAGATTCAAGGCTAGGAGCGGGAAATGTAAATGTGGCTAGCCCTAAAAGTACCGAAACACCTTCCAAACCAGGAATGTGCAAAAATCAAGAGACGTCTCATGTAATTGATGTTGTGATAGAGGATCTTGGAAGCAACACAAAAAATTCTGAACCCAAATCATGGAAGCAGAAAGATAGCAGTGGATGTTGCATGATAGATCTGGCTCAGGAAATGGAGTTGGAGGAGTCTTCCATGGTTGCCTCGAAGAAGGAAAAAATTGGTAAGAAAATTTCAAGTCCCGTTCAAGTTGTCAGCCACCAAGATGACGTGCATTCCTGTATCGAAAGTGAAAAGCCCAAAACCCAAGACAAGTTGTCTCATGTAAATTGCATCAGGATAAAGGATATTGGGAACAACATGAGCAGTTCTACGCTTCGATCATATAAGCAGAAAGATACCACTGTATATAATAATACAAGTCCGGCTGAAGCTTCCAATGGGCCTCAGAAATTGTGCATGGTTGACTCTTCCATGGTTCCCTTGCAAAATGTAGAAAGCTGTGACAAAATTTCAAGCACCATTCAAGTTGTCAACCAGCAGAAAAAGATTTCCTCGATTCGCTCTGAACTAAATGGCTCAGTAAGTAATACGAAGGTAAAACTTTGGAGTTCTTTACTGCTTCAACTACAGCATTGTCAAACATTTACATTTCTACATCTCATTCGTGAGTCTGTTGTTTGCATAGATTTCTTGGTTATAGAGCTGTGCTTTAGAATTAACTTTGTATTTATGTTCTGTGAGATATCGGACTAACCATATGTAGCAGGTTGAGGTTCACAAGGCTGCTAAATTATTCCTGTGGATGTAGTTGGGGGTTGTGAATTTATGGAAAGTATAACATAAAAAAGAAGTTTATTTACACTTCTAGTATGGTAATAGTTATCTGGTAGGATAGTAGTGGATGGGGTAGAAAGCTAAAACAGTCTGGGCATGTATGATGTTAGCAATAGTTAGTTTGATGATGATAACGGGCCAGAAATGGTGGAGTTTCAGGAAAGTCCAGAATTTGATTTCTTGCTTTAATAATTATTTGTTGCAGAATAACCTCTCTTTTGCCTATTTATTTAGATCAGAAGGCAGCTGTCTGTTACTTTGTAGTCAGGAAGTCGTCTTTAGTGAAGATGGATAATTCCATAGTGCTTTAGCTCGATGGAGATTTTGTGAGGATTTTATTGCTCTTTAGCTTTGGTTGAAGTGGGACTAGTTGTCTGCATCCTGTACAATCTGTGTTTGCTTTCTTATAGAGATTTTTGTTTTTTCCAAAAGAAAAAAAGAAGACAGAAAGACCCAACTCATGATTATGCAGCTTTTGAAATTTGAGGCTCTTACCGCCCTGCTGCTCTCTTCTATTTGTTTGTTTGTTCTTCTTCTTCTTCTTTTTTCATTTTTCTTTTTTTCCTTTTCTTTTTTCCCTTGGAAAGAAACAAGCTCTTCTACTTGGGTGTTGGAACTTGAAATTGCAAAATCTCAATTTTTTTCCAAATTTAAAAGAGAATGTCAACTTGTATGGTATTTTTTGAATCTTGTGCAAGTTCAGTTTTCTTGCTTATCAAAAATAATCAAATTCTACAAGCCAAGTAGAGTTTCTGTAATCAAGTCTCTTAACTGGAGATTGTCTGCATCACAATGAAAATGTTTGGTTAGTTCCATAGAAAGCCATTTGCTTATATGAAAATTTATTCTGTCTGCATCTGGTATAAATCTAAATCACATGATCATCGATTAT
Source organism: Rosa persica (assembly GCA_025331145.1). Lineage (NCBI taxonomy): Eukaryota > Viridiplantae > Streptophyta > Magnoliopsida > Rosales > Rosaceae > Rosa > Rosa persica. The sequence continues at coordinate 21,519,955 of WFKR01000004.1, read as the reverse complement.
GGTCTTTGTGCATACACTTTATGCATTAAGATAGTGGAACTCTAAGGCTCAGTGAGCATATTTGTAAGTACAGGTTTTCTAGGAAACAAAAACGATAAAAACAAATAAAGCTATGCCTTCTTAAATCAGTGTACACACCACACCGCCCGCCCCCCCCCTCTCTAACCAACTAAGGAGACAAATTATGTTGTCTGAGTTGTAATGTCACACGATCTAGTGAATCTGTATTGCAGGCCCCCATAATGCTTGAAATGGATCCTGGTTAATATGTAGAATAACTATATTGATATGATATGATTTCGGATTCAACAACATTGCAGGTTATATCTGTTATTATATTATACTATTGTTTCTGCTGCAGAAGCTGCATCTTCAGGAAGATTAGTTTGTTTTTGCTTTCTCTGCTACAATAAGCTTCTATATAGTATGCGGCAGCTTTGTTAAAAAAAAGAAAAAGAAAAATAATCTAATAATCTGATAGTCTGTTGTTGGGTGGGCAGGTTGAGACTGTGAACCGGACAAGTCCATCCCTTACTGACAAGCTACAGATTAGTTTAGCTTCAAAAGAACACATCTTGTCAGAAACTGCTTTGAAAGTTCTTATGAAAAAAAGGAATGAGCTGGTAATGCATTGCTTCATTTATTTATTTATTTTGATAATCTCTGTCATCCTGATTTAGCTTTGGTTTGGCTTAGTTTAGTTTAGTTTAGTTTGGCCACCTTCTGCCAGAGTCATATTTTCTTTACTAGTTACTTTCTTGAATTAAAACTTGCTTTTTGGCCTCATTTGCTTGTCCATGCAGTCTATTAAGAAGCGCAATATAGAGGATGAGCTTGCTCGGTGTGAAAAAGATATCCAGACAATTATAAATGGTATCTTTTGCTTCAGGTTTTCTTGTATTTTGGTTATTCTCCCCCATCTTCCTGATATTGTATTGATTTCCTATGTTATATATTTGTACTAGATCTAAAAATGCACAAGAAAGAATCCAATTTTGTCAGCTCTTGTCTGTTAAACCCACCATAATGGTGGCAGGTAGCATCTTAAAAACTGAGACCATGAACGTAACACTGGGTTGTAGTACCTTTTAATTGTTATTTCTCCAGTATTTAGGGTCTAAACGTCATACCAATTAGGGCTACTAATTCCTAGATGTGGAATTGCTGGGTGTGGGAATTCATTTCAAAAGGATCATTGTTTAAAATTCGTGAATACTGCCATTAGGTTTTGATTAATATGCACCAATGACGTCTATTTTTCAAGTGGCTTGCACAGACAGCGTGCCACAAGTCACTCAGCATCTTGGTATTGACTTTGGCATCCTTGTTTCCTTATAAACTACTTTGATCATGTGTGACGCATTGAAATCATCTAGTGATTTTTCCTCTTTTCTTATTTAAGGAACTTTAGTTCATATTTCTATATATACAGAATGATGATAATGCAAATACTGGCTCTTTAAAGTTTTACAACCTTCATTTCTTTTCTGACTATCAAATTTGACTTTCCACTGGGTTGGGAATTGTGGTTTAAGAAGCTAACCAAAGTTGGCAAATAATAATTCAAAAAATAAAAATAGAATCTAACACTAATAGACTACATTAGGGAAAAAGAACATTATAACAATCAGAGGTGATAAATTGATCCCGACTGTTTCCAGTTGAGAATTCAGAGTACTCAAAATCTTTTGTTTCCATTGTGAGATACTCTTGAACACTTTTGTATTGATTTGTCAAGACTGGAATTGCAAGTGCTGGAGTGTGTCGTTACTGGTAGGTGCTCCTCCTTTGCAATGATTTCCTAATTGGTTATCTGGCCTTCTTATTGCCATAGGTGGTGAAGATGGCTCATCAATAATAGTTGAGTCTCTTATTGAAGGTTGTAATGATGGATATCTAAGAAATGAAAGGACTCATACACTGCTAGAAGAGGAATGCTCTCATAAATCTGTCAAGAGGAAGAGGCTGTCAGAGGCTATCCTTGACAAGCAAAATCAATGCCAGGTAAGATATGATATCCAATTGTGATTTTTTTTTTTTTTTTTTTTTGCATCATAACCGATTCAAATTCAGAAGTTTCATCATATTAGGCGTTATGTTTAGATCCTATTTGAAACAGCTCGAAGGTTCAATTCTTTCTAGTCCAAACAAATCCAAGTATTGCTTCAAAAGAAATAAGAACTTTTCTGGGTAATTTGATTTGTGGTTCATCATGGATTTGCATAGTGCTGTGGAAACTTGTGCGCTTATGCTGGAGGGAGAAAGCCAAAGTTTTGTGGGATTGTGGATTTTTGACAATCATTTTGGTTGGTCAGGCCACATGTGGGTGAATGAACCTTTTCACTAGTAACGCTATCAATGTCGCATGAGTTCATCTTTAATTCTATCTTTTTACGTAACAAGTAGTCCTCAAACACCGAGGGTAGGGAGATGTTTGAGTACCACTAGTGCCTTTACAATCTGGAGATCATGGTGCGGCCGTGGAGCATTTCTGGGTCGTGGCTTCATCCTAGCAACTCCCTACTGCTCAGCAACTATCTTCCCTCCTGGTTGTAGTTTCTCAGGACCTTAAACTCATTGAAGGAGATGACTAACCAGAGGAAGGGAACAGCGAGGATGTATAAGATGACCTTTTAGATTTTATGGCTCCATTCTGTTGCATTTCAGAAGTGGATTTTATGGCTCTCCATTCAGTTGCATTACCATCTTGGACATCCTTAAGTCTATGCAGCCTATCCAGGATCTGTTTCCAACTTTTGAGGCTTCTAGAGTGTGAAATTTTAACCATGTCAGTTTGGCAAACCTCACCACTCTTGTTTTATTTCCTTAGGTAGAATAAGCACACTGCCACTCCTTTTAAGATGATTCACACTGATTTTGGGGTTAATCTAGAATTAAAACTCTCTTTTTATTGTTCCAGAATAACTTGTTTACATAGTATAATCTGGATTGGGGAGGAGGTAAATAATTTGCTGTTGTTGAATGGAACTTCCATGCAAAATATGTTATAATGATAATCTCTAGGTCTTGGGCTCTTGATATATCTTAAAATACCCAAATCTCTGATATGGCTAAAAACTATTGTTTGAATAGGATTCTACGCATTTATATGCAGATGCATTCCTATAATTATTTCGACTTTGCAGGAATTGGATGGCATATGTTGCGAAAACAGCTGGGTGTTACCAACTTATTGTGTATCCCTATCAGATGGTAAGATCAGTTAGATTTATAGGTCATCTCAGAAAGATGATTTTTCTGATGAGAGAATATATAAAATGGGTTAATGCACCACTCATCTAGTAGCTGTACTGGCACCTCGTGTTATTTTAACTAGGTTCTTCCAACTTAGAATTTGATCCAGTAGCAATTTGTTTCCCCTGTTTGACTTCCACTTGGATTTTTATACATTACAATGTTTTGAATCGCCTAGCAGATAATATTTGGAATTTTATCATCTTTTATTATCCCCGCCCCACCCATCGCCATACACCAGTAAGATTTGATTCAACGACCTTCATAGCCATATTTGGAAATTCGCTAGCCCACTAGAATTTTATTTTATTTTTATTTTTTTTGTGGCTGAAATCATTTATCCAATCAAAATGGTTTACCAAATGATCTTAGCAAAATTTTCTCTACCATTTCGTTTTATTAAGCTTATTCTTGTCTAATGCATTGTACCTAAAATATATTGCCTACATTGTACTCGATGCTATATTGGCAGTAAAACTGTTCAGAAAATGTAAAACTGAGCTGATATGGTTATGGAATATTGCTTCTCAAATATGTACACTATCTAAAGTTGTTGATTTGATTATCATATTCTTGTTGTTGAAGGAGGATTCCAAGCTAATGTAACCGTAGAAGGTCTGGACTTCAAGTTTTCACATGAGGGTGATCTGTGTTCCAGTCCTAGTGAAGCAAGAGAATCAGCTGCATTGCAAATGTTGGCAAAGTTGCGGAGCATGGCTGGCCAAGCCAAAAGGTTGCAGGTCAGGAATGTGAAAGGTACCAATGGTCAAATGGAATAGAAATAGTGAGTTCGCAGAGTCAAAGCACCCTGGGACATTGTTTGGCTTCAGTAAACTCAAGGAAAAGAAGACTCAAAAGGAAGTAGAACTCATTATACCATTATGTGTAGATGAAAAATGCTAATGCTTGTTCCTCATGTGCGGTTATTAAAATGTTTATACATAGTCAAATATATTTATTAGAAATGCTTGTCCATCGTCAAATATCTGTTCAAAATGCTTTTGTGGCTTGTGATCCTTTTGTAGTAACACGTTACAGCATAACTGATATCAGCCTTAATTTGGTCTTTTGGTTTGCCCATAAATTTAAGCAAAGGAGATGTTTACATATTAAGAAGGGAAATGAATTGGAAAACGAAACAGCTAAGATATCTAACAAGGTGACACTAGCTGATCGCAGGGAATTCGAAAGCATGTTACTATCACCTCTGATATCAGAGAAAGATCATAAATTCCGATATCTCTCCAACAATGTTCATAATCAGGATTCAGTTTGATAAACCATTGGTCTAAACATTGGTGGATTGGCCAGAATTTGGTAATTTTTTTACCATTAGCTTTTTTCGGGGATTCTTGAATTTGCAGCTCCTTATAGACAAGCTTCAGTCTTTGAACCGGCGAAGAAGCATTTTCTCTTCAGGGTTGGATTGTGGCATGACACTTGAGAAATTAGGGTTTGCAGCTAAGAATTGGGGTGTTGTAGAGGGACCATCAAGGTTTTGCTCCTGGGACAAAAATGGCCAAGGAGGGAAAGTATGCCTTTTCAATCCGAAAGATGGAGTGAGTTGGGTCGAATCTCCAGACTTGGAGTAACGTTTGAGCTCAAAATATTCTTCAAAGCTTGGTAAGTGATCTGGTAAGATATGGGACAATATCTGTGGCACACCATGTGATTTAATTTTAGCGAACGTCAGGGTTAATAATTTGTTTGCTTGAACTGAGCGTTGGATTGTGTATGCTGCATTGTTCAAAACTGATCATGGAATGAATCTCAACATAACGAGGAAGAATATGGGGACATTTCTAATAGATTGCTTGCTTGACGACCAAGTAATCTGAGCCTACAAATAATATCAAGAGACTTGCGTTACATCTTTGGTTTCAAGCTCTGCTAGGTTTACGAACATCTAGGATTGATGGGGTAAATCTGAGAAGATTTTACGGAACTCCTTATTGACATAAAGGGAATAGAAGAACCAACATTTAACTTGCCCACCAGCATCTTACAACAGCAAAAGAGACAATTTATAATCCAACACAGAGGCATCAAACACAAGTATTATAAAACTAATGAAGGAAGATGATGGTCATGTTATGGTATTTCTTGCTTCCATCATCTTTTCTAGTAATGATGACATAAAATGTCATTGGAAAGAGCCACATAAAAATTATTGTGGAGAAAAAGAAAGTATTATTTGTTTATTTGAAAATAAGAGTGCATTACAACAATATTCTTCAAAAATGACATAATGGTCGGACAAAAAGAGATAACAAAGCCTCTTCAATATGGTATAGATTATCTAACTATTGAACTTATAAAAATAGCAGCAATCACAATGATAGCAGTAACTACTAAAAGAACGAAGGTTAAACTCAATTGGGTGGGCCAATAAAATTAGAGGAGCTACAAAAATGGGATAAATATCGAGTTACATCCCTTACCAACTCTTCCTGAACTGTCCTATATCTCTAGTGTGGTTTTGGTACATAGCCATCAACAGCAAAGTTTCGGGTGGCAGCAGGAATAGCTAAACGAACTCCATCAAGTTCGGGGCTTGCAATAACTTGGCAACCCAGACGAGACCTACAACATGGCAAATATAAATTTTAGTCTGAACTGTGTGGATTGTGCAAGAAAAATTTGACCTTAAACTTCATCAACCTACGTTTCTGTAAGTCCAAATGCCAAGTCCAACATATCATTTTCCTCATCAGTTGGGTCTTCTAATTTGTTGTAATACTCCGTGTCCTACAATATGATTTTGCAGTTGGCTTCTCAGTTCAAAGAAAAGCAAATAGAAGCTGAAACAAAGAATTCTATAAGGATAAATGGTTACAATGTACCATTACAATCACATGACATGTTGAACAGGCAAGTGAACCTTCACAGGCTCCTGCATGGGTAAGAAAAGCATTAGATTTCTGCAAGTATATAACTATAAAACAGTTGAGATGGGAAAAAGAAAGGAGGGCCAGTGGTTCGGGCACCCGGAGTACAATCTGAAGCAACAGGAATGCAATAAACTTTTCTATAATCTGGTTGACAAACGCCTAAAGTACTCAGTTGAACATGCATGGAAATTTTTGAACATCAAACAAATGGATTGCACTCAGGGACAACAGATTTAGGTTTAAGGGGGGAAAGAGTAGATTTAATAAGACAAGAACCTTGCCTTCAAGTTCTATATCATTTTGATGAGCAGCTTCTAGCATAGACATTCCAATTGGAACCTGTATATGTTTTTCGTCTCCATCCTTGTCAACAAAGGTCACAGATATCCTGCAAATAATTCATGTGTATGAGAAACAACCCTAGTCTCAAGTCTCAACGCAAACCTCAGCTCAGAGGAAAACTATACACGAATCTGCAACAAATTTTGTAAAAACCAAATGCATATCCATATATAAGATCTACCTATATGCATTTAACTACTTTCTCCAACTTTTATCCTATCTCCCAACCAATCACCCAACAGTTTTATTGCAATTTAATTAAAAAGACCTTACGTTTCTTTCTGCTCAGTCCCTTGATCTGAAGAGCTGGCAGTGGTGGTAGAAAAATGATGATGCTTCTGAAAGATGGCTCCCCTGAACAACTTGGTCCCGGACTGTTGATCAGACTGTTTCAAAATAAGGGAAACCACAAATATGATCTAAATGAGAACAACATGAATGCAAGTTCATTACTACTTAAAGAATAATTTGAAACTACTCAGAACTTCATGTTAATCATCTTCAAGCCACACTTTTTGACACATATCACATTCATATATATTTTTATTGCCAAGAAGTTATTCATAAACTATATAAAGTGCTCCAAATATTTTGAGAATGACATTTACGTTTACCCATTTAGATTAGAATGAAGAGTTTTCGCAACCAAATATTTGTTCTTCGATATCCTCTAGACGATTCGCAAACTGCTTGCGAAATGCAATGTTCGTATTATCAAACTCACTGGTTTTATCTCTGTTGTTCTTTAAGACTGACATAAGTTTAACAACAGAAACAAACGTGACTGCTTCCCTCATCTGATACGAAAAACCCTCGCTTATAAATTCAATTGGTTGCCTTTAATTAAATTTTCCTCTTTCTTCAACCTCAGACCACGTACTGAAAGACAAAATTTAAGCATCCATTCCAGAAACAAATGACAAACTTAGGAGATATTCAAGTGAATTCAGCAGTCGGACATGTATTTTAAATAAGAAGAGATAACTGACCCGAGGTTGCAAGAATTGGCTGAAAGAACGAGTTGCATATGTTGGTCTACTAATGGATTTGCCTGCAGATTGTGAATAAAGCATGCAGTCATGGACAGAGTAAAACACACTGAACTAAAGTTGCAAATGATTTTGGAGCTAATGGAGCATCCAATTTTTAGTGTGTACCTCCTCCGGTAAGCTGTTTCAGTATCAAAAGTCCAGTTCTTGAAGCCCGAGAGCCCAACATAATTATCTTACTAAACCTTCAATCTGTAAATACCAAAAATAAGATTTATTAGCTTTGTTTTTGTGATATGATAAACATAAAAGGAAAAACTTGGTGTTCAATTATCTCCAGACTTGGCATTACAACACTCCATAATAATGCACAAGAAACTAAACAAAAATGAAAGAAAATGTCTTTCTGTTAATACATACATACATATATATATATATATATATATATATATATATATATATATATCAAAACGTAAGAGCCCAGGCACCGACGGCAACCTAACCCCTAAACCTAAAACTGGGTGGTTCCAAGATTCCAGTACGATTATTTCATGTTCAAAAGCAAGCAAGCAAGCAAGCAAGCAAGCGTGATGTTACCTGGAATGGATTGGAAATTGAGTGGCGGCGGAGCTCCGGCAGCTACCGTATTCAACTGAAATTCCAAGACATAGATTAGCATCGTGAGATGATGAGATCATTGAAAAGCAATTCGACGCAGGCGGAATTGAACAATCTGCTTACCTCTCGGACAGAGAGTGGTGAAAGCTGCTGGGTTTCTCGGTCGAATGAGCGAGAGAGCTTAAGAGCACCGCTCCCAGCTGTGTAATGGGAGAGGATCCTCTCCTAAGCTATTTTTCTGCCTAAGCTTTTAATCATGACGTGCCACGTGTATAGAGGCACATCCAAAGGCTCACACTCTTTTGCAATTTCTTTTAAGGGAAAACATCACCAATGATCACTGAGTTATAACTAATATTTTCAACAATATCACTTAACTCACTCAGTTTTACATCTGTCTTTCACTTAACTCACTGTAGTTAATTATACCGTTAAAAGCTATTAAAATTGAGGGTATATTTGTCCAAACAATGCATTTCTAACTTAAAAAAAAAAAAAAAAAACAATTTTTTTTCAAATTATATTTAAGTTAAAAAAATCATTTTGTATTAGAAATTTCAGAAATTTAAAAAAATTGAAAAAAAAGTCTAATAAATGTAGTTTTTAAAGTTAAAAATGATTTTAAAGTGTTTTGACAAATATACCCTCAATTTTAACGACTTCTAACGGTAGAATTAACGGTAGTGAGTTAAGTGAAAGACGGATGTAAAACTGAGTGAGTTAAGTGATATTGTTGAAAATACAGTGAGTTAAGTGTCGAATAAGTCATAACTCAGTGACCATTGGTGATATTTCCCCTTTCTTTTATATTAAAAGTATGCTCAGCCTTAAAAAAAAAAAAAAAAAAAATCAGTGTGCTGGGAGTCCATTTCTAAAGTGCAGACTCTATCTCTTCTCCCAATCCTTTCATCCTTTCTCTAAAAAGCAAGAAAGAAGAAATAACGCAGGGCATCAACAACCGTGTCATTCTTCATCACACATTCACAGCACAAAGCAAAAACTGATTGTTTTTTTTTTCCTTTGAATCTCCAAATCAGAGAGGTAATCGAACAATAGAAAAACTAAACTCATTTATTAGTTTAAGCGAGTTAGATATCTTAAAAGTCATCAATTTAGTTGAAAATTTGCAGAGACGATCAATACATTAGTACCTAAAAACTGAACGGTCGTGTGGATATGCAACATGTACACGAAAGGTTCCGATTCGACAGATTCGGTTCATTCGTGTAAATTGCAGTTTTGGACGCCTTAACGATCACCAATTTGGCTGAAATTTTGCAGAGGTGATTTATACATTAGGACCTAAAAAATGAATGGTTAAGATATGAAAATGTGATCGGAAAGTGGGTGAAAACACCAAATCCATACCTAAACCTTAGGTAAGGAAGTCCTTACCTGAGAAAAATCATATGATGTCACAAGCAATGCCCAAGCTTGAATTATTCAATATTTTGGTTCTTAACATTCTAAAATTATCACATTAATACTTCAAAATTAATGTTTGACATAGTTTTAGTCTTTAGTTTTAGTCTTTTCATCTCTCTCCTCGCTGCAAACTTGTCACCGTCTTGATTGAAATAATTAATCACTAACTACAAACTAAAAATAAGAAAAAAGCTAGCATAAATAGTAGTAGTATATGTAAATTGAGAAGAATTTAGGATAATTACTAATTAACTAACATGAGAGAAGGAAAGATGAAAATCTGCTCGGCAAACGGAGGAGTCAATAGTGTCATTATTGGAAGGTACTAAAAGTATGTAGGAGATTAATTTTGAGGTATCAATATGATACTTTTAGAGCAACTCCAACGGAGTTGTTATTTGTTAGGGGGGCATGTATTTGGCTTATCATTACTCTCCATCCCATATGTCAAAGTTGACATGGCAGTGCACAGTAATAGCAAATCGAAGTTTCCATGTCGAATTTTAAAGCCGATTTTACTCATTTTAGCATGGTCATTCTTTTTTTTGGAACATTTATTTCTCTTGTTAGTATAATAATGGCTTCCACAATAATATATAAGTTTATTTGCTATATTTTATCCTTCTTTATTCAGTGGCACAAATTAATAAAATAATTAGTAAATTTCAAATCAAGGTCTTCTTCAAATGAACCAAAGTTAGCTGTGTAGCTCGAGCAGGAGTTTCTTAAAAGTGGAAAAACGAAAACATTTAAATGACATCACGGATGGAGTAAACCATAGCCAAATGTTAAATGGCCATGTCAGCCTTTAAAATCAAAATTGACATACTCCTTTTGACATCTTCATTGAAGATACTCTTATAATGTTGGGAACTAAAGTATCGAATAACCCAAACTTTGAAGACTGTTTGTGATAAAAATTGTTAATATCATATGTAAGCAAGTCATGGTTTATCGATAAAACATACATTATTTATATTAGGGTCATCAATGGGCAAGGCTAGTCGGGCAAGACCACAATACATGAACTACCAAATTTAGCCCACTTTAAATACCACTTTGGGAAATATGTAGTTCGGTTGCTAGAATGTTTTGTAAATCAACAAACTAAACCCAAAAGGCGCCTTGCGGTTTTGGGTTGATGAGTCATCGGGATGTCATTCGTGACATGTCGGTTTCTCATTGGCTCGGGGTCGTAGCGCTGTGGGACGCCCTCTCGGGTCACCACACCTGCCCCGCCCGGAAGGGAAAATCATCCAAACAGTGTCTGAACTTTTCCATACTATTAATTTTCATACTTATACTTTGAAAAATATCAAAATGGTACCTGAAGATTTTACCCCGACCCAATTTCAGTACCTAGCAACAGTAAAGTCGTCAACTCCGTTAAATTTTGAGGGGTAAATTTGGTAGTTCATGTATTCCGGAAGGGAAAATTATCCAAACAGTGTCTTAACTTTTTCAGACTATTAATTTTCATACCTATACTTTGAAAAATATCAAAATGGTACCTAAAGATTTTACACCTACCCAATTTCCGTACCTAGCAACAGTAAAGTTGTCAATTCCGTCTGAAATTGCTTCTTTCTTCTTCTTCTTCTTTAAATTGCTGCTTCGTCAAACCATTTTGTGGAAAGAGGTAGCTACTAATTGGTCTGCTTATGAAGCTGGTCCAAGTATTTTCCACCATGTAAAGGGTTGCTCTACATCTGATCAAAACCACATGAAGTGCCAGATTTACCCCTAAAAAATTAACGGAGTTGACGACTTTACTGTTGCTAGGTATGGAAATTGGGTTGGGGTATTAGCTGCCTCTTTCCATAAAATGGTTTGACTAAGCAGCAATTCTAAGAAGAAGAGGAAGAAGGAAGAAGCAATTCCAGACTTTTCATTCATTCTTTCTTTCTTTCTTTCTTCTTCTTCTTCTTCGAATTGATGCTTCGTCAAACCAGGGATGAAGTGCTCTCTCGACTTAGTGCACAAAAGTGCTAGATTTACCCCTCAAAATTCCAAACGAAGTTGACGACTTTACTGTTGGGTAGGGGTAAAATCTTCAGGTACCATTTTGATATTTTTCAAAGTATATGTATGAAAATTAATAGTCTGAAAAAGTTAAGACACTGTTTGGATGATTTTCCCTTCCGGAATACATGACTACCAAATTTACCCCTCAAAATTTAACGGAGTTGACGACTTTACTGTTGCTAGGTACTGAAATTGGGTTGGGGTACAATCTTCAGGTATCATTTTGATATTTTTCAAAATATAGGTATGAAAATTAATAGTATGGAAAAGTTCAGACACTGTTTGGATGATTTTCCCTTCCGGGTGGGGCAGGTGTGGTGACCCGAGAGGGCGTCCCACAGCGCTACGACCCCGAGCCAATGAGAAACCGACATGTCATGAATGACATCCCGATGACTCATCAACCCAAAACCGCAAGGCCTTTTGGGTTTAGTTTGTTGATTTACAAAACATTCTAGCAACCAAACTACATATTTCCCAAAGTGGAATTTAAAGTGGGCTAAAGGATTTGGGCTTACAATAGGAGCCCAATTTGGAAAATAACAAATCACTAAGTAAATATAAGTATGAGAGATGCGCCCCAGGGTTACGGGTCTCCCGAAATTTTATAAATAAGTGAGTAGAAAACAAATAATTAAATGAAAAGTAAATAAATAAGTTACTTCAAAATCCGATAAGGGACCAAAACCTTCTTTTAATAAAATCAAAGAGAAATGCACCAAGCCGGGCCATGTGCCTCCTCTGTACGCTCCCTGACCACATACTCGAAACCTACACACTGTTGTAGGGGTGAGCTTTTGTCCTCGCATGCCCAGTAAGGGCCGACCCAACCATGCTAGGTTTGAAAAATAATATAATTGAAAAGATTTACTACATAATATTGTGCACGTTTATCGAAAATATTTTAAAAGAGGTAACCACAAACATTTGTTCTCTTTTATAAAACATATGCAGCATGCTTCACACAACTTAGAGTTCCGAGATACTTACCTTGTAATACCCGAAATTTTCATTTTAAATTCGTGTATTTGTGTTGAGTGATTATTATACGATTTAACGATTATTGTTCGATAATAATTCACTTTTACATTTATCGAAGTTTCGAAATAATTATTTTTAACGAAAAGCTCGAAATACTCGTACGAAATTTGGAGAAATTTCCTTCATGAAAGTTGTAGAGCTCGTCGATACGAGTCCGCACACGTGCGGAACACGAAGATCGGATTTTTTCTGAATTAGTTATCGAATTACGAAGTTTTCCGAAACTTGTATATATAGAAAATTTTTTTGGAAACCCTAATTTCCACCGGCCTCCTTCTCTTTCTTTTTCTGGAAAACTCACTGTTCACTCTCTCTCTCTCAAACTCTCGCATCGTTCTCTCTCTCGACCGAAAAGGAGAGCAAACTTCTCCTTAATTGTTCTCCCTCCACAGACCACCTCTCGACCTCAAACCAAGTCCCATGCGTTCGTCTCGAGCAGCTCTAGCACCCAGAGGCAGTTTTACAAGGCGGCGCGGCCTGTAGCGGCGGCGGCACGGCCCGAACCGAAAACCACCATTTTCGGTTCGAGCTTGATATCTCGAGCTACACTCCACCATTTCACTTGATTCTTGGCTCATTGAGCTCGCCTCAACTTCCTCTACAAGTACCAAGAAGGACCGGAACTGGGTCGAACGTTTTCACGTTCGTCGGAGCTCGACCCGAACGGATCGAAACACCGAAACTTTCGATCAAGATATCTCGAGCTATACACGATCGTTTCTTGTGATTCTTGGCTTGTTGAGTTCGCAAGGAAGTTCTGAACAAGTTTCCAGAAGGGATCGGGGCCTGAGGTTGCAGTTTTCACGTCGGTTTTCAAGCCACCGGTTTCTGCATTTTTTCCGGCCGCCGACTGTAAATAGGTAATTTCGATCCCTTCCCGTCATTTTTAGGTCTTGTGCTAGTTATGAAAGTTGCTCAGAATGATGAAACGAAGGGGACAAGCTCAGCCCCGACACCATTGGCGGTGGTTGGTGGCGGCTCTGTCCCTAACTCCGGCGGTCCTTTCAGGCCACCTCCGGAGGTCTAAAATTTGGTTTCTGTCCATTTTATGATTCTATGTTTCGATACGATCATTTCGGCGTATTATACATATTTTTCGGATATCGTATGAATTAGTTATGAATTTTATGATTTTGATCGATTTTGATCGTTAGATTTTTGATCTGTGAAATTATGACCGTCGGATGAACTTGTAAATTTGTTATGATGATCATATGACTGTCCCAGAGGCTTTGTGTGGTCATGGGCGAAGATCCGACCGTTGGATCTTCGTATATGTGAAAAACGGTAATTAGGGGAGCGATTCGTGAGAAACCGCTCGACGGATTTTAATGTAAATTAGAATCCGGCCGTTAAATGGTAGTTAAATTATGTGTTGAAATTGGTGGCTAAATTCGAATCACATTTGATTAGGTGATTGACGGATTTTATTTGAGTGGGCTATTCGGCGTAATTATAATTATAATTATATTGAAGACGCAGCGGGAGTATCGAGGTGAGTAAAACTCACGTGGTTCATATTACGAACCGAATGTTTTAAAATTTATTTATTTATGGTAATTGTGTGAACAATATTTGCGGATTAAATATTTGTTTTTAAAATTTCATGGACTTGAATCACCACGGTCTATAGGTAAGTAAAATGAATTTTAACTATACAAATGAATTTCATGATTTCTTGTGTGAACTATAGATAGTATTAGTGGTCATTCCTGAGTGGATGATTACGTATATATATATTTACGTGAAAAATATATATTGATGAGTGGATTGTTGTGTGATGATATGATTGAGTAGAATTGATGAATTGATTTTATTTCAAATTGTATAATTCCATAATAATATGATGTATCTTGGTTGGGTTGATTTCTGTATGCGATATTATATGTTGTGCTCATTTATGGGTTTAGGGTCGACGTAATGACCGGTGTGGGTAATCGGACGCTCTAATCCTGGATGGATGATGAGATACGATTGGTTGAGTATGTGGAATTATTGGACGTTCTAAATATTTATATAGGTATACATATTGATGAAATACAATAATGATAAATATGTCGGATGCCATAACCTAGGCCAGGTGACGGGCTACGATTCAGTTAGAGCTCTAGTCTGTCAAGTACCGTATTTTTATAAATACGATGATGAGAGTTGTGATGGAAGTTGTGAGTTGGATTGTCTTGATATATTGAATTGGTGTTGATTGAGATTGTTAGTACTTGCATATGTGGAAATTATTGGGTGTTGCTGTGTTGCTGTGTGTGGGGATAAATGAGAATTAAATTAAGTAACAGTTCTTTCTTTTACTCATACAAGCTTTCATAAGCTTACCGGGTTTTGTGTTGTTGCAATCCCGGTACACTATTCAATGGTGTAGCGGATATTCCTGCAGGTCAGGATAATCAGGGAGGTGACCGAGCTGCTTAGGTGTTACAGCAGTTTTGTTATTTATTTAGTTGTGAGGTGTGTATGCTCATTTAGAGCTTTACATTACATTTTGGATTTGAGTTGTAATAATTAACCGAGACTAAATTCGGTTTGATTTTATTTCGTGTGGTGAGTATGTTAAGAAAAGAAATTTTCAGGATGATTATTTTGAGTTGTAGTATTTTCATGTTTCGGATTTTGAATTGTTATTCTAAAATTCGGGGCGTGACATACCTGCCGGCTAAACTAAAACAAATCGGTGACGGGCATGGTTCGTCATCTTTCGAGAGCCGGCCAACTACTCTATAGTCCTTGTGATTACAAGTAACGAAAGTGTCCATTTCCTGGCCCTGAGTCTCTTATGACTGGTTCACTGTCGGTACTCACCCTTCCTCGACAACATAGGAGCACAGCCCCCTCCGGAGGTTCACGGTTATCGACACCATGAGATCTCTAGGAATCCATGTGTCTAGGTCCCATTCACTTTAAAGTCACAAGAACAAACATACAAAGGGTACAGTATCTCAACATGCAATTCTAGCCTCGGTTTTCGCAATCAACCATTATCAGTTATGAAAACACAGGTATCACGAGGCATCGACTAATGAACAACCAAAAACATACTTGCAGGCAACATATTAATATACTAGAGCATTCCACGTATATCGAAAAGCCTCTAACAAGGAAGGGACAGCTCACCCTACCTGGAATAGGAGTGCTCGCCTAAACTTAGCTTCGTTTCCAACTTTCGATACTTCTTCCAATTTCATGTGTACACGCTCGAGTCCTTTAACAAAAATTATATCCGATAAGTAATTAATTCATAACTCACTTTAAAATTCACCAAATAACCTATGATCGATAATTATTAGAAACCATTCCCGAACAATTCACTTAGAATGATAAGCTCATTCGGGATATGGTGATCATGTTTCTTTCGATAACATAGTTCGTGTTAAATAGTTGATGCCATTGTCTAGTATTCATTTCTTAAGCAACAAACACCCTTACCATTCCCCAATAATCCAAATGAAATGGCATTTGAACCATTTGAGATATGGTGATTATAATTAGCACCTTGATCCTCATTTATTTACCTTTTTACTTTAGGAAAACAATTGAAAATTTCCATTCCCGAATATTCCATTAAATATAATTCTCCCAATTTTCGGGACATGAAGAATTTAACAAAAGCTATGATCCGAAACTAAACTTGAGGTCAAATCGTTAGACCTTTCTATTTTCTTGGTATACCTTAGCATCCTTAATTTCCCTTTTAATCGTCAAAGTATTTACCATACAAATTTCTTATTAAGTTAGGTCCAATGATAACTAGCCAATATAACTTCATTTCGAATACCGATTTCTTATGAACTTGAGCAACTTACATTTTCGTTAACAATAACCAACTCACTTCTCTCCTTAAAACCGTGGTATCCGAAATGGTAGTTATAGACATTCTTATTTTACATTTCAACGTTGATAACGAATTTTTGCTAATTCACAAGACCAATTTCCTATATACTAAACTGATTTCATCCTTTTCCTCTATCATGCAAGGTTTCCAACATAATTCAAATGACAAGTACCACTTTCGTTTCTAATATTTCACATAACCATAATTTCACTGAGTACACACAATATACTACAAAAATAGATCCAAATACCCAGACCCTTACCATTCTTCTCAAAACTTAACTCCTCTGCTACAATAACCTTCGACGCGAAACTTGATTTCTTTAGAGTCTTCAAAACTACAATAATACCACCCAACACTACCTTAACAACTATATAAGACCAAACATTGTACAATTGCTGAGATAAGATATAAATCAAGGCCTTACCCTTCTCCTTCAACAGTGATTCAATCAAAGCCTCAGCTTCGTGCTCTCCTCTTTAAACCCAAAAATGCAGATTCTCCAACCTCACACAATCCAATGTGAACAACAGAAATTATGGGTATTAATCTAATTTGAATTGGAGGCTTCAACCAAGAATAGGGCGATGTAATCAAGCTTACCGGACTGAAGGTGCGAACTAGTGGCATTCACAGTGGCGTAGGGAGGCAGTGGCGGCGCGTTATGTTCTAGTTGGAGTAGGAGGTCGAGACTAGGGAGTCTTGATGTTTGACGAGGTGCTGATTCCGATTAGGGAGGTCGTTGAGCTCAATTCGAGCTGAAAACTAGAGATAGAGGCATGCAGAGTTAAGACCTCTAGCGAAGCTCAAACGACGTCGTCAGGCCTCGGTGGCAGGGTTTTGCTCCGTTTTGGTTGCTTAGTAGAGTGACGGTGGCAGAAGGTGTTACGATCCCCGGGATCATAGCCATGGTATGACATAGTAGCGAAATGAAGCAGAGAGAAATTCTAGAGAAAACTAAGAAAATAGAAATGTAGATTTTCATTCATAGATTATTTCTACAGGAAAGCTAGTAGATATAGAACTGTCTGGGACACGTGTCGACCAACCAGTGATGACCCCTACCTAACATACTCCCAGCACAAGACCCAAAAGGTGTGCACTAACTAAACAAAACGCTGCGTTTCAATTGCAAATAGAATGACTTGTAACATTTCCACCATCTCAAAGAATAGGCTTGACCTCAAGCCTGAAATGTCTTCCGAAACTTGTCCCTACTTTATTATCCAAGTTACCAAAAGTCATCTTGGGCATATGAGGCTCTAGAACTGTAGATATTGCCAACAGTAAGAACATTGTATCTCAATACTTGTCAAAAGCATTGAGTGAAGTTCCAAGAGCATAATCAACTATGTTGACTAGCTGGAGAGCCATCGTATTGTCAAAAGCAGCCCCCAAATTGTTATAAAAAAAAAGCAATCATAAATTGAGATGGTAGAGACAAACTCAAGGGTGATACCCCATCGGATAAGATGATGAAATGAGCCTTGAACAGTCTATTCATATGTGGAACCCATGATACCATAACATTGTTTATATTGAAAATAGCATCATCCGCCCCAGCTCTGTACAACGCACCAACAGAACTCTCCAATCCAAGAACAAGTCCAACAATATCACATATATCTTCGGGAAAGTTATCACAGTTCTCCTTCGGCAACTCAACAGTTATACTTGTATCTATATCATATCTGCTAGGTGGGAAATTATTATGCCAAACTATCATACATAATAATGCCTTCACTATATCACCAAGCAAGTCCCTTTCGGACATCTTTTTTGAGTCTATTCCAGTGCTAGAATAATCAGCCTCATCAAAAACTCCCACAGTAGTGTGAAGTGTTATATCAATATTTGCCACTTCTTTGAAACCTGACCACGCCTCAATGATCCAAATAAGAAAGACAACAATCTCATTATGTGGCATGTAATTCCTGGGGAACTCTATTCTTTGCTTCAAGAGACATATATAATATTTGAAGACACAAACATGTATTAGTGTATAGAAATGAACACCCACATGAGAATTAGAAAAGATTCTCAAAGCTTCTCTATTGGGACCCTGCAGAATATGGCTTGAATTCACAAATTCAATTGCCTGGGAGTATACAACTATAAACAACAATATAAGCGAGGGAGCCTCATTTGACCGCATAGGTACTGAAAAGTATTGTGGGGGAATTAATGCAAGATCTCCAAAGTCAATTGCCATATAAGTGAATTCGAAAAACCATGTAATCATGAAATCAGGCAAATGAAGAGAACAGCTCATAGAAGAACAATAATTTCCGTTATCAATATCATTATACCCAATTTCAAGGCCTTGTTTCTTAGACCTCAAAAACATTAGCTTATTCATAGAGACAACCATCATAATTCCAAAGATAAACTGTGCATCTTCTCTCAATATGTCAGCCAAAAGTGGTCGTAATGAATGGGTAGCAACCAAGGTGAAAAAAGAAACAATTTCTTCACAAGTGCATGGAATGGAGGATAAGAAGTGGAAGAGCACGTTGCCATGAAAAGCTCATCCTTATGAACATGTCCCACCATGTGTTGAAAAAACTTGTGCATATTAGTCAAAAAGCCTACACAATTATCTCTTGAAAGAAGTGCATCATAAGTGTACCTCATAAAGTATAACTTTGAATTGGTTTTAAGAAAGTCAACAACTGCATCAACCAAACCATCATTTCTCAGCCTTCCATCATCATCATATAGAGCCCACACCTGCCCTTTCGCAAAACTTCTCTTATCTTTCTTGCAATATTAAGATTGTGAATCCTCCACAACACCAACAAGATCACCATCACAACTTTTGTACTTAACGCTAGCCTCTTGGCACAACTAGGAATAGTGAGTTATAAGTGCACTTTGCTCATGATCTCCAAGTGAGTCGTCAGAATCACCATCTACTTAGTTGTTTGGCAAGAAAGATGAGAACTCGGATACATGGCACATATACACAGTCACTATTTCTCGAAGCCCTTGGTATGAATAAGGTGAAGAGCCTCCAAAAAGGTGGGCCAGCTCATCCTGGATAGCATTGTAGAGAAAATGACCATTAGCCCTTATCTTACTCATTGTCAAACCAAGGGGTTCAAGCTTTTTTCTAGTTTCCTATCCTCAACCATTTGATTACTTATTGACTTGCTCGGCTCTTCTTGAATTCTCTGCTTCCTTCTTGCATCATTCCGAGCTCCTTTCACTTTTTTCTTTGAACTCTTGCTAGGCTTTACATTCTCAAGGTGTCTGCTTACAAAAACACCAGTTATGGCCTTCACTAAAGTATCCAAGTTACTCGCTTCACCTCTATTATCAGTGCTGCAATAGCTTAATAGTGCAAGTTCTTTAGCTTGTTTTTCTGGAAGCTCAGTAGAAAGTTGAGATATCTCTGCCTCCACTTGCTTTTTCTTAGCTTTTTGTCCAGCCGTGTTGATAGCAGCAACAATCATTGGTCCAATTTTCTCATCATTTCCAACAGACATAGATGTAACAGCTTTAACATCATCACAACCCTTAACAAGCCTAGACTTGTTTTCTAGTTCAGAAGCAAGTCCTCCACCTTTGTCTTGAATGCTCATAGAAGCAATAATGGTCCTTCCTGCATTACATATCCCATCTGATTGCAGTATTTTATCAAACATGTGGAGTGCATAATATTCTATTCTTTTCCCACACAAACTTGGTCCCTGATCATCTTGCTTAACAGTAACACTCTCAAGCTGACTGAACTCTCTACCATCCTCACTATTCACCTTAACCATCTCATCAGAATTCTCTCCATCCCTAGTATCTAACTTCTCATCAATACCATTTAATTTAATACCACACACAAAACCCACAACATTATCCATACTAGTATTATCATTAAATCCCAATACCACATCAGTGTGAGACAAATTCAAGTCATTATCCATAGGAGTTTTACGAATAATACCATTATCAGCAGGAATAAGTGATGACGAAGCCTCGGGTGCAGCCGGAATCAATTGGGGTGCTGATGAAGGCGGCGGAGAGCCAAACTTCAGTGGGTTATCAACTTGGCTTGTTGGAGATCGTAATGAACCCTATAACAACTGCAGCTCCTTCCTGAATTCAGATATGAAGGTATCTATCGAACTCTTCAGTGATTCACGCACCTCACACAACTTAGATTCTATGTGTTATTTGTGAACTTGCAATTTGCCAGAACCCTGTGGTGGTGAATGTAGTTTCTCACAAACGGGAGGTGAAGGAGCATAATGGTAGATAGGTGTTGTAGTCATGGGTTTAGTGGAGATGAACTGAGAATGAGGGTCACATGAATAGCTTTGTGAAATCGGGGTATATATCCATGGATTTGGGTTAGAATAAGGGATTGATGGACTTTGAGGAGTGGTGGTGAGCGGCTGTTGAGCAGTAGGATAAATAGGTTGCAATTGAGGAGGAGTGTTGAACTGTGCGTGAGTCTAAGAACACAAGGAAATTGATGAGGGAAAACATACCCATTAATGATTGTTTGGGAAGGTGGTGGTGCTGGTGGTGAGTAACTCGGATGGAATGGAAATGGAGGAGGAGGTTGGTAGCTAGGGCTACCGTGAAGGTGAGACGAATGTGAGAGGTAACAAGCACTGGAGATCCTTCCACCGTACCCCACCGGAAACAGGCCCAGTTGCGGGCTCTGATACTAGTTGTTATGATCCTCGGGATCATAGCCATGGTATGACATAGTAGCGAAATGAAGCAGAGAGAAATTCTAGAGAAAACTAAGAAAATAGAAATGCAGATTTTCATTTATAGATTCATTCTACAGGAAAGCTAGTAGATATAGAACTGTCTAGGATACGTGTCGACCAACCAGTGATGACCCCTACCTAACATACTCCCAGCACAAGGCCCAAACGGTGCGCACCAACTAAACAAAACGCTACGTTTCAATTGTAAATAGAATGACTTGTAACAGAAGGGTGATGAAATCGTCGAAAATCGACGAGACTCGAGGAACAGTGGCGTTACAGCTTGGGTCGAATTTGGATGTTGGATCGATTGGTGGTGGCGGTTTTTGCGAGGTGTAGGTCGGAGATGGAGTTTTTCAGTGATGGCAAAGAGTACGAGACAGAGAGAGAGAGAGAGAAGGGAGAGTTTTAGATTTTCCGGTTTTCTACTTGTAACTTTCTATTTATACCCATATTCGTGAAATACCAATTTTGCCCTTCCGACGAATTATAAAACTCCTCTAGCTAAATGCTTTCGGTTTTGAGCTTGTAACTTTTCTTTTATTCGTTTTTCGTTGGAAATTTCCTAGACTAATTCTTGACTTCGTCTTAAGCCCAATTGGAAGAACATTGGCCCAAACTCAAATTGTTGGCCCAATAGGTGGTCTCGACACCAAAACAATCTCCAAAATCGATTTCTTCACTTAAATCACCCTGCGAAAATCATATTGGCGAAAAGTTACCTTTTAAAAATTAAACAAAATTTTCAGGGGCTCACAGCAGGGTCGAGCTTTTTCTTAAAAATCAAAGCCCAGAGCTTTACAGGCTTTCTTGGACCAAGCCGGATCAGGCTTTTTGGGTAAGCAGGACCGAACCCATTATATTTATATGTAATGTTCTTTTATTAAAAAGTTAAAAAATGCTATGAAAAATTATGATATGTTAATGATTGAACAAATAAAATGCAAAATTAAATGAAAATATGGTCGAATCCAATAATTAGTTCACATATTCGAATAATAACTACATAAAAATATATATTAATACTAGAATTGAATGGGCTTTCGGGTAGGGCTTAAAGGTCGGGCCGAACGGGCTTTGATGGGGCCATGATGGGTCGGGCCTTGGGTTTGAACACTCCGCCCTAAGCTTGCCCAATGCCCAACGGGCAAGGCCGAACCATGTTTTTGCCCAATGGGCCTGGTGTATGCCAATGGACTTTTGGGCCCATGGGTCAAATGATGACCCCTAGTTGAAAATGAGGACCCATAATTGTAAATTTTAGGAGAAATTACTAGTCACTCTCTGTACTTTTAGGGCGTCGACAATTCAGTCCCTATTATCATAATTTTAACAAAGAACTCCTTAGACATTCAAATCTCACACAACTTGGTCCTTCTGTTAACTACGCGTGAAATAGCTCCGTTAACTTGCTGAGTTTGGCACTTTTTTCCATGCCAACTCAGCTGAATGCATGTCATGTCAATGGAAAAATGAAGAGGTCAATCCCTGTACTTCATGTTCCCTCTTCTTCACTGAAAGAAGATCAAAATACCTCCAAAATTGAGATCATATTTCCCTCCATATTCATAGATTGAGTAATATTTCTATAAATTGAAGCATCCATTTTTGAAGCATCAATGGAAGGAAAAAGTTTGAAACAAACTTTCCCTTACTTTCATAATAAACCCCTAAACCGAAAAAATACATTGTGTCATCAACATTAACAAGCCATTGAACGAAGCTCTAACTTACCAAAAACAAACATTAGAGCATCACATCCTCCGATTGTTCAAGTACTAAGATGTTTGGAATTAAATTTAGCTCTAATCATCTTGTCAAAAGATTAGAGCTAGCAACCAAGTGACACAGCAGAAGGTTGCCCAAAAACAAGATGCCTAAAATGTTTTGCTTGGCTACCTCATATCAGTCCCATACCCTAAACTATTTTCCAGCTCCTTTACCTGAGTTATGTCTAACCCTTTGAGAGGACCTTAATGGTGTTGAGCCTTCTTGGTTGATGCATTGGAACCTTGTATAGACCTTGAAGTTGTTGGGGGCAGATCCAGCTTGTACGGGCCTTGAACTTTGTTGGGTAGATGCAACTTGTACATGCCTTGATCTCTTTCGGGCAGACTTGTTTTCTTCCAATCTTGATGCCTTTAAGGTAGCCTTCTTTTTTTAGAGACACACAACATTGTATTATAAGTAATATTACCCTTTGATACTTCAGACTATAGTAGCAGTACATACAAAAACAATAGACAAGAGAGAGTGTAATATTACCCTTTGATATTCAGCCCTTTCTTTGGCTTTCTGCCTCAACTCATTCTTGGTTATGGGGTGATTTTTTTCTTGCTTGGACAGTAGCAAACAATAAGGTAAGTAAATGATAATTCAATGTAAGCCAAAACCAATAATTGCCTCAAGTTTGAAATACAAGTTACCTGATTTTCAGATGTTTGTCCTTCCTGTGTATTGAGCTTCCTCTTCTTACTAACAACAGTAGCCCTTTTCCTTTGGTGACAAATGTCTTTGACATGTTTTCAAGTTGTGACCTACTTGCTTACAATTGCTGCACCTTAGGGATCTTTGCACCCTTCCAAGTTTAACACCACCTTCCTAAACCCTTTCTGAAGCATCCTTCATTCTTGCTGTTTTGGGCCTACCAGGCTGCCTTGAATATTGTAGAGGTAAAATAGGAGGATCTTCAGTTCTTGACCATAAATCCATGATATTTATAGGCTGGATGAGGTTCCTGTAGATACTGATATAGGTCTTCCTCAAATAGCATGCTGCCACATAATCATCTGGGTCATGCCTCTTTAAGTAAATGGCAGAGATAGCATGCTTGCATGGTATTCCAGATAAGTCCCACTGCCTGCAAGTGCATGTCCTCATTCTTAAGTTGACCACATTCTTCGATCCCTCAATATTCTCTACCTCAGCAATGTCACCACCATTAAATGTTAGTATGCAGTCTGTTGCAGCCTTTAACTTATTCTTCTCTATAACCACTCTTGGCTTTGGACATATATTACCATGATAAGCCTCCTTTTTTTCCTTGCTCATTGCAACTCTCTTCATTAGTTTGACCCTCAACTCTTCAAACAAGGTCACTGGTGGGTTACCCCTTGCATCTAATATCCACCTATTAAAACTCTCACACAGATTGTTTATTATGATATCACAATCTGCATCTGTGTTGAAATATGCCCTGCACCAATGTCTTGCAGGCCTCTCTTTTGTTGTAACCATTAACCATTCTATAACATTAAAATCAGTTTAGATATATCAATATATGAACATTCATAATAAAGATTTCTCAAGTACCTGTAAGCCACTTGTATGCATCAAGGTCGAGGGCCTTCATATCGTCCATCTCCTTCTTAAGGCAAAGTAGTTGATTTTGCACAAGCCCACATCTGATCTTTCATCACTTTTTCGAGAAATAACTTCGTAAAGTTTGTCCACATCAGACCAAAAATCTGATATGAGCTCTTGGGACAACCTCTTTAAATGCATGTATGAGACCTTTTTGCTTATCACTAATGAAGGTCCATCCTCTTCCTTCATGCTCAATGTTCATATCAGAAACCATTAACTCTAGAAAACACATCCATGAATCCTTGCTTTCTGCCTCAACCATAGCATATGCTATCATCGATGATGTGTTATTGGCATTAATACTAAAAGTTGTTAACAGTTGACCCCTAAAGAAACTCTTCAGATGTGCACCATCTAAGCCAATAACAGTTCTGCAACCAACCTTAAAGCTATTCTTGAAATCCCCCAAACAAATATACATTCTTTTGAATACAGGAATGTTGCTTGTATTAGGGAATGAACACTTAATATCAATTGTAGTGGCTAGATCAACACTCTACCGCTCTCTTCCATTGAGGCCAAGTACTGCAAGAGAAAGCTCGGGTTCTAGGTAGGGGATGCCTTTAACTCTATCTATGCTTTTTGATGCGGCTGAAATAGCCCCACAATTTAACCCTGCAAAATATAGTTGTCAGTATAGGATAAGTAGGGATCGTTCAGTCCGGGGATTGTAGGGTACACCTACACAAAAAGGTCAATTAACAAATAAAAGAATAAAATGGGGGTTTTGAGATTTGGTTCCTAATCTACTTAAAATAAAAACAGAACAAATAAAACCATTTACAATGATCGACTTCCCTAACCTAGACCAATACCACTCGGAAATTACTAAGTATAAAAATAGAAAATCTATTTCAACATGCTACAAAAACGTGCCTATCTTAAATGCCTAGATAAGAGCCCAAATGAAAAGCCTCAGCTGATCAATCCATTTATCTAATTCGTTCTAATGTAGGCTTGGATTGTAAAAGTCCTTAACAAGCCCAATACTACTAATTTTCGAAAACACTCAGTGTAATTCTCTTAACTAGTAGTATTATCTAACCCTCGAATCAACGCATACGTGCAAATTAATTAATACACATAGAATTTAACACGTAATTTCCAGAATCATTTAATCATTAAAGCATGATTTTTACCACCCGTTAGAACTAATTACTACTTGTTTTATTTAGCGTCTAACAAATAACAATTACTCTTGGCTAATTAAGAAAACACACAAGAACACTCAGTGTGATTCTAGCATACAAACTTATTAACCTAACTCTGAAAATTACCTAAACACGTAAAAGGGCACAAAATTGTAACATGTATCATCAAAGAATTCTCAAAATTAACTCAATAATAAACTGAAAATCTCAAAAATATTAATAAAAATATTCTAAACATTTCATGTCTCCAATTACACACAACTCGCAAATCCAAACGCACAAAACCGAAACAAAAATTGAAAGTAGAGTCATAGTTACACTTTGAAGCTTTCCTCAGCAGTTTGGCAGTAAGGTGGTGAACTCGTGTCTGCTATGGTGGTGGAGCGTCCTTGACTCAGCGCCTATGAGCTTCATAGATTGATGGATGGATGGATGGTGGTCACGGTCTTGTAGGTGATGGAGGATTGAGGAGTGAATTGGGCAGAGTCTCGGAAACGTTTTTGGCCAGGAAGTGATGTCAATTCTGTTCTGGACGTTGCCTATTTATAGGGAACATTGGTTGGTTTTTATCGATCGTACCCTTCATCATTTGGACGGATGAGATTACATAGCTTTCTTCATCTTCTCCTTAATTTTTTGTTTCTTATTTCTTGTCCTCTTAATTTCTCATAATGGGGTACTTATGGCCTTAATATCTCTCATAATGGGGCAATTCCTTTAATTTTCCAACTGAAACATCTTTCTCCTTTATTCCCCTTCTTCATTACTTGGTCAAACGTCTTAAATGTCCTATAAAAATGTGGAGAATATCAGAATTATGTAAAGACCGCAAAAACGTCGACAGTAAGGAATCCTGATCCCGTTATGATTTTTTCATAAATTTCGCATTTTCTGCATATTTTACGCCAACCACTCTGCAAGGCTTTGAAAACAACTTTAATGACTCAAGACACAAATCTAAGGGAGAAATAAGGCTAGAATGGGGCGTATACTCATGAAAATCGTTGCACTTTGTGTTTCTATCACTTTTCTTGCATATACTACGTTTCATATGAGACCTCTTGTATGTTTTGTAAATTATTTGTTTTACTCTTGAAATGGTTTGCATGGTTGGAATGATGTGTTGGCAATTGATGGGGATGTAAGGAGATGGTTTGACCCTCCTTGGGGATTGGAAATCCCGAACCACCGGTGGTGGGCAACCTGCACAGCCCTTGTTATTGATTTTTCCCTTTGTCTCTAGCCTTGTGATAATGATTGAATTCCGGAAAGTGATTGGCTAGATTGACGGTTATGATGGAAGTTGTGGAAGGAGATCAATTACCGTGGATTTATATTTACGTGGTGACGATTACGTGGGAATGCAAACCAGTTTTATCTACTACCTTTTTGTCAAAAGATAACTTATGTTTTCAAATTTAGATATGGGGGCGGGCATGGGCAATGACTGCATGTAGGAGCCTAACCCCTACTTTAGTTTGTCTTGCAGGCTATTGTTATCGGAGCTTGGGTACAGAGGATTATTTTTGGAGGCCACAAATTGTTTTATCTAAAGTTTATTTTTCTCTTTACTTGACCTATTTGATCTCATCAAATTTTTGTAAAGATATGTATGGTTGATGATGCGTGTGATTGCTTACTACCAAAGTGGAACCTTATGGTTAGAAACTGCACTTGGGTTTAGATCCT
This sequence comes from Rosa persica, assembly GCA_025331145.1. Taxonomy (NCBI): domain Eukaryota; kingdom Viridiplantae; phylum Streptophyta; class Magnoliopsida; order Rosales; family Rosaceae; genus Rosa; species Rosa persica. The sequence continues at coordinate 21,492,601 of WFKR01000004.1, read as the reverse complement.
AGTGGGCTAGACTTAGAAGACTCACATAAATTACCATTTAATGAACCTATTGTAAACTTGAGCTGAAAACTAAAACTGACACGCTGTTGTTGAATTTCCTGGTGCATTTGTGAACTGGATCATAGCTTTTGACCATCAATGTGCTCTCATACTGCATTTTGCTGGCAAACAGCTCAAATGGACAGTTGTCCTCCTTACAAACCACCTTTATCCTTATTTTGTCATTTTTAATGACCACATATTCCCAACCTCCTTGAATGGCATGCTCCCTCAAAGCATCCCTAACATTATGCGCTGTTGTAAACTTCATTTTAAGTTAAAAGCAGGAATCTTCATATCTATTTTGGGGTTGAATTCAAGTCCCATTTCTTCAAGTTCCCCATCAGAATTTATAGTATAACCCAACTTCTCATCATCGTCATCAACCCACTGTTTTAAAATTTCATCCACATTTGACATGCCCACAAATCCAACATATTCTGGTCTTGTTGCAGTCTCTTCGACATCTTCTTCGTTCAACCATTCATCATCATCATCCACCCCATAGTGGTCGTACTCCTCATCATGTGCACAAGGATCATAATCACTATCCTCATCCTCCTCACTTGAGCCTTCATGCTCATAGCATTCCTCACTTCCATATTCCAGACCACCAAATGATTGAAGTTCATCCAAATAATTTATCTCTACATCAAGAAGACCACCTCCTTCATTTTCTTGGACACTTAACTGCTGCCCTATCCCACTTGATTGTTGTTTAGAAGATCCTACTCCTCCATTAGATTGCCTTATCCCACTTGACTGCTGATTTTTGCTTGTATCATACTCCACCAACTTCTGTTTTTAGCTTGTATCATGCTCTACCAATTTCTGTTTTCCCTTGTCTTGTGGACTAAAGCCACCAACAGTGCTTGCTTGAGTAGGTATAGTCTCCTCAACCTCACTAGTAATGATTCCCTTGCTTCTACTAGGTCTAGGCAAATTAGGTAGCTCTTCAATAGCACATGTTGGCTTCCTTCTAGGCTCATCATCGGCTGGGCAACTCTTCTATAATCACACTACTGCTATGACCTTCATTAAACAAGAAGATGTCATAATATTCTTCTCCAAACACACTGTGCTAGGCAAAGAAGGAGAAGCGGCTGACCGACCAAATGAACTCCAAATGAGTTGAAACTTTTCAGATCTATTCTAGACATCTTATGGATCATTTCATATGAAGAGTGCAAGAGCTAGTTTGGAGTGGAAAGCCTTCAAAAAATCGGCACAATTTTCTGACTACAAGACGAAAACTGTACAACCGGACCTGTACGGATTCCGACAGCATTTGCGGCCAAAATATAGTGAATTAAGCTCTGAAATTTTACCGAGATGATTTACACTCAAGGAGGAATATTTATATGAAGAAATCAAAGGCTAATTCAAAAGTCTCGGTGGAGATTCAATTGTAGGAAAATAGGAGAAGAAAGTGCGCAAACGGTTTTGATCTGTCACAATCTAATTTCATATATTCAAGCCTTGTTTATCCTAGTTTTAAGAGATTTTGTGGAATTGTATGGTGTTTTTGGTTCCTTTCTCTTATTAGAAACCAAAGATACCATACTAGGAAGCATTTCTCACTTTGTTTTGCATCTCGGAGGGCAGAAAGTGTTCTTAGAGGTACGGTTTGGTTCTTTTTGGAACCAAACCCTTGGGTATTCCTTCCTTTTTCTACTCTTTTCTTTCTTTACTTGATGGCTTTAATTTATGTAACTATGGGTTGTGAGTAGAATAAATTTGGGGCTAGGGTTTAGCCCTAGCCAAATTTGTGTACAAACTTTGTAGCTAAATTTAATATGGATCATGTCATGATTTTCTATACTTGCTAGTTTAATTGTTCATCATTTATTTCTCTTAGATTTGTCACCTAAGGTTGGTAAGTGTTGATAATTTCATGGAAGTATGCTAGGCTTGACAAACTTAGTAAACTAAAGCATGTTGCAAATGTAGAAATGGTAATGTTGTGATAATCAAATAAGGTTGCTTGGGTTTCTTACAATTGGGCTCATCATGTGGGTATGGGTTAGGTTTCCGATAATCAAGGGATCTTAGCTTGCATTTACATAGGTCTACTTGTATCCAATAATCAAGGAATTGATAGAAAATAAAAGGTTTGTAGGAGAGTTATTTCCGATAATCAAGGGGTAGCTTAAATACATTCTCTAGTATAATTATTTCTTGGTTACTCGATAATCAAGAGAACCAAGGAGGAGTCCATCTTGATATGGGCATGTTAGATTTGGTTACTTAGACTTTGCACAAAGGAGGTTAGGTGTGATGCCTTACAATCCCATTTTCATCTCATTTGACCAAATCTCTTACACTTTATTAGTTTAGTTTACTTTACTTGCAATTTAGTTTTAATTTAGTTAAAATCATTTCAAAAGCCGATTCACTACTATCCATTGTTAATATCATTATTTGGTAGTTAGGCTTCCAAAGGGCCAAAACTATGGAACTTGTAAAAAGGTAGACTTTGCATGTGTTTTCTAGGTTTATTTTCGCGGTAATCTAGCTTAGGGTAGAGTTACTCAATCCCTTGGGTACGATACTCTTACTTTTCCCCTTACTAAAATTTGACCTCCTATATTTGGGAGTAGATATCATATTTGCACATATTTTTCTACTCATTGATGTTTCCAACAACTAGTATGCTATGACTTGACTGAAATAAACCATGAAGTTGTTGTCTTATTCTTGTCTTTTGACTTAAAACGCTCCTCATTCGCAGGTTCGTCATAGGGCTATAGGCTCTTTCAGACAGGATGGAGAGAGCACCTCCACTGCTGAGGGTGAAGCCGCCTCTTTGCAGGCCCAAGTACTCGCGAATCCAATCGTTCCCCCGCCACCTATTACTGTCGCAGAGGGTCCACCACTGCCCCAGGCACCGGTTCAGATATCTAATGAAAGCTGGCCTGAGGTTGAGGAGAGCGTGCCTCCTTCTAATAATACACGCGAGGGATCGACAACCACAAACCACGCCCTAAAGCGGGTGGCACCAGAGTCAACTCCCAGCTCTGGTATGGCTGCTCAAGAACCAGTGATAGCAGACACACCAACCCTCTTAGCCATAACTTAGAATGCTCCAGCCACTTCTCGCAAGCAGCCTATTGAAGAGGTATTCCTTGTTCTTATAACAAAATCCTACTCCAAATTGTGCGGCTTCCCCCTTTTAATGTTCAAATTCTTTCTTAGGGCTAGAGTGATGTTCAGATTGAGGAAGTAGTAGTCACTACGGAGGAAACTACTGGCGAGAATCCTGCAGAAATAGTCATCATGACTGAAGCTGGTCCGGAGCTTGCCCCCCTCGCCCCCTAAGTGCTCGAGGCAAGAGAATAAGTGATCCCTCAACCTGCGCAGGAGGTGGCTCCTGTCGCGGAACTTGCTGAAGTCCCAATCGTGTGCTTGAAGTAACCCCTCCTGGAGTTGTGAAGGATGCTAGGGAAGGTCTTCGCCAACTCATGGGTCCTGACCTGCTACTAGCTGGCGCGCCTGTACAAGCTTTGGAGTATCTAAGAGTACTGCGCCGTGAAAGAGTCATCACTAAAGCTCAGTTCTAAGACCTTGATAAATTGCCAGAAGACCTTCCCAAATTCTGCAATGATAGAGCAGTTAAGATGACTCAAGCCAAACAAGCCCAAGCACAGTATCAGACTATTAGGGCCTTGCTAGGCAGATGGATGCTCTGCGAGATTCCCTGGGGGAAAGAGCTTCCATTCTCAGAGATCTGGAGCTTGAGGAGCAACATCTTGAATCTCGGATCAGAGACCTCCAGGCCCGGATAACCACTGCAAGGGCTCGGATTCCCCTCGCAGAGGCCCACTTGGAGCAGCCTTTGGCAGCTTCTGAGGCGCTCTCTCCAAATCTGGACCAGGCTCGCGAAGTAGCCTAACAAGCTGAGCAAGCCGCCAACGACGCCAGCTTTCATCTGAATGACTACTTTTTCTGTTTGTTTTATGCAGGCCAGAGGCTTTAAGCTTCTAAACTGAGGCCCATTAGCTTTTTGTAATATGAAAAATTTAATAATATTATTCAATCGTTTAGTCCACTTAATGGCCCAAATGCCTCCTTGTACCTTCTGCTATTAACTCTTGACAGTCAATGTTAGGTCTTACATGTGCCTTGGCTGAGAATTGAAGCAGTTGAGAATAGATAATCTTGAAAATGAACGGTTACCTCCTTGAAGACCGTCCCGTCTCCCACGCGTCTTTAATTTTCTTTCAATTCCAAGATCACAGCATTTAATCTCATTGATAGCATTGCAGATTTTCAACCGTCCATCGGAGGGCTGAGACCACTCAGTTTGGCCCTATTTATACTGTACTTTGGAGATGGGGATGAACAAGATAACTATGGCTTCTCCAGAAATAGCCTTGTAATCCTTACTTCTCTTCCTTCTATTCCTGAAATCCTCCCCTTATGATCTCCCCTCTAGCCTCTAACTCCTAGGTTTTATGGTGAAATCTCAGGCCTGAGATAGGCCTTATGGCTTAATCTCAAGCAATGTCGTGTCTTTGGCCTAGAAATCTTGGATGGGATGTCCACAAACCTGGATGGAACCTCCTAGGCTTCGGATAGGTTGAAGATCCCGACAGGCTCCTAACTTGGGATACCACCTTCTGGGAATTCAACCTCTTGAGGTTCCCTTACACGGAGCATGCCGGAAAAGGGTGGGAACCCTCCTTCAGATCCCTACCCTTCTTCAACATCCTACCTCTTGGACTTAGCGGACCAAACTTCAGTTTTGTCCCTGAGATGAATGGGGCAACTTGGGTGTGCTCACTTCTGATGTCCGCCTTTGATCCGAAGGATGGACAACCGGAAGGGTTGGGATGAGTCTCCTAAATCCCGCCTTTCCAGTATAGACGATAGCGGCTACAACCAAGGTTTTGGATGAGATGGGCCTCAAAATAAAGGCCTATCACTGAGTCACTCTTTCGAGAGGATCTGGAAGATCCAAAAGACTTTAAAGCTTGTATTTAAAAGTTGTAATGTAATCTTGTGAATGTAATGTATTGCTTTTTGCAGTAAAGCCACTTTATGAATACAATGAAGTTTTGTTACTTTCAATCTTCTAGAATATTATAAAGCCTCTTGTATAGGCCTTACTACTTATATTTTTAACACAGATTGTCAAAAAGAAAGAAAAATCTGAAAAAAAAAACTTACTTAAGAAATCTCGCTTAAGGCCGCGAGTGAACAAAGCCTTGTGTAGGTATTGCCCCTAGTCTTGCTAGGTGGAGCGAGTACATTATAGTGGGGCCACGAGTGAACAAAGCCTTGGGGTCCTCAAATTCTCAAACACTTGGGTAATATTTCTTTAGAAAACGACCGTTGATGGGGTTCCGGTGGATATCACCGTCCAAATCCTTGAGATGAAAAGCCATTTTCTCCAAAATCTTGTGGATGACAAAGGGTCCTTCCCATCGCGGTGTCCATTTGCCGCGACCGGTGAGCTTCTCAACAAGTGGTAAAACTGCTTTCCAAACGAGATCACCCTCTTTGTAGCTACGACTGCACGTCCTCTTATCATAGGCACGGGCGACACGTTGTTTTTCCATGATCAGACTATCCAAAGCCGCCAAGCGCTTCTCGCTGAGATCTTCATGTTCCTACCACATAACCTGGACATAATCCTCGCCAATCAGATGGTGCTGGTCCTGGACTCAGAGAGACTGAACGTTGATCTCCAAAGGTAAAACTGCGTCATGACCAAACATAAGAGCATATGGCGTTGTGGCTGTGGGGCTATGCTTGGAAGTGTGATATGCCCAAAGAGTCTTATAGTGTTTCATGCCACTCGCGAGGGTTCTCAGCCAGCATCTTCTTCAGTAGTGTAATGATAATCTTCTTACTAGCCTCTGCTTGACCGTTGGACAGAGCATAATAGGGAGTGCTATGAATGAACTGAATGCCCAAATCACCAACGAGCTGTTCCACTTCTCGTCCCATGAATGTTGCCCCCCTGTCCGAGACTAAAACCTCTGGGGTGCCAAACCTGCAGATAATATGATGAAAGATAAATTGCCGAATGATGCCTCTAGAAGCCTCTTTTAAAGGCTCAGCCTCTACCCATTTGGTAAAGAAGTCTGTGGCGACGATGATGAATTTATGCTAGAGTGAGGAGTGAGGATTGATCATGCCAATCATATCCAGGGCCCAACTGCGTGCCGGCCAAGGCTTGATAATAGGTTGCATGGGTATATTAGGAATGTGTTGGACTGGTCCATGTGCTTGACAATCCTGGCAGCCCTTCGCGAATGTGACGCAGTCAGGATACTGGGCCAATAATAACCATGTCTCCGGATTAGCGAACGCATCTTTGGACCCGCCTAATGGGCTCCACACACGCCTGCATGAGCCTCTCGGATCAGGCGCTTAGCTTCCTAGCCAAAAACGCATCAGAAATCTATGCCATCCTCCCCGCAGCGTAGTAACTCATCGTTCCTGAGAAAGTAATTGAGCTCGTGAAAACGGATCCTCTTGTCTGCATGGGGATCCAGCTACTTGAGGTATGCGATCAAGAGAATCCGCCAGTCCACGACAATAGGGTCCAGTGCTGCCACTATCGGCCCCTATGGTAGGTCAGGTCATGCAAGCCACGAAGGCAACGTACGACGCTATATGCATGTAGTCATAAGTGAAACATCTTAGATCAACATTCCTATTCTGAAAAGACAACAACGGAAAACGTTCAAAAGAAAACTTACTGAGCAAATAATTTTCTCAATCCCAAGTAATCCAGATTATCATATTCATGTTTAAAACTCTAGAGTACAAAATGTAGAATAGCTTGAAAGAACAAATATTACTTGGGATAAGAACAAAATGCAAATAGCTGATTTGTTGCTTGGCAAATTATAAATAAATAGACAGGAGAGGAGATAGATTTTTTGCAACTGAAGGAACATAGTGCAATTGATTATTTTTGAAGATTCTGTTAGCTTCGCACGTACAGGAGAAGAATCAAAGGCAAAAAACAAATATACGGTACTCAAAAGTATCTCTACTCTACATAATATGGACCTACTTTACTTGCATCTTTAAATGCATTTATAAAACATACACTATGTATTGTTGTTCATATAGTGATTCATCTTCTTCTCTCATAGTCTCTGTATCGTTGTATATGGAGGGGAATAGATATATGGTAAAATGGTAATTTAAAATGTTTGTGCATTAGTGTTAAAGTTTCATATAGGGACTGACATTGACAAAGTTCTTTTGCAGATACAGAAACCCTCACAAACCATAATCTCCAGAAAGAAATTGTTATCATTTCTAGAGGTATATGCTGTTGATTTTGTTATTTACAATTACTGATCACTACACAAACATTTTGGAAAAAAATGTTATTACAACCATAATCTCAAGACTACTGCAATTTTCAAGCTCCTTGAGAATAAACCCGTACCTAATTATCCCACAGAACCAGATCTGTCAAGATCCCAAGCATCCCAAGCTCCTTAGGTAACTCCGCTCCTATAACATTTTTTGCAAGACCAAGCATTTTCAAGTTCTTATATCCACCTATATCAGCCGGCATTCTACCCAGCTCGGAAAGTTACCACTTTAGCATAAATGCATTATGCTTTATCACAGGTTTACTTGCTTCGAGTCTCTTGGTTTTGTTCTAATCTGCTCCCCAATCATGTCTTATGTTTTCCCAGGTGAGTTTTGTATGATGACCGTGTCAGACAAGAAAGCCTCAATTTGTAGCAGAGTCAGGGTGGTGCATCTTAGCATGAGACCAAATCTTTTAGTAAGCTAAAGAATGTGAAAAACATCTTTTGTATATAAGGTCTGCACAAAAATTAGTTATCCACATTGTACCTTCTGTTACATTGTACTACCTCGATTATCGATAATCTACTTAAGCTAGAATCTAAAGTTGTACGTTCCCAAACTTATGTACCATAGTCTATTACATTCCTTCAGATCAAATGCTTCTCATGCTTTTTGCTTATCATTCCTTCATAGTACTAAATTTGCAGGATTAAGAGAAGATGAAATTAGGTCGACCAAAACTCACAAGATGAAGAGATGAAATCCCCAACCAAACTGCCCGCTTCCAATTTCCAAACTTATGCTAGCCTCCAATTCCTTATTCCTTGAGTGAGTGTAATTCATAGTCAATTGCAGGAAATTGAGGAAAAATCCATCAATTTCTAGAATCTGAGATGAAATTGTTCATACCTGGAGTTCAACCAAATCTGCAACTCTGCAAGAGTTCAAAGAACACCTTTGCTCTACTGCCCAGGCTGAGTGAGTCTCTTCTCGGAGGCCTACCTGTTCGCAGGGCCCGCTAGAAAGTGGTGCAAAGGGATGCGAGGGTTCTTGAGGGACATTTTTTTATTTTTTTCCGATGACAATCTGGACATTGCCTAAATTCCATTGCTTATTTATTCAAAAACCCAAAAAAAAAAAAAAAACCAAAAATTCCATTGCTCATAGTTTCCTGCCAGTTTATATTTCTTTTTGGATCTTCAATGATAAAATCGTGGACCGTTACCCTCGTCGATCATATGGGGCCAAAGCATCGTTTCACCGTACTTTCCGAAAGTGAATATACCCATTTCTTACTTTCTGGTGAAGAGCGCACAAGAAAAATGCCCTCACTTGTTCAAACTTTTTGTATGCCCTAACTAGTTTTCGGGGTTCAATCACAAAACCTCCTCCATCACAAAACCTTGGATTGAATGGGAGAGGGAGAAGGTTGCATCAAGAGAAGATCCTTAATTTACATCTGACTAAAGAACAAGATTTTGTTTGTTTTTTAGGAATCAGAAATTTGCTTCATCCCCTGCAAACTTCAACAAATACTTCAAAATTAAACGCTTGGTGCCGTCTATATCGCTTTTGTCCTTGATGTCGAAAATGCCCTTCATAATTCTTGAATAAAGCCTCTCAAGCTGTGGAATGTCATAAGTTTTGGTTCGCTCCACAAAAAGCCGCTTGACAGACTCCATTTGGTTTGTAATCTCACCATCTAACATCTTGATGTCTTCAGATACACCCGCATCAGCATGGCCAGAAACTTCTACTACTTCAGAAGTTTCAAGCTGATTGAGAACAACAGGAGAGGTTTCTGGCACTCCAAGATCTATGTTATTCGTCTCGGGTTCCTGAGATGACGTGGACGGTACAGAACCTTGATGCTGTGATTTGTCTTCTGCTGTTGAAGCTGGTCATCACAAGAATAGTATTAAACATACAAAATAAAAAAGCTGAACCATTCAAACATCCAGAGAAGAAGGAAAAATAAATAAAATTGAAAATCAAGTTTTCAACTCATTGCAACTTTGAGGCTTCACTTATCACAACTACAATACAATGACAAGAATACGTATTTTTAGCTGTTCAATAGAAGACAAAAATAAAATTCAGTAGTCCACATACATACATGATTTTTTTTTTTTTTTGGTCAAGCATATACATACGTGATAAAAGTCATATGTTTTCTTGTATTTACTTGTTCAATTATTATTTTGGCAATTAAGAACACTGGAAATAACAGGTGCCAGTTTTAGATACTAAATTTCATTGCACAATATATGTTTGCATTTAAACATGAAGGTATACCTGCAGGTGCGTTGATAAAAAAATAAAAAGTAAATAAATAAAATAAAAATACCTGCTGGTGCGGCATCAATATTCTTCTTTGGCCGTTTGTGTGCCTCATAGCTATGATCCAGATTTACCTCCGGCTGCACATTACGAAGTCGAGCACTCGCCCTAGTGACAGTTCCCAGCTGCACAACAGGTATTGATGGGAAAGTAGCTACCCCTAGATCTTCGGGTATATGTTCTGGACCACCTTGAGCAGCAATCTTGTCACAATATGCAATCAGTGCAGGGTCCATCTGTGACAGCATTCCATGTACCTAAGAGGAAACATAATACATGAAAGACATGCTAAAGCCCAAAGCACAAACAAAACAAAAAAAACAAAAACAAAAAAACAAAAACAAAAACAAAACAAAACAGAACAAAAATTAGACAAACTTACAGCATCTCGAAGCTCATAACCTCTACTAACAATCCTAGCACCATTGTAATCATCTCCATTATAAGCCTGAATCCAAGAAAGCAGAGTCCATAAATTGAAAAATTTGAGCAAACACAATGATTACAATCATTTTGAACCTCGTTTATGACGAGAAGTCCACATAGCAATAAGATCAAAACTCAGAAGTAAAAAAAATGTTAGAGCAAATACTGAGGAAGTTACTGCTACCCTTTTAGATGAACTATTCCATGCAAAAGAAGATGTACATAGTGCTTCTTAAAAACAAATAGCTCATCCAATAGATTAATGGTTAACAAACCCAATGCCCCAAGAAACCAAAAGACTGATGACAGTTTATCTTAATGCCCTCCTGTGATTCTTTTTTTAATTTTTAATTTTTTTTAAGATTAACAAATACCTCATTGAATAGATTAACGATTAACACCCTCAATGCTTCTTAATGTCTTTGTTATGGTTTCTTGACAATTGACACTCGCGCTTCTTCAATTTGCAATTTTTAGTTCTCACTGCTGAAAATCATAATACCTAACAGTCACAAACCTGTGTCAAAAGTACTGCAGCTAAAATTGTGCTATAGATTCTAAACCAAAGTTGATCATACTGAAGCTAATATCTTCCCCAAAAACTTTTAAGAAGGAAAAAAATAGTTTAGCTATATTCTGACTGTCCAACACAGTATCATTGAAACAACTTTATGCTCACTCATCATTTTTGACACTAAATTATCAATTCAATACAGAAAGTAACAGATTCTACAAACTTTCAGCTTACACATAAAACAAACAGCAAAAAACACACCTTTGCATTAGAAACTATAAGATCAACATCTTGCAGGAATGTTGAACATGTAATATACAGGCCCGAGTCAACACGCTGCAGCAGAGTTGCAACATCCATAGGATTTTGGATAATTGTGCGATAGTTTGGAGCATCCTCATCCAAGACAGGATAGTGAAAAGCACTAAACCTCTTATCGTATAGAATTCTGCAGCATAGAAACAAAAAATATATAATTAAAAATGGGGGGGAGAGAGAGAGAGAGAGATTATTGAGACCTCATGAAATTCTCTAAACACACTACCCAAATTCACTTGGCTAAAATCATATCAAGCACAAATCTAAAAAGACTTGAATTAACTTTTTTGTAAGACTTGAAATAATCATTCTTATGCAACAAATATCCCCTTCACATTAGCATGAAACTTGAGCCAACTGAAAGAATGCTTACAAAAAAAAAACACAGAGCGTTCTCATGGAAGAAGACATTAGCAAAATGCCAAAGTACTATAGGAAAATGATAATTACGATAATTACATGATACAGTTATCCAATTGTTTATTAAATTCTCTCTCAATCAAATCATGGCGAAATGCACCAGAGAGGTGATACACCAATCACTATCAAAATAGACAAGACATAGTGAAAGATTTCTAACCTATTGCAAACATCTCTGAGGCACATCCGCAATCGGCGAAGAGCATGCTGCTCAGCTTCTACCTTGGCTTTTAACTCTGACACCTTCGGACCACTTGCCACTTTTGGAGCCTTTGGAAGTTCAGGAACAGATACTGATTCCTGAGACCTTTTAGTTGTGCCCTCCAACAAGACTGACAAGGCAGCTTCAATCAGACGGTCAAAAAACAAAGATCTGTCTTCAGTAGAAGGCGTATCCACCTGATAGCTGATAAAAAGGAACACATATGAGTAGAATCATAACCATGACACACATGTAACATTTTATCAGAGTTATTATCTGAATCCTGGATTCATTCTAGAATTGATACTCTTATAGTGAGTTTTATCTTCTTGTCGTTTAGTTCAGGTGAAACCCTTCTCCACAATTCTAATGCATATTTGACTGATCAATAGTGTAGATAAAAATAATAATAAGTTTATCAGACTCAGGTTGGTAAATGATCCAATAACCATCCTTCCTTTTGTAGTAGTTCAAAAATACTATTTCATCTCATACTACTCTTTCGATACGTAATCAAAGGGTTTAAAAAAAAATCTCATAAATAACTCAGCAGCTCAGGTATTCAACAACATTGTAATCTTAAAAGCTCCGTAACTATTTTTTAAATTGTTTAATAAAGACAGACAGAGAAAGGGCAGTATTTGATAAGAATAAAATACATAAAAAAATACAAAATAAAGAACCTCCCCAGAAAAAACAATTGTGCAAAGTTCTTTAGTGTAGTATATCCAAGAAGACCTTGAGCTGTTCTGCTTTATCATCTAAAGAAAGTCTTTGGCACAAACCAATTGCTATCACATTTTATTACAATATGAAATTCCAGCGACACATTCAGGCAAGACAAAGTCAAGATTAGGAAATTGCAAGTAAATTACCAACATCCACAAACATATCCCATATAAAATCAGTCTCACAGGAATTGAATTCAAAAATTTTGGTAGGTTTTAAGATGAGGACGACATACACTGAACGTTCGGAGAATATTGAAGAGGTAATAGCATCAACTTCAGCAGGTGGCACTGATGACGTTGCAAGTAGTAATATAGGTAAATCAGATGGAAATTCTTCTAGCAATGTCAGCCAAACTGCGCGGAGCTGCTCATGTGCCTGCATATAAAATCTATCAACCTCAACTAGCACAAAAACAAGTTAATAAAATCTAATGGGAATTTCAATAATGCAAACCATTTAATTTGGAGCATGCAAAAGCAGACTATTTATATATAATTACCACTGATAAAGAAACTATTGAGCTTCTAAAAGAATATATGAAAGTGTAAAAGTAAAAGCAAGCACCCACCGTCTCCCACCACAGATTGAACTGTGGCAAGTAGAGAATTGACGGCGTCGTCCTCCTTGCTTCACCAAATATATGTACCAGCGCTTCCTCTGGTGTCTTTGCACTAGGATCAGATAGAAGAGATGGAAGTCCTAGAGAATGGACAGGAAACTTCTCAAGTTCATGTAAAATAGCAGGCCCAAGATGATCCTGTGAAACTAAAGCAGTAAGTAAATTTAGTTTCTGTTCTACTTCTGAACATTTAATCAATTTGAAAAGGGCCAGGATAAATACCAGGCCAGAACCTTCACCACCACATAGAAGAAGCCGAGGCCTATAAACAAGAGGAATGGCAGAGCCACAAGAGAGCATGGAAAGCTTGGTCAATTCCGATGACACTGCAATCGGAGGGAAAATATCGGATATATAGTTCATGGCTCTTTGGAGATGCCTCTGCAGGCATGGTGCAACTACTAAAGACAATGGCCTAGAGTGCACAACAGCACCTCTGTGAGCAGCTGGGGTGATTGTTGACATGGCTTCAACAAAGTGATACTTTTCAACCCTTACTGAATCAACATCAATTACAAATTTATCATCACTTGTGTAGACCTGAGGATATTTTTCACGGAAAGCACGAATAGCAGCTTCAGTGCAAAGAGCCTTTAAATCAGCACCACAATATCCAACACAGCTAGCTGCAAGCTCCAGTTTTAACTCATTTGAAGGAGGATGCTTCCATTTCCGACTGTGAATGTCTAAAATTTCAGCACGGGCCTCACAACCAGGCAAAGGAAAGTTGAATTCACGATCAAATCTACCGGGGCGCCGCAAAGCTCCATCAATTGCATCAATTCGGTTGGTTGCTCCGATCAAAACCACTTGTCCACGGGAATCAAGACCATCCATCAGAGCAAGCAATGTAGACACAATAGAATTATGAATTTGCTCTTGTTTGCTGGATCTTACAGGAGCTAGTCCATCTATTTCATCAAAGAATATGATTGAAGGTTGATTTCTTTGTGCTTCCTCAAAAAGAAGTTTCAATTGTCTTTCAGCCTCACCAACCCACTTGCTTAGGACATCCGCACCCTTCCTCATGTAAAAACTCACTTTCTGGCCAGCCTTGGATGCAGCAGAGGCTAAGGCTCTGGCAATTAACGTTTTCCCAGTACCGGGAGGACCACATAACAAAACCCCCCTTGGTGGGGTGATATGATAACTCGCAAAGAAATCTGGATACAGTAAAGGAAAGAAAACCATTTCCTTCAAAGCATCAATATATTGAGAAAGTCCCCCTATATCCTCAAAACTGACACTATCATCAACCTGCAAAGGTTGTATGTCTGCCCCTCCCTTTGAGCTTGGCCCAGCAGTTTGAATTCCAGAAGTCAAGGTAGCAAAAGCATCACCCTGGTGACCCCAGCCCGAGGCGGCAACATTCAAACCCCATGTTGTTGTTCCATGCATGTCTAGTCCCCCAAAAAGCCAAGGTGGTCCAGATCTGCTCCCACCTTTCCCCCAAGGAATTGCAGGGCCTTGGTCGAGCTCATCCACAAGAAGGGAGTCATCAGAATCATCAGTCCTTGTGATTCGATGACGCTTATGAACTCGTGATCCACCCTTTCTTACATCCCTACCGACCTTTGGCCCCATTCCTTGGTGCAATACTCTTCGAGGAGATCGTGGTCTCCGCTTACCTTCTTCAATAGAGAACCTGCGGACTTCTGCACGATTTCGAAGATCATAACGTCTTCTTCCATCTTGTTCCTCTTCGCCCTCTTCGTCATCATCACCATCGTCACCATCTTCATCACCATCTTCATCTCCATCATCATCACCCATGTCCTCACCCTCGGCCTCATTCTGACCATCATCTGCATCATTGTATTCAATATCCTGCCCATTTTCGGTTTCTTCTTGGTCAACCTTCTCTTCTGAACTACCACCAGCAAGATCATCAAATCCAAAAAGCATATCTTCATTTGAAATAGTCTTAGAGCGACGAGGGCGCAATCCTTCACGCCGAGGTGTTGGTCTCTCCACCATCTTTTTGTGCTTGGAAGGTGATAATTCATCTCGATATGCACCCCGATTCTTGAGAGATTTACATGTAGAGGGTTTCTGACACAAAAAAAGTCGCACAACTTGAGTAGCAGCAGCGATAACATATTATAGTTTAGAAAGTCAGATTTGTAACAAAAACTTGAGAAAAACTATGCACATGGTTGAGTGTATAAACCTCACCATCATGTCTTCATCGCCATCGGAACTGTCTGATGCATAATCTGGATTCTTTACCGACAGAGTTCTCCTTCTTTCGGAGCGGCGGGGTAAGTTTGTCTGCAAAGTGAGAAATGTGGCATATGATATAATCAACTGATCAACAAAACTAGCTAGTACTGAAGCATGAAACTAAGCCTTGCCCAGATTAAAGACAATATTTAGTATAAATGGTAAGAATTGAACAACAACAAAAAAAAAAAAAAAAAAAAGGAAGTAAGAATGAATGTACATTGAGCTCGGTGGGAGAAGTGGGGTGGGGCGATCTTTGGGAACGAGTGGAGCCATCGCGCATCATCTTAGCAATTCTGGAGGCGGCAGGTCGGTTCTTTGTTTTGGCCTTCCTTCGGCGTTTGTGAATCATGCTACTGGTACTCGTGTTGTAATAGAACATGCTTCGCGAGTAAGTTTTGGGGCGCCGGCTGATCCGCCCGCTGCTCCGTAATGCCGCCGGCGACCCATCCGATCGCTTAGGATGCATCTCCGATAGATCCCCTCTGGGCGTTCAACAGTGGAGGAGGAGGATTAGGGTTTTGGAAATAAGGAGGGAGAGGGGTAGGGGAAGGGTGCGTTTGGCTCCAAACAAACCAGGGATGCTATTAACCAGACAATTACAAATCTACCCCTCGTTCTGTAATGAAATCACTAAACAAACCGTCTCTTTTTCTTTTTCTTCTTCTTTTATCTCTGTTTTTTTCTTCTTCTTTTTTTCACAATTGTTTTAGGAATGATAATGGAGAGGACAGGGGTCGGAATTAAAATATCGTCTCCATTTCCGAATTCATTACTTATCCACATTCCTTCTTCAATCTCCGTTATAATTAATTGGGGATTATTTGTCCCAGTATCCGTTCAGTATCAAGTCCCTATATCTGCTCTGAATCCCTATTAAAAAATATAGATACTTCACTTTATCAACAATTAATCTTTAATTGGCTTAAGGAATTTAACCAAGCTCAAGCTACTAGAAAACCTGTTTCGGAGAATCAGGAAAGACAAAGCCAATAAGCAATTTGTTACATCTCCCTTTCATATTGAATTGTTAGCACTTAAACATGGCTTGAAGTAGCTTCAACAGTTGGGAGTAACAAAGATAGTGGTTATTTATTTTTTCGATGGAACAGGGAAAAGACACTACAATGAGAAATCCCTACAATAGCCTAAAGAAAGAGCATTGAACGTAATAACCTTAGAATTCGAATTTGCCAACATTTTTTTGAATTCCAACTATCAACATTAATCTGTTGTCCCAGATGAGCCAAGGCATTGTAGACACCAAAAATTTAATGAAAATAAAATTCATTAAATAATTCGATCAACACTTGAAATTATGATCGAACAAATTTAGTCGGCATGTAGGTCCCACAAAATGTGCATGTGACTTATGAATAAGCAAAACCAAGCGGACTCAGGTAATGACACGCGACGGTATACAAAAAGTCCGACGGCAATAAATAAATTTGTTCCGACTGAATCAGCTGATGTTAAAGTGGATCAATCAAATTAAATCAATTGATTCTGAGTGAAATCAAGTATTAAATTTCGTCTGCTGATTAAATGTCAATTTATTTAAATTGATAATCAAGATGAAAATCAACCATCAAATTAATTGACTAATTCCTTAATAGTCGTGATTAAATCAGTTAATTAAAGCTGATTGATTTTATTATGCTATTAATGAAATACAATTAAAATCAGTCATCAAAGTGATTGGATAATTCCTTAATAAGCATGATTAAATCAGTTAATTAGGGTTGATTGATTTGATTACGTAATTAAGGAAAATACAATTAATTACGTGTCATCAAGGCATTCCAAATTGAGAGAGACGCTGACACTATAAATACCCTTTCTCAAATCAAGAGAAGGACTTCAGCCAAAAAAAGAGAATAAAACACTCTCAAATTTCAGAAGCCTCCCAAGTTCGTGAAGAATAATCAAGCTGTGAAATAGCCGGTTCCTCACCAACCTCAAGCCAAACGTTCGTCACGTGACAACTCCCGTGACCACCATCCAACTCAAGATCAAGCGTCAAGCCCTTGAGTGATATCATCTTCGGAGATAGAATCAGAGGATTACCAAAGGTTGTAACCCGCACTTAAATTCTTAATAAAATTATTATCTTTGTACACGTGTCTGCATTCTATTTGTTTTCAGATTTTCGTGTTTACAAATTGGCACGCCCAGTGGGACCTCTTTGCCTCTCATCTCCTTCTCCGTAAAACTACTTCAACCAATCTATTCGAGTAATGGCTTCCGAGAACACTCAAGTCATCCTAAAGAACAAGTCCAAGACAACGACCTCAAAATCGAGCAGCAACTCATCTGGTCACGTCACCCGAAGCATGGCAAAGGTTCAGCCTACAACATTTGTGGCTTTGCCTTCTAAGCCTCGTCAACCAATCATCACCCTGGAAAGTTTAGGGGCAGGGAAGCATGTCCATCGAAGTAAAGAGAGACAAGCTCTAAATACGAGATCAAGGGAACGGTCGTTCTCACCTGCCTGTGATGACAACTCAAGCACCGGGTCATACCATGGAAGTCTTGATGCTGAAGAAAATAACACTTCTGGGATGCAGTCAGATAGTGCGTCTCGCCCCTCAACAATGCAAGACATGATGACTGGGGCAACCACGCTCGAAAAACAGATAGCTAACCTGATAGAGGCAGTTCAAAAGCTCACCAGCATCGTCGAAGAAAAGGATATGCAGATTGCTCAACTTTGGAGTAGGCTCGAGAACAAGAATGATGAGGATTCTGCCAGGATTCCTCACAAGGGCGATAAAGACAAACAAGGAGAAACTTCAAAGGCAAATGACAAGGATAATGAAAGCCTACTTGGTTCTTTGTCCGTCCAGCAGCTGTAAGACATGATCAACAACTCCATTAGAGCTCAATATGGAGGTCCCTCTCGTGATTCTCTCACATACCCCAAGCCATACACGAAAAGGGTAGACAGCCTGAGGATGCCATATGGGTACCAACCGCCCAAGTTTCAGCAATTCGAGGGGAAGGGCAATCCAAAGCAACATATTGCTCATTTCGTCGAGACCTGCAACATTGCCGGAACAGAAGGAGATCACCTTGTCAAGCAGCTTGTACGTTCATTAAAAGGCAATGCCTTCGAATGGTACACAGATTTGGAGCTTGAATCAATCAACAGTTGGGATTAGATGGAGCGTGAGTTTCTGAATCGTTTCTATAGCACGAGATGCACGGTGAGCATGATGGAACTTACTAGCACAAAGCAATGGAAGGATGAGCCCGCAGTTGATTACATCAATAGGTGGCGTTCATTGAGTCTCGATTGCAAAGATCGATTATCAGAAGTATCTGCAGTGGAAATGTGCATCCAAGGCATGCACTTTGATTTGCTGTACATCCTACAGGGAATCAAGCCTCGTACGTTTGAAGAGCTGGCTACACTTGCACACGACATGGAGTTGAGTATAGCTAGCCACAAAGGGAAGAGGTTGCTGACCAAAGGAAAGACAAGGTCTTCGGAAGCAAAATTGACAAAATACCTAAGAAATCTACAAAAGAATCAATGGCAGTCAATATTGCCCCAGTCAAAATCTCTACACAAGATAAGGAAGTTAAGAAAGCAGAGCCAACTCGCACCTACGACAGAACAAAGCGTTCGTTGAAGGAATGGCAATAAAAGACATATCCTTTCCTAGATTCTGACGTGGCAGGCATGTTGGAAAATTTACTTGAGAAAAGGGTGATAGAGCTCCCAGAATGCAAGCGTCCCGAGGAAATGCATTGTGTCAAGGACCCGAAATATTGCAGGTACCACCGGATCATCAGTCACCCAGTGGAGAAATGCTTTGTTCTGAAAGACTTAATAATGAATCTTGCCAAGCAAGGAAGGATTGAGCTGGATGTTGACGATGTTACTGAGGTAAACTGCACCACCATCGTGTTTGGGTCATTCGAACCAGCCCTGTTGCCTTCTCTTCCAATGAAAGCACCATATCATCTTTTGAGAAAACCATGCATAAAGTCAAAGTTAGAGGAAGTTAAGCCAATCCAACAGGAGAGCCTTGCACCTGTTGCTACCCCTAAAATTGACTCAGTTGTCGATGACGAGGGATGGATACTTGTCACTCAGAGGAAGGCACGCAAGAGCCCATTGCCATGTTTACCTATCAGTCAAACAAAATACAAGCAATCACAAGAAAGTCATCAATGTCTCGAGAAAGGTGAGACAAGACTTGTCAAAGAGATGGGCAACCCTTTCGTTCGAAGACCCCATAGCATGGTTTCATCAACAAAAGGCTTTCCGAAGAGAGGCAACAAACAAGAAAAAGTGAGGGCTACCCATATGACAACAAGCTACGAAATTGGTTCGAAGGATTCTGCCAAGCTGAGTCAAGCACTGCCAAGTCAGAGGAGAACGAGGTGTTGAAGCAGCTTGAAGACCTCCCACTGCACTTTAGCATTTCTGATCTACTGCAATTGCCAAAATCGACAAGCTGTGCTTTAGTACAGGTGCTGATCGACATAGGCAAGTACTCTACGGAGATTAACAAGGTGAAACCTAAGGAATGCGTCACGTGTGTTGTAGATTGTGACGCCATTCACTTTACGAATGAAGACCTTCAGTTAGGCTCTAAGCCGCACAATAAACCTCTCTTCGTGACAGGGTACGTACGAGATCAAAAGTTAAACCGCATGCTTGTAGATAGAGGGTTCGCCGTAAACATCATGCCTAAATCGACTATGAAGCAGCTTGGCATCAATATGGAAGAGTTGTCTCGAAGCCGTCTCATGATTCAACTCTTCAACCAAGGGGGCAAAGAGTCATAGGGATGATCAGAGTAGATATGACGATTGTGGAGATGAAGTCAAACACCTTTTTCCACGTGATCGATGCAAAGACTTCCTACAATTTATTGTTAGGACGACCGTGGGTTCACGAAAATGGTGTTGTCCCCTCCACTCTCCATCAATGTTTCAAGTTCTATAGTGATGGAGTAAAGACGGTAGCAGGTGATACTAAACCATTCACCGAAGCCGAATCATACTATGCCGATTCCAAGTTCTATTCGGACGATGAAACAGTAAAGGAAGTCCTTCCGGTTGGAGTACCCTCTACAGGGAAGACTGCAGAAGTGAGTAATAAGGAAGTGGAGTCCAACATGGCAAGAAATCGCAATGAGGAACCACATAAAGTTTTGTTGGAAACTAATGTGTCTGCTTCAAAAGACAAATTCAACTCCTCTGCTCCAGTCCTTCATTATGTGCCAAAGTCTAGGCGAAAGGAAGAGGAATCTCCCTTTGTGGAGGCAAATGAGCAGGAATGTCTGTGAAAGTTAGATGAGAAGGACATAGAATTGTTGAAAGAAACATCAACCATACCGTTGACGAAGATGAGCAATGCAACTCCTACCAAGCAGTCGCTAAAGGGGTTTGTCAAACCAATTCAAGGCAAGATAGAGCATGGGGCACTTCTTGACAAAAGAACAAGGGAAGGATTTGACCCTAACGCTTATAAGCTACTAGTAAAGGCTGGATATGATTTCGGTTTGTCCAACAAGGAAGGTGACCAACTCATCCCTGGTAAGAAGGTGCATGAACTTAATGAATCTCAAAGAAGATTGAGAGAGCAAGGGTGCACAGCTGACCCTACTAGAGCAGGTCTTGGTTTTGTACCAGGCAAACCAATCAAAATTTCAGGAAGAAGAAAAGTGGCGAAGGCAAGCACGCAACACATTAGTGTTGAAGTAATAGAAGAAGAGAATCAGGAATCTGAATCTGCCTCTCGCATTTCAGCATTTGATCGCATTCATCCTAATTCTCAAGCTAGGGTACCTGAACAAGTTGATGGGTTGGCGATTCGAGTTTCTGTATTTGACCGTGTCGATACATCAGCAAGCAGAGTCTCAATTTTCAATCGCATCACCCAAACGACCACTCGAGCTTCCGTGTTCAATAGGTTGTCATTTTCCAATGAGGAAAATGAGAAATCTGAGTTAGTCCCTCGAAAGTCGGCACTTGAGAAGATACAATCACCTCAAGAGCAACAAAGGCAAAAGAGAAAGAAGAGTGATGACCAAGGAAATGACAAAGAGATCCGAAGTCTCATCCCATCACTCATGAAGCGACACTTAGTGTTAAAGGTGAGCCCAAGCAAACAACTTAAAATGAAGGAGCACACCATCATACTCACTGGCCAAGTTGAAATGAGTAGTGTTGATAGCAGTGGCGAAGATGAGATTGTTCAGTCTGCCTATCATATCATAATAGCATAAACAGAGGCTTTCGAAGAAGATGACCATGATCATTCTGAGGATGAAGTAGATGAAACTCCTCAAGAGCTGGAAGACGGGACCGGGGGGGGCAAGCTATTGTTGACGAGCTTAAAGAGCTCAATTTGGGAACTAAGGAAGATCCAAGACCTATCTTCGTGAGCGCTTTGCTAACTCCCGAAGAAGAAAAGGAATACTATGATCTGTTGGGTGAATAAGACGTCTTTGCATGGACATACAAAGAAATGCCTAGCCTTAACCCAAAGGTAGCTGTTCATTGTCTCGCAGTTAAACCTGAGGCCCGACCAATCAAGCAAACACAACGACGCTTTCTAACAGAGCTTCTTCCTCAAATCGGAGCTGAAATTGATAAGTTAATTGCTGCAGGCTTCATTAGAGAGGTTCAATATCCTAAGTGGATTGCAACCATTGTTCCTGTCAAGAAGAAGAACGGACAACTCCGTGTATGTGTGGACTTCCGCGACTTAAATGACGCATGTCCAAAGGATGATTTCCTTTTACCCATCATTGAACTCATGGTGGATGCAACAACAGGGCATGAAGCTTTATCCTTCATGGATGGGTCATCTGGGTATAATCAAATAAGGATGGCCTTAGAAGATGAAGAACTTACTGCATTTCGCACTTCCAAAGGCATTTATTGCTACAAGGTCATGCCATTCGGATTGAAAAATGCTGGTGCAACTTATCAATGTGCCCAGCAGAGAATCTTCAGAGACATGCTTCACAAGTACGTGGAATGTTATGTTGACGATTTAGTGGTCAAGTCAAAAAGGAGGACGGATCACTTGTAGGACCTAAGAAGGGTGTTCGATAGGCTACACAAGTACCAGTTTAAGATGAATCCTCTCAAGTATGATTTTGGAGTCAGTTCAGGCAAGTTTCTTGGATTCATTGTGAAACATCGTGGCATTGAAGTGGACTAGTCAAAGATTAAGGCCATTCAAGACATGCCTGAGCCAAGAAATCTACGCGAGTTAAAAAGTCTCCAAGGATGACTCGCCTTCATTAGACGGTTCATATCGAACCTTGCAGGCCGTTGTCAGCCTTTTAGTCGACTTTTGAAAAGGGATGTGCCTTTTGTATGGGATGAAGCTTGCCATAACGCCTTTAAAAGCATAAAGAAGTACTTGGCAAACCTTCCAGTGTTCAGTGCACCCATCCTTGGGAAAGAAGCCACTTATCCTCTACATCGCCCTAGCCCAAGAAAATGAAGAAAAGAAGGAGAAGGCGTTGTATTACTTGAGTCGAACTCTCACAGGACCAGAATTGATAGAGAAAATTTGTCTCGCACTCGTCTTCACCATCCAAAAATTAAGACATTACATGCAAGCTTACACAGTGCATCTAGTGGCGAGAGCTGACCCAGTCAAGTTTGTGATGTCACAACCAGTCTTAACAGGGCGAATGGCGAAATGGGCACTACTTCTCAATCAGTATGAAATCATCTACATACCGGCCAAAGCCGCTAAAGGACAAGCATTGGCTGATTTCCTAGCGGACCATCCTATCCCTGCGGATTGGGAGATTTCAGATGACTTGCCAGATGAAGAAGTCTTTAATACAGAGGTCCTCCCTGGATGACAGATGTTCTTTGATGGGTCTTCACGAGCAGATGGGGCAGGGGTTGGTGTGGTCTTCATCTCTCCATAAAGGCAGATATTGCCTTATGCCTTTACTCTTGGTGAACTATGCTCTAATAATGTTGCTGAGTACCAAGCACTAATTATGGGACTACAAACAGCAGCTGAAATGGAAAATCTCAAATCTAGAGGTGTATGGAGACTTAAAGTTAGTAGTTGATCAATTAGTAACTATGTATGAAGTGAAGAAAAAAGATTTAGTTCCTTATTTTCAGCTCGCCACACAGCTCTTAAAGGGTTTTGATATCGTCACGCTAACGCATGTGCCAAGAAAAGAAAATCAAATGGCAGACGCTTTAGCCAACTTAGCAGCAACTTTGGCATTGTCAGAGGATGAAATCATACACCTTCCAATCTGCCAACGATGGGTTGTACCGACAATCTCTGAGCTTCTGCATGAAGACTCCAATGTTGTCTCTGTTTACGCGATTGATGTTGATGACTGGAGGTACCCGTTGATTGATTACTTCGAGCGAAATAAGCTCTCCGATGACCCAAAGCAACGCTCGGACATAAGACGAAGAGTACCACGCTTTTTCTACTACAAGGAAACTCTTTATCGACGATCATTCGATGGATTACTCCTTAGGTGTCTGGGGAAAGAGGAAGCTACTAAGGCTATGGAGGAAGCTCATTCAGGAGTATGCGGAGCTCATCAGTCAGGTCCTAAGCTCCATTTTCAAGTGAAGAGGATGGGTTACTATTGGCCCACCATGGTTAAAGATTGCATAGAGTATGCACAAAGGTGTCAAGCTTGCCAATTTCACGCAAATTTCATCCATCAACCAACAGAGCCATTACATCCAACGATTGCTTCCTATCCCTTTGATGTGTAAGGACTTGATGCTGTAGGACCCATAACTCTGAAATCCTCCGCTGGTCACTCATACATTCTAGTGGCTATGAATTCCTTTTCAAAGTGGGCAGAGGCGGTACCGCTTAAGGAAATAAAGAAAGAAAATGTTGTAGACTTCATCAAAGGTAATATCATTCAGCGATATGGTGTTCCAAACTGCATTATCACAGACAATGCCAAGTACTTTTCCAATAGTGCCACGGAGAAACTCTGTGAGAAATATCACTTCAAGCTGCACTTTTCTTCTATGTATAACGCTCCGGCTAATGGGTTGGCTGAATCATTTAACAAGACATTATGTAATATTTTGAAGAAATTGGTCAGCAAAACAAAAAGGGATTGGCATGAAAGAATGGGGAGGCGCTCTGGGCCTATAGAACTCCCACGAAAGCTACACCTTACTCCCTAGTATATGGTGTCGAAGCTGCCTTACACTTGGAAATCCAAATTCCATCTCTGAGATTGCTTTGCAAGAAGGACTAACTGATGAAGAGAATGTCAAGTTATGCCTTCAGGAGTTGGAAGCCTTAGATGAAAAGAGACTTGATGCGCAACAACACTTGGAATGCTATCAAGCTTGAATGTCATGAGCTTTCAACAAAAGGGTTCGACCCCAATCCTTTCAAGTTGGTGACCTAGTGCTTGCTGTGTGCAGACCTATCATCATGACACACAAGACTGGTCCTAAGTTCAAGTCAAAGTGGGATGGACCTTATGTCATCAGCGAAGTCTACACCAACGAAGCCTACAAAATTGTGGCTGAAGATAGCCTGAGAATTGGCCCCATAAATGGAAAGTTCCTGACGAGGTACGCAAAGCCTAACTGCTTTTAGTGGACCCTATCACGAGCAAATGTGGAGGAATCCAAGAGTTTAGGACGTCTGCGTTCTTCTCTTCGTGAGCCACTAAATATGCAAAGCCTAGTTGCTTTTAGCGGACCCTACCACGCACAAAAATGGA